>OX411306.1:9641573-10349073 GCA_948150685.1 Rhaphigaster nebulosa
AAATTCAAAAAGATTTAAGGAGAAGGGACTTTAGGCAAGTCCCTTCATTAAAATTATTAGAGCCGTTTTATTATTGAAAATTCCTAGAAAAACTGTATTGCGAAGCCGCTATTGCGGGCATCCGATTTGGTACACGAGCATAAGGGGAGGGGGGTGGAGCGAAACGAGACAAAACAAAACAAAAAGGCACATACGTTCAAGAGATAACCTTGCCACAGAACAATGGATGAAATGCGATTTTGGACTCCGAGATCTGAAACATGAAAATCTGTTGAAAACGGAATATTGAAAATTTGGTCCGACTACAATACAGGTACATTAATATGCTATTAATTCCCGAAGGTTTTTTTCAGCAACGGGACATCGGTTCTGGGAATTTTCGATCTCGGGATCCCAGTGCTCCAAAAATTAAATTTATAAGAAAAAAATGTTCAATTACATATTTTCATATCTATTTAAAAAAAAAAAATAATATGCACACAAATATATATATATATATATATATATATATATATATATATATATATATATATATATATATATATTTAAATTATTAATAATAATATATAATAAAATACAAGTGTAAATAACAAGATTAAATAAAAAAAATTATAGTACACAGCATTCGTTCATTGGCAGATCTCAACTCGATCGATTGGCTTTCCGTTTGTCTGTTAGTTACGCGATTACGACCAAATATGTCTTTCAGTTTTCTATAAATTTCTCACAAATGTTTTTTGAAGTCAGGAATTTTCGATCCAAGATAAGGGTCGTTTTAATGGCCCCGGATCATTAAAAATCAAATGCGTTATTCGATTTTCTTCAAATTTAAAATGAATATTGTTTTTAGTCGTATTTTCTTCTAAAAAATAGACTATTGCAGTGGGTCAAAAGTCGGCGGTGAGCGGCGGGACTGCGTTTTTTATCCATTTCATAACCTCTAGAGCACAATTATGGAAGTTTTGGAGATATCTGATATATATATATATATATATATATATATATATATATATATATATATATATACAGCGGGCCCCTTTTGGTCAAATGAGCTGAAATTCGGTATGCAGGACTTTCTTTTTAACAGAACGATACCATTAAAGAATGGGTAAATTCCAGTCAAAATTTCGGTATGTTTACCTGAAATTTCCACGTTTATAAAGTTTTGCGCATCTGTACAGCTCCACCATATCGGTTTATAGGACTGAAAATTTGTATGTTAATTGAGTTGGGGATTAGGAAAGTATTTTTTGGGGGTCTCAACTTGGTTACCCCCTTCTCCCATTCCTCCGGGTTTTTCGATTTTTTAAAATATTTGCGCACCTTTAAAACCTCTCCAAATTGAATTAGGGGACTCAAAACCCATTGTATTCCAATGGAAATTAAATTACCTGTAAAACAATATAAGTTTCATCGAAATCGGATCGGTAGTACTAAAACATATGGCTATTTCAACTCCAGCGGCCCCCGTTGGGCCAATTTAGCTGAAATTCGGTATGAAGGGTTTTCTGTATCGAAGATGAGCGAAGATGCAGAACAATATAATGAAAGTTTGGGTAAATTTCGGTATATTAGGGAACTGTCTTTTGTGGGTCTCAACTTTTTTCTCACTCCCCCGTTTTTATAATATTTTTATTTCAGTGAAAATGCGAATTTAGTGACGGAGTTCTGCTGCTCACGGATTTTAATTTTTTTATTTGCATTGTCACGGATGGGACAGAGAAAACAAGATCATAAAAATGATTGTGATCGAATGATTGGAGATCAAATTATTTGTATAATTAACAAAATTAAGCAATTCTATAATGGGTTCCGTAATAAGTTGTGAATTGTCTTTGGTATCTCTTCTATCTTAAATCTTGTAGAATCCTGGCGATTTTTTGACATTGAGAATTGAAAATGTATTACTGATGTCGATGTGAACTAATCAGAAAGAGGTTTACATATTGTCACATCTTTATTCAGCAAATTTGAGTTGTGATCGGAATAGATGGATGTAAAATGAGTTATAAACTCCGAAACTGGTTTGCGAGGTCTACTGTTCACAGAACTACTAGGTTATTTATTATTTCTATAATATCGGCGTCATTTTTTGAAATTTTTAAATTAGATTTAATTTCATAAAAAAGTATGCTTCTCTAATATGAAACATGGGATGAAACGAAATAATTCTTTTTTTTTTTAACAATGTATACAGAAAACATGAAACATGAAACGTTTCTTTCCCAAACAAAGTTTTTATTTTTTTTTTTTTTTTTTTTAGTTTTATTCTTTATTGTGTACAGTAGCAGTTTATTAAGGTGAAAAACTTTTCAGTAGAGTAAGATAAAACTATTTATACAATATATTAAGCATATACATATACATAAATATAGTTTGCTTCAGTAGAATTATATACATATTGAAGAGCTCATCCTTGCCGAGTGTTTAAATAAGATAAAGTCTAAGAGGTGATAAAGCAGGTGCTTAAGGTCTTAATAATGAGGACCATAAACTGCTACAAGCCCAAGCACCTACCTCTCGCTTTCAACATAATAGAGCTCCTCTTAATTGTTTATTTCAAAACTGTTTTTTATTATTTGATTAAAAGTTGTTGTTTCTCGCCTTTTAGATTTTATTTTTAAGTCACAAATCATAAATCAAAAGTTGTATTCTATTAAAATGTACATCATTTGTCTTCAAACTTCTAATATATTTATTCACAGAATTAACAATGTCTGAATGTATAATATTCGAAACAAGTTTTCAATAAAACAAATTTATAGAATTGGCTAATAATTTATCAATCCCTAATTAGATTGATCCTTCTATACCATCATGCGGATGTCAACTGACCAATCAGATTGATCCTTCTATACCATCATACGCATGTCAACTGACCAATCAGATTGATCCTTCTATACCATCATGCGGATGTCAACTGACCAATCAGATTGATCCTTCTATACCATCATGCGGATGTCAACTGACCAATCAGATTGATCCTTCTATACCATCATGCGCATGTCAACTGACCAATCAGATTGATCCTTCTATACCATCATGCGGATTTCAACTGACCAATCAGATTGATCCTTCTATACCATCATGCGGATGTCAACTGACCAATCAGATTGATCCTTCTATACCATCATGCGGATGTCAACTGACCAATCAGATTGATCCTTCTATGCCATCATGCGGATGTCAACTGACCAATCAGATTGATCCTTCTATACCATCATGCGGATGTCAACTGACCAATCAGATTGATCCTTCTATACCATCATGCGGATGTCAACTGACCAATCAGATTGATCCTTCTGTACCATCATGCGGATGTCAACTGACCAATCAGATTGATCCTTCTATACCATCATGCGGATGTCAACTGACCAATCAGATTGATCCTTCTGTACCATCATGCGGATGTCAACTGATCAATCAGATTGATCCTTCTATACCATCATGCGGATGTCAACTGACCAATCAGATTGATCCTTCTATACCATCATGCGGATGTCAACTGACCAATCAGATTGATCCTTCTATGCCATCATGCGGATGTCAACTGATTTTACTTATGTTGTATTTTATATTTTACAAAGTATTCCAAATAATTTTAACTAGATCTTTAAAATGGCCTCTTAAAAATTTAAAAGCTCAGTAGATATAACGCATTTTCAGAGGACTTAGATCCGGATTGTAGTATCCGGAGGTCCGAAGGTATTCTGAAAACGAATGATGAAAGACTACGACATGCCGTAAACGAAAAAAATTTAGATAAACGTCGACGTATTCATGTTAAATCCGTGTCCGACACGGCAAACATAGATTCTATAATATTTTATTATTTTCACAAATAAAACTTGTTAAAAATTGTTGAAAACAGTAACATCTCTGATTACATCACATCTCTACAAGATACGCTTTTATATTCATAGCTCACACTTTTCTTATTCCATCCTTGAGAAGAATTCAAATTACTGTTTACCAGCACTTAGTAGGGATGGTGATAAAATTCTCCGGGAATGTGCTTCAGAACTTCCCGGAATTCAGGTCAATTAATTTCGTTCTGGACAGAATTCATGAGGCGTTCACGACATACTTTTGATATTGCGTATAATTCTAGAACTTCGAGTTTATAATCATTACAGAAATGGCTCATTTTAAAGCATATTGTAACCATTTTATTTATAACTGAACTACTCTAGAAGTTTAAAAAAAAAATGGAATTTCGTTGAGGTAAAAAATATATATCACATTTGAAATAAAACAAAATTTAAACAGTAGTTGAAATAAAATAAAAAACACAAATTATAGTGTATCTTTGTTTATTTCCTTCCTAGAATAAATTTAAAATTGGACTATTGAAGATATTTATTTGGTCATTTAAGCAAAAATATGGATTGGATTTGAAGGATTTTATTATTTCAAGTGCTTCATATATATTTAATTTGAGACTGTTTTCAACGTGATGTATTAATTTAATTCCTGAGTCTTTGATGAATTTATGATTATTTTCATTTAAATGAATTCCAAAGTTGGAATTCTCTGTCTTATTATTATATGCACGTATATGTTCCTTTAATCTCTGATTTAGCGATCTTCCAGTTTTCCCGTGTATTTGGCTGCACAATCATTATTATTTAGTTCGTATAATACAAAATAGACTCTTTCAAATAAGACAGATAATTCCAACTTTGCAATTCATTTAAATGAAAAAAACAAGACATAAATTCATCAAAGAGTAAGGAGTTCAATTAATACATCACGTTGAAAAAAAAATGCATCACTGAAATAATAAAATCCTTCAAATCCAATCCAGATTTTTGTTGAAATGACCAAATAAATATCTCCAATAGTCCAATCTTAAATTTATTCCCATCTATAACAGAAAAACCAATTACTCACCGGAATTACTGGAAAACCCCGACCATTAAACCGTTTAACTAAGTACCCTACCTTTCTTTCATTGCTAGTTCAGTGCGAGAACACACCAATACAAACTTTTCTGTTTGATATAATCCATTTAAACCTTGGTAAGTACCAATATGTATTTGATTTATTGTCTTAATTAAATTCATAATTCATAAATATTTTATAACACTTTATAACTTATAATTTATAATTTATATAACATTTAATTTAAGATGAATAGTAATACCAAAGTGTATTTTGATTTGCTTATTTTTGAATTTTTGTGTGTCTTTAGAACTGAAGATGGATGTATAACATTTAATACTAGTTTTCAATAAAAACAAAATCATAGAAGTGGCAAATAATTTATCAATCCCTAATTAAACAGAAAGTTAGCACCGAATAAAAAAAAGACATAGCAATAGAAAAATACATAGTAAAAAGGAAATGAGGATATGGTATAACAGATCGCATATCCAGAATTAATGAGGTACAACTCAAAAAATGTTTTTCCTTGGAAAAAACATTTGACAAACTTTTACTTTTACTAAGTGAACCTAAGGGTCTTTCTTTTAACACACGTTAATTGTGCACATTTTGACAGACATTTGAAGATTGGCTGTTCTCTGAGATGACAAGGGCCCAACTTTTAAAATTTCTGAGTCTTTTTCATCCTGGATTTGAGAGAGAAAAATATCTGATGTGGACAACACATGACTGTGTGACAACAATTAAATCGATGGCTCAAAAAGTGATCCTGAATTTGGTTACTAGTTTCTGAAGATTGCAGTATCTTAAAAACGACATTCGGCAAACGACACACTGTATGTATGATGAAAGATTTTGTATGATGAATGTATGAATGTATGATGAAACATTTTGTATCTAGTTTCCTTTCGATATATAAACAATCGATAACCTGAATTATCGACTCATCGCTCTGGTTCGATTGCGATGGTAGATGAATCTGTAAGATCAGATGAGGTCTGGGTTAGAGTCCCCCCCCAGGAGCAAACTGTTCCCACACTCATCAGTCAGCTTAATACAACCTTGGGCGGGATTGTAACCCACTTCATCGGGGCATCCTTCGGAAACCCGGTGATAAGAGATTCAAGGAGACCCTACTCCATGCTGTCAATGAGGACGGTAGAAGGAGAGATGGCCGAATATAATAATATATTAACTGTAATTTATAAATGTATTTGAAAGGGAAAAGTGTTAAGTAAGAAGTATATAAAAATAATTTAATTTTTTTAATGATAAAGTTTTTAGCTAATTAATGGAAACTCAGAGAAAACAGAGCGATCACAATATTATTGGAAGTTTCTAAAATATAGAATTGAGTCTCCCGAACAGTAGTAAATAAATAACCAGCCAACGTTTCGACAATTCAGGCGTCATTAGGGTATAAAAAAAAGTAAGATCGTATATATATATTAGACCAAAGATAGCACATCTCACATTAGCAGCTCAAAAAAAGGCTAAACAATTAGAGTTAATGCATCACCTAAACAGTTCAAAATATACCGCGGAAAAGATGTAGCATTCGGTGGGGTACCTGACCCTTCATCAAAACCTCAAGTCTCTCAAGTTGTATAAGCAAAAACGCATCCTAAGTAAAACAAAATGACGGTCGAGCACACTCAGTCCGTACAAAGCGTGGTCATGAATAGGTAGAGATGAAAGGGACGAGGCATAATGATCACGTGACTTAAATTTGTGGTCTAATGGAAGTCTTGTGGTCTAATGGAAATGTGACTAAAACGGGCCGCGGCCCAATTGGATAAGGTTAGGTCTGTATAGTACTAACCTAACCTTTAAATGATGTGAGCCAGGTGTTGGAATAAATACTAAAAATTTACTTGAAATGAGTGGACTGTAGAAAAGAAACTAGGAGCTGGCTCCTTTAAAAACCCAAAGAATAATTCCAAGGGAAGATTGTAACAAAAGGTAGGTAACATTTGACTATAGTTAAAATTTATAAACAATTAAGAAGATGGGTGAAGCCCATAAAACAAATTAGTTATTGTGTCTGCAGAACAAAAAAAAGAAACTTACATTAATTAATTATCATTACTTAATTATTTTTACATTAATTGATTATATTAGACCTAACAGAGAAAAATAATAAATTTACATTTTTTTCTTGAGTGATTCGGATGTCGCTGATGATGACTTCAGAGGAAGAAGATCTGGTTAGGGTCCACGAACTGGAGTGAAGGGGAAAAGCCAGTCATAAATTATTCTGTTCTTTTATTATAACCTTCAAGTAAAGTACCCCTTTCGGCTCACCAATTTTAACCAAAATCTAGTATATTATTTATATTAGTATAAAAGTCTTATTTATCAAATTTGAAAGATTTTACATTATATTTTAATATTATAATATTTTAATATAATTTTTGATAAAAGTTTATTATGACCTTCAAGTAAAGTACCGCTTCCGGTTTCTCTATTTAGATTAAAACGTTGTATATTATTTAAATCAATATACAAATTATAAATACTAAATGTCAGAGGTTTTTCATTATATTATAATATACTTTCGATTGAATCAATTATGACCTTCAAGTAAAGTACCACTTCCGGTGATCGTGCAGTAACCAAAAAGGGAGGTTCACAACTAGATTTTACTGCAACCCTAAATACAAAATTTTAACATTCTACGGCTAACGGTTTTTGAGTTATGCGAGATACGAACGTACAGACGTCACGACGAAACAAGTCCAAATGGATTCAGGGATGGTCAAAATAGATATTTCCGTTGAAATCTGAAAACCGAAAATTTTCGTGATTACAATACTTCCTTTACTGCGTATAAGGAAGTCAAAATGTAAAGTTAATTCTCCTTAAACCTTAGAATAAACGAACTCAGAACCTTATACTGTCTAATGTTATTCCTAAGTGATATCCTTTGTCTCTGTGTGCCATCAATAAGTAGAAATTAGAAATAAAAATTGCGCGATTACTAAAATTTATTTATATATAAAGAAAAAACTTACGGGTCACACTAATAGAGAAATCATTTTCCGTTCTCTAAGTGCTTTTATCATTGGAGGAGTTGGCCTTCTCAAGGAGAGGAAGAAATAAAACAAGGTCAAAGAGAGCCATCGAACGCAATGAGCGCTCTCTTACGTCAGCCAATAGCAACTCTTTATTTATTTATCAAACTACGTCGGGTGGTTCTAGTCGACGGAAAATTCTAGTCCTCACCAGAGAGGGAGAAAAAAATCTCTTTAACAACATCCTCCTAATATATATACATATATATATATATATATATATATATATATATATATATATATATATATATATATATATATATACTTACGTATATATAAAAATTCAGCCTGCGTATGTTTGTGTTAGCAAAACTCGATCGATTTTAATGCGGTTTTCAATATCATTTAGAGAATTTCTTCAGCGAGATTTATATGCATTACAATTTATTTATTCTCCTTAACGTGTGAAATAGAGAAAATTATAAAAAAAAAAAAATATCTGCTGTGGGACAACACATGACTTCCTTGTACGCCTATTAAATTATAAATCGGTGGCTCAAAAAGTGATGCTGAATTTGGTTACTAGTTTCCGTAGATAGCAGTATCTCAAAAATAACACTTTGCGTCGCGACATCCATCTATTATCACACACACATACTCTTGTTTCTGGAGGTCTCATTCCGTTATTATATGTCGTTTTCTTTTAGTAGGTAACTAGTTTCCAAAAGATTTCTTGGTGTTCCGTGACAACATTTGAACTATAAATGTCACTAGATAAAGAATTGGAAATCGACAGTTTCGACATTTTAAGCGGAAGAACCCACTTAACTTATATCTAATTCTCCTGCTGCAGACTTGTTCATCTTACAAATGGGGAGGAAAACCAGTATTACAGACATAATTTTAACACTTAAAAGAAGTAATAAAAATGTTTAGTTGGAGTGGAAAATGATCGTGTTTATAACCTTTATCACCGAACCATATGATCTCGGTATTAAAAGTTAACAAAATACCTTTTGATTTAAGTTTATGATGACCTTAAGTAAAGTACCACTTCCGGTGATTAAGCAGTGACTAAAAAGGGAGGTTTCACAACTAGATTTTACAGCAATCCTAAATACAGAAGTACAACTTTCTACGGCTAACCGTTTTTGAGTTATGCGAATTACGAACGAACGTAGGAACGATAGATATTTCCGTTGATATCTGAAAACCGAAAATTTTCGCGATTACAATACTTCCTTTACTTCGTAAAAGTAGGGTAATAACTGCACAGCCATAGTTAAATATAATGACCAATAAAGATAGTAATAACCGTATTTTATAATGTTATTACCTCCTTAAACTACAAAATAACCTAATAAATGAAATTCATGGATAGGGATATCAGCCTAAACGAATTTCTGCTGGTTATTAATCACTTTTTTTTTTATACTTTATTGGTCTCTTTATCTTTATATTTATATTCATTGGTATATATTTATATTAATTTGTTAGTTAATCAATTTGATTTTTATTTTTCATTTGGTGTGTGCACGCGTGCTTGCGTGTGGGATAAAGGATAAGGATTCAGCGCTTGATAAGAAAGTGCTGAATCTTGAACAAATATTAGATACGTGTCAGATATCAACATTTTTTTATATTATTTTTGTCTGCCTTTACTCTGGCATGGATTTCAAAGTTCTCATTTACCAATCGATTTGTTTGTAATTGGAAAAATATTGTATATGTATGTATGTATGTATATATATATATATATATATATATATATATATATATATATATATATATATATATATATCTATACACACACCCAATTTTTTTTCTTTAATTTTAATGATGTATTTGTACATATATTTTTATTCATGCAATTTTTAGTTTTTTTCTATGGGTATTTGCTGTTTTCTGTAGATCAGCTGTTTGAATATAACCTTCTCAGCTGTTGTAATTTTAACTCCCTTTGCCTTCAGTATGTGATTTGATGTCTTGGAGTGATGTGCTGTTTCTGTTTGATGAGTCTTTCTTTATATTCTTTTGCAAAAGAAAAAATAAATTCATAGGACTTCTGAATAAGCTATATTTCGAGTTTTGCCTACCGTTGATATCAAAATGACTTGATTGTTATAATTTCTAGCTCAGGAAAACCCTACATGGAATTGGCAAGCTTCAAATTTCTGCTCCATAGGTGCCTAACTGCTTAAATACTTTGCTAAAATATCGAATAAAAAAAAAAATCCGTCCGTCAAAAATTTGATAAGATTAATCGAAAGTTGGTGAAATTCCCTACAAAAGCAACCAAAAAAATAATCATTTAAATCGGACCAGTATTAGCTAAGATATAGCGTACTGAACTTCGTAGATTAATTCTTCGGCGCTTTAGGTCACTTCAATTGCGGGCTTCTGACTTCCTCGCATCTCTCTACTTCATCCTTCCTTGGATTATTTCTCCACTTCCTTTTTCTTCTTGATCTTTTCTCTTTCTTTTCCTCTGAAGTGCGCATCCAATATTTTCCTCTTTACCATTTAGCCCTCTGATTACATGTCGTAACCATCTCAGCCTACTTGCATTGACAAAATTTCTTCTTAACACTCTCAGGTCGGCACTCTTACGGCGATCATCTTGGGACAAGCTTCAAATTTCTGCTCCACAGGTGCCTAGTGCTTTATTTCTTAGCTGAACTTGTTTGGTTGATATCTTTTATAAAGTATTCTGCACATGTTCCATTCCCCAAACATTTCAAAAGCTCATATGAAAGATAATTTAATTACCTGTGAATCGACAGACTAGATATTTTTTAAATATTGCTACTTGGAAATATTAAGCCATTGTGTATAAAAAAAAAGCCAAAAAAAAATTGTGTAATGGCTTTATTTTTTTTTTTTTAGGAATTCGAGTTCTTAATAATAATTTTTAACTCTTCCGCTAATGAGTGAACGGGATGAAACAATATTTCACTGTCTAGTCTGAATCAAACTCGAACTCATTACTCAAAGGTTTTTTTTTTATTTTTATATAATCGGAAATCATTTACCAACAATCAATCAAACAATTCCATTATAGAGAAGGGGATATATAATACAGCGTAAGTAACGAACCTAACTTACATGATCAATCACAAACAGTTACAGTAACTGTAACTGTAACTAATGATAGTAGACGAGGAAGGAATCAGTGTCACTTTGACTTAAACTATTCAACCGTAATGTCACTGGCATTAGTGGCTGAGTGCGCCAAGCGGTTGTCACTGCGTCAATCACTAACTCCATTCCGCCATCTCACCATTCCATCAGCTGCCAATGCGCACTCAAGGGGATAGGATATTAACAGGGTCCTAGAACCGAGTAACATCCAAATTAATAATAACGATAAATGGGAATAACGTTTTCAACATATCTGATGTGGACACCCCATGACTTCCTAGTAAGCCTATTAAACTATAAATCTGTGGCTCAAAAAGTGATCCTCAATTTGATTACTAGCTTCCGAAGATCGCAGTATCTCAAAAACGACACTCGGCGTCGCGACATCCATCGATTGACATACACATACACAGACATACTCTTGATATGTCGTTTTCTTTAGGTAGGTAACAAATTTCTAAAAGATTTCTTCGTCTTCCCTGACAACATTAGAACTGTCTATGCCACTTGGAGCATAAAGCATTAGAAATCGACAGTTTCGACATTTTAAGCGGAAAAAACTATTCAATTTATATCTTATTCTCCTACTGCAGACTTGTTAATCTCACAAATGGGGAGGACCTTTATTACCGAAACTTATGATTTTTAATTTAAATATAATTTTTGATGTAAGCTTATTATGACCTTCAAGTAAAGTACCCTTTTCGGCTCACCAATTTTAACTAAAATCTAGTAAATACATTCATATCGATATAAAAGTCCTATTTACCAAATTTGAGATGTTTTACATTATATTTTAATATAATTTTTAATGAAAGTCTAATATGACCTTCAAGTAAAGTACCGCTTCCGGTTTTGCAATTTAGACCAAAATCTAGTATGTTATTTAAATCAATATATAAGTTCTGAATACTAAATTTGAGAAGTTTTTCATAGTATTTTAATATAATTTTTGATGGAAATCAATTATGAACTTCAAGTAAAGTATCACTTCCGGTGATCAAGCAGTGACCAAAAAGGGAGGTTCACAACTAGATTTTTCAACAATCCTAAATACAAAATATCAACTTTTTACGACTAACCGTTTTTGAATTATGCGAGATACGAACGTAGGAACTTACGTACGTACAGACGCCACGACGACACTAGTCAAAATGGATTCAGGGATGGTCAAATTGCTTTTACTTCGTACAAGGAAGTAAAAACAATAATATATTTACGCTTTTGTATATATATATATATATATATATATATTGATTTAGTTGATTACTATGTTGATTTAGGTGAATACTTTAATATATAAAAATAAAGGCAGGTTGTTGCTGTTAAATGTTCGGCCTACAAGCCATCCTCAGGCATCTCTGTAAAAGGCCCTTATTTAGTTCAATTTATAACATATCATAGAATTAAATATACTTAAATATTCTAAATAAATACCATATACATACTAAAATTATTTAATACGCATATACTGTCATATTTAAGTCCAATCCGGACCAAGTCAAAATATACAGCGTCACTAAAAAAAATAAATAAATAAAAACACAATAAAAAAATTGAGGTTGGACCTATCAATAAAACACTTACAACTTCAAAAATAAAATAACAATAAGGGAGCCATCTCAGTCATCACAGCCATCACAGGTGAAACTCCAAAGAAGAAGGCAATGCAATGTTACAGCCAATTATGACAACTGAATAATTTACTAAGATATTATTAATAAATATGCAACAATTAATCTACATACATTGAAACCCCCCAAAATACAATCTATTAATTAATAAATCTAATATTCATATTAATTTAAATAAATCAAAACTTCAATTTAGTGATTATATTAGCATATGTGCTATTCAAACTATTAGTATCAGATTTAAAATTGCACACTCTATTCAAATTTTTTGTTATGTATATGGACTCAAGTATTTTTCTTTTAAGATCATTTCCTGTTGCAATAATCTTAGTATTAGTGAAATCAAAATTATGCTTGTTTTCATTGCTATGGGTGGAAAGACCTGTAGCTTTATTATACTTTTTAATTTTGGAAGAATATGATAATTAAAGCAATAAGATTGGCAATAATAATAAAATTAAATAATAAACCGCATCTAAAAAAAAGCGGTATATTTTCAGTTTCAGTTCCAGAATGTTTCGGAAAATTGAATTATATTTAATGTTTTATGAACACTTATACATTAATTAGGGATTGATAAATTATTTGCCACTTATATAAATTTGTTTTATTGAAAACTAGTTTCGAATGTTATACATTCATCCTCACTTCTAAAAACACACAAAAAATTCAAAAATAAGCAATTCAAAATATAGTTTGGTATTATTATACATATTACATTAGATTAATAAAAATCAGTATCATAAAACATGTTTTACTATGTTTTAGTATTATAAAACATGTATAAAAGATAATTACTAAAGAGTAAAAGATAATTAATGATATCTATTATTACTCATACTAATTACTCACCGGCATTAACTGGAAAACTCCCGACCCTTAAACCGTTTACCTATAAACATCCCATCTTTCCTTTCTTTCTTTGTTAATTCAGTGCAAGAAGAAACCAGTACAAACTTTTCTGTTTGATAAAATCCATTTAAACCTTGGTGAGTACCAACATGTATTTCATTTCTTGTCTTAATTAAATTCATAATTTATAAATGTTTTATAATACTGATTTATATTAATCTAATTTAATATGTATAATAATACCAAACTCTATTTTGAATTGTTTATTTTTGAATTTTTGTATGTTTGTAGAACTGAGGATGTAAGTATAACATTCGAAACTAGTTTTCAATAAAAACAAAATTATAGAAGTGGCAAATAATTTATCAATCCCTAATTAGATTGATCCTTCTATACCATCATGCGGATGTCAACTTATATATTATTTCGTGAATCTGTCCTATGCAATTTTGGTTCAATGTTTATATTTTAAAGCAATTGAGAAATGTATTTTTTAAATTAGGGTTGAATGTGCAAGTTAATGCAGTAAAATAAATGTGTAGTTTACCGAAAATTGTTTTAAATGTGCTATTTCGTGCAAAATAAAACTTACGTATGTTAATCCGGATGCCTTAATTTGTGTAAATAACTTGTCCACAATGGATTTCAAGCAACCAAAAAAAAAGTGCATTTGCACGAGAATACGAACTTCTAGTGATAATATTTCGTTGTAAGCGATTTGTTGTATGTGGATTTTGATTACCGGATAGCGCCGATGCAGAGCAATGATTTCCGTTAATCAAAATGTGCTGATACTGACCAACTAGCATTACATTGCATTACCAGAACCCGACTATCTTCAAAGAAAGTGAAGACAATTTTTTTTTTTTTTTTTGGTTATTTTGACTCTTTATTGGTAGGTTGTGGGCTCAACTACTCTTCAATTCTTTTGTAAAGTGTAATGCTTCATATAAACGTAATATTTTTATAGCAGGATAATTCATCGTGATGTGGTATTACCGACAACATGCCCTAGTCCCGATTCCCGAGAGCAGAAGGACAATGACTGGAAGAGGGCTATAAGAAGGGAGGGGACGGGAAGGGCGGAGCGTAATATCCAGCCGTCCTTTGTTTCTCCAGGTCCTTTTTAAAGAGGTCCTTTTGTTTAGGCCGCCATCGGAGGACAATAGGCACTCTTGGGCTAGCCAATCAGCCTAATAACCTCTGCTTCGCGGCCACAGTATCTCATCTTCTCAAAATTAACACTATTCTCTGGTTTATCCTTGATCTGTCTTTTACAGGTATATTAGGTACAGAGTTTAACCACAGTTTAAACTGGGGACAACAATCTTTCTAATGTATAGAATATTATAATGTGATGTGGGGTAAGTGAGCATTAGATTTTACAATGTTTGACTTAAAATGAATATAGAATCATTTAAACTGTAAAACCACGTTTTCCATCTTTATGGCGAGTTAAAGTTGCTCTTTCGCTCTATCCGGCGACAATATTTCCTCGGGTCTTTCCTGTACCAAACCATAAACTGCCAGCACCATTCCTACATCTACAGCCTCCTACAATTCAAATCCTCAGTCCACTCACTGGCAACAAGATCGCGCCTTTCTGACCTCTATACCCCTTCCCACAGAAGCAAAACATTCGAACGCTCCTTTCTTGCCCACTCCACTATCCTCTGGAATTCCCTCCCTTCTAGTATCCGTCATGCTTCTTCTCTATCCTCATTCAAATTCCACCTTTTCCAACATCTCCTCACTTCCCAAAAAGATGCCGTATAAGCAAAAAAAAAAAAAATTAAAGGTGAACAATGTGATCAAAAGTTTACGATGTTTAAGTGGACATTTATTTATAATTTTCGTTTATCTCACCTTTTCACTATTTTATTTTTATTTTTATTTTCTCCTTTTTTATTTTTTTTGAATACTTCTGTATTTTTGTTAAGTGAAAAACTCATTTTTCGTTTACTTATTTTTATTACTATTGATGTAAAAATGTATCTACTTTTATTATTGTACTTTTTTGGCCAGACTTGGTTTACTTTATATTTGTTCAATTTTGTTATTCTGAAGGGACCTAGTCCCAGAATAAAGGAAATTTTGCGATCGTGAAAATTTTCGAATTCGAGTTTTCAACGAAAATACACGTTTTAAGGTCCCCTGAGTCCAAATAACCAAGTCTCGCAAAATGGACTGTGTGTAGTGAACAGTCTAGCTCAAAAACGAAGAGTTGTAAGATACTTAAATTACGTATTTTAGGTAGGCACATGCATGTGATGTTACAGCAACATTTTCGTCAAAATCGACTAACCGGAAGTGCCACTTTATATAGTCGATTTTACATATTTTTACAATTTTCTCGAAAACGTCTTTAACGATTTTGATAAAACTAGCCTAAATTATTCTTCATAAAGACCTTCAACTTTTCATTTATGTAGTACATCACCGAGAAAATGCAGAGAAAAAAGTTATGATGAAAAGAATATTTTGTTTGCGCATAGCTTAAAAAGTATATGTATGAAAGATAATTAAATTATCTAAAATATAAAAAAAGAATCATCAAAATCGGACAATGGTCTATTACTGAATAGCAAAGATACAGCGCATCGGACTTACCGGAAGTGGTAATTATATCATGGATTTTACAATTTTCTCGTAAATGGCTCAGACGATTTTGATGAAACTTGCCTAATATCTTCTCCTTAAAGTTCTTTAACTTTTCATGTATGCAGCATTTCAAAGAGAAAATGAAGGGGGGAAAGTTAAAGCGGAAAGAAAAATTTATTTGGGCATAACTCAAAAAGTGAGCATTTAATGGTAAATTTTGTATGAAATCAAATTAAATTTAATTTAATTTAGGGTAATTAAATTCCCTAAAAAAACAAAAAAACAATTACTTAAATCGGGTCTGTATCAGTAAAGATACAGTGTATCTCATAAGGACTACTAGACAGACTTAAGATGGAAAACCGAGCGCATCCGGAAGGAGGCGAATGCGACCGAACCTCCTCCTACTAAGCCGCCAATGCCAACCTATTGTTCACAAAACGGTCTATAATAATGTAATGTGACAGTAGATTACTAAATAGTAAATTATTAAATAATAAGTAGAGATTAACTTAATAATTTCTAATTTTATATTACTTAATGGCAAAAAAATGATTCCATGGAAACTAAATGGAATTTCCATGGAAACTAAACCGAAACTTTTAAAATATATTTTCAACTTGACAATAATGTACAGAATTGCAGTACTAAAGTTATTTAAAATACTAATTTATTGTATTTTTGTGAGAAAAGACTGTAAGAAGTCCAATTTGCTGAGGTTGCTTCGAGTAGTGTTTATGTGAACTCTTTAAAATAACCTCTAAGATTATTATTATAGGTTGGTAAGAAAATGTTGTGTGATGCGCGCACCGCACCAGATTTTTTTTTGAGCCACCGATTTACCAGGAAGCCATCGGCGTATAAGAAAACCATGTGTTGTCCACCTCAGACATTTTTTTTTTATAGAATATAATAATTTTTAATTAACAGAAAATTTAATTTTGAATTATTTTTCAATGATAAATAAGCATATTGATTGAGCAGTTAATGTAAATAAATATATCCACGATGAAGCCGCTTCTTAGCATTAGAAGTGGAACGTGCCACAGCTGTTTGTTTTGAGCAAGCTAATGACGTAATAAGAATATATCTAGTTTAAATTATTCTAAATTATTTATAAGGTGGGTTGCGACATTTGTAATATTTCTCCTGTATCAATAAAATGGAAAATACCTACTCATTATTTTGCTTTATTATTTTCAATAATAGACCTTTGGAATCGAACAAAGCAAAAAATTTTTTGTAACTCCCCCCCTCAAAATTTGAGGTTTTACCTTTCAAGATACATAGACACCAAATATCGAATAAAAAAAAAAATCCGTTCCGTCCGCCGTCCGCGGCTTCTCTCCGAGACTACTGGACCGATTTTCTTGAGATTCGATAACAATGTCACAGGTCACCCCGGGATGATCCTCGGAACTCGACAGTATCAACCGTCTGTTTGTTTCAAAATGGCGGCCGATTAAAGATCTTATAAGCCCATAACTCGGCCATTTATAAAGATAGAGGGGAAATGCAAGGCGTTTTGGAATCAGCATAAGAAGGAATTCAAAAAAAAAAAAAAAAAAAAAGCGAAAACTAAAACAATTTCTATCTGTAAATGCTTTTGGTTTATTATTTTCAATAATGGATCTTTGGAATCGACCAAAGAAGAACCATTTGTAACCCCCTCTCAAAATTTGAGGTTTTACGTTTCAACATACGTAGAATCTTGAAACGTAAAACCAAATATGGAATAAAAAAAAATCCGTCCGCAAATTTTAATTGTATTTAAACGAAAGCTGATGAAATTTCATACAAAAGGAAAGCAAAACTATTTAAATCAGACCAGTATTAGCTGAGATACAGCGTAATGAACTTCGTAGTCTAAATCTCCGGCGCGGATGGTCATTACCCTAGGCCACCTGATTTATCTATTGGGCTTCTGACTTCTTCGTATCTCTCTGCTTTATCCTTCCTTGGATTATTATTATTAATTGATTATTATTTCTGCATTTACTTTAGCTTCCTTAGTCTTTCCTTTTTTTTTCCTACTGAAGTAAATATCAAATATTTCCTCTGTATCATTTTACCCACTGATTACATGTCCTAACCATCACAGCCTACTTGTATTGACACAGTTCGGCATTCTCACGGCATTCGTATTAGGACAAGCTTCAAATTTCTTTTTCTTGGATGCCTAATGCTTAATTTTTTTTTACTTTGACAGAACAGATATTTTTGAAGTACTACTAAGTGGAAATAATAAACCGTTGTGTAATAATTTTCATCGTTTTTTAAATATTAAACTAGTATTTTTATCGATGCTTCTAAAAATTTGCATTGATTTATTTTATTTTTATTTTTACATTTTTTTTAAATCCTATGTTTCTTTTCCAATAGATAGATAGATAAAAACCTTTATTAAAAATGAATTTACATCCTCTATATTAACACAAGCAAAGCCTTTGTTGGCATAGTATAATAGCGTCTGCCAAGAATTGGCTTATATTACAATTGTTATACAATAAAAAACAAAAAATAAAAATAAAACAAAGCTCCTTTTGTTAATAATTTCTTAATTAAATACATTATATATCAAATAAATAATAAAAACATCCAATTTATATTTAATCAAATCGTTTTTGTAATTTTGTTTACATATAGCAGAAGAATATTATGTATTAAACATTGCCGAATCAATAAAATTCTATAGCCATAAGCTGATATGTGGTACTGGTACTGGTACAAACTGTTCCAATCCTTACCGTTTATTTTTTATAATTACCGTTTATGTTTATAATTTTTTCCTAAAATACTTGAACCTATATATAAAATATGTAAAATAGTCCTATATGTAAAATAGGACAAACAGCCACGTAGTGATAAAAATCTCAATTACACTCAAATTGCAGAGAGTACACAATCTTTTTACTTCCTTGTACGAAGTAAAGGAAGTATTGTATTCGCGAAAATTTTCGGTTTTCAGATTTCAACGGAAATATCCATTTTGACTAGTTTCGTCGTGGCGTCTGTACGTACGTTCGTATCTCGCATAACTCAAAAACGGTTAGCCGTAAAAAGTTGAAATTTTGTATTTAGGATTGTTGTAAAATCTACTTGTGAAACCTCCCTTTTTAGTCACTGCATGATCACCGGAAGTGGTACTTTACTTGAAAGTCATGATTAATTTTCATCAAAAATTACATCAAAATATAATGCAAAACTTCTCACATTTAGTATTCATAACTTATATATTGATTTAAATAACATACTAGATTTTGGTCTAAATTGAAAAACCGGAAGTGGTATTTTACTTGAAGGTCATATTAGACTTTCGTCAAAAAAAATATTAAATATAATGTAAAACATCTCAAATTTTGTAAATAGGACTTTTATATCGATATGAATGTATTTACTAGATTTTGGTTAAGATTCTTGAGCGGAAAAGCGTACTTTACTTGAAGGTCATAATAAGCTTACATCAAAAATTATATTTCAATTAAAAGAGAAATCATATGTTTCGGTAATAAAGGTTTAAACGCAATTTGGTTTCCAATCCAATTTAACATTTTTATTACTTGTTTTAAGTGTTAAAATTGAGTCTAAAATACTAGTTTTCCTCCCCATTTGTGAGATCAACAAGTCTGCAGCATGAGAATAAGATATTAGTTAAGTGGGTTTTTCCGCTTAAAATGTCGAAACTGTCCATTTGTAATGCTTTATCCAATGATATTGATAGTTTTATTGTTGTCATGGAACATGAAGAAATGTCTTGGAAACTAGATAGCCGTTTTTACTGCAATCTTCGGAAACTAGTAACCAAATTCAGGATCACTTTTTGAGCCACCGATTTATAGTTTAATAGGCGTACAAGGAAGTCATGTGTTGTCCACATCAGATATTTTGTTCAATCCTCATAACAATATTGTTAAGATAGACTAATTGTTCTCGCAGCTTAAAAATAATCTTAATAAAATTAATTTAAACACATCTGATATGTAATAGCTGTCACCTAAGTCACCGTTTAAATCTTAGAAATTAAGACACTTTGGCTTTCTCCATCATATCCGCCTTAAAATTATTTTTTAATTCAGCCAAAATAAGTAAAATTATTTCAATACTTACATGTTCTAATGGAATATTTATTCTGTTACAGAGTTCCGATTTTTCTTTGTGCCAAAATATTTTCTTTATAATTATTTCCTTAGCTAAAATTTTAGCCTCCTATCTGTTAAAGAAAGAATTCTTTGTACATATTGTAAATGTAAATATAAACAATGAAAGAAAATTGTATTTAAATTAGATTCCAGACATAAAATGTAGCGCAGTGAATTTACAGGAAGGGAGAACATTTTTTTTATAAAATTCTTTTCCAATATATTTTTGTATTACGGAAATCCATTGATATTTCCTTAAATTTCTTTAAGGATCGTCCTTCAAAGGAAAAGAGCTTTTCGAATTAATTCCTTACGCTTATTTTGTGCCTTACTTCACCAAAACTGATTTTTATTTATTTATTTGTTTTTTTTTTAATACTCTTGGATGAGGTTATATGAGCTTATTTGGGGAGTTAAACGTAAAACTACAATTTTTGAATATTTTAAATATTACTAATTTATTTATTATTTTCAAATAAATTTAATAAAATAAGCCGTTAATGATAAATATATAATAAACCGCAATTTACAAGTTAAGAAATATTAAAATTTAATTTTCACGACACTAAAGCTGATCTACTAAACAATCAAAATAAAATATATAAACAAACTACAATGAACAATTTAAAAATATTATATTTTTGCAATTTTCAAAGTGATTTTTCCACGTGTTAAATTTATTACTTTTCAAGTAATAAAATATAAAAATAATCAACATTATGTAAACAACAGTTAAAAAAAATAAACTACATACTAACATGTTTAAAATATTATATTTTTTAAAACATAACAAGTAATTTCTTCAACTTTACTTCCCAGACGTTTCTCCAAATTGTAACATACCTGTTCTAGAATTTATACGGTTTTGTTTCTTCCTCTTCCTATTATATGATCATTTTTATTTTAAGTACATTTTCAATTCTCAGAAATATTGCTAGGAAAGAAAATAAAAATCGAACCTAGAGTATAGGGGACCCCTAGAGCCTCGGGCCCAACATGTTGCTCCCTTCGCTCCCATGTCCCTAGGCTCCGCTGAGAACATCAGTAATCTTGATATTGTCAGTATTTTGAAACCCCCTCAAACGATCAGTATTTGTATTTCACAACAAAATACGAAGTAAAAGAAGTATTGTAATCGCGAAAATTTTCGGTTTTCGGATTTCAACGGAAATATACATTTTGACCATCCCTGAATTCATTTTGACGCGTTTCGTCGTGACGTCTGTTCGTATGTAGCTCGTATAACTCAAAAACGGTTTGCCGTAGAAACATAAAATTTTGTATTTAGGATTGCTGCAAACTCTAGTTGTGAACCTCCCTTTTCGGTCACTGCATAATCACCGGAAGTGGTACTTTACTTGAAGGTCGTGATTAATTTTCATCAAAAATTATATCAAAATATAATGCAAAACTTCTCACATTTAGTATTTATAATTATGTTGACATCCGCATGATGGTATGGAAGGATCAATCTTATTAGGGACTGATAAATTATTTGCCACTTTTATAATTTTGTTTTATTGAAAACTAGTTTTGAATGTTATATATTCATCTTCAGTTCTAAAAACACACAAAAAATTAAAAAAATTTGATGTATATTTACATGAACCATAATTATTTTCAACTTGATGGAAAATTCTTCAAATAGGAAGGCTTACCGATGGGCTCCCCTCTCTCATCCTTTCTGGCAGATTTATTTATGGACAAATTAGAACAAAACATGCTTGACCCAAACAATTCTCAACTAGCTCAACATATCAAATACTGGTATCGGTATGTAGATGCCAATATATATCTATGGTCTGGTAGGACAAGACAAATAAATATTATTTTAATGGAAATAAACGAAATTCACTCCTCGATTAAATTCACAGTAGTACTGGAAAAAACAAAACCATAAACTTTTTAGATTTAGAAATCTCAGTAAAAAACAAATACCATGAATTTGGAATTTACTGGAAACCCACCCACACGGATGTCGTTGTAAACAATGAAGCTAGGAGACCGATAGAACATAAACTGACAGCCTTTAATAGCATGATTTACCGTCTTTTGAACGTAATATTAAATGAAAAGAACTAAAATAAAGAAATTGAAAAGATATATATTCCATAGCACGTAAAAAATAACGGGTACAATAAAACCACTATCAATCACATTTAAAAAAAAACAAATACAATTAATGATATCTATTCAACAACCCCCGAAGACAGGCCGATCCCAAAACATTATGTCTTAATTCCATATTACGGCCCTATATCCACCAAAGTCGGAAATGAATTGAAAAAACTAGGATTAAACCCTGCAATTAAAATAGAAAAAAACCCTATCCTCATATTTCTCTTCTCCTAAAGACAAACCAGACCCTTTCCAAAAAAGCGGAATATACTAACTAAATTGTAATGATTGTGCAGCCAAATACTCGGAAAAAACTGGAAGATCGCTAAATCACAGATTAAAGGAACATATACGTGCATATAATAATAAGACAGATAATTCCAACTTTCCAATTCATTTAAATGAAAAAAAACATAAATTCATCAACGACTCAGAAACAGCCTCAAATTAAATATATATGAAGTTCGGTAATAAAGGTTATAAACGCGAATTTTTTCGCATTTTTATTACTTGTTTTAAGTGTTAAAATGGAGTGTAAAATACTTGTTTTCCTCCCCATTTGTGATTTGAACAAGTCTGCAGCAGGAGAATAAGATATAAGTTGAGTGGGTTCTTCTGCTTAAAATGTCGAAACCATCAATTTCCACTACGTTATCTAGTGACATTGACAGTTCTAATGTTGTCACGGAACACGAAGAAATCTCTTGGGAACTTGTTACCTACAGAAAGAAAACGACATTTAATAACGGAATGAGACTTCAAGAAACAAGAGCTTGTGTGTTTGTTAGAGATGGATTTCGCGACGCCGAGTGTCGTTTTTACTGCAATCATCGAAAAATAGTAAACAAATTCAGTTTTTGAGCCACCGATTTATAGTTTAATAGGCGTACAAGGATTAATGAGCAGTCCACATCAGATACTTTTCTAAAATAAACAAAAGGTGATAAAAAGTTACGCGTTGTCTTAAAATTGTCACTTGATTATGCCTCGTTCAATATCTTCCTTTGTCCGAAATTTAAACAAATGCCGAAAACAGAAGTTCATGAGATGTCTATGTCGTCCCTGTGTTCTTCTCAATTTGTTTATTTATCCTTCTGCATCCTTAAGAGTGGTTTGGGATTCCAAATGGATGTAGATCTAATGCAAAGTTTCAAACCCCTTTCTTGATGGTTAATTATTTTTAATAATGAGCCTTTCTAACCCCCTTCAAAAATTGACTTTCTACATTTCAAGTTACGTAGAATCCAAAAATCGAATAAAAAATCTGTCTGACTAGAAAATGACTTGTGTTGATTAAACAAGACACCGAGTGTATTTCTGCTCTTGCGATATAAATGAAAACCATTAAATAAAAGTCCATATTTTATTATATTTACCAATATTTTAAATTAGGATGTTTAGTGCGATGGGAGTTGGCCGCTACGGTGAGCAGTTTCGACAAAATATACAAGCAGTAACGGTATACAGTCACTGACCGCCATCAGCGATTAAAATTTTCTTTAAAACCGAAATGTAACTTTTGATATTTTTGTTGATATAAGAAAATTTCGATAAACTTATACGATTTTTCAGGAATTACGAGAATATTTGTTATCACGGATTTCAAGGCCACGCCTAATCACCACAGTCTGTCACATGCTTTCGTGTTTTATCGTCAACAGAGCCAACTATCTCATTTTCTTATAATTTCTATCTGTTTATTTAAATGAGGAGAATATTTTAAAATTGTTTAGACAACTGAATATTTATTTATTTATTAAAAATATTAATATTATGTAAAAAATATCTGATGTGGACAACACATGACTTCCTTGTACGCCTAATAAACTATAAATCGGTGGCTCAAAAAGTGATCCTGAATTTGGTTACTAGTTTCCGAAGATCGCAGTATCTCAAAAACAACATCGCGACATCCATCTATTGACACACACACAAATAGGGAGGAAAACCAGTATTTTACACTAAATTTTAACACTTAAAACAAGTAATAAAAATTTTTAATTGGATTGGAAAAAAATTGCGATTGTAACCTTTATTACCGAAACATATGATTTATGTATTTAATTTAAATATAATTTTTGATGTAAGCTTATTATGACCTTCAAGTAAAGTACCGTTTTCGGCTCACTAATTTTAGCCAAAATATAGTAAATAAATTCACATCAATATAAAAGTCCTATTTACCAAATTTGAGATGTTTTACATTACATTTTAATATAATTTTAGATGAAAGTCTAATAAGACTTTCAAGTAAAGTACCGCTTCCGGTTTTCAAATTTAGACCAAAATCTAGTATGTTATTTAAATCAATATATAAGTTATAAATACCAAATTTGAGAAGTTTTGCCAAGTATTTTAATATAATTTCTGTTGGAAATCAATTATGACCTTCAAGTAAAGTACCACTTTCGGCTATTAAGCAGTGGCCAAAAAGAGAGGTCCACAACTAGATTTTACAAGATTCCTAAATACAAAATTTTAACTTTCTACGGCTAACCGTTTTTGATTTATGCGAAACACGAACGAACGTACGTACGTACAGACGCCACGACGAAACTAGTCAAAATGGATTCAGGGATGGTCACAATGGATATTTCCGTTGAAATCCGAAAATCGAAAATTTTCGCGATTACAATACTTCCTTTACTTCGTACAAGGAAGTAAAAACAGTAAAAGTAAAGTAAAGTAAAGTAAAAGTAAAATATAAAAGAGTAATTTTCATGTTAAATATTTAAATGCACACCATATCACAATTCGTCAAAATCAAATGCTACTTTATGTAACCGATTTTACACATTTTTACAACTTTCTTGAAAAAGACCAACTATTTTGATCGATCTCGTAAAATTAAATGGCATTTAATGCCAGAGCTACGTTTCATCCTCATTGAAATAGTCTGGCAGGGCTTAAATGACGAAAATGGCTGACTTCCTCTAAAATAGCTTTATTATTTTTTTTTTTTTAATTTTTAATAATTAACTGTCTTTCATTGTTAGTAGTCTCAATAACGACACTCGGCGTCGCGACATCCATCGATTGACACACACATACACAGACATACTCTTGATATGTCGTTTTCTTTCAGTAGATAACAAATTTCTAAAAGATTTCTTCGTCTTCCCAGAGAACATTAGAATTGTCTATGTCACTTGGAGCATAAAGCATTAGAAATCGACAGTTTCGACATTTTAAGCGGAAAACCCTATTCAATTTATATCTTATTCTCCTACTGCAGACTTGTTAATCTCACAAATGGGGAGGAAAACCAGTATTTTACACTGAATTTTAACACTTAAAACAAGTAATAAAAATGTTTGATTGGATTGGAAACCAAACCGCGTTTGTAACCTTTTTACCGAAACATATGATATCTGGATTTAATTTTTGATGTAAGTTTATTATGACCTAGCAAAGTACCCCTTTCGGCTAACCATTATCAATCAAAGTATAGCAAATACATTCATATTGATAAAAAAAGTCCTATTCACCAAATTTGAGATGTTTTGCATTATATTTTAATATAATTTTTGATGAAAGTCTAACGTGACCTTCAAGTAAATTACCACTTCCGGTCAGCTAATGTTAACCAAAATTTATTATGTTATTTATATTAATGTATAAGTCTAATTATAGTCTAAAAATACCTAATTTGAGAAGTTTTGCATTATATTTTAATATAATTTTTAATGAAAATCAATAATGACCTTCAAGTAAAGTACCACTTCTGGTAATCATGTAGTGACCAAAAAATAATAAAAAATATACACGACTAGATTTTACAACAATTCTAAATACATTTTTGTTAACTTTCTACGGCTAACCGCTTTTGAGTTATGCGAGATACACAAGTACGTACGTACAGACGTCACGACGAATCTAGTCAAAATGGATTCAGGGATGGTCAAAATGGATATTTCCGTTGAAATCTGAAAACCGAAAATTTTCGCTATTACAATAATTCGTACAAGGAAGTAAAAAATGGCTAAATATTTTCCACGTTGAAAAATCTTGAGAGAACTTTTGGCACCCAAAAAATCCCGAAATTTTAAGACTATTTTCTTTTTCGCCTGTAATTCCTAAATGGAGCATTCAATCGAAAAAGTTTAATAAATTATTTATTTATATTTATAGTATAATAAATTATTATTATTTTCTATCCTTCTCACCCAAAATAACCCTACGAGAGAGCTGTTTATTGATTAAAGTATAGTCATGCTTTTTCATATATATTGATATTTATCATAAAATATTAATTAATTAAAGAATCGATATTATAAATAAATATTTCCAATGTATTATTATATGTTACATATGTACACTAGTTCTATAGGTTTTGAAGTCTGTCTTAAAATTTGAAACAAAATACGAAAAAAAAAATTAAGATTAGATGATTAAGTAAAAACAATCATGTAAAAAAAAAATAAATAACTAGATTAAGATAAAATAAAATATAAAATATTTTTAATAATACGATTAATAATTGGATCAACTTGTGAGAAATCGATCGCCGAAATTGTCAAATTTAATTATATTGTATAATTGTCAATTGTAATTACATTTTTTTATTAATTTAAATTAAATGAATGTGTTAAACTCCTATCGTTTTATTAAATCTTTTAAACCTGATAAAAACTTATTTATATGGTCCAGTGGTTAAGTCGCTGGATTCTTACAAATAGAATCCTGATAAAGGTCAAAATATTTTTAAATTGTTTCAAACTGTCATAATGCTACTTATTATTGAGATATCCTATTTATCCTTCCTGATTCAAGTTAAGACACAACACAGACACTTCTGTGTAATTCTACGTATCATCCCACCACATATTATCCTTATAAATATGTATTGCGAATTAAAAATAATTGGCGCCTCAAAGGAAGAATATATAAAAACATTGAAAAATATCAAAAAAATGTATGACATAATCCCAGCTTGCTCTAGGAGTATACCAGATTCTGCAGTCACCCTGATTTAAGGCCGATACTATAGAGGGAGGGGGCAAATGGAGAACTTGTCCCGGGCGGCAAAATTTAGAGGGCGGCAAATTTTCAAGCGAAATTTTATTTTTAGATTAAGTAAAAAAAATTCTGATTCTGCTTTATGATTGTATTGACATTAATTCAGTCAATGATAATGTTAGGAAATGGTGTAATTATAAATTATTTATAAATTTACATTTTCATAAAGGATTTAATGTTTCATTTAACTTTTGAAGCGAAAATAATTTATTTTAAGGTATTTTCAAAAATGATGCTTATACCCTACTGATGCAAAAGTAATGTTTAACCTTCTAAATCTCCAGAGCATTTATAAAAAATATCTTATGTGGACAACACATGATTTCCTTGTATGCCTATTAAACTATAAATCGATGGCTCAAAAAGTGATCCTGAATTTGGTTACTAGTTTCAGAAGATTGCAATATCTCAAAAACAAAACTCGGCGTCGCGACATCCATCTATTGACACACAAATAGGGAGGAAAACCAGTATTTTACACTAAATTTTAACACTTAAAACATGAAATAAAAATGTTTAATTGGAGTGGAAACCAAATTGCGATTGTAATCTTTATTACCGAAACATATGATTTATGTATTTAAGTTAAATATAATTTTGGATGTAAGCTTATTATGACCTTCAAGTTAAGTACCCTTTTCGGCTCAGAAATTTTAACCAAAATATAGTAAATACAATCACATCAATATAAAAGTCCTATTTACCAAATTTGAGATGTTTTACATTATATTTTAATATAATTTTTGATGAAAGTCTAATATGACCTTCAAGTAAAGTACCGCTTCCGGTTTTCCAATTTAGACCAAAATCTAGTATGTTATTTAAATCAATATATAAGTAATAAATACCAAATTTGAGAAGTTTTACAAAGTGTTTTAATATAATTTTTCATGGAAATCAATTATGACCTTCAAGTAAAGTACCACTTCCGGTGATCAAGCAGTGACCAAAAAGGGAGGTTCACAACTAGATTTTACAACGAACCTAAATACAAAATTTCAACTTTCTACGGCAAACCGTTTTTGAGTTATGCGAAATACGAACGAACGTACTTACGTACGCACTGACGCCACGACGAAACTAGTCAAAATGGATTCAGGGATGGTCAAAATGGATATTTCCGCTGAAATCTGAAAACCGAAAATTTTCGCGATTACAATACTTCCATTACTTCGTACAAGGAAGTAATAATTAATTTAAGGCCAAATATGTAAAAAAAATAAATAAATAAATATATATATTTTCTCTGCCGAAATGTCTAAAATATTTATGAATATATTTAATTAAGGGTCAAATATGTGAAAAAGGTAAAATATTTAAAAATATGTAAAATTAAAAGAGAATAGAAAATTTAATTTCAAATTGCTTGAAAAGGATTTTGTTCGAACATAAAAATCCTAACCCAAGAGATAAGCAGTGAGATATTTCAATCTGTGATAGAGCCGGCAAGACATCTTAGCAGCTAATCCCATCCATTAGGAGAGGCATTAAACAAAAGATTATCTCACTGCAAGTTTGCAGTCCCCTCCCCCCACAAATTATCCGACTCTACTGCTGAGATAATTCTATGCAAATGAAACTACTTCCGCCCTCTAGGATTAGCATTAAGCAGTTCCATCCAAGAAGAACTGGGGCACGACGCTATCGATTCAGGACATCGATATTTTACAACCGTTCTAGATATTATCACATTACGATTATCAATTATTTTTAACAAACTTAAGGCGGCCACTGACGATAATTCCAAATGGAACGATGCATATTTTTAATTGCAGCCTAAAAATATTTCAGTAGAACAGTACAGCTGCTCGCATATGCCGAGGGTATTGATATGATGGGGAAGGAGCGGAGTAGCTCAGTGGTAAGGCACTGTGTTACTATGCTCCCGGTCTCGGGTTCGAGAACTGCTGTGGCTGATAATTATTTATTCTGTTATCAGCCGTGGATCGATCCTGTGGGATCGGGATACCCTTCTGGGACTCACCCAGCCTCTATAAAGTGGATACCCTTAATTGGGGGGATAAATTGGCGGTTGAGCGTGATCTAGGCGGAATCACCTTGCACAACCGTTGGCTTAGAAACAGTATGGTCCTTACCAAGTACTGAACCCAAGACCCTTCATGGGTTGTAATGGTATAGGCTTTTTTTTTTTTTTTTTTTTTATTGATATCATGGGAAGATCATTTCAGGCTGTCTCCGAAGCGTTCCTTCTCCTTGCCGAGGCCGCTAGGAGAAATGGTTTGGTAATAAACGAGACGAAAACTAAGTATATGGTATCTGAAGAGCAAGCGGTACATGGCGAGGAAGTCAGAATTGGGGACTACAAATTCGAGAAAATTAATGAATTTGTAAACCTCGGTTGTCAAATAGATGTAGAAAAACACAATTCTGCTACAAAAGTTCTATTTTTTATATTGAAAATAATAGAAAACTTTCAACAGCTATTCGTTGTCAACGATTTTCCTAGTCTGTTCGGTGTGACTTGAGTGTCGGCATACATGACGCACCTACAGGGAATAAACTAAATTCTCATTAATACTTGAAAAAATAAGTAGCGAAATTGCAAACTGTAAAGTATATTTTAAACTGTTGATGTGGGATGTGCTGTATCAGGTCTGCACATTTAGGTGATTTTAAGTTTTTTTTGTCCTGATCATGCCTAAACAGCTTAGGTATTGCTTTAGAATCGCCTAATAATAACTTAATAATAGTCATTATCATCCAGACTGAAAACGGTAAATTATATGAATTCAGATAAGAAATAGCACATCTCATGTCAACCTCTTAAAACAGACTAATCAAATAAAGATAACACATCACATCACTAGTATGTATAGATGATGGCTAAATTGTAGAAACTTTTGATTGACTAATCATTAAACATTTTAATTAGGGATTGATAAATTATTTGCCACTTCTATAAATTTGTTTTATTGAAAACTAGTTTCGAATGTTATTGATTCATTAATTAATTTTTTTTTTTATAAAATAACCATTTAAGTTTAAATTAATTATTTAATAAAACTTGTTTTCGACTTGACTACTGATTATAACTAATTCTTGGCACAGAATTTGGAAAAGTCAAAAAACGCCAAGACGTAGACAGCCATTTTGCCAAGAATGACGAACAGATCCACAAACTCACGTTTCCTTTTCACCAAGATTATTGACCCTAGATTCTTCAAAACTATTTTGAATTGCATCATACAGTTTGTAGTTGCCAAATGTTAAACGAAGAGTAAATATTCCGTATTTTTACCCGACTTCGGCGAAGAGCGGTTAAAAATGAACTTTTTTCGGAAATAAACCTTATAAGCCCGATCTATTAACCACAGACAAATATTTTTGATGCTATTTTAATCACAATGAAATTTGCATTAAGGTGCATACTTTCAAAAGTGTAGTAAGCTGTATGTAGTTTGCTAAACTTTTAAAAACTATGTTATGCTATTGTGGGGAAATGGAAGGTTGACAGTTTATATATGGAGATTTTTGCTTAAATGGCCAAATAAATATCTCCAATAGTCCAATCTTAAATTTATTCCCACCTATAACAGAAAAACCAATTACTCACCGGTATTACTGGAAAACCCTGACTCTTAAACCGTTTACCTATAAACATCCATCCTACCTTCCGTTCATTGTTAGTTCAATGCGAGGAGAAACCAGAACAAACTTTTCTGTTTGAAATAATCCATTTAAATCTTGGTGAGTACCAACATGTATTTAATTTATTGTCTTAATTAAATTCATAATTCATAATTCTTTTATAATACTGATTTATATAATTTAATATGTATAATAATACCAAACTATATTTTGAATTGCTTATTTTTGAATTTTTTGTGTGTTTTTAGAACTGAAGATGAATGTATAACATTCGAAACTAGTTTCCAATAAAACAAATTTATAGAAGTGGCAAATAATTTATCGATCCTTAATTAGATTGATCCTTCTATACCATCATGCGGATGTCAACTGATCAAACATTTTGATCGAAAATATTAAGACTTGAAATATTGTATAAAACGAAGTATAATAAAAAATTAAATTTAGTAAATAGGTCTAAAATTAAAAAAAAAATACATAAAATAATAGAAAATAGCTCTGGTGCAATTAGAATATTAATTGAAATATCTTACGCTGAGTTACAGTATTGCATAAAAACACAATTATGTTACAAAAGCTCTATTTTTATTTTATTTTATTTTTCATTTTTATTAATATTTTTTTTTTAATTTACGTTGTATACATTAATATTATCTCAGTGTTGGCTTTTACTTTCTCGTCATATCACTATTATAGAGATAAGAACCATTCTTATCAAACAGGTTATGCAATGATGGCTGAATCGAAACAGGAGAGACGAGAAACGAGGCAACCTTGTTGTTGACGCACAATCTACCACAGGATAAATGCAAAATAGCTATAGGCAATAATAATAAGCAATAAAATATAACCGTTAAAGAGGGATTGGAATGTCATAAATTCTATCTTTATGTGGAAATCCTCAACTCGAAATTATAGTTTGAATTTTAAAACCATAGACGATTCTTTAGTTACAGGAAATACGTTGGTGCAGGGACGGAAATGGAATTTTTCCAATGGGAGGGGATGGATATCTCGGTTGTCAAGTGAAAACGACGTCTCCAGGGAAATTAGGTCTCGTATCAGCAAGTCCAGCAGAAGCTTCTAAGGCCGAAGTTACCTGGTTTCCAGAGCAACGAAGATACAGCTGTATAAAACCTGAGTCCGCCAGGTCCTGAGCTACGGGTCTGGTGCGTGGACGCTGAGCAAGTCGGATGAGTCCGCTTTACTAATTCAGGAGAGGAAGATCCTCCGACCATTCCGGGACAATAATAGCACCGAAGAACCGATCGAGAATTATATGCCCTCTTTAAGGAACCAGATATAGTGAGATTGATTCGACTCGGAAGGTTAAGGTGGGCTAGATATCTGGTGAGGATGGATGAAACTCTCCCTTCTTCAAGAAGAAATGCATGAGCCCAGGCGTAAAGGAAGGCCTAAACTAGGGTTGGAATATCTAAACTCGATATTTTACAACGATATATCGATAACACCGATAAGTTAAACTATATTACAGTCGATAATTCATATCCCGATAATTCGTATGGATTTTCTGGTCTCTTGAAAATCAACCTTTATTTCGTGTAAAAACACTGCAATCAAGTTCTCTCGATATTTCGTATTTATTTTCGTCTTATAATTCGAATTTCCAAATAAAAAATCTAATTAAGTCTTAATCTTTTCAAGAGGAGAGGTAAGTGAGTAAGAGAGAAATCATTTTTATGAATTTCGGTCGGTTCACCATTTTTTTTTTTCTGTTCTTCTCTCTTTAAAAAAAAATTGTAAAAAGCCTGTAACCATATCGTAACCCCAACATGGCGGAGGTTCTAGATTTTCAAGATCAGTCAGGTCCTAAAAATCTAGACGTCCGCCATGTTGGGATCACGATTCTGTAGTTTTACCAGCAAATACAAAAATAAACAATATTTAGTAATCTATACCAAACAATTATTAGTAGATAAGATTTATATACAAATAATGTTAATTGATCCTATATAAAGACAAATTGATGATTATATAAATGATGACGGCACGGAGATGTATATCAAATGAATTACTTGCTTTTATATGAATGTTTTGAGAATGCACAATAGAGCCGGGAACGTTATAAGATAAGTAAAATGTTTAGAATTTTTAAAGTTTTATTATTGAAAAACTTCTAGAAGACTATAAAATATGAAATATAGCTAAAAGTCTTTAAAATAAAAATATTTTATAACTTTTTTTTTTAAGTATAATTCTTTTCTATCTTTTTTTATAATGATTCGTGGCTAATATTGTTTTATAAATAATAATAATTATATTATTTCTTAACCTTCTTCACAGTTAAACATTATACTCATTCGATGGATTTTTCTTTGCTTTTTCATCCATTTCCTTTCGATAGATCGATATTTTTCTAGCGACTATCGGTGGATATCGATATTTTACTTTCGATGTTCCAACCCTAACCTAAACTACATTGGCGAGATAAGCACAGGATGCCAGGGATTGCCTGGAGTGTATAATTGGATAGTTGGATAGGACAGGACCGCGACGAATGGGGCAGGCTGATTCAGGAGGCCTTGACTCAGCAATGAGTTGTTGCGCCGCTGATAGATAATTTATAAATAGTGCCCTCCTATCAACTCGGTCAAATGCAAATTTAAAATCAATAAAAAATAGGTAGATATCTTCTTTTAAGTTGAATTTTAAATTAATCATCTCATGCAGGGTTAATAAGTTGTCATATGCGGAGTAACCTGGTCTGAATCCTACTTGATTTTCATATAATATATAATATGTATAAATATAATATATAATTATCTGTTGTCCATTTCATGATCCAGTCTAACAGGACTCCAGTAAATATTTTCGCTATACTGTTAAGAAGCGATATTCCCATATAGTTACTGACATCATTGATATCTCACTTTTTTTGAAAATTTGAAGTATGATTTTCTGCCATTATACATTTTCGACCCCCTTCAATTCGAGTCCTCTCGTCATACCCGTTCTCGGGTACCCCTTCAGATTTATATACAGCGGCCAATCTTTTCTTATCAGATCCTCATCCTTATGGATTTCCATCCCTCCTTCCATCTGTCGCTCCAATACTCTTCCCGCCTTCAAATCCCGCTTATTCAATCAGCTCTTTTCTATACAGCTCCAAAAAAATTGTAAATATGTAACTTAATTTCTAATTTTTGTTAAATCTTATTAGCATTAGAAGTTGGTGTGGTTTTCATTTTAAGGCGTAAACTATTAGACCATCAATACCTATTTCTTAGGCTAGAAATTATTGCATTGAAACTTGTTATAATTTTCATTTGTATTAATTTATTTACCTTTTTTTTTTTATTTTTTTTTATTATCCATTAGCTCATATGTCCCTATTCCATCTACTCTAAGGCTCTGAAGCCCACCTATCATTGCCTGTAATTGTTATTCTATATAAAGAGTTTATTATTATTATTATTATTATTACTTAAAGCTGTTTGGAAGTTTCTCTTTGTCCCAAATATTATTAAAAATGTAAGTAGGGACTGATCCTTCTATACCATCATGCGTATGTCAAACAAAAAATGTAAGTAATTTATCATAGAAATTTAGAGGTGCCATTTTAAAAAATTCATATGATATCCGATTTAAACCTTTTTTTTTTTTGGGCGTGTTTACATTTATTCAGAACTATTTTTATTTCATTAATTGTTATTAGTTTATCTAATTCTTCATTTTCTGCATACGTTTCGGCATAGAAGACGAGTCTTTAAGTGGGGGAAGGTATTACAAGTTGTTTAAAATAATTAACCAAATCAGCTGACTTCATTCCAGAACCGCATACAAGAGATTTCAACAGTTCTTTCGTGTCTCTGGCTTCCTTTATACTCATTATTATATTCATACAAATTTTTCTCTTTTTATCTCTATAAGTATTTTTATATTCCGATTTGGCTTCGAGATACATAATTTTGTTAGACTTGGATTTCTAACTAAATTTAAAAGGATGAAAGACCTTGTACTTTTAAATCCCTGTCCAAATCTAAATTATTTGATATCTAATCCAATTTTGATCTGTAAAAACCCTCCTCTTCTTTGACCTATATTAGCTTTGGCGGGAGGGACATATATTTTAAGTCCTTATCCTTTTCATCCCTATTCAGTTTTAATAAAATCGCCATGTGATCCAAAAAAATTTCGCTAATAACCTTAAATTTTTTTGAATAACTTAAACAATCGAGTGATGCCAGGCATAGATCAATTACTGAATCACCTCTCCGAGATATAAAAACCAGAGGTCCATTTTCGTCTCTCTGTGTTCTCCTATTCAATACTACGAGAACATTGTTATCTGAAAACTCTAATAATTTCTTACCTCTAGCGTCGATTTTTTTTATCTTGCGATTCTCTGTTAGATGTTAATGGGTAATATTCCAATAATACACAGTTGATATTAAAAACCAGTTAATTCTACATTAATATGAAATGATATTGGACAATATTATCGTTATATAATTTAAAAAGACCAGGTGCGAACAAAAAAAATAAGGGACGAGCAGGTAGAAAGAAGGGTAACTGACAGGCGATGACAGATAAGAGATAAGGAATAAGTACCAAAATAACCACATAAGAGATAAAGGATAAGTTAATTTAAAAACCCTACCGAGAAGTTAACACTGTAACAAAGCCAAAAGCTGGGATACCTAATCAATTTTAAGAACTGTTCCTCTTAGGCTTCGGCTGACCTCGAGGAAAAAGTGGAGACCGCCTGGAAAAGGTATGATTAAATTATACTAGTTGGATAATGGTTCGCAGATACCGGCTGTCAGGACAAGCGGTGGAGCCATCCGATGAAATCCCAGAATTTCCTCCCTCTATAAAACTAGTCGGCCAATGAACAACGTTTTCGACCCCTCCTTAGGCAGAACAAGAGAGAAAGGGGGAGAGAAGCAGAGGAGGTGAAAAGGAGGACTTCTAGACTGATCAGGGCTGATGCAAGACTGCAGCTCTGAACACTGACTATGCGCTCTGGCTCCATGACTGAAGATATGCAGGGGAACCCGAGGGATTGATGCTGAGGAACCATCAACACCAATTAGTAAAGATAAGAGATTTATGTTAAAACAATTAATGGTTAAGTCTAGGCTGAATCATTCCATGGTTAACTTTTTATTGTAATAGTTTGTTGTTTTAATTTTGAGGAATAAAGATAAATGTTAGCAAGGAGGTTGTTCTTTAATAACCATGCCCATATTTAATTTGAATATATTTCATTAAGATAGCATTAACTTTGATTAACATTAGTATTAAAACTAAAAGTAGGAACATTATCTTGGTTAATTATTAAATAATGGTAACCACAAACCAGGCCCTTGGAAAGGTATCCAATTTAGAGGACAAGGTAGGAAATTCAAAAGTATTCATAAGCTTACTTAATTTTGGGATAATCATCCTCAATGATTGCCCAATGGCACCCCTTTATATATAGACTAATGAATTAGCAGCTAAATAGATAACAAGCTCAACTCAACCTAGATAAAACATAGCAACATCGATATAATGGGTTTGATCCAAATCGATAGAATCATTTCTAATTTTTTTTTGTAAAAACGTGTATATCAATGATATAACGTAGCACTTCTGATAAATCGATTTTAGCGAAAAAGTTGCTGTAACGTCCTAAATAACTATCTTAAATACGTAATTTCAGTTTCGTACAAGTTTTCGTTTTTGAGCTAGACAGATCACAGACATTTTGCGAGAATTCATTATTTGAAACGTTTATTTCCGTTGAAAACACGAATTCAAAATTTTTCACTTCCCCTTAATATACCTACATTTCATATAAAGGTAAGTGAAAGTAAAAAGTGTGTTGGTGAGCTACACAACAATATTTTTCTGTTTCAATAATTAGTCTCTTCATCTTTTCTATAAAAGAAAATTGATTTTTTAAAATCAAAGTAAAACTTTTTATGTATCTATTGAGTAAAATTTCAAATAATTTTTATCATAGAATAGGAATAAGGGTTTCCTATATCTAAGAATTATCAATGTCGTGACATTCTTGGAAGATTGCAGGATTCGAGGAATGAGTAAATAGATCCTTTCTTTGCAAACGCATTGAGGACACTCCAGGAATTTTTTTAGGCCATATGTACAAACAGTTTAGAATACAGTAGCAAGGGTATAATTCAAGGACAGGGGAATGGGGAACTCCAACAGGCTTGGGAAATATGAATGACTGTACGGAATCTTTGCTTATTTTTATCTTTTTATATTATTTTTAGAAATAAAAAAAAAATCATAAAACTAATAATCACATAAAAAGTAAAAAAAAAAAAAAAGTAATAATAATTAGATTGCTTCGTTAGTAAAGGTCGGTAAACCGTATCGTACTACAAATTTCGTCGATAGAAATTCAATTAATTTTTACGGTAAAACAAAGATACCCTTAATATAATTTGGCCAATTTAAATATTTTATTTAATTATTTTCTTACATTTGTTACAATAAACACCATTATTTAATATTTATTGAAGAGAAATATACAACTTCAAATTTAATGTTCTCCTTTATTTAATCCGAGAGATACGTTTACGTTTCGGGGAAATATTTCCTCATCTTCAGAATTTTTTTTTTTTAAATCAACAATTATTGCTTCTATTATAACAATTCATAATTAAATACACACGAACTAAAACATGTACATGTAAGTAAACAATATCAATAATTTAACAGTATCTCAGCTTTTATTTCTCTAGCATTGTCATTAAATAAAAATTTCCAGCATCTATTGTGAAAAAACCTATTTCATCATTGTACCACTCATCCTTTAGTTATCTCTCTATTTATCCAAATATTTATTATTTTGATTTTTAATTAGTTTATTTCCAATTAAAGCTATTAAAAAAATATCTGATGTGGACAATACATGACTTCCTTGCACGCCTATTAAACTATAAACCGGTGCCTCAAAAAATGATTCTGAATTTGGTTACTAGTTTCCGAAGATTGCAGTATCTCAAAAACGATACTCGGCGTCGCGGAATCCATCTATTGAAACACACAATTAGGGAGGAAAAGCAGTATTTAACACTCAATTTTAACGCTTAAAACAAGTAATAAAAATGTTTAATTGGATTGGAAACCAAATTACGTTTGTAACCTTTATTACCGAAACATATGATTTATGTATTTAATTTAAATAAAATTTTTGATGTAAGCTTATTATGACCTTCAAGTAAAGTACCCTTTTCGCCTCACCAATTTTAACCAAAATATAGTAAATACATTCATATCGATACAAAAGTCTTATTTACCAAATTTGAGATGTTTTACATTATATTTTAATATAATTTTTGATGAAAGTCTAATATGAGCTTCAAGTAAAGTACATGTTCCGGTTTTCAAATTTAGACCAAAATCTAGTATGTTATTTAAATCAATATATAAGTAGTAAATACTAAATTTGAGAAGTTTTACATAGTATTTTAATATAATTTTTGATAGAAATCAATTATGACCTTCAAGTAAAGTACCACTTCGGGTCATCAAGCAGTGACCAAAAAGGGAGATTAACAAATAGATTTTAGGACAATCCTAAACACAAAATGTCAACTTTCTACGGCTAAACGTTTTTGGGTCATGCGATATACGAACGTACGTACGTACAGACGCCACGACAAAACTAGTCTAAATGGATTCAGGGATGGTCAAAATGGATATTTCTGTTGAAATCTGAAAACCGAAAATTTTCGCGATTACAATACTTCCTTTACTTCTTACAAGGAAGTAAAAATTATATATTAAACATATAAAGTATTAGTATTATTATGATTATTGAACTTTAATTTTGTTAATGATATCTACATAATGCGTTTCCAGATGTTTTGTGTCCGTTTTATAATTAACTTTTGTTTTGGTATTCTTTGTAATATGGATAGCTTCAAGTAATTTTCTATTATTAGTTATGCATGCATAATCTAGAATTTTAGGATTATTTATTTATTATAATAGGTATATTGATAATCTAATTTATCATGCTAAATTCAGAATTATGAGCGGCCATAATGAGGTTTTATCTTATTAAATAGATACGGTGGCGCAGTCTGTGGTAACATGGTGCAACTATATTTTATTTTACTAAACTTGTTTTTATGAAATCTTTACTTTTGTTGTGAGTTGATTAGAACGATTTCAATTCTAAAATAAAGAAATATTAAATTTAAAACAAAAAATGTAGCCACTTGACACTTTGAAACCTCATACAGACACCTCTGAGTTGACAAAATAATATGATGGGATGTGTAATAAGAGTGAAAGGATCAGGCCTTTTAAATTGAGTCTGTTGTTGAAACTCAACGAATAGCACAAATAGCGCAATTTAACATGCTAAATGAGACATCGCGAGTATCCTGATATAATAGTATGTTGTGTAGTAACCTATAATATATAGGTTAACCTATAATATTAAGGTGAATATAACCTATCATATTATATTATATCTAGCAACCCTATACATGTAGTTGGGCAGAAACTGTTAGAAAATGAAGTGGTTCTCTCTGGTTCAGTAAATAATTGTCCAAATAATGTAACATTGTATAATGGTAGAAAACTCTGGTATATGGGTCATCACTACTATATATTATTACGGTAGTATAGATCCCTTTTCCGGCTCTCAGGAGCGATGGATTTTGACGAGTGAGGTATCAAAAGAAAAGGAATTTCACGGAGAAGTGACAAATCCTGATTTTGTTTCTTAAAATCTTACAGGGGCTTAAATAAAAGTGATGAAAAAACTGGAAGGTTTCAAAACTTTGACGTCTGAGAGTCGGCGGAACGAGACGGGATAAGTTGGGTTTTAAAGATTTTGACGCGGGCATCAAGATCACATACGCTCCATAGGAGCGTATTGGTCCAGCGTTTTAAAGCTTAAAAACCTACCGTTTTCGAGATAACGCACGATATAGATCCGCACGGGCCTCATGGTATCTTGCGTACGTGCCGTTGTCATGGTAACTATTTATCAGTTTAAGTCTGTTAACAAACACTTTTAATGAGTGGGAAATTATATATTGTTTCATCTGTCCAACCCTAAAGGGCACTGTTAAATATGGATACTACACATAGAAAATGGTATATCTGAATCTAATTGCCTAACTGCTAAATTGAAGAGATGTTTTCCAGTGGTGTAAGCTAATTACTTATTATGTATGACCTGGAACTCCGACATAGTCATTACAAACTATGTAGCTTCACCAAATATGTTTGTTAAATAAACTTTCTTTATAATATTACATTGTTTACACGAATAAATATGTTTCCCTAATATCGCTTATTCTTCTAATGTATTAGGATTGATATCTAACGCGAGAGTTCTCGCTCGGGTATACCCAGTTCTTCAAAAATCGGGATATTGTCTAATAATTTTTCTATGATTTTAAATAGCTCTGTAATTTCGTAATACATTTTTCTTTTTAATTTGAATATAATTTGATTTTAATACTGCAATAAAAATATCCCATCGTAATTGTTTCAAGAACGCAACATAAATCAATACATTTCGATTTTCAAAAGTGAGGGTGTGTGTGAGGAAGTGAGAATGAGGGAATATTACAAGGAAATAATAACAATAAAATAAAAATATACAGAATATACGAGTATATGGAATATATATGAAATAAAATATAAATAATCAATTCTTGAAAAATGAAAAAATATTCTATCTATAAAAGGTTTAATCGGATCCTAATACAATTTATATGGAACCCCCTCTCACTCCTTGCGTACTCTTTGATTAAAAAATGGATCATAGAAATTGATTGAAGATTAGCGAGGTTATGCGTGAGCGAACATAGAATACAAAGTCAAACTGATAATTTCCTTTTTTTTCAAGTCGGTTAAAAGATTACCTGGGAAAATAAATACAACGTTGTTATTTCTTCGGGGAATTAGAATCAACTGAAATACTCGGATCTGTTTGTCTAATGGATAGACTTTAAAACCAATAGAACAAGAGAGGATATTGGCGAACAAAAGCAAACTGTTATCTGTGCTAACTTCGAGTCGGTTTGATGAGAAAATTAAAAAACAAAACAAAAAAAAACTTTATAATATTTGTGAAATTCGAAAATAGTGTCATCTCGAGATGGTGCCCATTCCATAAAATCTTTTGATGAGTGTGGATTCGGGTTGGAATTGGAAAGGAAGGGGGCAAGCTTAATTTTTCCGCTCCTTCATTCAGTTTTATAACTACAAAATATAAAATATACCTATAATCTATTACATGTTCTGTGTTTATAACAGTATTTAATTTTACTAACTATCATATCTAAAATTAATGAGTAATCACACTTCCTGGCAACAAGTGAAAAATAAGCACTTAACGCTTTGAAACCTAATGCAGACACCTGAAAAGAAAAAACAATATGGTGGCCATATTGTTTGCCGCAAACTGCATTTAACATACAATCAAGCGTATTAAACTAACCTGAACTACTTCGTACAAGTATTGTAATCGCAAAAATTTTCGGTTTTCAGATTTCGACGGAAATATCCATTTTAACCATCCCTGAATCCATTTTGACTAGTTTCGTAGTAGCGTCTGTACGTACGTACGTACGTTCGTTCGTATTTCGCATAACTCAAAAACGGTTAGCCGTAGAAAGTTGAAATTTTGTATTTAGGATTGTTGTAAAATCTAGTTGTGAACCTCCCTTTTTGGTCGCTGCTTGATCACCGGAAGTGGTACTTTACTTAAAGGTGATAATTGATTTCCATCAAAAATTATATTAAAATACTTTGCAAAACTTCTCAAATTTGGTATTTATAATTTATATATTGATTTAAATAACATACCAGATTTTGGTCTAAATTGGAAAACCGGAAGCGGTACTTTACTTGAAGGTCATATTAGACTTTCATCAAAAATTATATTAAAATATAATGTAAAACATCTCAAATTTGGTAAATAGGACTTTTATATAGATATGAATGTATTTACTATATTTTGGTTAAAATTGGTGAGCCGAAAACGATACTTTACTTGAAGGTCATAATAAGCTTACATCAAAAATTATATTTAAATTAAATACATAAATCATATGTTTCGGTAATAAAGGTTTCAATCGCAATTTGGTCACCAAACCAATTAAACATTTTTATTACTTGTTTTAAGTGTTAAAATTTAGTGTAAAATACTGGTTTTCCTCCCTATTTGTGTGTGTGTGTCAATAGATGGATGTCGCGATGCCGAGTGTCGTTTTTGAGATACTGCAATCTTCGGAAACTAGTAATCAAATTCAGTATCACTTTTTGAGCCTCCTATTTATAGTTGAATAGGCGTACAAGGAAGTCATGTGTTGTCCACATCAGATATTTTGACTTGTTTTCGGTAGTGATATTAAGATTAGTTATTATGTAATTAAGATATTTTATTTTATAATATCGATATTTCTCTGCCGTTATAATTTAGATTTGGTTTCATATATATATAGCTGCAAATATAGTTAAGATATTGTTTGTATAATATCTATATATCTGTGTCGACAGGATATTGTTTTTATTAAGTCCATTTCCAGCAGGATGTATATATCAAGAAGCAGATTATCTCCTAATCTTCCTCCAATGACTTTTTAAAATATAAATATTAATGATATATTTTATAGCGTTATTATCAAGATATCGATAAGGTTAACCGATATAAATATCAATATCGATATTTTGCTTACGACATAATATTCCTAGAACACATATAGTATAGATAGTAACACGAACACATCACACATTTTTGTCGGCGGGTTCGTCTTTGTAGTAATTTATTTTATATTTTTTTCTCCCTATTTTTTTTTTTTTTTTGAAAATATATTGGTTTTCAATACTGAAATTTTAATACGGGTGTGGGAATAGACACAGCTATCCTAGGGTTTTCTTATCATTGGACAGGCAGCATTAAAAAAAGGCACAATAATAACTTTTTTATTGAATAAAACAATGAATCCAAAACTGATTGATGATGAGAACTGAAGAAAAATATAAAATTACGTGTGGACGGTAATTTCTTCCAACTACCTTCCTGACTGTTACCATCTACAATCTTACCCATGACTTGCTTGAGAGTGTGGACTGGCCTTTATAAGGAGAGAGTTTTAGAACAATTTTACTTAAATCTTAATTAGGTATAACTTTATAAGAGGGGCGCGTTATCGCTGGTACTCCCGATCTTATCGGAAGATCGCCGGAATATCACACTCTAGCGCCATTTGTGCTAACTAACTGCTTTGCATTCAATTATAGCATTCGTATTCGTTGCAATTATTAAAACCTTAATTATATATTATTTAAAATTGTAAGTGCTGTCGAATTCCGGTGATCTGGGGAAGTTGTAGTAATAATTTAAAGGAGTGATAATTTAAATTACGGTAAGAACCCGACCTCAATTGAAAAGGATCTTTTGGGGTTTGTTTGTCTCTTGAGCGAGCGTAGCGAGCGGAGGTCGTCAGCTGTGATCTATTTAAAGCAGTAATGATTGAAATTACGGTAAGATCCCGACCTCAACTGAAAAGGATCCGTTGCTGTTTTGTTTATTTCTTGGCCGAACGTAATGAGCGGAAGTCGACAGCACTAATAATTTTAAATAATATATAATTAAGACAGTAATAATTTTAATAATTGCAATGAATACGAATGTAACAATTGAATGCAAAGCAGTTAGTTAGCACCAATGGTGCTAGAGTATGCTAGTCCGGCGATCTTCTGGTAAGATCAGGAGGAACAAGTGATAGCGCGCCCCTCTTCTCAATTTGTACTCTTAATTATAACGGTAGAGGAATGTCGATATTTTTTCGATATATTTAAAAACTATCATCGAATCGAATAGTATAAATCGATTTTTGTTCGATGTTCACATCCCTGGTTTATGCAATAAAGGTCGACTGTAATCATAAAATAATTATAGTTGAATATATTCAGCAAATAAGAATTATTTCGCTAAACTATATTTGTTAAAACCTAAGACTATTGTTCAGTAAATAATAATTTTTTCCTCCCCCTAAAAAATATAATGGAGAGTTTGAAGAATCAGGTGCTGTTTTTTACCGAATGCTTTTAATGGAAGGGCCCCGCAGAAGCGCTTTATTCTCCAGCGGCTCGCTATTGGAATGGAATTTATCATTTATTTAACTCTCCTCATTCCCTGGATCATTCTATTCATCACTAAATAAAAAATAATAAAAAAATAGGGGAAAAATAATCAATTCAATAAAATAAAAATTTAATTCAGTAAGAACTGATACATACTAATAAATAATAATACAGAAAACGATGTAAATTATTACACAATGGTTTATTATTTAAACGTAGTAATATTTCAAAAATATCTATTCTGTCCAAGTAAAAAAAAAGAGAAGCCTGAGAATTAGTCTACGAAGTTCATTACGCTATATCTCAGCTAATACTGGTTCGATTTAAATGATATTTTCATTTTGTAGGGAATTTCATCATCTTTCGTTTGAATGAAACATGAAAAAATGAAAAATTATTACAATTTCATTTGACAAAATGAAATTGAGACGGACTTTTTTTTTATTCGATATTTGGATTCTACGTATCTTGAAACGTAAAACCTCAAATTTTGAGGGAGGGTTATAAGTCTTTTTTCTTTGGTCAATTCCAAAGGTCTATTATTGAAAATAATAAACCAAAAGAATTTACAGATAAAATTTTTTTTTATTTTTCGTTTTTCTTTTTTATTTTAATGCCTTGTTAAGCTGATTCCAAAACATCTTACACTTCTCCTCTATCTTTATAAATGCCAGATTTATGGCCTTATAAGATCTCTAATCGGCTGCCATTTTGAAACAAACAGTCGAGTTCCGAGGATCATCCCGGGGTGACCTCAGACATTGGTACCGAATCTCAAGAAAATTGGACCAGCAGTCTCGGAGAAAAGCCGCGGACGGCGTACGGACGGATTTTTTTTATTCGATATTTGGATTCTACGTATCTTGAGACGTAAAACCTCAAATTGTGAGGGGAGGGAGGAGGGTTGCAAACAATTTTTCTTTGGTCGATTCCAACGGTCTATTATTGAAAATAATAAACCAAAAAAATAGAAAAGTGTTTTACTGCTTTTCGTTGTCAACTCTTTTCGTGGTCTGTTCGGTGTGACTTGAGTGTTGGCATACACGACGCACCTACTAAATTTCTTGTTAATACTAGAAAAGATAAGTAACAAAATTGCAAACTGTAAAGGATATTTTAACTGTTGATGTGGGATGTGCTATTTAAGGTCTGCCCATTTAGGTGATTTTAACTTTTTCTGCCCTGATTATTTCCGAATAGGTGAAACGTGGACTGGTTGGTTATTTACTGGTGTTTGAGAGACTTGAGGCATTGCTTTAGAATCGCCTGATAAAAACTTAATAATAGTTATTATTATCAGACTGAAAACGATAAAATCATATGAATTCAGATAAGAAATAGCACATCTCATGTCAACATCTTAAAACAGACTAATCAAATAAAGATAGTGTATCACTAGTAGAGAGATGATAGCTAAATTGTAGAAACTTTTGACTGACTAGTTATTAATCATTTTGATCGAAAATCTAAAGACATTAAATACTGTTTAAGACGAAGTGCATTACAAAATTAAATTTAGTAAATAAGTCGAAAATTAAAAAAATAAAATATAATAATCAAAAATAGCTCTGGCGCTATTAGAATATTAATTGAAATATCTTACGCTGAGTTACAGTATTGCATAAAAACACAATTATGTTACAAAAGCTCTATTTTTATTTTATTTTATTTTTTTAAATATTTTTTTTTTTTAATTTACGTTGTTTACATTGATATTATCTCAGTGTTGGGTTTTACTTTCTCGTCATATCACTATTATAGAGATAAGAACCGATCTTATCAAACAGGCTATGCAATGATAGCTGACTCGAAACAGGAGAGACGAGAAACGAGGCAACGTTGTTGTTGTTGATGATGATGCACCACAGGTTCAATGCAAAATACTAATAGTAATAAAATATAACCGTTAAAAAGGTATCATCTATGTGAGAAAGAGGTGTTATTTTATAGTAATTAAATATTACCGTTAACTGGAATGTCATAAGTTGTATGTGCAATAGCTCGAAATTATAGTTAGAATTTTAAAATCATAGTCCATTCTGTAATTACAGGAAATAGTTGGTGCAGGGACGGAAATAATAAGCTTTATATATATATATATATATATATATATATATATATATATATAATCACCAAACTAGAGAGTTTATGTTTTGCAACATATATAAGTAACATATATAAGAAGAAAATCTGTCCACTAAAGCAAAAATTCGTATTTTTAGTGTTGTAGTGTCGTCACTACAACACAGTCGTTAACCCGGTATATATATATATATATATATATATATATATCACCTCATCCAGTACCACATTGAACAGTGTTGGGGAGAGGCCATCTCCTTGGTCTGAGTCCTGTTTTTATTTGGAAAGGTTTGCTGATGGTTCCTTTTTATTATTTATTACTATTATTTATTATTTTTTAGTGTATTTATTTATTATTATTTTATTTGATTATTATTATAATTTTATTTATTTATTATTATTACAACTGTATCAGCTAGCATGTTGAACAGATCTGATACCTCGACATGGAATCCTCTTGCAAGATTAAAACGACACCAAACAGCTTATGTATTCAGATTTATTCTTTATTGTGTACATAAGGAGTTTATTAAGATGGCAAAAATTTTATAATTACAGTATATTTATAAAGCTTCTAGCACTGGTTAAGGCCAGAGTGACGACTGAGAGTCGTTAGTATTTGGTGCTTACGTCATCAATAGTCAATTTTTAGACAATTTCCAATTTTTTTTTCTCGATATATTGTGAGCAGGAATCGATAGAGGTGGTGTTTAGGTACCATAATAAATTAAAACCTAAATTTCGAATTTTTGGCTATGCGCATTTCAAATCAAACGTAAACATATCCATTTCCGAAATGATTTTCGTGAAAAAATCAAACCTAAATGTTATATAAATCAAATATTTGCTAAGATTCTACGTCATTTAAAAACACAAGTAATTATCTTAAATGTTGATACTCAACGTAACTCTATTATCTGAAAGCCACCCGCGGCGCCCAATAATCTATTTTTTTTGTATTGTGATAAAAGATTGTTATTATGACAATTTCAAATATATATATATATATATATATATATATATATATATATATATATATATATATAATTAAGTGCGTACACAAGCTCTAAACGGCACAATAGTTATCCAATAGTTTTTTATGTATTTATCAAGAATAGTTATAATTTCATTTTTACACTTTTGGTTTAATATTATATATTTATCTGCGCTCTATGTAATATGGTTATCCCTGAAGGCATCTACCATTCCTTTAATATGTATCCAATTTTAGAAGATATAAGACTTTTAAACCTTTCAAAAACGAGCATCTCTCAAGAGGAATAGAACCCATAAGTGGTAGCAATATGAGTATATGAATGATTTTTTGAAAATGCCTTAAACAAATTATTTTCGTCTCAAAAGTGATGTTTAAACATTAAATCATTAATAAAAACATTCTTATTTAAGTTAAAAAAAAAAAAAAAATCCTTTGGGCGAGATAATTTAGCTATTCAAACGCGCCATTTTTCGAGGGATTTATGTGACGTCACTTTTCATATCAACAAAGCTTTGGTTAAACTTGCTAAATTTGATCTAACTCTGTGATTAGTAAAACCACGGAGGAAGAGCGAAACGTGCACCAGATAAAAGTTTTTTTTCTCAAGTCAAAAGACTCAATTATACGAGCAAAGTGTGGTGTGAAACCATGAGAAAAGATAAAGTATCTCCAATAATTAGTTCCCATTATTTTGAAGTCATTATAATGGATACGTCATTTCAATTATAATCGAATTTACAATTTTTTTTTCTTTATGTTAAAAAAGTATCATAACCTCAAAAAGTTTTTATTGGGCATTTGATTAATATTTATCACTTTATATTTTTTCTTCCTTTTACGAAGTAAAGAAAGTATTGTAATCGCGAAAATTTTCGGTTTTCAGATTTCAACGGAAATATCCATTTTGACTAGTTTTGTCGTGGCGTCTGTACGTACGTACGTTCGTATCTCGCATAACTTAACAACGGTTAGCCGTAGAAAGTTGAAATTTTGTGTTTAGGATTTTTGTATAATCTAGTTGTGAACCTCCCTTTTTGGTCACTGCTTGATCACCGGAAGTGGTACTTTACTTGAAGATCATAATTGATTTCCATAAAAAATTATATTAAAATACTATGCGAAACTTCTCAAATTTAGTTTTTATAACTTATATATTGATTTAAATAACATACTAGATTTTGGTCTAAATTGGAAAACCGGAAGCGGTACTTTACTTGAAGGTCATAATAGATTTTCACCAAAAATTATATTAAAATATAATGTAAAGCATCTCAAATTCGGTAAATAGGTCTTTTGTATCGATCCGAATGTATTTACTATATTTTGGTTAAAATTGGTGAACCGAAAAGGGTACTTTACTTGAAGGTCATAATTGATTTCCATCAAAAATTATATTTAAATTAAATACATAAATCATATTTTTCGGTAATAAAGGTTACAAACGCAATTTGGTTTTCAATCCAATTAAACATTTTTATTACTTGTTTTAAGTGTTAAAATTGAGTGTAAAATACTGGTTTTCCTCCCCATTTGTTTTGTGTGTGTCAATAGATGGATGTCGCGATACCGAGTGTCGTTTTTGAGATACTGCGATCTTCGGAAACTAGTAACCAAATTCAGGATCACTTTTTGAGCCAGCGATTATAGTTTAATAGGCGTACAAGGAAGTCATGCGTGGTCCACATCAGATATTTTATTTGTGGCATATTTCTTTACTCATCGATGTTTTTATATATAATAAATATTTTTTTCGTCGTTTTAGTTATTAGATGATACAGAAAATTATATCCAATACAAAATAATTAGTCGTCATACGAGTCCCGTTGAGATATATACCAAAAATATAAGATATAATAATTCTAACAACTGAAACATATGAACACCTATAGTTTTTCTGCATTTATAGGTTATGTTTAGTTTCCCAAATTAATATGAAAAATTATTTATCATCACTACATTATCTTGTAAGTTTTATCTCTTTAAATTTAGTAGATATAAAATCTGGATTTGAAGAAAGAAAAAAAAAACATCATAATTCCCTCTATATTTTCGGAAGATTTTTCGACTACGGTTTAATAAATCCTCTTTATGTTATTTTAATTGATGGTTTCACACAACACTTAATGATAGAAACCGTGACATAATTCAATTTATCGTAGATCACTAAAAGAAAATACAGAAAATACCCAACAGGTAGTTATGCTGACGTGAAATTTGAAGTCACGGTGCAGTATAACCAATTCCATTGCGTTAGATATTTTAAATTTCGCGCATATTTATTGCGTTTTTGTTTAATTAAAACTTATTATTTAGCAAAAAATTGGAATAAAAAAATATTCAATCCATTGCAATAAAGATTAAAAAAAATATATTTGCAAAAATAAATTTTTTATCCATATACTCTCTTGTGGCTCACTCTATAGTTACATAGTCCACGCCTTAAGTATAGAAAATACCTGGCTGAACAATTTAATTTTAATTAAAAATCTAATTTGGTGAAGAAACATCAGGAATAATTTACTATATGCAAAGGAAAGAGATTTCTTTTCTCTGTTATGTTCATTTCAGATAACGACTGGAGATTTGGATTCAGTTCATTTAATTTAAGTTAATGGAGGGGAGTTTTTGTTGACCGTATATGTATATTTAAAGGGAAAAGTTGGTCCGGGGGGATGCGGTCAAAGAATTGCACAGTTATAAGTGAACTTATATATTTTTTTTTATTTTGTGCCGACGTTTCGGCCTAAGTTTTAGGCCATCTTCAGGGCTAAAAAGGAAAAGAAAATAACAACAATGAAAAAATACAGAGGCAGTACCAGTAATAGTAACAAATGATAAAAAACAGAAAATACAAGTAAGATAAAAAAAGTATGAAGTATAAAAAGAAAAAGATAACACTAAATTACATAATTAAAAAATTTATTTTAAGTTAAAAAGAGGAAATATATATATATATATATATATATATATATATATATATATATATATATATATATATATATATATATATATATATATATATATATATGTGTGTGTGTAATTCTGCGATTTAGAAAGAATACGACCGTAAACGTTTTCTAAAACAAAATAGCTTATTCAATAACTTTTAATACAATCAATTAAATTATTATTATTTCCATACAATAAAAAATATACAAGGTTACCTAAAATAAAATAGAATTGTATACGAGTCTTTTACTCCCTAAATCACTATAATATATTTTACTAACAAGCTTGCTGATTATTATAACCTTCATTTATAACAAAAGCCAATAAACAGCTGTTCAATGTCATTTAAAAGTAAACGATCTGAATTAATAATTAATCTTGTTAATCATTAATTTACATATTTATATATAAAATATGTCATATAATTATTTGTTTATATAATTATTTTCGATCATGTAAAATGTATATAGATTTAGTAAAACTTTATCTTGATTGCTATATAAGAAGGCAACCCGACAAAGGGCCAATTGTCTATGACCTACATTTTAATATATTTATTAAGCGCGTATTTTATTTTGTTTGGCAATAAACATTATTTATTATATCTACCTACCCGTGTATCAATTATACAGTTTTGTCTTATATCTCTACTTCCATATTAAGTTTGCCCTATAATATAATGTTCTACACAATACGTATAATTATTTAATAAATAATAAATTATTTAATAAAGTGTACCTGATAAAGTTTGATGATGTGTGGGTGGTCCAACTGCTTCATGATGTCTACTTCCCTGTAGACCTTCTGCAAGTTCACGGCGTCCAATTGGGACTTATCTATAATCTTTATAGCTACCTGCAACAACCAATCAATTCATCAGTAATATTCACAACAAATATATAGGAATATTTAACATGTTTAATAGGACCGCAACATGAAATAATTTGAATGAATGCAATATAGGTGTGTATGTTTCAATCAAAACAACAATGCTTTTTAAAATATAGAAAAATCGAAGTACAAAAGGGAAAGTATCACTTACCAGTTTCACTTATCTAAATATGAAATATAAATTTTTTACAAAAATAATCATAACTTACGTAAAAAAATGGCCCATTTTAAAGATAAAGGGACCACCTTATAATAAATCGTTATACATCCTAATTACTGTTTTTACAGTATTGTATAGTATTGTAATCGCGAAAATTTTCGGTTTTCAGATTTCAACGGAAATATCCATTTTGACTAGTGTCGTCGTGACGTCTGTACGTACATTCGAACATATGTGCGTATCCTGCATAACTCAAAAACGGTTAGCCATAGAAAGATAAAATTTTGTATTTCGGATTACTGTAAAATCTAGTTGTGAATCTCCCTTTTTGGTCACTACGTGATTACCGGAAGTGGTACTTTACTTGAAGGTCATAACTGATTTCCATCAAAAATTATATTAAGATACTATACAAAACTTCTCAAATTTGGTATATAAGACTTACATTCTAGTATGATTAGCATAATAAATTTTAGTTAAAATTGGCAAACCGGAAGTGGTACTTTACTCGAATATCTAATTGGACTTTCATCAAAAATTATATTAAAATATAATGTAAAACATCTCAAATTTAATAAATTAGACTTTTATATCGATATAAATGTATTTATATAAACTTTAATTTATAAAGTTTATATAGATATAAACTAATCTTAAATACAAAAATTTCTACGACAAACCGATTTTGAGTCATGCGAGATACACACAAATGTACGAATGTACGTACAGACGTCACGGCGAAACAAATCAAAATAGATATTTCCGTTGAAATCTGAAAACCGAAAATTTTCGTCATTGCAATACTTTCTTTACTGCGTACAAGGAAGTAAAAATAAATAATCACTTTTTGTGTGCATTTAATGAAAACTTCTTGATAATAATTACGGCTTTTTAGTATTTTATAAACACAAAACTGTATTTATCAAACCAAAAATAAATAAACGTTTTTTTTTTTTTTTTTTCAGAGTAACGTACGTTAAATAAGTACATAAAATATATTTTTATTACAACATAAAGTTTATTAAAAATTTTGATCGGTTTCCAACCAATCAATTAGAAAACCAAAAAAAAAAAATGACAAAAGACACGCGCCATAATTATAGAATTTTTAACATATTATTCTAATTTAAAATTCAATTAAAAATAATGGGAGCTTAAATTCGACGAGAATTTGTTCCCAAGTAGCTTTGTAACATCCTATAATGATATATATATAATAAAATGATATGATAGATAAATATTTTATAAGATTTTAGCATTTGCCGGAACATTAAATTGCATTTTATTTGAAAATGGCACATCAACCAAAAATAGTTGACAGCAACTCATTAAATGATAAAGTGCTTCTCTCTATCAATTATTATTGACTATATAAATTATGGTATTTATTTTACACGAAACAGCGAGGCTCTTTCGCTCGTCTGTCCATTTTTCCCATTATATCCTCTTCTTTTCCACTACAAGGACCATATTGTGTTTTCTGAAATTGTCACTGCCCTGGTATTCTTTTTCTGTAATGCCAAGTCTTATTTCCTCTTTCATCTGACTGGGGCATTCTCTGATGTTTCATATTCGAACAGCTGTTTGTTCAACCTGTTTTCACTTGTTCTTTTCACGTGCCCGAAAAAATTTAGTCTCCTTTTCCTTATTACTGTTTCCAGACTTCAGTTTTCTCATACAGTTCTCTGTTTTTACTTCCTTGTACGAAGTAAAGGAAGTATTGTAATCGCGAAAATTTTTGGTTTTCAGATTTGGTTTTCAGAACGTACGTACGTACGTTCGTATCTCGCATAACTCAAAAACGGTTAGCCATAGAAAGTTGAAATTATGTATTTAGGATTGTTGTAAAATCTAGTTGTGAACCTCCCTTTTTGGTCACTGCTTGATCATCGGAAGTGGTACTTTACTTGAAGGTCATAATTGATTTCCATCAAAAATAATATTAAAATACTATGAGAAACTTCTCCCATTTAGTATTTATAATTTATATATTGATTTAAATAGCATACTAGATTTTGGTCCAAATTGGAAAACCGGAAGCAGTACTTTACTTGAAGGTCATATTAGCCTTTCATCAAAAATTATATTAAAATATAATGTAAAACATCCCAAATTTGGTAAATAGGACTTTTATATCGATATAAATATATTTACTAGATTTTGGTTAAAATTCGTGAGCCGGAAAGGGTACTTTACTTGAAGGTCATAATAAGCTTACTTCAAAAATTATATTTAAATTAAAAAAGAAATCATATGTTTCGGTAATAAAGGTTACAAACGCAATTTGGTTTCCAATCCAATTAAACATTTTTATTACTTGTTTTAAGTGTTAAAATTGAGGATAAAATACTAGTTTTCCTCCCCATTTGTGAGATCAACAAGTTTGCAGCATGGGAATAAGATATTAGTTAAGTGGGTTTTCCGCTTAAAATGTTGAAACTGTCGATTTCCAATGCTTTATCTAGTGATGTTGACAGTTTTATTGTCGTCACGGAACATGGAGAAATATCTTGGAAACTAGTTACCTACTGAAGGAAAAGATATAATAACGGAATGAGACTTCCAGTAACAAGAGTGTGTGTTTTTATGTGTGTGTGTCAATAGATGGATGTCGGGACGCCGAGTGTCAATCTTCGGAAACTAGTAACCAAATTCAGTATCACTTTTTGAACCACGGATTTATAATTTAATAGGCGTACAAGGAAGTCATGTTTTATCCACAACAGATATTTTTCATTATATTAGAACTCATTTGTAAGGAGTTTCTTTTATTTAATAAGCGTTTTAATAAATATGAGGGTCAATCTCAAATAAATTGTCACTTTGTTTTATTGGTGGCTGAGGAAACTAGATCATAAATAATTCATAAATAAGCAATTCAAAATACAGTTTGGTATTGTAACACATATTAAATATGTATAATAATACCAAACTGTATTTTGAAATGCTTATTTTTGAATATTTGTGTTGTTTTTAGAACTTAAGATGAATGTATAACATTCGAAACTAGTTTTAAATAAAAACAAAATTATAGAAGTGGCAAATAATTTATCAATCCCAAATCATTTATTAGTGTAACAAAAATTTAAGTTCCTAGGTCCATCGAATAATTAATATCAGTTACTGAATTCAGGGTTATGTTGCCTAAGCGTCTCTCAAACCACGGTAGTAAAACAAAAATTTTTTGTAAAGTCGTCCAGTATTGAAAGAAAATTAAAGAGTAGAGTAAGAATACGAGTGTTGTACACTGAAAACTTATTAATTAAAATTTTCACATTTAATGTTATGAATAATTTAATTTAATATGATAATTTTATATAATAATACAGAATAGCATTTATTAATGAAAAATTGTTCAATGCAAAAATAATGTTTTGTGAAACATATCGACGTCGTTTTTAAACTTTACAGGAAACATATGAAACGATTTTTCTCCTAATAACAATAATTTTTTTTTTTAATTTTATTCTTAATTGTATACAGTAGGAATTTTATTAACATGGCATAAACTTTATAAATACAATATATTTTAAAGGATTCTAGCACTGTTTAACACCAGAGTGAGGACTGAGAGTCGTTAGTATATGGTGCTTACGTCATCAATATTCGATTTTTAGACCATTTACAATTTTTTTTTCGATATATCGTGAGCGGGAATCGATAGAGGTGGTGTTTACGTCCCAAAATCAACTGAAACCTTAATTTGGCGCTTAAGCCTCTTTCAAAAAACAACGTCGATATATATATATATATATATATATATATATATATATATATATATATAAATATATAAAAACAATTGAAATATTTTATTAATTTTCAGATCTTTTAACGTTAGAACGTCAGTTTTCAATAATTGGTGACACACGTCATTAATTTACGTATCTCTCTACTCATTAAAACGCAAAACAAATACGAATGTATAAATTGATTTAATTAAATGAGAAGCAATTAGACATCGTTTTGTTTCTCTTCGTATAATTAATAACAAACCATTTATATCAACACGTGTTATAAAAACCTGGTGTTTGATTTGGCAAATTAAAGCCTTTAAAAGGTTACGTTTTTCACTTAAAATATCGTGGGAGCGACCTCTATGGTACAAATAGGCAACTACTAATTAGCAAACTATAGGTACCATTAGGTTAGATCGGAAATATACTCCACTGGAATATCCATTAAAAAAATAAATAAATCAATCATCAGCAGAAGCAGAATTTTTATTCAGGGGGAGAGGATGGAATCGATATGGAGGCAAGAACCTAATAAAAAGTGTCTATAATCCTCAAATACGTGTTAATGTACTGATATATCGATTAGTCAATTGATTCGATTTGCGTTATCTGTCATTTTAATGCATAAAGAAAACACTCAGTGGTAAAAAAATTTTTTGTGAATATAAGTTTTAAGCAATAACGAATTCCTTACAACTGATTTCATAGGTTATTGAAAGGATCAATAGGCAACAGTTTTAAACAATTAAATAGCTTGATATCCTGTCCTGCTGAGTAATCTTCCATGACATACCCTCGAATGAAGGATATACGATCTTGAAGGAAACGCAGAAACAGTAGAAAAACCTTGAGGGGGACGCCCAGACCTAGACCACTGCTATCTAAACATAGAGCGCCGACCCTGCTCTACTTAATTCTCTCAGTTCTCTTTGTATCTTATATCGATAATGGTATCGATTGTATAAATCGATACTGCCATCTAATGTACAAAAAAATCGATAGTCGCATGCCCCCTAGTAATTGCGGCCTTGTCATGTCAACCCAGCCAATAATATCAGGGACTTTTAGCTTCCGCTTTGATAAATCAGTTCTAGAGAGGAAGTTGATTATCAAAGCCTTTGGAATATCATCATGGGAAAATACCTCTTTTCATATCCATTCTAGTTATTTATGAATAATGATGTTTGATCGTTGTATAATTACGGAGCAGTTTAACTTACCGGGGAATATGGAAATAATTTCGGTCAATAATTAGTTGACATAAGCATGATGTTATAGAAGGATCAATCTAATTAGGGATTGATAAATTATTTGCCACTTCTATAAATTTGTTTCATTGAAAACTAGTTTCGAATGTTATAGATTCGTCCTCAGTTCTAAAAACACACAAACAATTCAAAAATAAACAATTCAAAATATACTTGGTATTATTATACATAAATTATATAAATCAGTATTATAAAACATTTATGAATTATGAATTTAATTAAGACAAGAAATCAAATACATGTTGATACTCACCAAGGTTTAAATGGATTATATCAAACAGAAAAGTTTGTACTGGTTTCTTCTCGCATTGTATTAACAATGAACGAGAGATAGGCAAGATGTATTTAGATAAACGGTTTAAGGGTCATGGTTTTTCCAGTAATGCCGGTGAGTAATTAATTGTTTTTTCTGTTATAGATGGGAATAAATTTAAGATTGAACTATTGGAGATATTTATTTGGCCATTTAAGCAAAAATCCGGCATTATTAGGAAAACCCTGACCCTTAAACCGTTTACCTAAAAACATCCTGCCCATCTCTCGTTCATTGTTAATACAATGCGAGAAGAAACCAGTACAAACTTTTCTGTTTGATATAATCCATTTAAACCTTGATGAGTACCAACATGTATTTGATTTCTTCTCTTAATTAAATTCCTAATTCATAAATGTTTTATAATACTGATTTATATAATTTAATATGTACAATAATACCAACTATATTTTGAATTGCTTATTTTTGAATTTTTTGTGTGTTTTTAGAACTGAGGATGAATGTATAGCATTCGAAACTAGTTTTCAATAAAGCAAATTTATAGAAGTGGCAAATTATTTATCAATCTCTAATTCGGTCAATAATTATTATGAAATTGATTTATATCAACTACAACGTAAATAAACAAAAGTTATATTATAGTTTTCTCTCCTAAATGAAAAAAAAAAAAAATCAGCAGCAGAGCTACGTAAGTAGAAGTTAAGGCTCTTCTCTAAAGGCTGGTTTACACGAGTAAGTTTTTTGATCAAAGCTTTGATCAAAAAACTTACTCGTGTAAATGGGCAATTTACTGGTGTAACCTACCGTTTACACAAATACGTTTTTTTATTAAAGTGAGTTTGATCATAAAACTCAATTTACACACATATTTTCAGGGCTCTAACTCAATTAACAGGGGCTGTTGAGGTGCAAAAAGTAATGTGAATTGCGAGAGAAAAAACCCATATAAATGCCGTAATTTGGATTGAAATTTACCCCCATTTCTATGATATTGTTCTAGCAACAAAACAACCATTTTTTTGCGATGGAAATGTTATCCTATGTAGAAAGAAATTAAAAAAATAAATGCATAATTTTATTAATAACAGGTCTATCATATGAAAAATAGTATATAAATGGCATATAATAGGGCATCTGCTTAGCATAAAAAGTTAAGATAACACAATATGACAGGCCCTGCATTATGTATCTTATAATTGATGTAGAGAAATTCGCATCTAGATTTCAACATCCAAATATGCTCCATGTCCCACTAATACAATCTTTCGAATAATGGTAAATTTTTTACAAAGGAAATTACCTTGTGCATAATATTAATATATTTAATTAGAGATTGATAAATTATTTGCCACTTCTATAAATTTGTTTTATTGAAAACTAGTTCGAATGTTATAAATTCATCTTCAGTTCTAAAAACACAAAAATTCAAAAATAAGCAATTCAAAATATAGTTTGGCAATATTATATATATTAAATTAGATTTGATATAAATCAGTATTATAAAACATTTATGAATTATGAATTTAATTAAGACAAGAAATCAAATACATGTTGGTAGTCAACCAGGGTTTAAATGGATTATATGAAACAGAAAAGTTTGTACTGGTTTCTTCTCGCAGTGAACTAACGATGAAAGAAAGGAAAGGTGGGATGTTTATAGGTAACCGGTTTAAGGGTCGGGGTTTTCCAGTAATGCCGGTGAGCAATTGGTTTTTCTGTCTTAGATAGGAATAAATTTAAGATTGGACTATTCGAGATATTTATTTGGTCATTTAAGCAAAAATCTGGATTGGATTTGAAGGATTTTATTATCTCAAGTGTTTCATATATATTTAATTTGAGGCTGTGTTCAACGTGATGTATTAATTTAACTCCTGAGTCTTTGATGAATTTATGTTTTTTTTTTTTCATTTAAATGAGCAAATTTGAAATTCTCTGCCTTATTATTATATGCACGTATATGTTCCTTTAATCTCTGATTTAGCGATCTTCCAGTTTTTCCCGAGAATTTGGCTACACAATCATTATAATTTATTTCGTATACTCCTCTTTTTTTGGAAAGGGTCTATTTTGTCTTTAGAAGAAGGGAAATATGAGGATAGGATTTTTTCTATTTTAAATGCAGAGTTGAATCATAGTTTTTTCAATTCATTTCCGACTTTGGTGGATAAAGGGCCGTAATATGGAATCAAAACATAATGTTTCAAGATGGGCCTATCTTCGGGGGTTGTTGAATAGATATCATTAGTAGTCTTTTTTGCAATTTTTTTTTTAAATTGTGGTTTTATTGTACCCGTTAATACATTTTATTATTTATTTGTAATTATCTGAACCTTTCGTACTGACTGTGTTATATTTCATAGCTCATAACCCATTTGATTCCAACTTTTTAAAAATTATTATATTTAATTGAAACATTGCGCACTACTTTATTACTCTCTATATAAAATTTAATTTAATAAAAAATAAACTTTTGTTTTGTTGACTACGGAAATAACTTTTATATCTTACAACCCAATTTGTCCTAAGGGACTAATTATATTTACATATCTACTGAAGCGCATTAGTGGGTTGTTAGTGAAGTTGAAGTCCATGAATATTGAAACTTGGTGCTGTAGTTGGGTGCCTTTAAGCTGGGCCCGCACTTGTAACAAACTGCCGTTCCGTTCATCCGCACCGTACCACCGATCCGAACATTGTTTCGAAGAACAAGAGAGCGTTCCGAGTATCGTTCCGTACGAATTGGATACGGGAAGGAGATCGGGAGAATAAAAGCGTTCCTCAGAAGTTATGGTTCAGTTCTCGTTCCAGAATCAATCATGGCATCTCAGCAGCAGAGTACAATTTGATTGATTACGATTCTTAAAAAAAAAAAGGAAGAAAAACCGCGTTGTTGGAGGATTTCATGTTTTTCTCACTCCGTGCATAATTAACCTTTTCTATCACGGAGAAGTAACCGACCATACCCTCCCATCCCCTCCCCCCTCCCCCAAAAAAACTGATAAAATAATGAAAACTCACAGATCATACAACAGAAGGGGGACGACGGGCGGGAATAACGGAGGAACGGGACGGTGCACCTTCTGTCCCGATCCGTGCTTCCGATTATTTCATTATTTCATTGAAGTTTCGCCGCCCCGATCCTGGGATTCGTTCGTGGCGGAGGAACGGAACGGTAGTTCGTTACAAGTGCGTACCCGACTTTAATGGCTATAAATGGGTTGTAAGCTATAAATGATATTTTCGTAGTCGTGGTTTTTATTTTTTATTAAATTTCAACGTTTTAGTTTTTCATGTACTGGATCTTTATTATTTATTAACATATGGCCATGAACTTACAAATGATATAATAAGAAACATAAAAAAAATGTCGAAAATATTTAAAATACATACATTCCGTCCCTTAGGACGAATCGGATTGTAAGATATAAAATTTATTTCCGTAGTCCAGGTTTTTATTTTTTATTAAATTAATTTTTTTTTTAATAACTAATCTTATTTTTATCATATTGAATTAATTCTTATAATATTATATCTAATATATATGACATAATAATAAATATTTCCTAACATGAAAATAATATATTTAGTCCTTGGCATAATATATGGTACACATGTGGTTAGGACATAATATACCTTGTATGTTATATATTTCCATTCTGTCTACTGTTATTATTACCATTTAAGTTATTATAGCTACGTCAAATGATATGATATTTATCATTAATACCATTATCATTAGTGTGATACAAACTGCCGTTCTGTTCCTCCGTACCGTACCACCGATCCGAACATTGTTTTAAAGAACAAGACAGCGTTCCGGGCATCTTTCCGTACGAATTGGGTACGGGAAGGCGATCGGGAGAATCGAGCGTTCTTCTGAAGTTGTGGTCGAGTTCTCGCCATGGCATCTCAGCAGCAAGTGGAAGCAGCCGGGTACGTTTTGATTGATTACCTTTTGAAAGAGAGGAAGAAAAAACCGCGTTGGTGGACAGCGAACTTATATTCAAATCGGGAACAATCTGATGGGAGCAGCCTGTTGGCTGAGTTGAAGTTCCAGGAGGTCGGCGGCTTGTACAAGAATTTTTTCCGGATGCATCCGACGGATTTTGAATTCTTACTACAGAAGGTGAATCCGAAAATCGCGAAACAGGACTGATTCATATTGAATTAATTCTTATAATATTATATCTAATATATATGACATAATAATAAATATTTCCTAACATGAAAATAATATATTTAGTCCTTGGCATAATATATGGTACACATGTGGTTAGGACATAATATACCTTGTATGTTATATATTTCCATTCTGTCTACTGTTATTATTACCATTTAAGTTATTATAGCTACGTCAAATGATATGATATTTATCATTAATACCATTATCATTAGTGTGATACAAACTGCCGTTCTGTTCCTCCGTACCGTACCACCGATCCGAACATTGTTTTAAAGAACAAGACAGCGTTCCGGGCATCTTTCCGTACGAATTGGGTACGGGAAGGCGATCGGGAGAATCGAGCGTTCTTCTGAAGTTGTGGTCGAGTTCTCGCCATGGCATCTCAGCAGCAAGTGGAAGCAGCCGGGTACGTTTTGATTGATTACCTTTTGAAAGAGAGGAAGAAAAAACCGCGTTGGTGGACAGCGAACTTATATTCAAATCGGGAACAATCTGATGGGAGCAGCCTGTTGGCTGAGTTGAAGTTCCAGGAGGTCGGCGGCTTGTACAAGAATTTTTTCCGGATGCATCCGACGGATTTTGAATTCTTACTACAGAAGGTGAATCCGAAAATCGCGAAACAGGACTGATTCATATTGAATTAATTCTTATAATATTATATCTAATATATATGACATAATAATAAATATTTCCTAACATGAAAATAATGTATTTAGTCCTTGACATAATATACGACATAATATACATTGTATGTTATATATTTCCATTCTGTCTTCTATTATTAGAAGCATTTATGTTATTATAGCTACGTCAAATAATATCATATTTATCATAAATACCATTATCATTAGTGTGAGACACATAAGGCCTCGTACGCACTTGTAACGAAATACCGTTCCGTTTCTCCGCACCTAACAAATCCCAGGATCGGAGCGGCAAAACTTCAAAGATATGATGTTCGGAAGAACGGATCGGGGCCGATCGCTCCGCTGGCGGTTTTTCACCGTCGCATCAAAGAAATGCTTGAAACGGGGTGAGACTAGTGTGAACGGGATCCTAGGTGGCACCGTTCCGTTCCTCCGTTCTTCGAATTCCCCTCTAATATAATATAAATATATAAAAGTTTTCAATACATCCATAAAATGTACAATAATCATCATTCCAGTCTTTAGCAAACATTTTAAAACAACTATTAATATTTTTATGTTACGAATAACTTTTATAATAAACATTATACGATTTTGATGTTACTCTGTTATTAAAATTGCCGAAGAAATTAACTTGGGATTCAGAGCAGTGGGCTGGGGGGAAAAAATAAAACTTTTATGCTAAATATAAAGATTTAATGTTTATTTAAAGATTTAATGTAATCTAGAATGCTAATAAAAATATACCTTTCGGCATATATTCTTCAAGTAACTCTTCCACTTTCACTTGACATACTTCCGGGACGATTTCACTGATTGTCTGTTTTGATATCCTGAACAGATATTGTAAGCTTGTAAAGGAGTCACCCGTGGCCAAAAAGAGAGCCTTTTCTGCACGAAAATTGTTCTTCGAAAGGTCGTGTCCTGTTTCGCGATTTTCGGATTTACCTTCTGTAGTAAGAATTCAAAATCCGTCGGATGCATCCGGATAAAATTCTTGTACAGGCCGCTGACCTCCTGGAACTTCAACTCAGCCAACAGGCTGCTTCCACCAAATTGTTTCCGATTTGAATATAAGTTCGCTGTCCACCAACACCGCTTTTTCTTCCTCTCTTTCAAAAGGTAATCAATCAAAATGTACGCGGCTGCTTCCACTTGCTGCTGAGATGCCATGGCGAGAACTCGACCACAACTTCAGAAGAACGCTCGATTCTCCCGATCGCCTTCCCGTATCCAATTCGTACGGAACGATGCTCGGAACGCTGTCTTGTTCTTTGAAACAATGTTCGGATAGGTGGTACGGTACGGAGGAACAGAACGGCAGTTTGTATCACACTAATGATAATGGTATTAATGATAAATATGATATCATTTGACGTAGCTATAATAACTTAAATGGAAATACATAACATACAAGGTATATTATGTCCTAACCACATTTGTATATTATGCCAAGGACTAAATATATTATTTTCATGTTAGGAAATATTTATTTTTATGCCATAAATATTATATATAATGTAATAAGAATTAATTCAATATGATAAAAATAAGATTAGTTATTAAAAAAAAAATTAATTTAATAAAAAATAAAAACCTCGACTACGGAAATAAATTTTATATCTTACAATCCGATTCGTCCTAAGGGACGGAATGTATGTATTTTAAATATTTTCGACATTTTGTTTCTTAATATATCATTTGTAAGTTCATGGCCATATGCTAATAAATAATAAAGATCCAGTAATGAAAAACTAAAACGTTGATATTTAATAACAAATAAAAACTCCGACCACGAAAACATCTTTTATAGCTTACAACCCCATTTATAGGGTTTTCGTTACAAGTGCGTACCCGGCCTTACGTTTCTTGTAAGTTCACCGCAGTCGGGTAAAAATAGGTTTTTAAAAATTTTAACTCAAATTAACCGCTTGGTTAATTATCCCATCCAACTCCCAAATTGAGTCAGTAGGAATGGAAGAATACAGGCTAAATTATTAATATTAAAACAGCCTATTAAAAAAAAATAGTACCAAACCAAAAGCGTATACAATTAATGTAACTAAAACTTATGTTTCATAATATATCATCATTTTCAAAAACCAAAACAAATTGGGTGACATCCTACATAACATTTTTATTTTACAAAGACCACATCCTATTTGGGTCAAGCTCCAGATAATCAAACGGTCCTCCTACGCCAAGGAGGACCATTATTAGGAGTCCTTCACCAGATGTTTGTCTCAACTCTGAAATCCTTGGATATTAGCATTGCATTAAATAACTTAATCCAATTTTTCTTCTGTATTCTAGGTGATCCAAGGGTTTTCCTTTGTAATCTTCGGAATCTGTCTGCACAACTTCATTGTTTACAGTCGCATTTGATAAATACACAAATAAACAGTTTTCAGGAATATAATATAATTTTCACTTGTAATAATTTTTTTTCCATTAATTCAAGCTTTTGTTCAATATTTTTGCCTGTAAATAGCTTAATTTTGTCATTATTACAAAATTATTTCAAAATTATATGTATATATTATATGTATAGATTTGCCTTTTTCGTAACTCTCCACGACTTTCTACAACTTTATATGATGGATAATTAATTTTTATAAAATCTTTAGCTATCCCATTGGATTAATAATAAATAAGTGTAATATACCGTTCTAGATTGTACATATATATTACTACTCTCAGTTTCAGAAAATTGTTTTTAATCTGAGAAAATATTTTTCCTTTTTTTTCTCCTTTTGATAAATATCGAATTCTTTCGTGGTATATGTTTATCCATTTTTAATTAATTAGTTCAAATAAACAAAATTAAAAGTACATTAAGGGAAGTGATTTCGATAATTCTGTATTTAAGCCCTATCAGAATATTTCAATGGGAATAAAACCTAACTGATATTAAAGACCATTTAATTGTACATTTGTTTAACGAGTTTCATCAAAATCGTTGGAGCCGTTTTAGAGAAGATTGTAAAAATCAATGAAATAAAGTAGCACCTTCGGTATCAATTTTGGCAAAAATGGTACTGTAACATCACAAATATATATATATATATATATATATATATATATATATATATATATATATATATATATATATATATATGCACTTTTTCGTTTTTGAGTTAGACTGTTCACAGGCACAAACACGCACAGACCGTTTTGTGAAACTTGGTTATTTGGACTCACAGGGGACTTTAAAATTCGAATTCGAAATTTTTCACGATCGCAATACTTTCCAATATTTCATATATAGGTAAGTGAAAGTAAAAAAAAAAATAATAATATTTACACTGGAACTGTAAACCACATAGAAAAGATTATAGTGAAACATCCGATAGTAATCAATTATCAATAGTGCATAAAGACCTCCATTATACAAAAAAGATCTATTACAATATGATAGAAGAGTAATTTAATGGGTTAAAGAAAAAAAAAACGTATCGAATAGATCTATAAAGAAGCCATGAAGATATCATAAAAAGCTTTTCTTTTAAGAATTGAACTTCATAAGATAAAAAGACAAATAAATGCCCTTCGATTATAGTAATAGATAGATAAAACGTACGTCACAGCGGGCCTTTATATCAGGAAAAAAATTCTGTTGTTCATTGAACACTGAAAGAACTATTCCTCGAAAATCAACAATGGCGACGCCGTCAATTATTAAGTGAAGAAGAAAAAGTTGTAAGGCAGAAGGTTACAATGAGAGCCTTGACGTCAAAGGGATTTCCCATAAATAATGAGAGAGCTTTCACGAATCCTCTTAAAGAACTAATAACCAAGCTTAATCCAACTCAATTTTAGTATCAATTAAATCAATCAGTAAAATACTGACACACACGCACGCAATAACCCACAGGCACACACAGACACGCGCGCGCGCCCACATATGCACACATATAAATATAAATATAGTATCCAACTCAAATATAGTATCCATATATATATTTTATATATTTATTTTTTTTAATATATTTATTTATTTATTTTTTAATATATTTATAATATATATAAATATAGTATCCAACTCAATTTTAGTATCAATTAAATCAATCAGTAAAATACTGACACACACGCACGCAATAACCCACAGACACACACAGACACGCGCGCGCGCCAACACATGCACACATATAAATATAAATATATAGTATGTGTGTGAACGTGCGATATTGATAGATTTTTTTTTCTCAACCAGCTTCTTCATTCAGTGTAGTGCAATATATTTTTTCATAAATTTCTAACTACAATTTATTCACATTTTCAACTTTATTTAATTAATATGTGATGTGGACGCCGCATGACTTCCTTGTAAGCCAATTAAACTATAAATCGGAGGCTCAAAAAGTGATCCTGAATTTGAACTACTTTCCGAAGATTGCAGTATCTCAAAAATGACACTCGGCGTCGCGACATCCATCTATTGACACACACGCACACAAATGGGGAGGAAAACCAGTATTTTACACTCAATTTTAACACTTAAAACAAGTAATATAAATGTTTAATTGGATTGGAAAGCAAATTGCGTTTTTAACCTTTATTACCGAAACATATGATTTTTAATTTAAATATAATGTTTGATGTAAGCTTATTATGATCTTCAAGTAAAGTACCCTTTTCGACTCACCAATTTTAACCAAAACATAGTAAATACATTCACATTAATATAAAAGTCATATTTACCAAATTTGAGATGTTTTAACATTATATTTTAATATAATTTTTGAAGAAAGTCTGACCTTCAAGTAAAGTACCGCTTCCGGCTTTCCAATTTAAAACAAAATCTAGTATGTTTTTAAATCAATATATTAGTAATAAACACCAAAATTGAGAAGTTTTGCATAGTATTTTAATATAATTTTTTATGGAAATCAATTATGATCTTCAAGTAAAGTACCACTTCCGGTGATTAAGCAGGGACCAAAAAGGAAGGTTCATAACTAGATTTTACAACAATCCTAAATACAAAATTTCAACTTTCTTCAAGGACTCAGGGATGGTCAAAATGGATATTTCCGTTGAAATTTGAAAACCGAAAATTTTAGCGATTACAATACTTCTTTTACTTCGTACAAGGAAGTTAAAATAGTAACAATCCAAAAACGCATACAATTAATATAATTAAAACTTATGTTTCATGATATATCATCATTTTCAAAATCCAAAACAAATTGCATGACATCCTACATAACATTTTTATTTTACAAAGACCATATCTTGTTTGGGTTAAGCTCCAGATAATCAAATGGTCCTCCTACGCTATAAGTTAAGTTAATAAGTTATAAAAGTTGGTGGATCAAAAAGTGATCCTGAATTTGAAAGATTGCTGAATATCAAAAACGACTCACGGCGTCGCGATATCCATCTATTGACACACACAAACACACAAGCTTGTTTCTGGAGATCTCATTCCGTTATTACATGTTGTTTTCTTTCAGTAGGTAACAAATTCTCAAGAGATTTCTTCGTGTTCCATAAAAACATTAGAACAGTCTATGTCACTAGATGAAGTATTGGAAATCGACGGTTTTAACATTTTATGATGTTATGTTTTAACATAACATAGCATCTTATTCATTCTCCTGCTCCAGACTTATTCAGCCCACAAATGGGGAGGAAAACAATTATTTTACACTCAATTTTAACACTTAAAACAAGTAATAATGTTTAATTAGATTGAAAAAAAAAACGCGTTTATATTTATCAACGAACCATATGATCTCTGTATTAAATGTCAATACACCTTTCGATGTAAGTTTATTATGACCTTTATTAAGACCCTTCGGCTCTTCAATTTCAACCAAAATTATTAATATTTATATAAAAATCTAATTTAATAAATTTGAGATGTTTTACATTATATTTTAACATAATTTTTGAAGAAAGTCTAATATGACCTTTAAGTAAAGTACCACTTTCGGCTCACCAATTTTAACCAAAATCTAGTATATTATTCATATTGATATCAAAATCGTATTTACTAAATTCGAAAATATTTGCATTATATTTTAATATAAACAAGTAGAAGTACTATATCCTGTTTCCCGTATTAATTTTCTCACATAAACCAAAATGTCCAAGGCAGAAGAATCATTTAACTCCATGTTAAACAGTTGGAAACCTTTGAATTAAAAAACACGAAGATGTTTTTTCTGAAAAAAAAAACATTTTTTGCAACTTGTATAAACTATTCTTGGAATTTTATACAATAATTTTATTGTATACTGGAGGGTTTGCATGTGAAGACCAGAGAATTTTCTCACAGTTGGAGACCATTCTCAGAAGTGTTTGCCGAATTTGTTCAAATCTAAAGACACTTTCAATGAAGTACTTTGTTTTACATTAGTTGTATTTGGTATTTTCTTATTTAATCTTTTAAAATCTCCATTCGCAAAAAAAAAAAGAAGTATTTTTCAATTATTTGAATTTTTAAAAATTCTATAGTTATAAAAGAATTCTATGTAAAATTTTGTGAATAAAATTTATTTTTCAATCTACCTGTGCCTTGTTTTATTCATATTTTAAATTAAAATTAAAATTCTTAAAGAAAGCAATTAAGGCAATAATTAAAGCCTTTTGTTAATTTTTTGGATACTTGTGACATTAATCATGAATATTCTGCTGCATAATCCCTTCAGCTTTGGCTGTAGGTTTTACTTCATATTTGAGGGCCTTGTACTGGATATTTGAGGACATTTTACTGCTTATTATATGGCATATTTTGACCTTTTTTGCTGGATATAAATCCAGTTTTTTCTGATGAGCAAAACCAAGCCAATACAATAGATCTTCACCAATAAATAACGATATTAATAACGATATAATAGGCAAAAGAAAATAATGTAGAAATGAAGACAAAAAAAAGGAACATCTGTTCAAAAGACCTCTAAATGGGATTTAAATACCGAAAGATAAAATGAATTAATAAATAATATGAAAACAATCAGAAGCATTTTACAGTAAAATATCGTTACCAATCTTAGTTGGAAATTATGATAATTATACTTCCAAAATGTTAAATTTTATCATCCAATTTTTATGTTACATTCAACAATTTCTTTAAAAACGATTTTTGGTTATAAAACCAAAAATTATATTGTTTTATAATTATAAAACAATATAATAATTTAATCAAATTTATCTTAAATTGGCCTATTTGCAAGGAATATAATTATTCCACATGTCATATATTAAATATCAATTAAAACTATTTTAATTTAACATTTTAGTTAAAACATTGTAGTCAGTTGACATCCGCATGATGGTATAGAAGGATCAATCTAATTAGGGATTGATAAATTATTTGCCACTTCTATAAATTTCTTTTATTGAAAACTAGTTTCGAATGTTATACATTCATCCTCAGTTCTAAAAACACACAATAAATTCAAAAATAAGCAATTAAAAATATAGTTTGGTATTATTAAACATATTAAATTAGATTAATATAAATCAGTATTATAAAACATTTACGAATTATGAATTTAATCAAGACAAGAAATCAAATACATGTTGGTACTCACCAAGGTTTAAATGGATTATATCAAACAGAAAAGTTTGTACTGGTTTCTTCTGTTTGAAGAAACCAGACCGGTTGACGAAACCAGTACAAACTTTTCTGTTAGATATAATCCATTTAAACCTTGGTGAATACCGACATATATTTGATTTCTTGTCTTAATTAAATTCATAAATGTTTTATAATACTGGTTTATATTACAGCTGAAAGATTGGTGATTTTTATGGTTTACTTTCCCATACCAATACACGAAGTATGTAGTAAGGTGAGGTATTGCGATCGTGAAAATTTTCGAATTCGAGTTTTCAACGAAAATACACGTTATAAGGTCCCCTGAGTCCAAATAACCAAGTCTCGCAAAATGGTCTGTGTGTATGTGAACAGCCTAGCTAAAAAACGAAAAGTTGTACGATACTGAAATTACGTATTTAAGGTTGGCACATTCATGTGATGTTACAGCAACATTTTCGTCAAAATCAACTAACCGGAAGTGCCACTTTATATAATCGATTTTACACTTTTTTACAATTTTCTCGTAAACGGCTCTAACGATTTTGATGAAACTTGCCTAATGTCTTCTCCTTAAAGTCCTTTAACTTTTCATTTAAGTAGTATATCACCGAGGAAATGCAAGAAAAAAAGTTATGATGAAAAGAATATTTTATTTGCCCCTAACTTAAAAAGTATGTATCATTTTATGATAAATCACGCATAGAATTGTGTGAAAGGTTATTAAATTATCTAAAAAACAATGAACGAATCATCAAAATCAGACCAGAATAAGCAAAGATACACCGTATCTTATGAGGAGTGCAAAACCCTAGAGGGATAACCGAACGCATCCGAAAGGAGACCGAACATCCTCCCACCAATCCGCCAATCTGTTGTCAACAATACGCTCTGTAATTATGTAATTTAAGAATACAAAAGAAGAAATTAACATAATAATTTCTGCTTTTATATTATTTAATGGAAAGAAAATGTTTCCAAGGAAAATAAACCGAAACTTTTAAAATATATTTTCAACTTGACAAACTTTAGATATATATAGGTAGTGTACAGAATGTTGTACTAAAATTGTTTAAAGACCGTTTTTATTGTACTTATGTGGGAGAAGATGTGAAGAAGTGAATTCTGCTGTTTATTTCAAATATTGTTTATGTGAACTCTTTAAAATTATATTAACAAGATAAATTTAATAGGACGTTAAGGGAAAGTTGTATGATGCGCACCCGATTTTTACAATTGGATATATGCTGGTTAACTCAAGTTTTAAATTTTTTAGAAGTTTATTGAAAATGGCGATAAGTAGAAGTAGTATTTTCGGAAGTCATTACCGCCGTCTAGATAATCAAGCAATGCTACCTTGATCGATTTCAATTGAATAGTCCGGGAGCTGCACAGTGTGTCCGAGATAGAAAAATCTCCAATTTTGAAGATGAAAATTTTTTACTGCAACTGTGGTATATGTATTGACGATAAATTTTAAAATTAATATTTAGACCACTTTATTTTATAATTTTTTCTTCTGGTGGAAAAGTAGCCCAGGAATTGTCATCACAGCGAACTATTGAAATCGACATTACAAGTAACGACGTTACAAGTAACGATGCTACATGTAACGATATTACAAGTAACGACGTTACAAGTAACGATATTGAAATGTTAATTACGCCATTATTCTGTGACTTAGACGCTTGAAATTTACACAAGTTGCTATTCATAAAGGTCTGTTTTGTTAAGGGATGTTATTTTTGGAAAAAAAAAAAACTGTGAAAGCTTAGTTGAATCGAAGTAAAGTAAGCAATAGAGTAAATTAAAAACAGACTAAAAAAATCAAAAAAAAAATCCTTATAATCAAAATTATAGGAAATTTACTCTTATTTAATCTCTATATATAAAAATTAGGCCTAGGTATGTTTGTGATCGCAAAACTCGAAAAATAGCCGGTCGATTTTGATGCGGTTTTCACTAAAATTTAGATTATTTCTTCAAGAAGGTTTATATGCATACAAATTTTCGAAATGATCCTCTTAAGGGGAGAAATGGGGAAAAACTATTAAAAAATAAGTAATTTTGTAATCGTTGTCATGACAACTTAAAATACGTGAACCAGATTCACTATGAAAACATTTTAACAAGAGTGATATTATTATGTGAAAGCGTCATCAAATCGGAGATTAAGGAAAAAAAAACGCTGAAAATTATTACAAAATGGTTTATTATTTCCAAATAGTAATATTTCAAAAATATCTCGTCTGTCAATTCACAGGAGTTTCCATATTGCTTTACAGTTTACAGTATAGATAATTTGGAGCTTGTCCCAAGATGATTGCCGTGCGTTTGCCGAACTGGCTGAGATGGTCAGGACATTTAATCAGAGGGTGAAAGGTGAAATATTGGATGTGCACTTCAGTGGGAAAAGAAAAAGGTAAGATCAAGAAGCTAAAGGAAGTGCAGAAATAATCGAAGGAAGGATAAGGTAGAGAGATACGAGGAAGTCAGAATCCCAATTGATAAGTCAGGAGGCCTAGTGCCACGATGACCTGCAGCGCCGGAGAATCAGTCTACGAAGTTCATTACGCTATATCTCAGCTAATACTGATCTGATTTAAATGATTTTTGTTTTGCTTTTGTAGGGAATATACCTTTCGAGTAATCATAAAAAAAAAAATTGACGGATAGATTTATTTTTTTATTCGATATTTGGATTCTACGTATCTTAAAACGTAAAACCTCAAATTTTGAGAGGGAGTTTAATTTTTTTTTTTTTTTTGATCGCAAGAAAATGTTTGATCGTTTAGTCCGAAAGTACTCTAATAATAGACTGGAAATACGAACATCTGCCAGCCTAGATCGTTTGCAATCAAATTTTATAAGTCAAAGAATTCGTCATTTTCATCACTTTTTTCAGATTTTTCTCAGTAACTCGCTCCCAGTACATTTCAGGTAAAACTTCGACATGACCAATTTTTACGAACGTTAAATTTCCTGGAAGTTTTATCCTTTGTATTTTTTAAAATTCGCAACATCTACTGAGATACGGGACCGTACAAATCTCCAAAATGTCAAAAAAACCTAAAATTTAGACATTCAGTTGTTTCGCCTTAATAACTATTTTTCAGTGCACTTTAGTGCAAGATAAATAATAAACAATTTCGTAGAAGATTAAATTTCCAACAGGATACATACAAAATGTTTGTAATTACTCTTAAAAACGCCAAGTAATATTTAAAAAAATAATTTCCCTTTCTCTAAAATTGTTAATTCAAAATACTTGGAGTACAACGATATTAAATATTACAACAATTTTAGAGAAAGGGAAATTGTAATTTCAATATTACCTGGCGTCTGTTAAGAGAAATTAGAAATATTTTGTATGCAGCTTATAGGAAATTTAATCCTCTACAAGATGGTTATTATGCATTTTGCACTGAATTGGACTGAATAGTTATAAAGGCGTTTTTTTTGACATTTTGCAGATTTTTAAGGCCCTGAATCTCAGTAGTTGTTCCGAATTTTAAAAAATTCTTAAAATTAAACTTACAAGACATTTAACGTTCTTTAAAATTGGTCATGCCTAAGTTTTATCTAAAATGCACTGGGAGCGAGTTACTGAGGAAAATTTGAAAAAAAGTTATGAAAATGACGACTTCGTTGAACAATAAAATTTGATTGCCTATGTTCTAAGCTGGCAGAAGTTCATATTTCCAGTTTATTACGAGAATACTTTCGGTCTAGATAGTCAAAAAATTTCTTGAAATCAGACACGTTTTCTGCCATCAGCTCCCGAACTATTGTAAACTACATACAAATATAAAGTATAGTATCTCTAGTGTACTAGAAACTAGATGGATTGATATCGATTTATTGTCAGGATATCGAAAATTTTAGAAAAAGGGAAATTGTTATTTCAATATTACTTGGCGTCTGTTGATAATAATTACAAATATTTTGTATGAATCTTGCAGGAAATTTAATCATCTACAAGATTGGTTATAACGCATTTTGCACTGAAAAATTATTATTATTGCGAAAACACTGAATATCTAAGTTTTTGCGTTTTCTTGACATTTTGCAGATATTTACGGTCCCGAATCTCAGTAGCTGTTCCGAATTTTAAAAAGCATTACGAACAAAACGTACAGGCAATTCAACGTTCTTTAAAATTGCAAATGTCTAAGTTTTATCTAAAATGCACTGGAAGCGAATTACTGAGGAAAATCTGAAAAACAGTGACGAATTCGTTGAGCTATAAAATTTGATTGCAAACGATCTAGGGTGGCAGTCGTTCGTATTTTTAATCTATTATTAGAGTACTTTCGGCTCAGATGATCAAACATTTTCTTGCGAACAGACACAATTTTTCGCTTCAGTTCCCGGGAACTAATCCGGATTAGTAGGTACTCAGTAAAATGCCGATATGCTCTTTCGTAGACTCGGGATATGCTATCCTGTAGTTCGTAATACAACGACGTGTAAGACGACCTTCCATCTGCGAATACTCCGTGATGAAGTCGTGTAAAACCCCCAAATTACGAGTGTGTACTGCGGCATTGTGATTATGATGGTTCGTGTTGTGGCCCCATTTCGTGAGGCATGTATGTTTAATACGACTCGCTCCAACATTCCAATCTGTTTTAATTGTCTGCGAGACATTAGTCAGTAGATTATCTCGTCATGAAATGGCAATTTTCACAATTCTCCAATCTAAAGGTTTCTGATTACATGGGCGGATAAGAAATTCAGAATATATACAAAATAAATAAATAAAATAAAATAAAACTCAACCCTATGGAAGACAAACTTTATCTTAGATCAGAGATTCCCAGATTTTATGAAAATGCGTATTCACTTTTATCACACTGCGTACGACTCACTACCTTATCTTATGATATTCGTATTAAAGTTTCATATATATTTAAAATACAAAATAATTTACGAAAGTAAGGATCACTAATTCAGAGCTTAAAGGAACATATACGTGCATATAATATATAAATTCATCAAAGACTCAGGATTTAAATTAATACATCACGTTAAAAACAGCCTCAAATTAAGCTCTTGAAATAATAAAATCCTTCAAATCCAATCCAGATTTTTGCTTAAATGACCAAATAAATATCTCCAATACTTCAATCTTAAATGTATTCCCATCAATCAAACAAAAATAATTACTCACCGGAATTACTGGAAAAACCTCGACCCTTAAACCGGTTACCTATAAACATCCCATCGTTCCTTTCTTTCATTGTTAGTTCAGTGTGAGAAGGAACCGGTACAAATTTTTCTGTTTGATATAATCCATTTAAACCTTGGTCAGTACCAATATGTATTTGATTTCTTGTCTCAATTAAATTCATAATTCATAAATGTTTTATAATACTGATTTATATTGCATCTAATTTAATATGTATAATAATATCAAATTATATTTTGAATTGCTTATTTTTGAATTTTTGTATTTTTAGAACTGAAGATGAATATATAACATTCGAAACTAGTTTTCAATAAAAACAAAATTATAGAAGTGGCAAATAATTTATCAATCCCTAATTTACGAAAGCTTATTTAACAAACAAAACAAGGTAGAATACAGTAATTTTATCATATTATATTGATTGTCTCAGGCTCCCTTCCCAAATGTCCTGTCCCATTTATAATTTCTCTCGGAAGGTTTATATACATTATTTTTTTTCGAAATACTCCCCTCAAGGAAAAAAATATTAAAATTTTTTGTAAATATTTGTGGCGGCAAAGCAAGCCAGGATATTGAATTGAATATGTTTCCTCAGTGAATTTATGTTCGCTATAATACTTTTATTTACTTTTCCATCTATTTCATACAGCAATAAGTATGATGAACACTATTCTGTAAACTTAGAAATAATATTGGCTCTCATATTGTATATTTCATGGCCAAATAGACCGACAAGAGTAGGACCAAAAATTTGGACTAAGGTCAGATTATATTGAAATATGCAGGTTCCGAGAACGGCCAATGAAATTTTAACGAGAAGAGTTAAATTTACTCGACGGCATTGAAGCATCAATATTAGATTATGGCGGCCTCCTAATACGTAAAAAGCCTCTGATGCATCAAACCCCAGACTGTAATAATCAATCCCTTCCCTCCCGCAATCGTTAATAATTCATAAACGGGAGGCGGGATCGCTATACAATATTATTAATACATGCTAAAATAATATAAAAGTAGTAAAAAATATTTTTGATGATTTGCTATACACTGAATAAATTGAATTTTAGATTCAGTAGGACTTTCAGCAGGTGAATTTTATTTACAAGTCTGCAAGAGTTTGACCTCTTGCTCACCGGTCATCATAAAATGTCAAAGGCTTGGAATATTATAAATAATAAAAAGCAATTAAATTTTTCTAATAGTTTATGCTACGTTATAAAATTGGAAATATAATTTAATCCACTGATTTTTTTTTAATTATTATTATTTTTATAATTTTGTTTTTTCTATTTATTTTTGTTTTATCCCATTTCTTTTTTTTTTTTTTTTATTGTATTTTCATTATTATTATTATTCATTTTGTAATATAGTATATATTTGATCTGCTTGAGAGTGAATGGTCACCTGTCATTGGGCACAACGCCTGTTGGCGGGATATTGTAAATAAATACATAAATAATATTATAGACATTATATTATTTATTTATTTATTATTTTTATTTTTATCGTTTTGTTTTTTCTATTTGCTTCTTTTTTTATCCCGTTTCTTTTTTTTTTTTTTTAATTTTATTGTATTTTCATTATTATTATTATTCATTTTGTAATATATATTTAATGTACTTGAGAGTGAATGGCCACCTGTCATTGAGCACAACGCCTGTTGGCGGGCTATTGTAAATAAATACATAAATAATATTATAGACATTATATTATTTTTTTATTTATTACTTTTAATTTTTATCGGTTTGTTTTTCTTTTATCCCCTTTTTTTTTCAATTTTTATTGTTTTCATTATTCATTATTATCATTCATTTTGATATATTTATGTGATGTGCTTGAGAGTGAATGACCACCTGTCATTGGGCACAACGCCTGTTGGCGGGCTATTGTAAATAAATACATAAATTATATTATAGTCATTATATTATTTTTTTATTTATTATAATTAAGGCCGGATTTATATGCAGCAACAAAAAAAGGTCAAAATATGCCATATAATATGCAGTAAAAATTCCTCGAATATGCAGTCAAAGCTGAAGGGAATATGCATGATAAATGCCAGAAGTAAAAAATCAACATAAGGCTTTAATTATTGTCTAAATTACTTTCATTAAAAATTTTAATTTTAATTTACAATATGAATAAAACAAGGCACGGCTAAATTGAAAAAGAAATTTTATTCACAAAATTTTACACAAAATTCGTTTATAGCTAAATATTTCTTAAAAATTCAAATAATTGTAAAATACTTTTTCTTTTTTTTTTTGTTTTGCCTGAGGAAATTTTACAAGATTAAATAAGGGTATACCAGATGCAACTAATTTAAAATAAAGCAGTTCATTGAAAGTGTCTTTAGATTTCAAAACATTCGGCATACAGTTCTGAGAATGGACTCCAACTGTGAGAAGATTACCTGGTCTTCCTTCACATAGTAACCATTGAACCTTCACTGCAAGCTTCAATTTTACTAACAAACTCATTATTTTTGTATTTTCCGTGTTCTCTCTGTTTTTTTTCTTCATATAAATTACATTTTTCTGGACAATAATTTATATTGTTTGCCTTTTATTTTATTAGGGGTTGATAAATTATTTGCACTTCTATAAATTTGATTTATTGAAAACTAGTTTCGAATGTTATACATTCATCCTCAGTTCTAAAAAGACACAAAAATTCAAAAATAAGCTATTAAAAATATAGTTTGGTATTATTATACACATTAAATTAGATGATGTAATATAAATCAGTATTATAAAACATTTGTGAATTATGAATTTAATTAAGACAAGAAATAAAATATATGTTGGTACTCACCAAGGTTTATAAATGGGTTATATCAAACAGAAAAGTTTGTACTGGTTCCTTCTCGCATTGTACTAACAATAAACGAAAGGTAGGTAAGATGTTTTATAGGTACACGGTTTAAGGGTAAGAGTTTTTCCAGTAATGCCGATGAGTAATTGTTTTTTCTGTTATAGATGGGAATAAATTTAAGATTGGACTATTGGAGATATTTATTTTGGCCATTTAAGCAAAAATATCCAATAGTCTTATCTTAAATTTATTCCCATCTATCTAGGCATTACTGCAAAAACCCCCACCCTTGAACCGTTTACCTATAAACATCCTGCATATCTCTCGTTCATTGTTAGTACAATGCGAAAAGAAACCAGGACAAACTTTTCTGTTTGATATAATACATTTAAATGTTGGTGAGTACCAATATGTATTTGATTTCCTGTCTTAATTAAATTCATAATTCATAAATGTTTTATAATACTGATTTATATTACATCTAATTAATTATGTATAATAATACCAAACTATATTTTGAATTGCTTATTTTTGAATTTTTTGTGTGTTTTTAGAACTGAGGATGAATGTATAACATTCGAAACTAGTTTTCAATAAAACAAATTTATAGAAGTTGCAAATAATTTATCAATCCCTAATTAGATTGATCCTTCTATAAAATCATGCGGATGTCAATTGATTTTATTTTATTTAAAACGTTGTAAACATTAACTGGTTTTCATTTTGGTCTTATGGCCACATATTGTTCCTGTTTTATGTGTTATTCTCCATTGTGTTATTCTTAAGGGACTTAGTCCTAGAATAAAGTTCTTCTTCTATTCTATTCTAAATAAAAATAAATTTTCTTAGGTTCGAAATATTTGAAGATGGTGATAATTCAGTCAGCCGTGAACTATTTTAATGTATAATACTCGGTAGATAATACATCCCATAATCTCTATACATTGGATAACTAACTAAGAAATGGAATAGGTCAGGTCTTCAGGAATTTTGGAATCTCGTATCCAAAAAATCCAAAAAAGTCCACTAATCTAGCGTTATTAAATTTTATCAATTTACATGACTGTGTTCGTAATGTGTAAATGCAACAAGAGGGTGTTTTTATATTTATTTATTATTTAAAGAATTTTTATTTATTTTTTTAATGTTTGTTGTTTATTTTATTTTTAATCTTGTATCAAGCGGTGTGTACATATTAGTACATACTATTTTCCTGTTGTTAAGAAAAGATTATTTCTAATTTAATTTATTTATTTTTACTTTCCCTTACCTACATACGAAGTATATAGTAAGGGGAAGTATTGCTATCGAGAAAATTTTCGAATTCGAGTTTTCGACGGAAATACACGTTTTAAGATCCCCTGAGTCCAAATGACCAAGTCTCACAAAATGGTCTGTGTGTCTGTGTGTATGTGAACAGTCTAGCTCAAAAACGAAAAGTTATACGATACTGAAATTACGCATTTGAGGTTGGCACATGCATGTGATGTTACAGCAACATTTTCGTCAAAATTGACTAACCGGAAGTGCTACTTTATATAATCGATTTTACACTTTTTTACAATTTTCTCGAAAACGGCTCTAACGATTTTGATGAAACTTGCCTAAATTATTCTTCATAAAGACCTTTAACTTTTAATATATGTGGTGCATCACCGAGGAAATGCAGGGAAAAAAGTTATGATGAAAAGAATATTTTATTTACGCAAAACTTCAAAAGCGTGAAATTTATGGTAAATTATCTATAGACTTGTATGAAAGGTAATTAAATCATCTAAAAAACAAAAAAAGAATAATCAAAATCGGAACAGTATTAGCAAAGATACAGTGTATTTTATGAGAAGCACTAGACCCTAGATGGATAACCAAGCGCATCCGAAAGGAGACAGATGCGACCGAACCTCTTCCCACCAATCCGCCAATCTGTTGTAAACAATACGCTCTGTAATTAAGTAATTTAAGAATACAAAAGCGGAAATTAACTTAATAATTTCTACTTTCACATTATTTAATGGAAAGAAAATGTTTCCATGGAAACTATACCAGAAACTTTTAAAATATATTTGCAACTTAACAAAGTTAAAATATATAGGTAGTGTACAGGATTGTTGTACTATAATTGTTTAAAAAACTTTTTATTGTACTTAATTGGGAGAAGATGTGAAGAAGTGAATTCTGCTGAGTTTATTTCAAATATTGTTTATGTGAACTCTTTAAAATTGTATTAAAAAGATAATTGTTATAGGACGGTAAGGGAAAGTTGTGTGAGACGCGCACCGCACCAGATTTTTCCTTTCTGTATCAACGTTTAGAATTCTTTTTCGTTTTTTTTTTTAATGTATTTATATACCTGTAAATTATTCATTATTATGTTGAGTTGAGGACGACTCTACTTCTATGGGGCTCTTTCCCAAAGACGAATTGCCAATAAATAAAATACACACACACACACACCAATGAAGGGACGTGTATAGCAGGTAGAGGGGCCAGAAGGGCTAGGTTGGGCGGGATCAATACAGCCAGGACAACGCTAACCCCAGCCTTTAGAATTCACTGGGTTCGATTCACGTTTCAGAAAAGTTATAAAATAAAGTTATACTAAAAGAACTCTAGGAAGCATTGGGCGAGGCAAGAGCCAAGTAGTTGAATGTATTACCTTAAATAGATGAGAAAACTATAATTGAAGAAATAAAAATTCAATTACCTTATTTGCTGGAATACGAATATCAGACTTGAGATTTTTAAAATGTTTTTGTAAAAAAAAATAATAATAGTAATATGGCAAAAAATACAAAATATAATATTTATTTATTTGTTCCATTTCGTTTCAGTAAAAAAACTGGTGCGGTGCATCACACAATTATCTCTTACCACCCTATAATAATAATCATTTTAAAGAGTTCACATAATTTTTACTTCAAATAAACCCGACAGCACTCACTTCGTCACGCCTTCTCTCACAAAAGTACAATCAAATAGTTTTTTAAAAAATTTTAGTACGAGAATTCTGTACAGTATATATGGTATTTTAGGTTTGTCAAGCTGAAAATATATTTTAAAAGTTTCGATTTAATTTCTATGGAAACATTTTTTTTTTTTGTCCATTAAATAATATAAAATTAGAAACTAACTTAATAATTTCTACTTTTATATTCTTGCATTACATTATTACAGAGTGTATTGTTGACAAAAGGTTGGCGGCTTGGTGGGAGAAGGTTCGGTCCCATCCATCTCTTTTCGGACACGCTCGGTTTTCCATTTAGGGTCTTGTAGTTCTTTTAAAATGCGCCGTATCTTTGCTAATACTTGTCCTATTTCGATGATTCATTTTTTTTTTTTTTTTTTTTAGATAATTTAATTACCTTTCATATGATTTTATACAAAATTTATCATACAATACATACTTTTTGAGCTATGCGCAAATAAAATATTCTTTTCATCATAAATTTTTTCTCTGCATTTCCTCGGTGATGTACTACATAAATGAAAAGTTAAAGGCCTTTATGAAGAATAATTTAGACAAGTTTCATCAAAATCGTTAGACCCGTTTTCGAGAAAATTGTAAAAAAGTATAAAATCGATAATCTAAAGTGGTACTTAAGGTTAGTCGATTTTGAAGATAAATTTTCTGTAACATCACAATCACATACCTACCTTAAATACGTTATATAAGGTTCGATGAACTTTTCGTTTTTGAGCAAGGCTGTTCAAATTTTCACGATCGTAATACTTTCTCTTACCATATATTTCGTTTAAACATAAGGAAAAGTAAAAACAATAGCTGCACTGGTATAATTAAATACAATGAGAATACAAATAATAACATAAAATAATAATAACTCGTATTTTTTTAAGGTTATTAACCTCCTCTACAACAAATAATCTAATAAATGAAGTTTGTTGTGAACTTGTTCCCACGATAATGAAGTAGTCATTACAACGATTACGGGCACGTACGTACGCACGCAAGCTATTTATTATCTACCTATATAGAAGAATTATCACTTTAAAGCAAGGGTCCCCAACCTTAATTTGCCTGAGGGTACATTCAGATTAAGAACTGAATGGAAGTGAGTGTTCAAAACGTACCAATTGATATAAACTCAACAAAGGTAAAAACTCAATATATAGATGGTACAGTACAATTTTGTGGTCCAATTTGGGTTGGATTATTCAAGTAAACACCTTCAAGTAAAGTGCCGTTTTCGGCTCACCAATTTTAACCAAAATATAGTAAATACTTTCACATCAATATAAAAGTCCTATTTACCAAATTTGAGATGTTTTACATTATAATTTAATATAATTTTTGATGAAAGTCTAATATGATCTTCAAGTAAAGTACCGCTTCCGGTTTTCCAATTTAGACCAAAATCTAGTATGTTATTTAAATCAATATATAAGTCATAAATACCAAATTTGAGAAGTTTTGCAAAGTATTTTAATATAATTTTTGATGGAAATCAATTATGACCTTCAAGTAAAGTACCACTTCCGGTGATTAAGCAGTGACCAAAAAGGGAGGTTCACAACTAGATTTTACAACAATACTAAATACAAAATTTCAACTTTCTACAGCTAACCGTTTTTGAGTTATGCGAACTACGAACGAACGTACGTACGTACAGACGCCATGACGAAACTAGTCAAAATGGATTCAGGGATGGTCAAAATGGATATTTCCGTTGAAATCTGAAAACCGAAAATTTTCGCGATTACAATACTTCCTTTACTTCGTACAAGGAAGTAAAAAGGAAATAATTAACTCATAATTTGGCAAGGACTTATTTACTTGACTAACAAAATTTATTTTTGTTTATTCTACCAAATAAGCTGATTTACGATCAGCTGTGGGTATAATAAAACGTACATAAACTTAAGTAATAAAAGTTTTTGTTTTGTTTTTCTAAACAATATTGATATTAAACTCATTGAATATTGATACTAACTAAAATATTTGACAGATGTAGTAACAAAAATATTAAATGAGGAATTAAAGAGGGGGTATACCCAGCTCTCCAAGTAAATATTTTGCTGTTTGAAAGAAAAAAAACCTAAACATTAAATGATGTTGAGAAGACCTCATATAGATAATAAAAGTGCTAAAAATAAATAATTAAAATAAAACAAACAATAAGAAACTCAATAAATTTTGATTTGAAATAAAATAAATTTGGATTATACTGAATTTTTTTAAATTAATAAATAAATTTGTTTAAATTTACTATTTTAATAATAGTTATTGAAGTAATGATTTTTTTTAAATGAAATTAACTTATAAATTGATACGAACAAAAATCCTCACATCATCAGCCGAATTAGCAATATATTCTGCAAGACACAGACGGTAAAATATTTTACACAAATTTCAAGTGAATAAATTTAGTTTTTTTTTTTAAACTAATATATATATATATATATATATATATATATATATATATATATATATATATGGATAAAAGAGCTTCATTCTGGGACTAGGTCCCTTAAGAATAACATGAATGAACAAATAAAACAGAAACAATATCTGGCCATAAGATTACAAAATACAGACCAATTAATTTTTACAATATCTTCAGTAAAATAAATAAGTAAATAAATAAGTTTTTTTTTATCGAAAAATATAATTAATTAATTTCAACAAAACAAACAAAAAAAAGAGAAAAAAAAACAAGAAAAAAGTAAAGAAAAACAGAGAAAATGAAAAATACAAAAATAATGAATTGATTAGCAAAGTTGAAGTTTGTATATTAAAAAACTGTTATTCATTTCTGATCCAGATGTTAATCCTAAACTGAAATTTCGCAATTAGAGAGTATCATTTTGGAGAGAAAGAAGGTGTTGGAAAAGGAGGGATTTGAATGAGGATAGAGAAGCATGATGGATATTAGAAGGGAAGGAATTCCAAAGGGTAGAGGAGCGGGCGAGATAGGAACGTTGGAATGTTTTGGTTCTGTGGGAGGGGGTATGGAGGTCAGAAAGGCGAGATCTTGTTTCCAGTGCGTGGACCGAGGATTTGAATTGTAGGAAGCTGTAGATGTAGGAAGGGTGGTGGGTGGTGATAGTTTGGTATAGGTAAGATCCGAGGAAATATTGTCTACGGTTGTAGTGGTCCGCCTAAATATTGTCCACCTAACTCGCCGTAAAGGTGGGACACATGGGCCCCCCTCGAGGTGCCGAAGACAAATCTTAAAAAGCAGTATACATATATATACTAATACACGAAAATCTTAATTTCAAACTGATAAATTTAGAGAATAAATAATCAAAAGTTACCTCTGAATGAAAAGTTACCTAACCGGACATCGACGCTATTTTAATAGTCAAGGTACAATTCACTGTAACCAATTCTAAAATAAAAAACCTTCCACAGGTAAGTCGTATTGGGAACTGATGGAGGTTAGGCTACAATTAATCATTAATTAATCATTAAAAAAGTTTTTTACTTTTCTACCGCTAATAGATAAGGAAACTCCCTACAAAAAAAAAATCTTGGAAATCGAACCATTATTAGTAAAGATACAGCCTATTGAACTTTACAGTCACGATTTTAAAATATTCTGTATGTGTTAATATGGAAATACATTTATAAAAATACTTTCATACAGCGACAATAGGTGCAATTTTATACATAGACATTCAAATTAACACAATTAATCATTAACTATTGGTTTATTATGAAAGTTTTTTTTTACTTTCCTACCGCTGCTAGATAAGGAAAGGATTGAAATCGGATGAAATTTTCGCTGTTCAGTTCTAAACGGATCTATGCATTTCAGAGCCCCCTCAGTCCAAATTCGCATTTTTTTCCCATTTTTATATGGTTTTTTGAAAGGTAATTAAATACTCACAAAAAAACTCTTCGAAATCTAGCCATTATTAGCAAAGATACAGCGTATTGAACTTTACAATCATGATTTTAAAGTATTCTGTATGTGTTACTATGGAAATACATTTATAAAAATACTTTCATTCAGCGACAATAAGTGCAATTTTATACATCTACATTCAGATTAAGACAATTAATCATAAATTATTGGTTTATTATGAAAGTTTGTTACTTTCCTACTGCTACTACGTCGGAAAGTATAGTAATCGGATGAAATTTTCGATGTTCAGTTTTAAACAGATATATACGTTTCAGAACCCCCTCAGTCCAAAATTGCATTTTTGTCCATTTTTATATGATTTTTTGAAAGGCAATTAAATTATCTACAAAAAATCTTCGAAATCTAGCCATTATTAGTAAAGTAAAGATACAGCGTATTGAACTTTACAATCACGATTTTAAAGTATTCTGTATGTGTTTTTATAGAAACCCATTTATTTTATTTGTTTTTAGTTTTTTGAATAACCTCGCAACTATATATCTCTTGGATAATTCCAGATAATTAAACTTAAAAAAAAAAAAAATAAAAAACTTATAGGACCAATATTAGCAAAAGATAAGGTAAAACCATTTCTGAATTGGCCTTCGCATCAAAATCGAAAAGGAATGTTGTGTGAGCAAAGTCTGTATAAAATATCTTTCGGTAAGTGACAACACATAATATAATCTTTCAATAGTACAATCTTCTCTATTTTAAAACTCTAATTTGGCGAAGAGTGTAATGCTTGTTGAAAATAACCATTATATTGTAGGAGAGTTGAACGAGTCGTTGTCAATAGCAACTAATTAACCGCGTCTTTAGAACTATTTGTAAAGTTTAGTGCTTCTTAAAATATCTCGACTTTTTACAAATTTCTAAGCACTTTATAAAATAAATAACTTCTCTAGTTAATTAGTTTATCTCTTCAACTTTCCCTTCGTCATGTTCAGACTTATATCACACTTAATAATAATAATAAGAAGAAGAATGTAAATAGTAAATAAGTAATAACACTTATTGAATAAATATTTATATTATTTTATTTATTTATCGTAAACCGGAGTAACACCAGGACATAATTTCAGGTATTTTCTTGTATTACACTAATTAGAAAAGTTTTTAATTTTAGACCTAGCCGAAATGGTTACAGCTTTTGTTACCTTGGAATACTCAGATTCTTCAGACATCTTTAACAGGAAGGGAGAGAGAGGGGATTTTTCCTGTCTTAATGTTACGCCACCAATCCGGATTAGATTAGGACATATATGTTTTCTCGTTTGAAAGTCATTGATTGAATCCATTTTTTTTTTACTTTCTTGTACGAAGTAAAGGAAGTATTGTAATCACGAAAATTTTCGGTTTTTAGATCTCAACGGAAATATTCATTTTGATCATCCATGAATGCATTTTGACTAGTTTCGTCGTCACGTCTCTACGTACGTACGTACGTTCGTTCGTGCGTATTTCGCATAACTCAAAAAACGGTTTGTCGTAGAAAGGTAAAATTTTGTATTTATGGCTTCTGAAAAATCTAGTTGTGAACCTCCTTTTTTGGTCACTGCATGATTACCGGAAGTAGTACTTTACATAAAGGTCAGTATTGATTTTCATCAAAAATTATATCGTACTATGATGCAAAACTTCTCAAATGTAGTATTTTAGACTTTCACAATAATATAAAAAACATAATCAATTTTGGTTAAAATTGGCAAACCGGAAATGGTACTTTACTGGAAGGTCATATTAGACTTTCATCAAAAATGATATTAAAATGTAATGTAAAACATCTCAAATTTAGTAAATAGGACTTTTATATCCATATGAATGTATTTAATAGATTTTGGTTAAAATTGGTGAGCCGAAAAGGGTATTTTACTTGAAGGTCATAATAAACTTACATCAAAAAGTATATTAAAATTAAATACAGAAATCATATGGTTCGGTGATAAACGCGATTTGATTTCCATTGTAATTAAACAATTTTGGTACTTGATTTTAGTATTAAAATTGAGTATAAAATAATTGTTTTCCTCCCCATTTGTGAGCTGAAGAAGTTTGCTGCAGGAGAACAGCATATAAGTTAATCGGGTTATTCCGCTTAAAATGTTGAAACTTTTGATTTCCACTGCTTTATCTAGTGACATAGATAGAAAACGACATATAATAACGGAATGAGACCTTCATAAACAAGAGCTTATGTGCGTGTCAATAGATGGACGACGGGACGCCGAGTGTCGTTTTTGAGCTATTACTATCTTCGAAAACTAGTAACCAAATTCAGGATCACTTTTTGAGCCGCCGATTTATAGTCAAATAGGCGTGCAAGGATGTCATGGGGTGTCTACATTAGATATTTTTTCATTTGAAATGAACGGAAAGTAATCAATAATTTGGAATAAGCTCTGAAATTATATTGAAACATTGCCTGGTAACAAAGGAAGGTATGTTGCCAAGGACGGTTGCCTGGGTCTATCTAGTTGTCAGTGTAGTTGAGAGAAAAATACCTCTGTACTCCATAAATTTATTTTGTGAAATTGTTTGTTCTTAAAACAAACCCGGTCTCCAATTTCCCAATACTACATCGACCAGTACTAAATCTGTTCTAGCAGCCCCACCCTACATGACGCCTAAGTTGATACTGATGGATCGTTTCGACTCCAGTCCTTTCTCAGACATCCTGGGCCTCACGATCGCCACAGGATCATCAATCCTCCTATCCCTCTCACTCCTCCTTCCCCTCCCCCAAGATTAGAGAAGTCCTTCCCTGATGGTTGCGTGCCTCCGGGCCGTTCCCCGAAACACAATCCCATTCTTTCCTTTGTAACAGTTCTCTCTTTGTGACCCAGATTCGAATCCGTCACACGATCATTTCTCTCCGTTATTTGCATACGCCTAATAAACAAGTCAGAATAAATTTTTCATACGAACTAAATTGTAATGATTGCGCAGCCAAATTCACGGGAAATACTGGAAAATCGCTAAATCAGAGATTAAAGGAACATATACGTGCATATAATAATAAGACAGAGAATTCCAACTTTGCAATTCATTTAAATGAAAAAAAATCATAAATTCATCACAGATTCAGGAGTTAAATTAATACATCACGTTGAAAACAGCCTCAAATTAAATTTATATGAAGCACTTGAAATAATAAAATCCTTCAAATCCAATCCAGATTTTTGCTTAAATGACCAAATAAATATCTCCAACAGTCCAATCTAAAATTTATTCCCATCTAATATTACTCAGTTTATATATTACTATTATATATACTATATATATATATATATATATATATATATATATATATATATATATATATATACTATTACTTTATATATTTATATTACTCACCGGCGTTACTGAAAAACTCTGACACTTAAACCGTTTACCTATAAACATCCTATCTACCTTTCTTTCATTGGTAGTTCAGTGCGAGAACAAACCAGTACAAACTTTTGATATAATCCATTTAAACCTTGGTGAGTACCAACATGTATTTGTATTCTTGTCTTAATTAAATTCATAATTCATAAATGTTTTATAATACTGATTTATATTACATCTAATTTAATATGTATAATAATACCAAACTATATTTTGAATTGCTTATTTTTGAATTTTTGTGTGTTTTTAGAACTGAAGATGAGTGTATAACATTCGAAACTAGTTTTCAATAAAACAAAAATATAGAAGTGGCAAATAATTTATCAATCTCTAATAAAATGAAATACGTTTTATATAGTAGGTACTGTTTAAATGTAATTATTGTTTAATAATTATTAAAAAAATATATTACCTGACAAGATAAATGCAAATAAAACTCGACTAAATAAATTTGTTCTTTCAGACTTGAGAATGTCCCGAGTTGGACGAAACTTCGAAAAGATGAAAGTAAAAAAAAATACTTGCTGACCGAATGGCCTTTTTGCTTTATATTTACTGATTTAATAACATGGCACCGAAAATTAACAAAACAACCAGAAGATAAAAAATAACAATACATATAGAGACAAATTATGAAAATTAGCATCTTAAATATTTGCCTGAATGAATTAGTAAAATACAAATGATCAAACAATATTTAAACATATTTTGATAAAGGATAAATGATACTAAGGGTAGCTAACGCAATCGGAGGAATTGATCAACTGACATTTCAGTTTAGTTACTCCGTCATAACTGTATTTATATTAATAATAGACAAGCATTTAAAGTATAATTAAAACCAAAATTAAAAACGAAAATAATTGCTATATCTAATAGCTAGGATTTTCATGTAAATACATATTGTTTTTTGACCAAACATAACCGGGCATAAACTCATTTTGGCACATATGGAATCAATTTAAACCACTTAAAATTTACATATTTCATGTATTGTAGCATATTTCATTTCATAGTAACTCTTGTCCCTATATAGGACAAATGGCTTTGAAGAGGAATCTGGGCAGTGTATCAACTATGGTATTTACAATATAATGGCCTTCAACATCAGTTGACTCGTCGACTGAAACCCAAATAGGTCCCTCTTTGACATTCTATGGAATTTTTTTAAGGATTTCCAGGTCTACATCTTGGAGATAATTTTTTCTTGAGGCGGTTCGATCAGTTTTCCGATATATATTTTCCAAAATTTTACACTGAAATTTAACACTTAAAACCAGTTTAATAAAAATGTTTAATTAGATTGGAAAACAAATCGCGTTTATAACCTTTATTACCGAACCATATGATCTCTGTATTTATTTTTAATATAATTTTTTATGACCTTCAAGTAAAGTATCACTTTTCGGCTCACCAATTGTAACCAAAATATAGTAAATACTTTCATAATGACATAAAAGTCCAATTTATTCTTCGTGTTCCTTGACAACATTAGAACTGTCGATGACACCAATATCATCATAGTCATAAAGCATTGGAAATCGACGGTTTAAACATTTTAAGCGGAAGAAGCCGCTTAACTTATATCTTATTCTCCTGCTGGAGACTTGTTCCCTCACAAATTAAGAGGAAAGAAAAGTATTTTACACTAAATTTTAACACTTAAAACAAGTAATAAAAATGTTTCATTGGATTGGAAACCAAATTGCGTTTGTAACCTTTATTACCGAAACATATGATTTCTCTTTTAATTTAAATATAATTTTTGAAGTAAGCTTATTATGACCTTCAAGTAAAGCACCATTTTCGGCTCACCAATTTTAACCAAAATAAATTAAATACATTCATATCGATATAAAAGGCCTATTTACCAAATTTGAGATTTTTTTACATCATATTTTAATATAATTTTTGATGAAAATGTAATATGAGCTTTAAGTAAAGTACCACTTCCGGTTTTCCAATTTAGACCAAAATCTAGTATTTTATTTAAATCAGTATATAAGTTATAAATACTAAATGGGAGAAGTTTCTTATAGTATTTTAGCATTATTTTTGATGGAAATCAATTATGACCTTCAAGTAAAGTACCAGTTCCGGTGATCAAGTAGTGACCAAAAAAGGAGGTTCACAACTAGATTTTACAGTAATCCTAAATACAAACTTTTAATTTTCAACGGCTAGCTGTTTTTGAGTCATGCGAATTATACGTATGCGAGTTATAAGTACGAATGTACGAACGTCACGAAAACAACTAGTCAAAATGGATATTTACGTTGAAATCTGAATACCGAATACCGAAAATTTTCGCGATTACAATACTTCCTTTACTCCGTACAAGGAAGTAAAAACTATATGCAAGATGTAGACCAGGAAGTCCTTAGAAAAATTCAAGAGAATGCCAAGGAGGTTGCTATTTGGGTTTCAGTTGAAGAGTCAACTGATGTTGAAGGCCAGTATATATTGTAAATATCATCGTTGGTGCACTGCCCAGTTTCCTCTTCAAAGCCATCTCGCCTAAATTGCCACAGGAGTTAAGAGTTAAGCAATTCGAAGATAAAAGACGCCTAGAGGGAAATAGGAAAAAAGAATCCAGACGAAACTGCAATATGCTTTAAAAAATAATCCAGGTTGAAAACACAAGCTGCTTATTTCCAAAGCCATTAGTGGAAGGGAGGTGGCAACTTTCTGAAACACTTCAGGTACTTCAGTAGACGCGAGCGTTCTTTCAACAGATACAGGCCCACCAACTAAGGCCCACTCGACGTACTTTTAGGTTAGAAAATTTAAAAATCTGATGCGGTCGCGCATCACACAACTTTTCCCTACTGTCCTATAATAATTACCATTTTAATATAATTTTAAAGAGTTCACATAAATAATACTTGAAATAAACTCAGCAGCATTCACCTCTTCACATCTCCTCCCGCCCAAGTACAATAAAACAGTTTTTTAAACAATTTTAGTAGAACAATTCTTTTTTCCGGGTGCGCTCTGTTTCCATCTAGGGTCTAGCAGTCCTTATGAGATACGTTGAATCTTTACTAATACAGACACGATTTAAATTTTTTTAGATAATTTTATTATCTTTTATATGATTTCATAGATAATTTACCATAAAATACTTACTTTTTGAACTATGGGTAAATAAAATATTCTTTTCATCATAACTTTTTTCTCTGCAATTCCCCAGTGATGTACTCGGCAATTGAAAAGTTAAAGGGCTTTAAGGAGACTTTCAGCAAGTTTCATCAAAATCGTTAGAGCCATTTTAGAGAAAATTGTAAAAAAGTATAAAATCGATAATCAATCGATCTAGACGAAAAAATTTATGTTATAACCAATGAATATAGCTACCTTAAATACGTAATTTCAGTTTCGCTTTTGAGCTAGACTGTTCACACACACACACACACACACACACAGACCATTTTACGAGACTTAGTAATCTGGACTCAGTGGACATCAAAACGGGTACATCCGTTGAAAACTCGAATTCGAAAATTTTCACGATCGCAATACTTTACCTTACTATTTCATATATCGGTAAGGGAAAGTAAAAATGCATTTTTGTTTCAACTGTTTTCCTGATAATGAATAAATCATTTTTGAAATGAATAAATTAAATAATTTTATTTATATTTATATATTTAACATATTCTTTATACATTCACATATTTGTTTTAAAATTAATACATATGTATGTACATATTTGAAATTTTTAATTACATGAGAATCCAATTTTTAATTACCCTATCCGTCTCCGTCTTTAGGGACGGGATGTACGTACTTCCATAGCAACTTAAACATATTGTTAGTCAGAGTATCACATATCTGTGAGGATTACGTCCATATGGGTTTAAGTAAGTATGTTAGTAAGTATATTTATTTAGTTTCTGCCTCAGTTTTATTTTTGAATATTAAAAAATAATTTAGTAAAGTAGTTTGTGTCGTTTGTTAAGAATCTTCAGTAGTATTTTACCATTCGGAGGCCCTATGTCATCCTTCTGTCGAATGTATGGAATAAGGAATCAGAACCCTCGATAACCTTATTAGGTATCTCTACATCATAGAAAACTTCAACAGAAACGGAAATGCCAAACGCGCATGCGCGATCTAAAACCCAACTAAAAAAATGGAATTAGAACCTTCGAAAACCTAATGAACGATCCGTTTATCATAGCAACAGAAAAGCGAAATGCGCATGCGCGATCGGAAATCCGATGCCAATACCGAAGAATTTTGAATACTAATAATTAAGTAGAAATACTCGCGGCCGAACAAAATTTCGGCAGTAAATTTGACATTTGCAACATCGAAAACTAAATAAATAAATAAAAAATAATAAATATTTAAAAATAAATAAACAACAATTTTATTTAAAAAATTTAAACTACCTACTTAAATTAGCACTTAATATCAATTATCTAATAAACGAAAAAAATGTCGAAAGAATATGCCGAAATTATTTCAAAAATCATTAATGTAATTAAAATAATTATTTTTCAATAATAAAATGAATAATATTGAATTATTTCATGTCCGGTTGGGTTACAATTGAAATGGAAAAAGTAACATTTGAAATGGAAAAGGTTACAATTGAATTGGAAAAGGTGACAATTGATTTGGAAAGGGTTACAATTGAAATGGAAAAGGTTACATTTGAAATGGAAAAAGTAACAATTGAAATGGAAAAGGTGACAATTGATTTGGAAAAGGTTACAATTGACTTGGAAATGCTATAAACTGTAAGAAGTCTTTCCTTACTTTATTAACTGTCAGAATATTCCAAAAAGCTGAAAGTCTCTAAAACAGCAGTATATAAATAATCTGTTGACGTTTCGCCATATGAGGGATTACCAGAACAGAACATATCACATCAACGCTCTAAAAGAGACTAGTAAAATATTGACAAAAGACATTCCGGCGGTGTGGGTCTGTGACATTGTCGAATACGATACTTTTATTAATTGTTATAAATTAAAATCTTATTATACTCACAATAGCAGTCCGAAACAGATGAAATATAAATATAACGCATCAATTTTCTCAATTCACTTACCTGAAAAAGAGTTAAACAAAATATATTAAATATTATATATAAATAAATATTATATATATATATATATATATATATATATATATATATATATATATATATATATATATAATCTGAATCTTAATCTGAATTATATCTGAAAAATAAAAATAATACGTTTTATGTTATTGTAATACGTTATATATTACTAGTAGTTTTTGAACTGCAGACCTCACAAAGAAATCTAAAATCTGTCTTTTATTGCTTAATCTATAGATTTTATTAAAGAATTAGCCAATGTTATCATTGATATATATATATATATATATATATATATATATATATATATATATATATATATATATATATGTATATATATATATATATATGTATATATATATATATATATATGTATATATATATATTTTCGTTTGGCACTATAGACCCTGATCTTTGGCCTGGAGGGGGTCACCCAACCTCACGTTACTACGAACCCTGGTTTCCATGGTGCAGCGGCAGGCTATCCATAGCTCCATAACCGGTCCATTTCGGGCCAATTCGACAGTGTCCTTCCCACCGACTTGCTCGGGTTCAAGGACATTGACAAACCGGTCAAGATCCACGGATTTGGCCGTTCGGACCAAACCTCCGGGCTGCTATTTTACGTCCTGGAAAACCACACCGCGATTCGCAATTTAGGTACGCGGGGTAGGATTATCACTGATCATTGATCAGTGATCATCATTGATATATATATATATATATATATATATATATATATATATATATATACACATACAAAGGCTCATGACGAAGTTCATTGTTTCACACCTTTCCGCCACTGCAACTAATCATTATAAGCCTCCTTAATCAATAAGTATGGTACATATTTAAAAAAATAAATAAATATATACATTTAAAATACATATGTATTATACTTCTTGTTAAATATTTGTATCAGAAATATGTGATGTTTGTTAGAAAGTTAATAAAATATGTTTTTGTTACTTAAATGCTGTATATATACAATTTATACTTATGTTATTCAGTAAAGATTTTGTTATTATAAACAATGCGTGTAGTCTAAGGTACATAATAAAGAAATGTATGGAATGTACGAACAAATAAACGGTCCTTTCAAAGGGTTACTTTGAAAGGAAAAAAGAGAGAGAAAAAAAAAAGGAATATTCCTTGAAGGCATTTAAATCGACGTGTGTAAGATTTTTTTTTATTATTCAATAAAATAGTTCTGCGAACTGTAGACCTCGCCCAAAAAATCTAAAATCTTATAATAATTTATTGCAGCATATAATCCCCAACAGCCGTGTTGGAACACTTTCGCTCAACAACGTTTCAATTATTTTAGCAAACACTCGATTTTACAACAATGTTTTAGGGAATAGATGAGTTAAAATATATTTTTGATAATTAAAAAAAAATATTACAATACCTAGGCATACGTCGTTTTTCCTGACTTCAAGAAACACGAGCCAAATTTGAAGAAAATCGAACGACGCGTTTGGTCGTAATCGCGTAACAGACAGACAGACAGACAGAAGAAATGCCAAATGGTCGAGTTGAACGGATATTCGCTTCCGCTCGGTCAATAATTATGAGAGATTAAATTATTCTTTGAAAGAAAAAAATTGAACAATTGTATTGTAGGTTTTATGAATTTCTTTGATTTTTCTAGTTCGAATCATGCCAACAGTGTTGCAAGATTGGGTTTTTTTCCCATATATTTAGGGTTTTATTCATCCTCTGGAGTACTTTTTACTTTTCTAATCAGTTATTCTTATATTATACTAGGGAGGAATTATTGATACACTATTTGAAAAATAAGAATTAAGCAATAAGTGATAAAGTTGGATTTAGAGGAAAATTTAGATAAGTTTAGGGTTAAAATTGGTGAATTTAGGAGAAAATTTGGAGAGTTTCAGGGGGAAAATACAAGGCTGGCAACATTGCTCGTCGAATCCAGACGATTTATTCCCTTTGGGATTTGTAATTATATTATTTATGGCGGATCGATATTACAAGATGATAATGTGGACTGACAAGAAAGAGGTTAAAAATAAAGCCTTCATTTAAGGCTTCAAAACTTTTCGAAGTGAGATGTGATAAAGCTAGTCATCAATTAAGATGATCTTATGCTTTTCAGCCTGAATCGCGAAGCATTAAAAGGCCAGTATTTTATCTTAAACTTGAGAGACTCAAGAGATACTTTTAGAAATGCCTAATTTTAAACAATATCAATAACTGTCATCGATTTATAACAGTGTAATGACTTACACTTAGTAATTATTTAAAATTAGTTATAACTTATAGAAGTGATGAGACCATGTCCTGTATAATAATTTATTTTATTAGAAATTGTGTAGAATGGAGATGTCCTGAGGGATGAGAGGAGAGAGAACAAGACATCCTTGGTCCTAGGACGAGGTCGGGGCCAGCAGACGAATGACATCATTCTGTATCTAGGCCATAATGATATTTTCTTTTTATCAGTCTGTGTGTGTGTGTGTGTGTGTGTGTGTGTGTATCGAAAAAGGCGTAACTGCTATTTAGCAAACTATACAAGAAACATATGAAACGATTTTTCACCAAATAACAATATTTTTTTACTTTCCCTTAGCTATATACGAAGTATATAGTAAGGGGAAGTATTGCGATCGTGAAAATTTTCGAATTCGAGTTTTCAAAGGAAATACAGGTTTCAAGGTCTCCTGAGTCCAAGTAACCAAATCTCGCAAAATGGTCTGTGTGTATGTGATCAGTCTAGCTCAAAAACGAAATGATGTACGATACTGAAATTACGTATTGAAGGTATTTATATGGCTGTGGTTGTTACAGCAACTTTTTCATCAAAATCGACTAACCGGAAGTGCAACTTTATATAATCGATTTTACACATTTTTACAATTTTCTCGAAAACGGCTCTTAACGATTTTGATGAAATTTGCCTAAATTATTCTTCATAAAGGTCTTTAAAACTTTTCATTTATGTAGTACATCACGGAGGAAATGTAGGGAAAAAAGTTATGATGAAAAGAATATTTTGTTTGCGCATAGCTTAAAAATTATGCATTCTATGGTAAATTATGTATAGAATTGTATGAAAGGTGATTAAATTATCTAAAAACCAATAAAAGAATCATCAAAATCGGACCAGTATGAGCAAAGATACAGTATATTTTATGAGGAGCATAAAATAAATGGATAACCCAGCGCATCCGAAAGGAGACGGATGCGACCGAACATCCTCCCAACAATCCGCCAATCTGTTGTCAGCAATATCGTCTGTAATAAAGTAATTAAAGAATACAAAAGCGGAAATTAATTCAATAATTTCTACTTTTATATTATTTAATGGAAAGAAAATGTTTCCATGGAAACTAAATCGAAACTTTTAAACTGTATTTTCAACTTCACAAACTTAAAATATATAGGTAGTGCACGGAATTGTTGTACTAAAATTGTTAAAAATTTTTATTTTATTTTTTATTGTATGCAGTAGGAGTTTATTAGCAAAACCTTTATAATTACATATACAAACCTTTATATATTTTTAATTCTTCTAGCAATGGTAAAAGAGTGACGACCGAGAGTCGTTAGTACTTGGTACTTACGCCATCAATATTCGACTTTTAGACCATTTCCAATTTTTTTTTTTCGATTTATTGTGAACGGGAATCAGTACAGGTGGTGTTTATGCCCCATAATCAATTAAAACCTAATTTTCGAATTATTGGCGCTTAAGCATTTTTCTAAAAACAACGTCGGTATATTATGTATAATATACCGTTGGAAAGATAAAGATTTTATATATATATATATATATATATATATATATATATATATATATATATATATATATATAGTATATAGATCCGATGTTCATATTGTCTAATGTCAAAGTCAACTCGAGTAATTACAAATATTTTGTATGGATATTTTAGGAAATTTACTCCTCTATAAGATTGGTTATTACGTATTTTGCACTAAAAAATAGTTATTAAGGCGAATCCAATGTATATCTAACTTTTTTCGTTGTCTTGACATTTTGCTCATGTTTACGGTTCCGTATCTCAGTAGCTGTTCCGAATTTTAAAAATCATTATGTACAAAACTTTTCGGAAATTTAAGATTCTTTAAAATTGGTAATGTCAAAGTTTTACCTAAAATGCACTAGAAGCGAGTTACTAAAGAAAATTTGAAAAAAGTGACGAAAACGACGAATTCGTTGACCTATAAAATTTAACTGGAATCGATGTAGGGCGTCCGACGTTCACAGGCTCAGTCTGTAGTGAGAGTATTTTCGGCCTTGATGGGTTTCTCCCCAAATTAAGTGTACCCACTTTATAGAGGCTGTGTGAGCCCCAGGAGGTTCTCCCGATACCACAGGACCGATCCACGGCTGATAACAGAACAAATAATTATCTGTCACAGCCGGTCTCGAACACGGGACCAGGAGGATAGGAACACAGTGCCTTACCACCGAGCTATCCCGCTCTCATTTTTAGCAGTGATGAAAAATGGATAAACATAAACTATGAATGAATTTGATAATTAACAAAATGAGAAATATTTTTTCAAGTTGAAAACAAATTTCTGAAAATAACAGAAGGAATGGAAAGAAAAAGATTTTATAAAATTATTATCTGACATATAAAGTCGTATAGAGAGTGACGAAATGAGTAAATACTTAGGTGATTGTGGTAGATAATAATTTAGATTTTTGTATTATTTAATGGAAACTAAATGAAAAAAAAATTAAAATTTGTTTCAAATAAGATGATAAGTGATTGATCCACGGACCAAATCACTTTTTTTTAAAACTATTTTATCACGGTTATTTATAGAAAATAATTAAAAAGGAATATAAAGAATAATAAATTATTTTATTATTATTATTATTATTATTATTTGAATAGGGCTATTTCTTGAAAGTAATGTAAGCATAAGAATATAAAGAATAATTTTTTTTATCATGATATGATTGTGGATATTTCTTAAAAATTATATAAAAATAGGAATGTAGAGGATATATATATGGTCCCATGTTCGAGGCCGGCTGTGAAAAATAATTATTTCTTCTGTTATCAGCCGTGGATCGGTCCTGTGGTATAGGGAGAACCTCCTGGGGCTCACACAGCCTCTATAAAGTGGGTACACTTAATATATATATATATATTTAATTAATATATATATATATATATACATACATATATATATATATATATATATATATATATATATATATATATATATATATATATATATATATATATATATACATACATACATACATACATATATATTATATAATACAATAATAATATAATATAAAAATAAATAACAATATAATAATAATATAATTATTATAATTTATTAATTATTATAATTATTCATAATAATATAATATAAAAATAAATAATATATTAAATAATGCAACGAGTTCCTTTCAACATTTCATGTGTTTTATTTTTGTTAATGATATTCATATGTAGATTAATATATTGTGAAAAATAAAACATCCTATTACATTATAATAACCGTAATTTATTGTTTTACGTAAAATACAACATAATTTTTTTTAATTACTTAATAATAATAGTAAAATTAGTAATAATTACTTAAGTAAAGTGTTCATAATAACGCTAGTAGAGCTTGAACTATTATTCAAGTCACTCACTTGACTTCACTTCACATGTTGTTTTTAAATAGAGATGAATATGGTGATGGACACCGGAAGCTTCCCTCAACGAAATAAAATGTAACGAAATTGAGAGTGTGTATCGTAGTCCATCTTTATCAATTTGAGACATCGTTTTTATAATATAGATATATAGATATTAATATAGATATATAGATATTTTATAATATCTCTGTCCCGATATAACAAAGATATTGATTATATGATATCTATATTTTTGTGCCGTTATAATTAAGGTATTGTTTGTAATAAGTTCATTTCCAGAAGGATGTAAATATCAAGAAAAAGATTATCTCCTGACCTTTCTCTACTTTGTTTAGACTTTTTTTTATGTTTTTTTTATAAATATACAAACGATATTTTTATGACGATATTATCAAGATATCGAAATGGTAAATCAATGTCAATATCAATCAAAAAAGAATTAACAGTAATTTGAAACATCAATATTTCTCTGCAGATATCATTAAGATACTATTGTTTTAATATTGACATTATTCTGCTGATATCATTAAGATATTGTTTTTATTATATTCATTTCCAATAGAATTCAACTACCAAGAAACTGATTATCTCCTAATCTTCTTCCAATTCGTTTAGATTTTTTTTTTTTAATTTTATAAAAATATTAATGATATATTTAAATATAGATATTTTTATGCCGATATTATCAAGATATTGATATTTTTAGCCAATATCAATATCTATATTTTGCTTTCGAAATCCCAATACTATAACACAGCCATTGTCGGCAGTAATACGAACGTAACCTAACTTAACACTTGAATGCGTTTACTTTATTTCTTTATTTGTTTACTTTAATTACCACACTGCTAAGGAAAATTAAGATTAAATTAATTTGTGAAGAACAGCTTCACATTGATATATAACCTTGTATTTAAAAAAAAAAGAAATTTTTATAATATTGTTGTCGACGTTTCGAAGTATTTCTTCGTCTTCAGGATGTTTATTTTCTACAGTCCAACATAAAACAATTACAACTAACAAATATTCACGACCTTAATTTATAACATACTATGTTATTTATTAAAATTGTATATTAACTTTAAAATACATAGTGCCCTCCACCATACCCCCACATCTGTACATTTTTACTTCCTCAATAATTCATAGTTTCATTATAAAATATTCTTATAAATATTAAACTTTATAAACTTTTTATATAACTTATAAAGTTTATAACTTTATAAACTTATAAAGTTTATAACTTTATAAACTGAGAAATATTATACTTTATATGCTTCATTTAAATGAACTTTGTGCTAATCCATGCATTTATCGTCATATGTCTACCCACCCATTTTCTTCACACTTACTATTATTATGTTTGTTTTACAAATTTTTGTTAATATTCTATTCCTATATACTTAAATCAATGGTACCGTTTGTTAAATTTTAAATTATTTTATATTTCGTTTATTTATTATGTTTGCATTAATAGCTTTTAAAAATTTTTGAATAGCTTTTTAAATTAATAGCATCTTTCTTAAAATTAACTACATTATTTATGTTTTTTGTAATGTATATCGCTTCCAATGGTTTCTCTATTTCTTGTATTTTTTCAGTTTCTAATATTTCGGGACTATCAAAATTAAATTTATGGTTACTTTGCATACTTTGATGGGTCAAAGAAGTGATATTTTTAATTTTACTATTTTTACAATTACTTATGTGCTGCTTAATACTGGTCTGTAACTTTTTAGATGTTTATCGTATGTACGTCATCTCGCAGGTGCTACAATCTAATTTATTATTCTTTCTGTCTATAATTTTTATTTCATCCTTCATTTTGCTTAAATGTTTTTCCAGTTTATTACCATTGTATGTTCCTATCTAGTTGTAAGTTTGTATGGTCATACTCCACCAGAATTTTTTTTACTTCCTTGTACGAAGTAAAGGAAGTATTGTAATCGCGAAAATTTTCCGTTTTCAGATTTCAACGGAAATATCCATTTTGACTAGTTTCGTCGTGGCGTCTGTATGTACGTTCGTTCGTATTTCGCATAACTCAAAAACCGTTAGTCGTAGAAAGTTGAAATTTTGTATTTAGGATTGTTGTAAAATGTAGTTGTGAATCTCCTTTTTTGGTAACTTCTTGATCACCGGAAGTGGTACTTTACTTGAAGGTCATAATTGATTTCCATCAAAAATTATATTAAAATATAATGCAAAACTTCTAAAATTTAGTATTTATAATTTATATATTGACTTAAATAACATACTAGGTTTTGGTCTAAATTGGAAAACCGGAAGCGGTACTTTACTTGAAGGTCATGTTAGACTTTCATCAAAAATTATATTAAAATATAACGTAAAAAATGTCAAATTTGGTAAATAGGACTTTCATATTGATGTGAATGTATTTACTATATTTTGGCTAAAATTGGTGAGCCGAAAAGGAGACTTTACTTGAAGGTCATAATAAGCTTACATCAAAAATTATACTTAAATAAAATACATAAATCATATGTTTCGGTAATAAAGGTTATAAATGCAATTTGGTTTCCAATCCAATTAAACATTTTTATTACTTTTTTTAAGTGTTAAAATTTAGTGTAGGTTTTCCTCCCTATTTGTGTGGGTGTGTGTGTGTGTATAGATGGATGTCGCGACGCCGTGTCGATTTTGAGATGCTGCAATCTTCGAAAACTATTAACCAAATTCAGGATCACTTTTTGAGCCACCGACTTATAATTTAATAGGCATACAAGGAAGTCATGTGTTGTCCACATCAGATATCTTATATTATCAGATATCATAATATATTCATTCCAAGGTAAAACGAAATATCAAACATTTATTGCCGCTAATCAGGTGTAATCTCATCACAGGTAAGACAGGGGTAATTTTATTGTACCAATATACCATGCGAATTATTCTCACCAACAAGTTCATATATTCAAATAAAATCGAAAAATACAATTTGTATTGATACGTATCTCAGAAGAAATACTTATAGCGCGACTCGACAAAGACTTGCTTATCTGCGTCAGATCTCGCCAACTCGTCGAACAGAAATCAACGAAATCTAAACTCGGAGACTACGCCAATGTGGAATCGGCTTACGCACAAATTCTTGGCAACGAAGGGAGACCCGATTCATCGTATTTATCCGGTTATATCCAGAAGAGCGTTTAATAATTTCATATAAAGTAATTAATATAAATCGTTTGTTTGGAAAAAGAGTCGTATATCGTTTAGAGAAAAAATAACATATTGTTAGTTTAATTATGGACCGTGATAAAAAGTTTAGTTATTATAAGTTTACTTATTTAACAGAATGACTTCCTTCACACTGTAATTAGTGAGTAACTTTATAAATAAAGACTGTCTTAATAAATATAATAATAATTATTTTTAATGTTTTAATAAAATTATTCTTATGCCAGTTAGGTGCCCAAAACGTATCAATAATTAGCTTCTCTATCAATTATTAAAAACATCATAAATATTTTATTAAAAATATTATTATGTACTTTAAAACATTCAATGTAATATTTTGGGTTGATTTTTCTTTCAAATCCAAAGTATTGTTTAGTAATTTTTTTTAATATTATATATATATATATATATATATATATATAATCTGAAGGAACTTGTGAACCTAGTAGGCAGTAAAGGAAGTATTGCAATCGCGAAAATTTCGAAGTTTCAGATTTCAACGGAAATATCCATTTTGTCCATCCCTGAATCCATTTTGACTAGTTTCGTCCTGACGTCTGTACGTACATACGTTCGTTCGTACATATCTCGCATAACTGAAAAACGGTTAGCCGTAGAAAGTTAAAATTTTGTATTTAGGATTACTGTAAAATCTAGTTATGAACCTCCCTTTTTTGTCACTGCATGATTACCAGAAGTGGTACTTTACTCAAAGGCCATTATTGATTTTCATAAAAAATTATATTAAAATATAATACAAAACTTCTCAAATTTAGTATTTGTAACTTACATATTGATTTAAATAACCTACTAGATTTTTGTCTAAATTGGAATATAAGACTTACACATTAATATAAATAACATAATAAAGTTTTGCTAAAATTGGTAAACCGGAAGTGGTACTTTACTTGAAGGTCACATTAGCTTTCATCAAAAATTATATTAAAATATAATCTAAAACATCTCAAATTTGATAAATAGTATTTTTATATCAATATGAATGTGTTTACTAGATTTTAGTTAAAATTCGTGAGCCGAAAGAGGTACTATACTTGAAGTTCACAATAAACTTACAACAAAAATTATATTAAAATTAAATACAGAGATCATATAGTTCAGTTATAAAGATTACAAACTCGATTTTTTTTCCACTCTAATCAAATATTTGTTAACTTGTTTTAAGTGTTAAAATGGACTGTAAAATAATTGTTTTTCTCTCCATTTGTGAGCAGAAGTCTACAGCAGGAGAATAAGATAAGTAAAGTAAAGTAAGTGGGTTCTTCCGCTTAAAATGTCGAAACCGTCGATTTTCAATGCTTTATCTAGTGACATAGACAGTTTTAATGTTGTCAAGGAACAAGAAGAAATCTCTTGGGAACTTGTAACCAGCTGAAAGAAAACGACCTATAATACCTGAATAAGACCTCCAGAAACAAGAGCTTGTGTGTGCGTGCGTAAATGCATCTGTATGCGTCAATAAATGGGCGTCGCGAAGCCGAGTATCGTTTTTAAAATAGTGCTATCTTCGGAAACTAGTAACCAAATTCAGTTAAATTCTACTGAATAATTGGGCATAATCATTTTGAATTTATTTCAATTTGCACGAGAAGGAATGCCAGTTTCCATTTACCCCAGTCTGTTTTCATTTATCCCAGTGAAGAGGAGGTAAATAGAAAACAGTGATTACCTCACGAGGTTGATAACGGAAAAAAAAACATGGCAAATAAGCTTATCTAGATGACTCAAGAAGTTCTTTTTACAGGACACACAAAGGAACTAATTCTTGTCGAAAATGAAACCGAAAGTTGAGCATACATAACTTAAAGGATATTTAATGAGAAAAATCCTACAAAGCCAGATCTGTTGTTTATTAACTCTGCAAAAATATGGGGAAAAAAAAATTGTTTTCAATTACCCCAGAATACAAAATATATGGGGTAATTGAAAACACCTAACTGGCATTGTAACGAAAGCAGAGAGGGGGGGGGGAACAAAAATATATCTTTTTACTTCTTTGTACGAAGTAAAGGAAGTATTGTAATCGCGAAAATTTTCGGTTTTCAGATTTCGATGGAAATATCCATTTTGACCATCCCTGAATCCATTTTGACTAGTTTCGTCGTGGCGTACGTACGTACGTACGTTCGTATTTCATAACTTAAAAACGGTTAGCTGTAGAAAATTGATTTTTTGTATTTAGGATTGCTGTAAAATTTAGTTGTGAACCTCCCTTTTTGGTCACTGCTTGATTACCGGAAGTGGTACTTTACTTGAAGGTCATAATTGATTTTCATCAAAAATTATATTAAAATACTATACAAAACTTCTAAAATTTAGTATTTATAATTTATATATTGACTTAAATAACATACTAGCTTTTGGTCTAAATTGGAAAACCGGAAGCGGTACTTTACTTGAAGTTCATGCTAGACTTTCATCAAAAATTATATTAAAATATAACGTAAAAAATGTCAAATTTGGTAAGTAGGACTTTCATATTGATGTGAATGTATTTACTATATTTTGGTTCAAATTGGTGAGCCGAAAAGGAGACTTTACTTGAAGGTCATAATAAGCTTACCCAAAAATTATATTTAAATTAAAATACATAAATCATATGTTTCTGTAATAAAGGTTACAATCGCAATTTGGTTTCCAATCTAAATATAAATTTTTATTACTTGTTTTAAGTGTTAAAATTTAGTGTAAAATACTGGTTTTCCTCCCCATTTGTGAGATTAACAAGTCTGCAGCATGAAAATAAGATATTAGTTAAGAGGGTTTTTCCTCTTAAAATGTCGAAACTGTCGATTTCCAACGCTTTATCCAGTGATATTGACAGTTTTATTGTTGTCACGGAACACGACGAAATCTCTTGGGAACTTGTAACCTACTTTAGGAAAACGACATGTAATAACGGAATGAGACCTCCAGAAACAAGAGTGTGTGTTTCTGTGTGTGTGTGTCAATCAATAGATGGATGTCGGGACGCCGAGTGTCGTTTTTACTTCGAAAACTAGTAACCAAATTCAGTATCACTTTTTGAGCCACGGATTTATAATTTAATAGGCGTACAAGGAAGTCATGTGTTGCCCACATCAGATATTTTAAATAGCATTCGAAATGAGTAATAAAAAAAAGTTAAACCAAGTTGTTCAGCTTAGTAGATCTCCTAAAAGAGTAAAACAAAGTATCACTAAAATAGGGTATATAAAAGTTTGATATATCACCCAGAAACACTGTTGAAACCTTCTTCTTTTTTATTGGAAAAGGCGGAAAACCTCTCTGTCTTCTTTCTGTTGTTAAGTCAACACTCGCCATAAATTTAATGTTTTGTCTCGCTAATATAGTCCGTTCCGAATTAATAACTAGCCAGGATCCATCGAAACCTGTATCAATGTTAAAACCGACTATTTTTGAAATAAGGACCATTTAAAGGACCTCTATCCTCGTCAAAGCTAGTATTATGTTTAGAACGTTACAATATATGTATAAATTTTTCCAGCAGGAAACACCAATACTAAGGCGGTAATGTCCTTTGTTTCCATTCCTCCTGGAGCATCACACTTTATTTACAAAATAAAGTTTTCACAGAAGATATTAAATAAAACTTATTATAATTTTGTGGTCAACTTGCATCCATAAGTATGGAGTTGTCACTACTACGACAGGTACGCAAGTTGCCTAGGGCCCGTGAGACCTTACATAGTGCGCTATACCGAAAACTGTAGGTTTTAGGGCTTCAGACCCAGTATGGATCTTTATGTCCGCGTCGAAATTCTTAACACCCAACCTGTCTCGCTTCGATCCGCCGACGCACCACCGTCGGAGCTTTGAAGCCTCCTAGTTTTTTCCGTCACATTTATTAAAGTAATAATAAGAATTTAAGAATAGAAATTGGGATTCGTCACTTTTCCATGGAATCCCCCTTTTCTTTTGACACCTCATTTGTCAAAAGAAAAAAAAATAACTCGAATACGGGAATAACTTAAGGGGCGGAATTTACTTGCATATCTATTTAAACACATTGGTGGAGGAATATTGAAACTTTGTGTAGTAGTCGGGTGCCTTCCATGCCTGAACGAAACTTACATAATATATTCTTCTGGCAATACATAAGTTTACTTTTTGTATATTGATGTACAGATGCATAGAAAGGAATGCACTTGTATGAATGTTAAGTGGAAGACACCCGACTACTACACCAAGCTTCGATATTCATATACGTCAACTTCACTAATAATCCACTGATGTGTTGAAGTAGACATGCAGGCACATTCCGTCCTTTAGGAAAAATAGGGTTATTTCTGTAGTCAGTTGTTTTTGTTGTTTTTTTACTTAAATCATTTTTACTTCCTTGTACGAAGTAAAGGAAGTATTGTAATCGCGAAAATTTTCGGTTTTCAGATTTCAAAGGAAATATCCATTTTGGCCATCCCAGAATCCATTTTGACTAGTTTCGTCGTGGCGTCTGTACATACGTACGTTCGTATCTCGCATAACTCAAAAACGGTTAGCCGTAGAAAGTTGAAATTTTGTATTTAGGATTGATGTAAAATCTAGTTGTGAACCTCCTTTTTTGGTTACTGCTTGATCACCGGAAGTGGTACTTTACTTGAAGGTCATAATTGATTTCCATCAAAAGCTATAATACATACTATGCAAAACTTCTCAAATTTTGTATTTATAACTTATATATTGCTTTAAATAACATAGTAGATTTTGGTCTAAATTGGAAAACCGGAAGCGGTACTTTGCTTGAAGGTCATTTTAGACTTTCATCAAAAATTATATTAAAATATAATGTAAAACATCTCAAATTTGGTAAATAGGATTTTTATATCGATATGGATATATTTATTATATTTTGGTTAAAATTGGTGAGCCGAAAAGGGTACTTTACTTGAAGGTCATAACAAGGTTACATCAAAAATTATATTAAATCAAATACATAAATCATATGTTTCGGTAATAAAGGTTACAAACGCAATTTATTTTCCAATTCAATTAAACATTTTTATTATTTGTTCTAAGTGTTAAAATTGAGTGCAAAATCCTCCCCATTTGTATGTGTGTGTGTGTGTGTGTGTGTGTCAATAGATGGATGGCGGGACGCCGAGTGTCGTTTTTGAGATACTGCAATCTTCGGAAACTAGTAACGAAATTGAGGATCACTATTTGAACAACGGATTTATAGTCTTATAGACGTACAAGGAAGTCATGTGTTGTCCACATCAGATATTTTTGAAAAAGGCGTAAGTGCTATTTAGGAAACATATGAAACGATTTTTCCACAAATAACAATATATTTTTTTTTAAATTTTATTCTTTATTGTATAGAGTAGGAGTTTATTAACCTGGAAAAACTTTTATAATTACAATATATTTTAAAGGATTCTAGAACTGGTTAAGGCCAGAGCGACGACTGAGAGTCGTTAGTATTTTGTACTTTCGCTATCAATATTCGATTTTAAGACATTTCCAATTTTATTTTTCGATATATCGTGAGCGGGAATCGATAGAGATGGTGTTTAGGGCACAAAATCGCTTGAAACCTAAATTTCGAATTTTTGGCGCTTAAGCTTTTTTAAAAAAACGACGTCGATATGATATCCGTATTTAATTTTAATAAAATTTTTAGGTATTTTTATTATGACCTTCAAGTAAAGTACCCTTTTCGGCTCACCAATTTTAACCGAAATATATTAAATACATTCATATTTATATAAAAGTCTTATTTACCGAATTTAAGATATTTTACATTATTTTTCTTTAAAATTTATATGTTTATAATTTTCTTAGAGACACCCTTTCTCATTCTTGTTTTTTCACTTCCTGTTGAGCAATAATTCTGAAATTTTGAATCATTGGATGTAATTAACTTACGTCTGTATGCAGTTGTCTTTTTGAGAAACTAATTTGACTTTTTCAAATTATTTTTGTTTATTATTTTCAATAATAGACCTTTAGAATCGACCAAGGAAAAAATTGTTGTAACCCCCCCTAAAAATTTGAGGTTTTACCTTTCAAGATACGTAGAATCAAAATATCGAATAAAAAAAAAAATCCGTCCGTCCGCCGTCCGCGACTTTTCTCCGAAACTATTCGACCGATTGTCTTGAGATTCGGTACCAATTTCATAGGTCATCTCAGGATGATCCTCGGAACTCGACATTACCATCCGTCTGTTTGTTTCAAAATGGCGGCCGATTAGAGATCTCATAAGCCCATAACTCGGCCATTTATAAAGATAGAGAGGAAATGTAAGGTGTTTTGGAATCAGCTTAATAAGGCATTAAACAAAAAAATAAAACTACTTCCTTTAGCTTCCTTAGTCTTTCCTTTTTTTTGTTTTCTAGTGAAGTGCACATCAAATATTTCCTCTGTATCATTTTACATCACAGCCTACTTGCATTGACAGTTTTTTTTAAAATTAACACTCCCAGTTGGGCACTCTCAAGGCGATCATCTTGTGACAAGCTTCAAATTTCTTTTCCTTTGGTGCCTACTGCTTCATTTCTTTTACTTGGACAGAATAGATATTTTTGAAATATTACTAAGTGGAAATAATAAACCATTGTGTTATAATAAGCAGTATACGTATACTGTACGTAGTATACATATGCTATTAAATAATTCTTTGAATTATTGTAATTAAAGCATCTATATTAACAGTTAACAGAAACTGAAGGATAAACGAGAGATGGTTAATCGAAACTTATAATAATTTTTACACATTAATACCTGAAAAATTATCGTTAGCTTAAATTTAATTCGAGTAATATAAAAATAGTATATGAACTCGATATTTGGTTTAATGAAAACTGAAAGGATACAAATGGACATCACCGGATACTAAACTAAATTCTCGACGGAGAATGGATGACGATCCAAGTAAAAATATCAAATTTTAAGAATAAATCTTATAAATAATTGAAAATGGAATAACAAATAGAAATATTTAAATAATGATAGATGCATATTTCGAAGAGATGATACAGAAGGCGGTGGAATATAATTACAGTATGTTGACCTTTAGCGGAAGAGGTTGAGCTCTGCCGATCGATCTCCGGCTTCCTCTGCAATATTTATGCTACTCCTCTGTCACGTCGCTGTCACTGTCTGTCACGTCGCTGTCACTGTCTGTCACGTCGCAGTCTCAGTATGTCACACTCACGTCACGATGAGGAATCACGGATGGATAACATATCAGTAATATTTTATTTAAAATATACACATCGTGGATAAATCATCAAAGAAAATCACTCGACAACACAACAGTTTCTGTACATCCGCTCCATTAAAATTGAAAACTCATGTTTCTAGGGCATTTTTAGATTTACCTAAGGCCTTCAATAAGGCATGGCATTTGTATAAAAATCCTTAATTTTACTTACGAACTAAATTGTAATGATTGTGCAGCCAAATACACTGGAAAACTGGAAGATTACAAAATCAGAGATTAAAGGAACATATACGTGCATATAATAATAAGACAGAGAATTCCAACTTTGCAATTCATTTAAATGAAAAAAACAAAACATAAATTCATCAAAGACTCAGGAGTTAAATTAATACATCACGTTGAAAACAGCCTCAAATTAAATATATATGAAGCACTTGAAATAGTAAAATCCTTCAAATCCAATCCAGATTTTTGCGTAAATGACCAAATAAATATCTCCAATAGTCCAATCTTAAATTTATAACAGAAAAACCAATTACTCAACGGAATTACTGGAAAAACTCCGACCCTTAAACCGTTTACCTATAAACATCCTACCTACCTTTCGTTCATTGTTAGTTCAATGCGAGAAGAAACAAGTACAAACTTTTCTGTTTGATATAATCCATTTAAACCTTGGTGAGTACCAACGTGTATTTTATGTCTTGTCTTAATTGAATTCATAATTCATAAATGTTTTATAATACTGATTTATATTACATCTAATTTAATATGTTTAATAATACCAAACTGTATTTTGATTTGCTTATTTTTGAATTTTTGTGTATTTTTAGAACTGAAGATAAATGTATAACATTCGAAACTAGTTTTAATAAAAACAAAATTATAGAAGTTGCAAATAATTTATCAATCCTTAATTAGATTGATCCATCTATACCATCATGCGGAAGTCAACTGAATATTTACTTTCCCTTACCTATATATGAAATATATCTTTTAACGGAAATGCACGTTTTAAGATTCTCTTCAGAGTCCGAAAGTTCCGGTTAGTCTGATACGCTGTATCTTATAATATACAAGACTTTAGATTTAACGTCCGAATGGAGACGGATGCGATCGAACCTTCTACCACCAAGCCACCAACCTGTTGTCAACAATACGCTTTGTAATAATGTAATGCAATAATAATTAAATTGAAATTAACTAAATAATTTCTACTTCTTTATTGTTCAATGGAAACAAAATGTTTCCAAGGAAAATAAACCGAAACTTTTGAAATATATTTTCAGCTTGTCAACTGATTTAACTTTTTGGTTCCAAGGTTGTGTGTTTGGTATTTAAATTTAGATCATACGCACACGAGAAGTTCCACAACACCTCAACACACTGATTACTTTTCCAGATTTGTCAGCCATATCATCAACAATGACCTCAAATAAAAACAAAAGGGATTGGAAGCGGGAATTAATGCTGGATGTAAATTAGCCGAATCTTTTATTCTTTGTTCCGTTATATTATATTTGCAAATGAGTTGCATCGCATCAAGAAAATTCGATGTCGTTGTTTTTTTATGTCCTCGATCTGCTTGATAATGTGTCTTGAATGTTGAATTACTGAACCAGGACGTATCTAAGCGATTGCTTTATTATCTTCCGTTCAGGTAGACCTTTTAACAAGGAGCAGGAAAGAGATAGAAATAATGGATTGGGCCGATTTTGAGTTGAAGAGTGAAATGTTATGTACGGATACAAATCATCTTCTTAAAACTGTTCCTCATATTCCAACCTTGTTCCTAAATAATAATCCCATAAAGTTCCATCCAGCCATAAAAAAATCTTGGAATCACCTTTGACCAAACTCTTTCCTGGGAAAACATGTCACCGATATCTCCCGTCGTACCTTTTCCACGACTAAATTACCTCCGTGACCTATTTCTATTTGAGACCCGTAGACTCCTAGTTACTTCCTTAATATTCTCCAACTTTGATTACTGTTGTGCGGTGTAAGGGGGGCGTCTCTGGGGACCTCGAGGCAAAAATAAAACGTTTGATAAATTGCTTTATACGATTCATCTTCGGGATCCCGAGGGACGCCTCTGTTGAAGTGGCTTTACCCTTCCTACCGTCATAAGTATATCCTGGCATCCTTCCTCTAACAAATTATCCAATATTTTCGACTTCCTTCAATTCAAATCCTCTGTTCATTCTCGTCACACCCGTTCTAGGCCTTCAGATTTATATACAATCTTTTCTTATACGATCCTCATCCGTATGATATTCCATTCCTTCATCCATTCGTCGCTTCAATACTCTTCCCACCTTCAAATCCCGCTTATTCAATCACTTCTTTTCCATCCAGTTCCAAAACAATTGTAAATAGATTATCTTTTATTTTAATTATGTTTTTGTAAATATGTTACTTCATTTCTAATTTTTGTTTTATTTTATTAACATAAGAAATTCGTCCATCAATACCTATTTATTATATTAGAGGTTATTGCATTATGACTTGTTATAATTTTCATTTGTATTTATTTATTGACTTTTCTTTTGTTTTTGTTCATTTTATCTATTTTTACTTCCTTGTACGAAGTAAAGGAAGTATTGTAATCGCGAAAATTTTCGGTTTTCAGATTTCGACGGAAATATCCAACATAAATGCATTTTTACTTTCCCTTACCTATACATGAAATAGTAAGGTAAACTATTGCGATCGTCAAAATTTTCAAATTCGAGTTTTTAACGGAAATACACGTTTTATTGTCCACTGAGTCCAGATTACCAGGTCTCGTAAAATGGTCTGTGTGTATGAGAACAGCCTAGATGAATAACGATGATTTTATACTTTTTTACAATTTTCTCGAAAACGGCTCTAACGATTTTGATGAAACTTTCTGAAAGTCTCCTTAAATCCCTTTAACTTTTCAATTGCCGAGTACATCACCGAGGAATTGCAGAGAAAAAAGTTATGATGAAAAGAACATTTTATTTACCCATAATTCAAAAAGTAAGTATTTTATGTTAAATTATGTATGAAATCATATAAAAGGTAATAAAATTATCTAAAAAAATTTAAATCGTGTCTGTATTAATAAAGATTCAGCTTATTTCATAAGGACTACTAGACCCTAGATGGAAACAGAGCGCACCCGGAAAAAAGAATTGTTCTATTAAAATTGTTTTAAATACTGTTTTATTGTACTTGGGCGGGAGGAGATGTGAAGAGCTGAATGCTACTGAACTTATTTCAAGTATTATTAAAGTGAACTTTTTAAAATTATATTAAAATGGTAATTATTACAGGACGGTAAGGAAAAGTTGTGTGATTCGCGCACCGCATCAGAATTTTAATTTTTTAAAGAACGCTCGCGTCTAATGAAGTACCTGAAGTGTTTAAGAAAGTTGCCATCTCCCTTCCACTAATGGCTTTGGGAATAAGCAGCATGTGTTTTCAACCTGGATTATTACTTCCTTTTACGAAGTAAAGGAAGTATTGTATTCGCGAATAATTTCGGTTTTCAGATTTCGACGGAAATATCCATTTTGACCATCCCTGAATCCATTTTGACTAGTTTCGTCGTGGCGTCTGTTCGTACGTACGTTCGTATCTCACAAAGAAAAAAAATAATTTGAATCTTTGATCGAAATAGCCGTGTGTGTACTTACATAAGCACGTAAGAAGTTATACTTTTTTGGCGTAACTAAGCAAATATTTTTTTTTTTTTTTGCATTCAAATAAATATTAACTTAACAAACCACCAATAGACGAAAGTAAATACTACAAATAAAAGTTTGAATAAAAAATATTTGATGGTCTTTGTGTCTACTTTATTTATTTCTGGCAGAAAAGTAAGAACTACCCTATACATGACATTGGAGTGTGGCAGTAGCCGATTTGTTGCAAAGCGGGTTTTGAGCTTTTGACTATTAATATATGTGGGATGAGAGCGCTCTGGTTCCCATGGAAACCCATTCTAAACAGACCAATGTAAGTAAAAATTTAGGTTTTTAATTAATAAAAAAATTGTTGCACGTGAAGATTCTAGATAAAATTCTCTTTCAAACGGTATCTTCATTTTTTACTCTCCCTTACCTATATATAAAGTATATTGCGATCGTGAAAATTTTCGAATTCCAGTTTTCGAAGGAAATACACGTTTTAAGGTCCCTGAGTCCACATAACCAAGTCTCGCAAAATGGTCTGTGTGTCTGTGTATGTGAACAGTCTAGCTCAAAAACGAAAAGTTGTACGATACTGAAATTACGTATTTAAGGTTGACACATGCATGTGATGTTACAGCAACATTTTCGTCAAAATCGACTAACCGGAAGTGCCACTTTACATAATCGATTTTACACTTTTTTAAGTTTTTCTCGAATACGGCTCGAACGATTTTGATGAAACTTTGCTAAATTGTTCTTCATCAAGGTCTTTAACTTTTCATTTATGTAGTAAATCACTGAGGAATTTCAGGGAAAAGAGTTATGATGAAAAGAATATTTTATTTGCTCACAGCTTAAAAAGTATGCATTTTACCGTAAATTATATATAGAATTGTATGTAAGGTGATTAAATTATCTAAAAAACAGAAACAAGAATCATCAAAATCGGACCAGTATTAGCAAAGATACAGCGCATCGGACTAACCGGAAATGGTAATTATATCATGGATATTACAATTGTTTACAATTTTTTCGAAAACGGCTCTTACGATTTTGATACAACTTTCCTAAACTGTTCTTCATAAAGGTCTTTAACTTTTCATTTATGAAGTAAATCACCGAGGAATTGCAGGGAAAAAGTTATGATGAAAAGAATATTTTATTTGCGCATAGCTTAAAAAGTATGCATTTTACGGTAATTTATCTATGGACTTTTATGAAAGGTAATTAAATCATTTAAAAAAGAATAAAAGAATCATCAAAATCGGACCAATAATAGCAAAGATACAGCGCATCGGACTAACCGGAAATGGTAATTATATATCGTGGATATTACAATTGTTTACAATTTTCTCGAAAACGGCTGTAACGATTTTGATTAAACTTGCCTAATATATTCTTCATAAAGACCTTTAACTTTTCATATATATGGCACATCACCGAGGAATTGCAGGGAAAAAAGTTATGATGAAAAGAATATTTTATTTGCGCATAGCTTAAAAAGTATGCATTTTACCGTAAATTATGTATAGAATTGTATGTAAGGTAATTAAATTATCTAAAAAACAGAAACAAGAATCATCAAAATCGGACCTGTATTAGCAAAGATACCGCGCATCGGACTAACCGGAATTTGCTATTATATCACGGATTTTTCATTTTTTTACATTTTTCTCAGAAACGGCTCGGAAACTTGCCGGAAACTTGCCTAAATTGCTCTTCATAAAGATCTTTAACTTTTCATTTATGTAGTGAATCACCGAAGAATTGTAGAGAAAAAATTTATGATGAAAAGAATACTTCATTTACGTATAGCTTAAAAAGTATGCATTCTAATGTAAATTATGTGTTTAAATTGTATGAAAGATAATTAAATTATCTAAAAAATAATAAAAGAATCATCAAAATCGGACCAATATTAGCAAAGATACAGTGTATTTTATGAGGAGTACAAGACCCTAGATGGATAACATGCGCATCCGAAAGGAGACGGATGCGACCGAACCTCCTCCCACCAATCCGCCAATCTGTTGTAAACAATACGCTCTGTAACAAAGTAATTTAAGAATACAAAAGCGGAAATTAACTTAATAATTTCTACTTTCACATTATTTAATGGAAAGAAAATGTTTCCATGGAAACTAAACCAGAAACTTTTAAAATATATTTGCAACTTGACAAAGTTAAAATATATAGGTAGTGTACAGGATTCTTGTACTAAAATTGTTTTAAAAAACTGTTTGATTGTACTTAAGTGGGAGAAGAAGTGAATGCTGCTGAGTTAGAAGCAGTGTTTATGTGAACTCTTTAAAATTATATTAAAAAGATAATTATTATAGGACGGTAAGGGAAAGTTGAGTGATGCGCGCACCGCACCAGATTTCTTTTAATTTGTTCAGCAATTCGTCTAAATAAATTGTCTATTATGCAACTTCATCACACGCTAAAAATACACTCTGATCTGTTTTCCCAAACGCGCCAAAAGAAATATAACTTATAAAAATTTGCCTTAATTTTTTTTTTTTTTACAAGCTAAAAATAATTGGAGAATCATTTTTATAGCTGAAAATGTATGCTATTATATGTACTATTAGTAATGTCGGTCTCTCTCCTGACAGGTGATTAACTTGGACCTCTAAGTACTACAATACCCCAGCCGAATATTGACTTTGGTTATTTCAAATGTTGTAACTAGAAATATATTTACAATAATAAATAAAATAAAAAAAATATTAAAAAAATTGTGTGAGGCCTCAGGTCTCTAATTAATGTAAAGATCGCCCCCCCCCAAAAAAAAATTGTCGAATAGATTTGTACAAAAAACCGACTCATACTACCCACATTACATAATAGAAAAAACTGACTTTTGAGTAGACTTATTGATAAACGGTTATAACTTTCATTAACGTTTAAATTATTTTACAGACAACTTCTTAAACATCTTAAACTGTTAAACATATATAGAGATATACTTCAAAACTCTCTGAAATAATTAAGAGATCAGAGATTCAGAAAGTTTAAACATAAGGATTTGATTATTTAATTTCCAAGTCATTAAAATTTCAGTAAGTGTACTTCCGAAAAAGAAATTCAACAGTATTATTCTTTCTCTGTTCTTTATAATTATTTTTCCTATATTAATAAAATAATGATACCGTTCAACTTAGAAATATAATTCGTCGGTGGAGTTGCATGTGATATTTTGAATTTAATTTATACTCATAAGGATTTCATTTTTTGTAAAAAAAGAGATGAAACCTAAATTATATATAAATAAAAATATACGGAAATTTAAAAAAAAAAAAAAGTACATTTACTTGAATTCAAGCGATAATAATGGAATTGTCCAACAATTTCTCAACGAAAATGGAAAAATGTTACAAAATTGATCATGTAACGTGGGAATATTACGAGGCCATATTCAGGGATAAAGGAGGCCATAAAGTGTGTTTTGAGAGATTGAGAAGTTTCGTTGTATTTCTGAATATTAAATATGTAATATAATCCTAATATATTTGTACAGTGGACAAAAAAAGTATTCGTACACTTACTTTTTCGGATAAAAATGAGTTTAATAATTTATTGAGCATAAATAACTAACAGATATGATAAAAGCCATTCATTCAGAATTAATTTTTTTATAGGTGAAGAAAATTAGAAACCCGTACAACCCAATCATTTAAATTTATAAGACCCCCAAATTGGGGGAATTACTCTTCAATTTGGATAGTTTGGCCCATTTTGGGTTTTTATTTGGATAAGAGATTACGTATTAAGTAAAAACCCATGATCTGAGAACAGTCTAACAAGTTCCTTTCACGAAAACTGTTTCAGGAATATCTTTTTTGCATGATCTTTTCAATTGTTATAGTTAATTACATTAATTAACTATAATTAACCGTTCTCTCCAAAAATGGGCTAATTAATGAGGTTGTACTGATTTCTAATTTCCTTCACTAATGGAAGTTAATGCAGAAAATTGTTTTTTTATCATATCCATAAGTTAATTTATGTTCAATAGATTATTAAACTTATCATTATCCGAAAAATTAATTGTAAGAATATTTTTTTGTCCATTGTATATAAAATCGAACCTCTGTAAATCGAAAATCTCGATATATCGAACTTTTTTAGGAACCATGAATTTTTATTAGAAAAAAATTATTCTGTATATCGAATAAAATTTCTATATATCGAACAAAATATTCCTATTTCAAAAAATATAAAATATGATTGTCATCAAAAAAGGGCCCTTAGTTTACGTACATAAGAATGGGTAATAATTAAATAAGAAAAAAAAATGTTCCACAGGTTTGCAAAGCAATGAAAATTCAGGCGAAAATCTTGTTTCAAAAGAAGCACAGGAATATAAAAATTCTCTAAATCTCTTTCCTAGCACCGAGTGAAATTTTCATTTTAAATTCAGTTTAATTTTGTCTTTCTTGTTGTGAACATTGCTCCTAACGATGACTTCTGCGATGAATTATACACAAAAAGACATTAGAAGCTATTTTGCGCGAAAATTAAAATTAATTAATTTTTATGTATGTTGGCATACTTTAAATACATTTCCTTATTAAATTATAAATGATCATTTTTAAAAAATCTGTAATCACATATGTAATTTGTACAATTTTTCAAATAAGTGTTATTGATCGTTCAGTTTTGTTTTTCCTTAACCGTAAAAGATTGCCTTTGTTACTTCTTTAAACCTAAAGAATGGCTGCAATTGTTTTTAGGCTGAAAAATTAAAATCTTTCTATATATCGAATTTTTTTCAAAGAACCTTCAGGTACTATATACAGAGGTTCGACTGTACCTATATAATATCTTTTTATCAGTGTCATTAATAAACCTCGTTGATATTAATATATTATTATTCTCCCATTGACGTCTTTGCCACCAGGGGGACCACAGCAACTTTGTGATTCCTGAGTCCATTTTTACCCTCCATCCCGGGATACCCTTCCCTCTCCCCCCTCCCCTCGGGATTTCACAGCATGCGTTACACTTAGCAAGGCAGAGTTCCGCAGTTTCCTTAATGTTCTTAATTATTCAGCACTCCCCTTTCCCTAGTGAGTAATTATGAGCTGCCTTCCTCCGGACGATTTTTTTTTTCTAAAGCATTAAAAACTTCTACCTCGTTTAGTGGCAAAAAAGTGCTGTGACATAAGGATATTATCTGTATTATTAACAACTTTTAGATCGTATGTTATCTTACATAGTTTATTGCTAACTTTATTATTGTGGATATACAACTACATGATAAATGCATGAAACATACTTAATTGTAGGCGACATACACAAAATAAAACATCTTCGTACAGAGTCACTGTTTAAAATGTACAAATATTTTTTTAATTATTTAATATTAAAAATTGTACGTTTAACTACTATTAAATAACCACCTTTAGATTATATAACACCACGAGTATGTTAAACGTTTAATAATTATTAAATAACCAGGCCAACGATGAAAAAACTTTTTTTTACTGAAAATACATTATTCCTATAGTTTTTAGGGTGCTGAATCCAAATATGATGTTAAAAAAGCTGTATCATCCACAATTTCTTCACATTTTTTAGTTAAATTTATTAAATTAAGCGATTTTTAAAGAATTGAACAGCTTTCAGTCTTAGGCCTCATGAAACAATTTGTAAAGGCTTTGCCTAAAGATGGCCCATGTTTCAAGTATCTCTGCCAAAAGTTTCCATGCCTTTCAGAAGCTAAACTAAAAGAAGGCGTCTTTGTCGGACCTGACATTAGAAAAATGATGTTTAATGTTAAATTTGAATCCACAATGACCTTAAATGAGAAAGAAACATGGGTATCATTCAAACAATTCGTTACAAAGTTCTTGCGAAATGATAAAGACCCAGAGTATGTTTATATTGTAGCTAACAATAGTTTAACAGAAGTTTAAAAAGTTAGGATGTTTGATGAGCCTGAAACCTACGGAAAACTATGGGTGATACAAAAAAAACTAAGGCCAGATTTAGATTTAGCACATAAAAATCTATAAATACCAACTATCAAAGTTAAAAAATTTTCAAAAACAATTTTTTTTGTTGGCCTGTGTAATTACCTTTAAATGATGTGTCACCACGAGTATGAAAAAATTCGTTTTTATTTTATGAAAAAAAATGTATTGCGTATCCCTTCCTCTGGGGTAATGAAAAACAAACTATTGGATCCTCTCACCCTAGACCATGTTTGATAAACTTATTTGTCTTAAATAGGTATATATGTCCAACAAGGTGTGTTTCCTACCTATGCCAACTAGCCCTACAGAGATTTCCAAATAAAACAGGGAATAAAAGTTGTGTGCCAACTAGCCCTTCATGACAAATAGCCCCGATCATATATATATATATATATATATATATATATATATATATATATATATATATATATATATATATATATATGCGCGCGCGCACACGAGAGTGTGCAAGGATCAATTTAATTCTATTGAAAAATGACAGAGAACACATACTGATGGCGCTTCACATGCCCTCTGGCATTTGTACATCGGCGACCTCCGATGTACTTCCTGACGGAATACCTTGGTGTTGTCTTCCTGGATGAAGTACTACTTCCTGAGACAAGATACCAGTATATACCAATATACCAGATTAACAGTTTTCTCTGAGATAAAAATGATTTATGTCAACAACACTTCATTAAAAACTAATGATCCCAATATATTCCTACCATGGTCATATACTTTTAATTAGGGATTGATAAATTATTTGCCACTTCTATAACTTTGTTTTTATTGAAAACTAGTTCCGAATGTTATACACTCATCTTCAATTATGAAAGCATGCAAAAATTCAAAATACAATTTGGCATTATGGTATAAAATAGTATTATAAAATATTTAAGAATCATGAATTCAATTAAGACAAGAAATCAAATACATATTGGTACCCATCAAGGTTAAAGTAGAAAGAAACGCTTGTACGGGTTTGTTCTCGCACTGAACTAGCAATGAAAGAAAGGTGGGATGTTTATAGGTAAACAGTTTAAGGGTCGGGATTTTTCCAATAATTCCGGTGAATAATTGTTTTTTTTTCTGATATAGATGAGAATACATTTAAGATTGGACTATTAGATACATTTATTTGGCCATTAAAGCAAAAATCTGGATTGGATTTGAAGGATTTTATTATTTCAAGTGCTTCATATATATTTAATTCGAAGCTGTTTTCAACGTGATGTATTAATTTAACTCCTGAGTCTTTGATGAATTTATGTCTTTTTTCTATTTAAATGAAATGCAAAGTTAGAATTCTCTGTCTTATTATTATATGCACGTATATGTTCCTTTAATCTCAGATTTAGCGATCTTCCAGGCTGCACAATCATTACAATTTAGTTCGTTTTCTCAGCTTGAATTGCTTATTTTTGAAGTTTTGTGTGTTTTGAAAACTGAAGATGAATGTATAACATTCGAAACTAGTTTTCAATAAAAACAAAATTATAGAAGTGGCAAATAATTTATGGATCCCTAATTAGATTGATTCTTATACACCATCATGCGGATGTCAACCGACTATATAATTTTAGTTTAGAAAAAAAAACATATATATATATATATATATATATATATATATATATATATATATATATATATATATATATATATATATACATTTTTATCTTTTTTCCAATTTATAATGGTAGATTACCATACAGAGTCTCAAATTCATTATATTGCATTTTTTAACTTGTTTGTATATTGGTTATATTCTTGATTAATATCTAATAGCATTGGGGAATTTTAATTTTATTTCTTTTTTTTTATTAAATCCAAATTCATAATGTACCGACATTCTGGATTATAATTGATGTAATTAATTTATGATAATGTACAATCAGCTGTAATTTAAGAAATATTGTCAATACTTAGTAGAACAATGGTAATTAATAAATAATTTAGTTATGTAGTAATAATATATAATTAATCTTTGGTTAGCATGTTAGTCTGTCTATACACACATCACTACTATATATTATTACGGTAGTATAGATCCCTTTTCCGGCTCTCAGGAGCGATGGATTTTGACGAATGAGGTATCAAAAGAAAGGGAATTTCACGGAGATGTGACGAATTCTGATTCTGTTTCTTAAATTCTTACAAGGGCTTAAATAAAAGTGATGAAAAAACTAGGAGGTTTCAAAGATTTGACGACTGAGAGTCGGCGGATCGAGACGGGATAAGTTGGGTTTTAAAGATTTTGACGCGTGCATCAAAACCATATATGATCATTCGGATCATATTGGTCCAGCCTTTTAAAGCCTTAAAACCTACCGTTTTCGAGATAACGCACGATATAGGTCCGCACGGGCCTTATGCCATCTTGCGTACGTGCCGTTGTCAAGGCAACTTTATATCAATTTGAGTATGTTTACAAAAACTTTTAATGAGTGGGAAATTATATATTGTTTCCCATGTCCAATCCTAAAGGGCACTGCTATGTATGAATACTAAACATAGAAAATGTTATAGCTGAATCTAATTGCCTAACTGCTAAATTGAAGAGATGTTTTCCAGTGGGGTAAGCTAATTATTTATTAAGTATGAACTGTAACTTCAACATAGTCATTACAAACTATGTAGCTTCACCAAATGTATATGTGTTAAATAAACTTTCTTGATAATATTATATTGTTTATAGGAATAAATATGTTTCCGTAAGTATCGCTTATAATTCTAATGTATTAGGATTGATATCTAATGCGAGAGTTCTCGCTCGGGTATACTAGTAAAATATTATTCTACAAATTTGCTGGCATAGTCATGCTCATACTAACGCAGCTTGGATGACGACAGTTGACGAATGGACGACTGTGAGGCAAATGACCTATTCGTCGAGAGATCATCTAAATGACTGAAAGATTTGACGCACGTCGATTGCAGCGAATGACAGCGACCAAGGTCATAGGGTTTTCCTATTATCTTCTCCTATGTTCATTTCGCCTCGGTGAATAAGTGTTTAGCTAGACTTATCAGAAATATGACTCAACTCTAATAGTGAGTTGTCAAAGATGACTTTTACATCTTGTATCAAAGACGGAAAAATAAAAAAAAATTGTAAAAAGATATTGCAATGTGATATTACAATCGAAATAAACAGTAAATTTCATTACTGTGGTTAATTTGTGGCCGCATGCCCGGCCATCTTTCCCTTGAATTAATAAATACATAGATAAAAGAACTTTATTCTGGGACTAGGTCCCGTAAGAATAACATGAATGAACAAATAAAACAGAAACAATATCTGGCTCTAAGACTACAAAATACAGATCAGCTAATGTTTACAATATTTTCAGTAAAATAAATAAGCAAATAAACTAAATTCTTTTATCAAAAAATGTAATTAATTTGAACAAGAAAAAGAGAAAAAAAAACGACAAAAAAGAAAAGAAAAAGATAAAAATACAAAAATATTAAAGTTTGTACATTACAAAAAACTATTATTTACTTCTGATCCAGATGTTAATCCTAAACTGAAATGTCGCCATTAAAGAGCATCATTTTGGAGAGAAAGAAGGTGTTGGAAAAGAAGGGATTTGAATGAGGATAGAGAAGAAGCATGGCGGATATTAGAAGGCAAGCAAGAGTGGGGGGGACAAAGTCCGGCCTGATGGTCCTTTTTGCCATAAATTAGAAGGAAAGGAACTCCAAAGTGTAGAGAAGCGAATTTATTAAATATATATTTATTATTTATTAAATATATAATTATTAAATATATTTATTTTTGTTTACAAAATAATTCTAAAGCCTAAAAAAGAAAAATAAATTAATATCACTCCTGAGAAACAATGGGATGTAAATAGTGCCTCTACGATAGCAAGAACATTCAGCAATTTAATCATTACTTAAAAAAATCTGGTGCGGTACACGCATCACACAGCTTTTCCTAACCACCCTATAATAATAATCTTTTTAACATAATTTTACAGATAGCCTATACCTTGGACTAATTTAAAATAAAAAATCTGGTGCTGTACACGCATCACACAACTTTCCCTTATCATACTATAATTATCATAATTTTAAAGAGTTCACATAAACACTACTTGAATAGCACTACTCTTCACGTATTCTCTCACGAAAGTACAATGATTTAGTTTTTTTTTTTTTTTAAATTTTAGTAGGACAATTCTGTACATTATTTGTTTTTGATTTGACAAGCTGAAAATATATTTTAAAAGTTTCGGTTTAGTTTCCATGGAAACATTTTGTTTCCATTGAACAATAAAGAAGTAGAAATTATTAAGTTAATTTTTACTTTTATATTATTGCATTACATTATTACAAAGCGTATTGTGACAACAGGTTGGTGGCTTGGTGGGAGAAGGTTTGGTCGCATCCGTCTCCATTCGGACGTTAAATCTTGTATATTATAAGATACAGTGTATCGGATTAACCGGAACTTTCGGACTCTAAAGAGAATCTTAAAACGTGCATTTCCGTTAAAAGATATATTTCATATATAGGTAAGGGAAAGTAAATATTCAGTTGACATCCGCATGATGGTATAGAAGGATCAATTTAATTAGGGATTGATAAATTATTTGCCACTTCTATAAATTTGGTTTATTGAAAACTAGTTTCGAATGTTATACATTCATCCTCAGTTCTGAAAACACACAAAAAATTCAAAAATAAGCGATTCAAAATATAGTTTGGTATTATTATACATATTAGATTAGATGTAATATAAATCAGTATTATAAAACATTTATGAATTATGAATTTAATTGAGACAAGAAATCAAATACATGTTGGAACTCGCCAAGGTTTAAATGGATTATATCAAACAGAAAAGTTTGTACTGGTTTCTTCTCGCATTGAACTAACAGTGCGTATGTACTAATTAACTACCTTTCGTTCATTGTTAGTTCAATGCGAGAAGAAACCAATACAAACTTTTCTGTTTGATATAATCCATTTAAACATTGGTGAGTACCAACATGTATTTGATTTCTTGTCTTAATTAAATTCATAATTCATAAATGTTTTATAATACTGATTTATATTACATCTAATTTAATATGTACAATAATACCAAACTATATTTTGAGTTGCTTATTTTTGAATTTTTTGTGTGTTTTTAGAACTGAGGATGAATGTATAACATTCGAAACTAGTTTTCAATAAAACAAAATTATAGAAGTGGCAAATAATTTATCAATCTCTAATTAAATATATTAATATTATAACAAGGTAATTTCCTTTGTAAAAAATCTGCCATTATTCGAAAGATTGTATTTGTAGTACATTTCTCTACATCAATTATAAGATACATAATGCAGGACCTGTCGTATTGTGTTATCTTAACTTTGTATGCTTAGCAGATGCCCTATTGTATGCCATTGGTATACTATTTTTCATTCAAGATCACTAAATCTGAGATTAAAGGAACATATACGTGCATATAATAATAAGACAGATAATTCCAACTTTGCAATTTATTTATATAGAAAAAGTACATAAATTCATCAAAGACTTAGGAGTTAAATTAATACATCATGTTGAAAACAGCCTCAAATTAAATATATATGAAGCACTTGAATTATTAAAATCCTTCAATCCAATCCAGATTTTTGCTTAAATGACCAAAGAAATATATCTAATAGTCCAATCCTAAATTTATTCCCATCTATAACAGAAAAAATAAAAACAATTACTCACCGGCATTACTTGAAAAATCCCGACCCTTAAACTGTTTACCTATAAACATCCTACCTACCTTTCTTTCATTGCTAGTTCAGTGCGAGAATAAACTTTTCTTTCTACTTAAACCTTGGTGAGTACCAACATGTATTTGACTTCTTGTTTTAATTGAATCCATGATTCTTAAATATTTTATAATACTATTTTATACCATAATGCCAAATTGTATTTTGAATTTTTTGTGTCTTTTCAGAACTGAGGATGAATGTACAACATTCGAAACTAGTTTTCAATAAAACAAATTTATAGAAGTGGCAAATAATTTATCAATCCATAATTAAAGTAAATATTAGTGGGAATTTTAAGGATATTATAAATTAAAAGTCCACAGAAGAAAAGAGGTTACATTTTTATCCGAAATAGAGTTATACACATCAATATGTTCGTATCGTCCAGTAGAATAAGATGGAAAAAAGATATGGACGGAAATGTGGATGGACGGTTTGAAAGCGTTTGAAGATACTCAGAGATGACGTACAAGAATGGTGGAGTTAATAACTTAAAAACTTGAGTTTCTGAAAATGTATTATAGAAAACTCTCCCCCTTTCATCTGCGGACTCTTCAAATTTTAATACCACTAAAAATGTTCATTTCCTTCAAATTAATATTTCAATTTTTTAACATAGATAATAGTAAAATATCTGATGTGGACAACACATGACTTCCTTGTACGCCTATTAAACTATAAATCGGTGACTCAAAAAGTGATCCTGAATTTGGTTACTAGTTTCGTAAGATAACAGTGTCTCAAAAACGATACTCGTCGTCGCAACGTCTATTGCTGTCCATCTAATGGGACACACACACCATTATGAAAATATTAAAAATTGTTAGTATGGACATTGAAACATGCTTATTCATGAAAATATCGATTCGTGATTTTTAGCAGGATTCGTATTGCTCTCTTCAAAAAGGCGGGGACGTAAAAAAAAAAAAAACTCTTTGAGGTAAAGTACCACTTCCGGCAATCTAATTTTAACCAAAATCTAGTATGTTATTTATATTGGTACAAAAGTCTTATATACTAAATTTGAGATGTTTTGTATTATATTTTAATATAATTTATGAAGAAAGTCTATTATGACCATCAAGTAAAGTACCGCTTCCGGTTTTCCAATTTAGACCACTATTAGACCGCTATGCTAATTACAACCAAAATGTAGTACATTATTTCAATTCATATAAAAGTTTTACATATAAAATTTGAGAAGTATTGTTTTATATTTCAATATAATTTATGAAGAAAGTTATATATATATTATATATAAATTATGACCATCAAGTAAAGTACAACTTACGATTTGCCGATTTTAGCCAAAATCCATTATATTATATATTTTGATACAAAAGTCTTATATATCCAATTTGAGATTTTTTGTGTTATAGTTTCACAAATTTCTTTATGAAAATGTATTATGACCTTCAAGTAAACTACCACTTCCGGCTAGTTAATATTAACCAAAATATAGTATATTATTTATATTGATATTAAAGTTTTATATATAAAATTTGAGAAGTATTGTTTCATATTTTTATATAATTTATCAAGTCTATAATGACCATTAAGTAAAGTACCACTTCCGGCAAACTAATTTGAACCAAAATATAGTACATTATATATATTGATATAAAAGTTTCATATACTAAATTAACATGTTCTGTTTTATATTTTAATATAATTTTTGATAAAAGTCTATTATGACCTTCAATAAAATACCACTTACGGTTTGCCAATTTTAACCCAAATCCATTATATTATTTATATTGATACAAAAGTTTTATATATTAAATTTGAAATGTTTTGTATCATATTTTTATATTTTTTTTTCATGAAAATGTATTATGACCTTCCAGTGAAGTACCACTTCAGGTTTGCCAATTTTAACCAAAATTCAGTATATTATTTATCTTGATATCATTGTCTTATGTACCATATTTGAAATGTTTTTTATTATATTTTAATATACTTTTTTATGAAAATCTATTATGACTTTCAAGTAAAGTACCACTTTCAGTAATCATGGAGTGATCAAAAAGGGAGGTTCACAACAAGATGTTACAAAAATCCCAAATACAAAATTTTAACTTTCTACGGCTAATTGTTTTTGAGTTATGCGAGATACGCACGTACGTATGAACGCACGTACAAACGTCACGACGTAACTAGTTAAAATGGTTTCAGGGATGGTCAAAATGGATATTTCCGTTGAAATCTGAAAACCGAAAATTTTCGCGATTACAATACTTCCTTTACTTCGTACTAGGAAGTGAAAAACGTCAAACAATTAGTCGATATAGCTTCCTCACAATTTCTATTGGCTACATAATTTCATATATTTCAAGGTCAATTATTTGTCTTTTGAGAAGAAAATCTAAGGGGAGCAATCGTTTTTAAAATATAAGCGTGTTAAGAAAAATACGTTAGCGCATGCGTGATCGAAAATAGTTCATAGAATTTTAGAAAATTGTTACTGCTCCACTTTAATAATAATAATCCCTAACTTCAGCTTTTGAACCAATCGGATAAGCTGTTTTCGAAATATAGGCGTGTGATGGAAAATATGTTTATGCATATGTAAGCGAAAATAGAAGGTGGAATTTGATATAATTGATGCCTCAACATTTCATTTTTTTAATTTGACAACAGACAGACACGCAACCAAATTAGTTCCTTGATGTCTAAAAGGTAAAACGTGAGTGGAAATTTTAGATTTTGATGGCAAACATTTTTTTTTTCATTTTCTACATGAATATAAAGCTTCCCTACCTTCGGCAGTGAAGAAGCAAAATAAAACCAAATCTTGGAATTTTATAATATATATTTTTGTGATATGTTTTACACCATCGATATCGAAAATTTTTACTATACTCTATTCACTGACCAAAAATTATAGTTATTATTATACCACGGGTTAAAAACTTGCAGTCCATCATTCCATTCCATCAGTCGATTGGAATTTGGCATAGAATGATGTAGTTTAGGACCGACAGAATTTCAGCCGCTCCGCATCATTTCAAATTTTGTATTTGGATTTACGGTTCATTTGGAGTGATCCTATTAAGTAATACCATTATTTTAAACCCAATTATTTATTTATTTTTAATTAATACAATAATGCGACCACACAAAGAGACCCATGAATAACCTACAACTATCGAATTATCTATTGAATCATTGATGAATCAGTCATTACCGATTGACATAATGCTCTGAGTGTTCATTATGATAATTGGCCGACGAAGAAGGTGAGGAAGCAGTCATCAATATGTATGAGCTCTGTGGCAGACATGGAAGTGGGGAGGGGAGGGGGGGGCTCCTGGAAATATTCAAGCAGTGAAAAATAATAGCATATCATTATGTTATGAGACCTATTAGGTATAATAACATAACTTCTGCTACGTGAGACAACTGGCAAAGTTGGCGTGGCTTTACCGCACGGCACAGTGAGAACTGAATGGGTTTGATTCCTAACTCTTATTAAATAAATAATAAACAATAATTAACTCTTTCAAATTAATATAATTAAAGGTGAGATTATAATTGACTGTGGAAGAAATATGTAGGAAAATGCGGTGCGCTCGGGGAATAAACGCGAAACGTCGGCACACAATATAAGAAAAAACTTATACTATTGTGTGCCGACATATCGGCTTAAGTTTAAGGCCATCGACAAGGTTAAGAAAAACTAGACAACAATAGACGTAACAACAGTGGCAGTACCAGTAATAGTAAAAGAAAATTAACAAACAGTAAGATAAGACGGTATGATGAAAAAAAAAAAATAAAGTATACAGAAAAATATGCTATTCATAAAGTGAATAATAAGAAATAAAGAAAAATATGTTAATAGATAATGAAAATAAAGATATTGAAAATATAGAAAGAAGGAAAATAAATGATATTTCTATGTAAGATATAATAATATACATGGAAAAATGTATATAAAAAATAACAAAGTAAAATAAAGGTGTAAGATATAAAATTATGTAAGTTTAAAGACACAGTGATATAATCATAAGTAATTATCGTGTATTTGGGGAAGAAAAATAAAACAATAAGGATAGGAAGAGGATGGAGAGGAAGGAATTATTATAATTATATATAAGGAGTTATTCTAGTAGTTATTATGATTAGTACTTTTCATGTATTTTATTATATCTTTCCAGTATCATTCATTATCCTTCTTTCTATATTTTCAATATCTTTATTTTTATTATCTATTAACATATTTTTCTTTATTTCTTATTATTCACATAATGATTAGCATATTTTTCTTTACATTGTATTTATTTTTGTTTTCATCTTATCTTACTGTTTGTTGACTTTTTTTTACTATTACTGGTGCAGCCACTGTTGTTATATCTATTGTAATCTTGTTTTTTCTTAGCCTTGATGATAGCCTAAAACTGGCTGAAACGTCGGCTCACAATATAATAAGCTTTTTTTTATTTGTGTTTATTCATCGACCGCACTCCCAACCAAGCTTCTCAAACATAAAATTATTAAAGATAATTTTCTATAGAAATTTTAAAATACGATTCCGTAAAGTTAATTACGTATGGAAAAGTAAAATAAATAATGTAAAAGTATATTTTATAAATATACACAAACATACACAAATATATAAACAGTGTGTGTAATTATATATATATATATATATATATATATATATATATATATATATATATATATATATATATACCCCAGCGGACATTGATCATCTCCGGTGGATTACAGAGTATTTGGAATAATGGGTTGAAACTCGGTGGGTCTTTGTTATGAATAATGAAATATCATTTTTATGATATTACGGCTCTCATAACCTTTTTCAGTTTTTCTACAGCACACATAACTTAGAAATTTCAAATGGAATGGGGAGTTTTTTTTGTTTGTTTTTTTACTGATTCCGATAGGAAATCAAATTTTAAGACGAATTAATATCAAGCAACTTTTTGGTCCGATGCGACCCGAGAGCGATAATCGCAAAAACACGTTTTTTAAACAAAGTTTCAAGTTTCTCTGAAGGAAAGAATTTTTTAAGAAAACTATTCAAGTAAACAAAGTAGAGAATTAAAACCACTTTAAAATGAGTCTATTTTAATTCCATAATGCTAGGTATTAGAGTGGCAATAATAAATAACTAGTATACCCGAGCGAGAACTCTCGCATTACATATCTTCTAATCCCTAATTCCAAGTATAAGCGATATTAGGGAAAGATATTTATTCTTGTAAACAATATAATATTGCCAAAAAAGTTTATTTAACATTCAGATTTGGTGTATCTACATAGTTTGTACTGACTATGTTGAAGTTACGATTCATACTTAATAAGTAATTAGCTTACCCCACTCGAAATCATCTCTTCAATTTAGCCGTTAGGCAATTAGATTCAGCTATAACATTTTATATGTGTAATATTAATACATAGAAGTGCCCTTTAGGATTGGACATGGGAAACAGTATATAATTTCCCACTCATTAATAGTTTTTGTAAACAGACTCAAATTGATATAAAGTTGCCATGACAACGGCACGTACGCCAGATGGCACAGGGCCCGTGCGGACCTATATCGTGCATTATCTCGAAAACGGTACGTTTTAAGGCTTTAAAACGCTGGACCAGTGATCTTGATGCCCGCGTCAAAATCTTTAAAATCCAACTTATCCCGCCTCGATCCGCCGACTGTTAGTCGTCAAAACTTTGAAACCTCCCAGTTTTTGCATCACTTTTATTTAAGCCCTTGTAAGATTTTAAGAAACAAAATCAGGATTCGTCACTTCTCCGTGAAATTCCTTTTCTTTTGATACCTCACTCGTCAAAATCCATCGCTCCTGAGGGCCGGAAAAGGGATCTATACTACCGTAATAATATATAGTAGTGATACAACAGCAGAAAGTGTCAAACATACAAAAAAGAGTGTTTTGGGGCAATAGTACTTCTCCCGGAACATTCAAAATGCTCATTTGAAAAATAATTAAATCGTCTACAAAGTATTATTATCCAATATTAGCGGAGTTATAGCAAAACATTTTTGTATTGGATATAAGGATAGCGGATATAGTGAGCGGACACATCAGATATTGTTAATTTCAAATTGTCTCATCTGTTCATAATTTCAGGATAAAAATTAAAAATAATATTACTCACAGTTGCAGATGCGGAGAAATTCATGAAAACAGAAGTTAAAAAAAGTAAACCTTCTAGTTGTCTAATTTAACTTACCTGAAAATAATTAAAAAAATATGTTAATTCCATCAAAACATTTTTTTTTAAAAAATAAATAAATCTAAATAATTGCGAGAATGTAAATAATTGTATGCGTCTTTAGCGAATGATTTCTAAAAAAATCTGGTGCGGTGCGCACAACTTTTATTTATCACCGTACATTGAATAGAAATTAATTTCCACTCAAGTAGGATTAGTGAAATTTTAAAACTTTTCATTAAATAACATAAAAAATACAAATTATTAAAAACAAAATTCATTAAAGTTTATTATTTTTTTCTAAAATCTTTCGCATTCCAACAGTACATTATACATCTACATGACTACTCATAATTCCGAAAAACAATTTTCAACCTAGTAAAATATTTCTCCCTTTTCTCATTCAGTTAGTTATCAAATTCTAGTTTACCCATTTTTTATTAATACTATCAATGAGAGAAGGTTAATTATTTGAAATAAACAAAATTAAAGGTACTTCAGACGAAGCCATTTCGAAAAATCGGCATTTAAGTCATGTTAGACTATTTCATTGAAGCCATAACTATTTGATATTAAAGGCCATTTAATTGTACATTGATAAACCGAGTTTGATCAAAATCGTTAAGAGCCTAATTTGAAAAAAATGTAAACAAAAAGTGTAAAATCGATGATTTCATGTAACACTTTCGGTATTTACTTTTTTTTTTCGAATTGTTTCAATTTTAATTTCAATTAATTTTTAACATTATTTTTATTTCAATTAGTCATTATTTTTATATTTATAACATTATTGTCATCTTTTTTTTTTTTTTTTTTTTTTTACGGATTCTGATAGGAAATCAAATTTTAAGACGAATAATATCGAGCAAAATTTTTTGGTCCGATGCGCCCGGAGCGCAATAATTGCAAAAACAAAGTTCCAGTTTACATAACTTATCATATCATAATTATCTCGATATGCTTTAGATACTTCGAAATCTTCACATTAGTAGTTGTTTAATTAATATTTTTCATATCATTTTTAATATTTTATTATATCATGTATAATGTACATTATTATTTCATATAATTCATAATATAACCTTCACTCTTTTCATATTATTTAAATTTTCATTATTTACAATATATATTAGCATATTTTTCTTTATATTTCATATTATTTCTTTTTTTTTTTTTAAATCATACTAGCCATTTCTGTTTTATTACCCTCAAAAGATAAAAATTACTCTTATCGGTAATTTCTTTGTTGTTATCAATTCTGTTATCTTGTTTTGTTTTTTAACCCTGATGATAGCTTAAAAGTTAGGCCGAAACGTTGGCACACAATAAAATAGGTCACACTTATTCATAGGTCACTGTAACATCTCCAGGTATTTAAATATGCGATTTCAGTTTCGTACTAATTTATGTTTCTAAGCAAGACTGTTCACATACACAAAGACCATTTTGCAAGCCTTGGTTATTTGGGCTCGAGGGGGGAGGGAGAAGGAGGGAAAAGAAGGGAGGGGGCTTAAAAAGTGTTTTTACCTTGAGAACTCGGATTCGAAATTTTTCACGATTCCAAATTCTTTCCTTAATTGCATAGATATTTTATATATGGGTAAGTAAAAGTAAAAATTAATCTTCTTCTTTGTATATAAATAACTAATTATGTAAGATATGATAATAAATACAAATGTAATAATATGCTAATAATAAACATAGTTCTGTGAACATGAGATTCGCAAGGACGTTCACGTCTCGATCCTTGAGAATTATGTAAATTTAATTTTAAATTTCAGATAACTCTAGATTGATGCATAATTTATACTGCTAGAGAGTTTTCTCGATGAAGAGCAGGCTTTTGATCGAGTCTGGCACCCGGGACTCCGTTACAAAGTCCCTAACCTCTACACCCTCTACATTAGGGTTGGAACATCGAAAGAAAAACATCCGTATTCGATATTTCGATACATCGCGAAACCAAATATCGAAATCGACCGATAATCGGTAGAAAAATATCGATATATCGAAAGGAAATTGACGAAAAAGCAAAGAAGCCGTGCATTAAATGAGTATAACGTTATGAAATTTATGAGAAGGTTGTGAAATAATATAATTATTATTTATAGAGCAACATTTTTATTATCCATGAATCATTATAAAAAAGATAGAAAAAAATAATACTTTGGTAAAAAAAAAATAAGTATGAATTATAATACATTTTTATCTTGAAGTTCGTTCGTGTTTTATGGCGTAAAACTGCTTTGGTCATCAATGCCATTTATCTTGAAGGTTTTATTATTATTTACGGTTTATTATTATTTTTATTATTCTACGATGTTTTCAAAAATAAAACCTTGTTTTATTTTTCTAAAAAAAATTGTATTTTATGAAGTTTCCATTAATACATTGAGCATTCTCAAAACATTTATCTAAAAACATGTAATTCGTCTGATATATATTTCAGTACAATCACCATTTATATTATTACCTGTTTGTCTTTACATAGGACACAGTATATATGTTTCAATCTTATCTACTCCATTATATTTATAAATTAACATGTGCTATATTTTAACCAATGATTATATGCAATAATCATTGGATGGAATTATTTAATAATAATTATTAAGAGAATAATTAAGCTATAATATAAAGTACAGCTAACGGATAAAATTAAAAATATTATAAAGAATAAAGGAAATTTCTAATTAAAATAAAATAATAAAGTTTAAAATATCAATATCACCGATATATCGGTGTAAAATATCGGTATCATCGATATATCGGGTGTTAGGATATCGATATAAAATATCGGTTTTTCAAATCCTATATATCGATATATAGATATATCGCATTTCGATATTCCAACTCTACATATTTTCATCCTAAACTTCATCCTAAACTCTTATTCAATATATCACAGACCTTGAAGAATGATGTCGAAATTGAAGGATTAATATAAATTCCAATAAAATCCATCAAATCACCTTTACCCTATATCTATGACTTCCTGTCCTACAGTACCCTTTAATAATATTCCACTTATCTCTGTTGAAACGACAAGAAACTGCTTAGCTACTACAACACTTATTATACAAACGTTCTATACTCTTCCAACTAAAGTAAAAGATTCATACAAAATATTTGTAATTACTCTCAACAGATGCCAAGAAATGTTGAAATAACAATTTTAGAGAAAGTGACCTTTTTTCATATTTTCCTTTGGAGTCCGCTTCCAGTGCATGTAAATCCAATTTTAAAAAACATTATATCTCTTATAAGTTTTACTAGTAATGTTTTTAAAATTTGGAACAAACAGCTGCTGACATACGTTTACGTGAAAATCTGCAAAATTTCAAGAAAACGCAATATCCATACATTCCTTTAATATCATTACAGAATATTTGTAATGACTCTCAACAGACACCAAGAAATATTGAAATAACAACTTCTCTTTCTCTAAAATTGTTATTTAAATATTTCTTGGCATCAGTTGAGAGTAATTACAAATATTTCGTATAGATATTGAAGTAAATTGAATCCTGTACAAGATTGTTATTATGCATTTTGCACTAAAGTTATTTAGTGTATATTAATAATATATAGTATATATAATATAGTATAATCACTGAATAACTAACTTATAGCGTTTTTTTTTTTTTTGACATTTTCAGATTTGTTCGGGTCCGTATCTTAGTACCTATTTCGAATTTTAAAAAATACTTAAGATAAAACTTACAGTAAATTTAACGTACTTCAAAATTGCTTATGTCAAAGATTTACTTAAAATGCATTGGAAGCGAGATAGTGAGAAAAATATGAAAAAAAAATGACGAAAATTATGTAATCGTTGCTCTGTAAAATTTGATTGCAACCGATCTAGGATGGCAGACGTTCCCATTTCCAGTCTATTATGAAAGTATTATCGGCCTAGACGATCAAAAAAAATCATGAAATCAGAAACATTTTTTTTGCTCCACCTCTCGGTCTAATAAATATATTTATCAGATCTTCACTTTTGCTCACGAATTTGCCTTAGTAACTCGCTTACAGTGCATTTTAGATAAAACTTTGACATAGCTAATTCCAAAGAACGTTAAATTTTCTTAAAGTTTTACATGAAATATCTTTTAAAATTTGTACATGTTTACTGAGACGCGAGACCGTAAACATCTGCAAAACGTCAAGAAAACGCAAAAAGTTAAATATTCAGTAGTTTCGCCTGTACTAAAATTTAGTGCAAAATGTATAATAACATATCTTGTAGAAGATTAAATTTCAAACAAGATTCATACAAAATATTTGTAATTATTTTCAATAGACACCAAGAAATACTGAAATAACAATTTTAGAGAAAGTGTTATTTTTTTCAGATTTTGCAGTGCATTTTAGGTAAAGTTTTTTCGCCTCAGCTTCCGGAGATACTATACTTTATATTTTTATATATTTTGTAGTAGTTCTTAAGACTTCGAATAGTATTATAAATATGTGGAACATTGTATTTCTTTTGAGTACCGTGGTTTTTAGGGGCCTTAAAAAAGGGTTGATATGGAGAATTGGGTCGCATGACTATAGGCCTTTTCAACCGAGTGTTGATAACGATCCTTGATATTAGGACTAATTTCGGGTCAAAACGCTCTCTTGGTATCAAATGACACGGAAGAATAACTAATCCTAATCTCAAAATCTACATTCATTACCTACTTTCGAAGCTTAACTGTTATACTTTAAATATTAATATTTTAAATATTAAATTAACTTAAATATCATATTGACTTATTCTAATATTTTTCCATTATTAAATGTTCCCATAATTATGAAAGTGGTCTAAGTCATATATTTCTTGTTTCGAGATATTTAATGAATCGCATTTGAATAAATTAAAAAATATTTTTATATTATGCGACATTTCAATTTATAATTTTATTAGTCTTGATTAATGGAAATTTATTATAGATATGAAATTTTGTGTGAATTTCATAGAAAAATGTTGTTTTTAAACCTTGAATTGACTTAGACCATTTTCAAAATTAATTGAATATCCTATAATTGACTTAATGTAAGAAAAAAAATTGTGATTTTTATTTGAAACAACAACTTTAACGAAATAATTCATAAACATTTATTGATAATTTTTAACAAGTAATCCATTATTATCATAATTTCGGGTTATTAAGATTTTTAAAATGTTCCTGAAAAAAATGGAGGGATGTATGGTAGTAAACACGTAAGATCTTTATGTTTTTCTTCCGTTACTGGTCTAGTGGTGTGGTATAATGGGAGTAATTGAATATTTTCATATATTTTTGGTCTTCCTCTTTTAGGTTTATATAATAGTTTAAGTTATGTTTATATATTTTCTTTAAATTGTTGACTTAGACCACTTTAATAATTAACACTAAATGAATTCCGTATAAGGTTGTAATTACAACTACTATCTAAACGTTCATTTTTGATGATATCGTAAAAATTACATTGAATAAATTTAGTTTAAAATCATGTCGAGAGAAATAAGTGATAAATTCATTTTTTTTTAATTTTGACTTAGACCACTTTCATAATTATGGGTACAAATAAAGTCGTTCCCAATTAATCAAATGAATCCATAAAATTATTTAGATAGAATAAAACAGGCAATGGATTGCCAAGATTTTTAGTATGACCCACTTATCTATATATGAAACATATAATAAGGAGTAGAATTTCGATCGTGAAAATTAGAGTTTCGAAAAATTCGAATTAGAGTTTTCAACGTAAAAACGCGTTTTAAATTTCTCTGTGTCCAAATAGCCAAATCTCCCAAAATTGGCTGTGTGTGTGTGTGCGAACAGCCTAGCTCAATAAAGAAAAGTTCAACGAAACTGAAATTACTAATTTAAGGTAGGAATATGTCTGTAATGATACAGCGACTATTTTGTCAAAATCGATTAACCGGAAGTGCCACTTTATTTCAAAGATTTTACACTATTCTACAATGTTCTCTAAAAAAGGGTCTAACGATTTTGATAAAACTTGCCTAAATCTTCTCCTTAAAGCCTTTTAACTTTTCATATATCTAGTATGGCTCGAGAAAACCGAAACATCAAAAGAAATTGAAATAAAATGTAAATATTTTATATGATGATAACATTTAAATGATAATAACTAAAAGCAGAAAATACAAGATGAGCGTATTAAAACTTCATTATAACGCTCTCCTAGGGCTCAGAGAAAAATAACGCCATTACCGAGAAAACGCCATAACCGAGAAATAATAGAAACAACTAAAAACATTATTTTTTAATTAATTTAAAGTACAAATAAAAATAAGCATTAAAAATCTAAATTTTTGATGTTCCTGGTTTAAATAAATCATCAATTTATTTTTTTATTTGTTTTATTTTATTTATTTGATCAAAAATTTCGTCTTATACTTGAGAAAAGCAAGAAAACTTTTTGGAAATCGTCTGTTGTTTTTATTGATTCCTCTTTTTCATTTAATGATTTTAGACGCGGTAAAATCTTTTTGATTAAAATTAGATTTATAGAACTCTTTAATTAAACCTTTTTTTTTTTTCTTTAATAGAAGATTTTCGCGGGACGTTTTCTTGAACGAAAAATCAAAGCAACTGAGGCAAAAAACGGATCTAAACACTTTTCAATTCATGGAAATATATCGTACAAACAAAAATTAAACATTCTTAGGAACTACGTTCGTGGAATCGACTAGAATATTATTTCCTACAGCTTTACTGTTTCCTTCCTCTACTGTATTCAAAACTTCATGTCAACCCGTCTCATATTTACAAAACAAAATGTTATAAATGTAAACAAAAATTAAAGATAAAATATCTAACACTCTGTGTTATAAACGGGAAATCTTATCGTTATAACGAATAATGTTTCTTAGGAAAGCCACCAGCTGGGACCGGAAACGAGGAAAAAGAGCGTTATAGTAAGGAAATCGTTATAAACGGTAGCGTTATAACGAAGTTTTACTGTATATAGAATTTATTATTAGGAATGTCTTATTTAGATAGCATTCAATCTCATTTCGATATTTTTTAGCCTATTCATACAGGCTAAAAAAAATTAATGTCATCATTAATATCAATATTAGTAAACGATGTTTATTACTAAGAAGTGTATATCCAAATCCTTTGGAAATTCAAAAATATTTTCTTAGGGCAGAAGTAGATCGGGGAGGGGGGGGGGGGGGGCACTGACGAACACAGTAATAGACATATCTTATTTATTCTGTGCCAACGTTTCGGTCTGAGTTCTAGGCTAACATCAGGGCTAAAAGAAAAAACAAGGTAACAACATTGAAAACAACAGAGGCAGTACCCATTAGGTACAGTATGGCAATAAACATAAATGACAAGTCTGATAAAAATATGTGAAGTATAAAAAGAAAAAAAGAGGTTAATATACATTGTAAATAATGAAAAATTAAAGTAATGTGAAAAGATTGAAGGAAAGATTATGAATAACATGAAACAATAAAATACATCATACATGATATAGTAAAATAAATGAAAACTATTAATTAAAATGACTACTAGTATGAAGATTTGGAAATATATAATATGGAGATAATTATGATATATATTTTCTATCTTTATTCTATTAACATTTTATTTAATTACCTTCAGATTAACTGTTTATCTAAGCACCACTAATAATCAATATATTCAATATTCAGTATATTCTTATTGTATATTTTATATATATATATATATATATATATATATATATATATATATATATATATATATATATATATATATATATAACTGTATGTTATATATACGTTTTCATTACTTCCTTGTACGAAATAAAGAAAGTATTGTAATCGCGAAAATTTTCGGTTTTCAGATTTCGACGGAAATATCCATTTTGGCCATCCCTGAATCCATTCTGACTAGTTTCGTTGTGGCGTCCGTGCGTACGTTAGTATCTCGCATAACTCAAAAACGGTTAGCCGTAGAAAGTTGTACTTCTGTATTTAGGACTGCTGTAAAATCTAGTTCTGAAACTCCCTTTTTGGTCACTACTTGATTACCGGAAGTGGTACTTCATTTGAAGGTCATAATTGATTTCCATAAAAAATTACATTATAATACTTTGCAAAACTTCTCAAATTTTGTATTTGTAACTTACATATTGATTTAAATAACCTACAAAAGTTTAGTCTAAATTGGAAAACCGGATGCGGTACTTTACTTGAAGATCATATTAGACATTCGTCAAAAAATATATTAAAATATAATGTAAAGCATCTCAAATTTGGTAAATAGGTCTTTTATAATCGCTATGAATGTATTTACTATATTTTGGTTCAAATTGGTGAGCCGAAAAGGGTACTTTACTTGAAGGTCATAATAAGCTTACATAAAAAATTATATTTAAATTAAAAGAGAAATCGGTAATAAAGGTTACAAACGCAATTTGGTTTCCAATCCAATTAAACATTTTTATTACTTGTTTCAAGTGTTAAAATTGAATGTAAAACCAGTGTTTTCCTCCCCATTTGTGAGATCAACAAGTCTGCAGCATGAGAATAAGATATTATTTAAGTGGGTTTTTCCGCTTAAAATGTTGAAACTGTCGATTTCTAATGCTTTATCCAGTGATATTGACAGTTTTATTGTTGTCACGGAATACGAAGAAATCTCTTGGAAACTAGTTACCTACTGAAGGAAAACGACATATAATAACGGAATGAGACCTCCAGAAACAAGAATGTGTCTCTGTGTGTGTGTCAATAGATGGATGTCGCGACGTGATCCTCAATTTGGTTACTAGTTTCCAAATATTGCATTAAAAACGACACTCGACGTCGCGACATCCATCTATTGACACACACACAGAGACACATTCTTGTTTCTGGAGGTCTCATTCCGTTATTATATGTTGTTTCCTTCCGTAGGTAACAAGTTTCCAAGAGATAACTTGTTACCTACGGAAGGAAACAACATATAATAACGGAATGAGACCTCCAGTAACAAGAGTGTCCATTTGTGTGTGTGTGTGTGTGTGACAATAGATGGATGTCGGGACGCCGAGTGTCAATTTTCGGAAACTAGTAACCAAATTCAGTATCACTTTTTGAGCCACGGAAGTCTAATTCAATAGGCATACAAGGAATTCATGTTTTGCCCACATCAGATATTTATTATTATATAGACAGTTTTATTAATAAGCAGCTTAATGTATTAATATTCACTAATTTATTTTTAGTTGTTGTAATTACCCAAGTTTCATTTTACAAATTCATCGATGTTTACGTTTTTCTGACTAAGTCTTTTTAATTTTTAATTCATACACTGTTTATTTAGCCCTGAAGAAGATCTGAAAAGCCGGTCGAAACGTCGATTCCGTAATAAATACATAGGTTTCACTATTAGTGTTCCACTTTTTGACCGCCTCCCGGACCATCTTATTCCTTCATAATATAAAGAAATATTTTCTAATATATTTTAAATACCTAATGGATTTCGATTATAGAAGAGAGCTTAAATTTAAAATACTATAAAAAAATAAAAAATAAAATAAAATACAACACTGCTAATAGAGCAGGTGCAGAGGTAGCAGAAAGCAAGATAAGCTCTCGGAGGCACTGACGTCAGATTGACGTAGCCGAGGCAAACACAAGCGCAGGCCGCTTACATAAACCAATACAACCAACCTAGTCTGTCTACCTTCCTTATATCAAATACTATTGCTATTTCAAAATATAAATATATATTTCTATACTTATTTAAAGTAAATAAATTGCCGATAAAATTTAAAACATAGCCGTAACATAACATTAAACATAACATTTTAAATTTAAAGCCTATAACACGAACTATAGAAATTTAAGACTTCTAGGATCAAAAATGAGTAAAAAGACAATTTTTTTTTGTTTGTATTTTAAAAACCTTCTCGAGTCTTTCTTGAAAAAATTATTATATATATATATATATATATATATATATATATATATATATATATATATATGTAGTTTTAATCATTATTTGATTATAGCTATTTCTTGAAAGTAATGTTAAAATATGAATATAAAGGATAACTTTTTAATCATTATTTGATAATTGTAATTTGTAAAAAATAATGTAAGGATATGAAAGATAATATTGTATTTTTTTTTTCACAAGTGTTAGTGGATTTCTAGAAATTTATATAAGAATAGGAATGTAATGGATATATATATAATTTTTTAATCATTATTTGTTTGTGGTTATTTCTTAAAATTTATGTAAAAATGGGAATGTAATATATATATATATATATATATATATATATATATATATATATATATAATTGTAATAATAATTGCATGATATGTAATTATATCGCTTGCAATGTTTTTCTATTTCTTGTATTTTTTCAGTTTCTAATATTTCAGGATTATCCAAATCAAATTTGTGGTTACTTAGTATACTATCACGGGCCAAAGCAGCGATATTTTTAATTTTACTATTTTTACAATTACTTATGTACTGCTTGCTTAATTCATACCTCATCTCGCAATTGCTACAATAATATAATATAATATAATATAATATATATTATATATATATATATATATATATATATATATATATATATATATATATATATATATATATATATATATGTGTGTATTTGTAGAATCAAATATCATATATTTGTAGATATATTTAGAAATATATCTTTAATAGTATTAATTTGCAAGCACACACACACTATATACATTTGTGCGCGTTTGTATATTTATAAAATATACTTTTACATAATTTATTTTACTTTTTCATTCGTAATAAACTTTTTTTTTTTAAACGGAATCGTATTTATATATTATTTATTTATATATATATATATATATACATATATATATAATAAAGGTTAATCCTAAAAAGATAAATCTAAAGTAACAAATGTAAATAATAAATCAAAATTAAAGTAAAAGTCAATATATAAGATGGGCAAAGGAAAAATAAAAATTAATTTGATCAGAATTCATGTTTTTTATATTACTTTATATATTAATATAAATAAAGTGGAACCTCTATATATCGAACAAGAAAGTTCCTTAAAAAATGTTCGCTATATGTAAATTTCGATATAAAGAAATATTGATATTTTACATCCTTTTCAAGATAAAAAACAATTATAGCTATTCTTTAAGTTTAAAGAAGTATCAAAGGCAATTTTTTGGGACCCAAGAAAAATAAAACTAACGATCAATAACACTTTAAAAAAATTGAACAAATTAAATCTCTAATTTCAGATTTTTTACAAATATATATTTATAGTTTAATAAGGACGTGTATTAAAAATATAAAAAATATATATATATATATATATATATATATATATATATATATATATATATATATCTAAATTAATTAATGTTTATTTGCATCTAATTCTTGTTTAAGAGCAATGTTTACAACAAGAAAGGCAAAGTTAAACTGAAAATTACACTCTACCTTAGGAAAGAGATTCAGAGAATTTGCAAAGAAGTGGAACATTTTTTTTTCTTATTTAGTTACTGTCCAGTCTTATGTATGTAAACTAAGGACTCTTTTTGATGATTATAACATTTTATATTTTCTTAAATTGGAATATATATATATATATATATATATATATATATATATATATACACAGTCGAACCTCTATATATATCAAACTTTTTTAGGAACTTTGAATTTTTATTAGAAAAAATATTTTGTATGTCGAATAAAATTTCTATATATTCGGCATACAGAATGTTTTTTCTAATAAAAATTCAAAATTCCTAAAAAAAGTTTGATATATAGAGGTTCGACTATGTTTGTGTATATATATATATATATATATATATATATATATATATATATATATATATATATATATATTTTACATCTTTTCCTTACATGGTAACCCCACATAAGGACCGTTTATTATTTTATACATGCTCCATGCGTTAGAGGCATACTACATGATTGGTACGATTTATCAAATTTACATATTCAGTGGTTTAATACAATTCCAGTGTTCAATTGAAATAAAAACAAAACTAAATCAAACAAACAAAAATAAATAAAAATGAAGTATAGCCAACAAGAAATCACCTACGCTGCCCATCTTTGGTCAGTGAGTCAAAGTCTATATTTTTAATAAATTTAAGCAAGTCTGTCTTGAATTTAGAAAGCAAATTTTGTTCTGTTTCAGGCCATTGTCCATTTCTGAGAATTATACTTTTAATCAAATGAAAACGTTGTTTGTCAAATAATTTACAATCATAAAGTATATGTCTAAAATTTTAGATTTGTCCGTCTTCTTCGCATAAGTCTGTTTGTATAATGTTGAACCGTTTGAGATATTGTTTTGTGTTTCCATGTTCTGTCAGTAGTTGCGTTAGTTTGTAATCATTACTGTGTATAGTTCTGTAATTTTGTGATGTAATACTATATATATATATCGGACGAAAATTCCAATTTAAGAAAATATTAATGTTATAATCATCAAAAAGAGTCCTTAATTTACGTACATAAGAATGGGTAATAATTAAATAAGAAAAAAAAATTTGTTTCAGAAGAAGCACAGGAGTACCTGAATTCATGTATCCCTTTCCTAACATAGAAAGTGAAATTTTCATTTTAAATTCAGTTCAACTTTGCCTTTCTTGTTGTGAACGTTGCTCCTAAAAGATTAATTAAGCACAAATAGATATTAGAAGCTATTTTGCGCGAAAACAAAAATAAATTAATTTTTATGCATGTTTGCATATCTTTAATACAAGTCCTTATTAAATTATAAATGTGCATTTGTAAAAAAAATCTGTAATCACAGTTGTAATTTTTATAATTTTTCAAATAGGTGCTATTGATCTTTCAGTTTTGTTTTTCTTTAACACTAAAAAATTGACTTCGTTACTTCTTCAACTCTAAAGAATCACGTGTAATTTGCATGTGGGTCCTGGTTCACACATTCAAGCTGAACGTCATCATCAACGACCGATGGGCGACCTGATCTGGGTGCGGCAGTATTCCGGTGGATAATTGACTCTCCTATGGCACGAATTTCTTCGGCGGCTGCCTTTCCGCTTAAACCTTTTTTCCAGTAACGTCTCAAAAGACCGCGAATCACGGTTTTTTCTTCTGACATTGCACGTGCGTTTCAAAAATGTAAATGATACCATAAAGCCAACTCAAGTCACAAGGGCATTTGTAACAACCTAATGTTTATAATTATATATATATATATATATATATCATTATGCATGCTATTTGTGCTATTCGTCGAGCTTCATCAATATAGCAAGCTGTAGAAAACAAGACAAATAGCAGGCTCGGTATAGCAGACTTGGTTGAATGCTATTGGCAGTGTCAATCTACTAATTGACTGCCAGATTGCTTTTGTCAGCTCAAAGTTTTCAAAATGTTAGGAATTTTTTTACACGGTTAGGTATTAGTTTATTTATGTCAGTAAAATTAAAAACCTGTCACTTCAATGGAGAACCAAGAAAGAAGGAAGATGGACAAAGGAAGATGTACTTCATTTAAATAAAAAAATATTAGAAAATAAAAATTAATTTGGGTACAACTTTCCAATACAAGTTAGCGAGATGAGTGGGAGACTGCTGGACTACTGTGCCAGGAAGCTGTGGGATAAAGCAGTAAAAAAACCTTTAGTAATCTTTATATATGTAAATAAATATATATGTGTGCATATTTATAATGTGTATAAAGTCAAATAGTGAAAGTTAACAAATACAGAAAATATTTATTATCACTACTATATATTATTACGGTAGTATAGATCCCTTTTCCGGCTCTCAGGAGCGATTTTGCGATTTTGACGGGTGAGGTATCAAAAGAAATAGAATTTCACGGAGAAGTGACGAATCCTGATTTTGTTTCTTAAAATCTTACAGGGGCTTAAATAAAAGTGATGAAAAAACTGGAAGGTTTCACAAATTTGACGACTGAGAGTCAACGGATCGAGACGGGATAAGTTGGGTTTTACAGATTTTTACGCGGGAATCAAAATCATGTATGATCCTTCGGATCATACTGGTCCAGCGTTTTAAAACTTAAAAACCTACCGTTTTTGAGATAATGCACGATATAGGTCCGCACGGGTCTCATGCCATCTTGCGTATGTGCCGTTGTCATGGCAACTTTATATCAATTTGAGTCTGTTTACAAAAATTTTTAATGAGTGGGAAATTATATACTGTTTACCATGTCCAACCCTAAAGGGCACTGCTAAGTATGAATACTACACATAGAAAATGTTATAGCTGGACCTAATTGCCTAACTGTTGAATTGAAGAGATGTTTTCCAGTGGGGTAAGCTTATTATTAAATATGAACTGTAACTTCAACATAGTCATTACAAACTATGTAGCTTCACCAAATGTGTGTGTTAAATTAACTTTCTTGATAATAATATATTGTTTATACGAATAAATATGTTTCCCTAATATCGCTTCTTATACTTGGAATTATGGATTAGAAGATATCTGATGCGATAGTTCTCGCTCGGGTATACTAATTTAATTTTATTTTGAAAGTAATGTTTTATGTAAAGAGTATACCCTAAATGAAGTAGCGAAAAATTTTGTTTGTTCTTGAATTCTTACGTCCCAAGGGAGAGGGGCTATAGTTCAGTAAAGGGTATAAATAAAGTTATTATATTTAGGTACAATTTAATATGTACAATATAAATCCCATTTTATTTGATATATTTTTTTTTAACCAATTCATGATTTGGTATGTATATATCCGACTGATATATATATATATATATATATATATATATATATATATATATATATATATATATATATATATATGTATGTATATATATATGTATATATCCGGTATGTATGTATATATCCGAACCTCTGCGTATCGAAACTTCCATACATCGAAATGTTTTTAGAAATCTTGAATTTTCATAAGTAAAAAATATATTGAATATCGAATAAAATTTCTATATATCAAGCAAAAAATTCCCATTTAAAAAAAATATAAAATGTGATTGTAATCAAAAAGAGCCTTCAGTTTACGTACATAAATATCTGATGTGGGCAACGCATGACTTCCTTGTACTTCTATTAAATTATAAATCCGTGGCTCAAAAATTGATACTGAATTTGGTTACTAGTTTGCGAAGATTGCAGTAACGACACTCGGCGTCCCGCCATCCATCTATTGGCGCACACACACACAAAACAGACACTCTTGTTACTGGAGGTCTCATTCCGTTATTATATGTTGTTTCCTTCAGTAGGTAACTAGTTTCCAAGCTATTTCTCCATTTTCCATGACAACAATAAAACTGTCAATATCACTGGATAAAGCATTGGAAATAGACAGTTTCGACATTTTAAGCGGAAAAACCCACTAAACTAATATTTCATTCTCATGCTGCAGATTTGTTGATCTCACAAATGGGGAGGAAAACCAGTATTTTACACTCAATTTTAACACTTAAAACAAGTAATAAAAATGTTTAATTGGATTGGAAACCAAATTGCGTTTGTAAACTTTATTACCGAAACAGATAATTTATTTATTTAATTTAAGTATAATTTTTGATGTAAGCTTATTACGACCTTCAAGTAAAGTACCCTTTTCCGGCTCTCAGGAGCGATTTTGCGATTTTGACGGGTGAGGTATCAAAAGAAATAGAATTTCACGGAGAAGTGACGAATCCTGATTTTGTTTCTTAAAATCTTACAGGGGCTTAAATAAAAGTGATGAAAAAACTGGGAGGTTTCACAAATTTGACGACTGAGAGTCAACGGATCGAGACGGGATAAGTTGGGTTTTACAGATTTTTACGCGGGAATCAAAATCATGTATGATCCTTCGGATCATACTGGTCCAGCGTTTTAAAACTTAAAAACCTACCGTTTTTGAGATAATGCACGATATAGGTCCGCACGGGTCTCATGCCATCTTGCGTATGTGCCGTTGTCATGGCAACTTTATATCAATTTGAGTCTGTTTACAAAAATTTTTAATGAGTGGGAAATTATATACTGTTTACCATGTCCAACCCTAAAGGGCACTGCTAAGTATGAATACTACACATAGAAAATGTTATAGCTGGACCTAATTGCCTAACTGTTGAATTGAAGAGATGTTTTCCAGTGGGGTAAGCTTATTATTAAATATGAACTGTAACTTCAACATAGTCATTACAAACTATGTAGCTTCACCAAATGTGTGTGTTAAATTAACTTTCTTGATAATAATATATTGTTTATACGAATAATTATGTTTCTCTAATATCGCTTCTTATACTTGGAATTATGGATTAGAAGATATCCGATGCCAGAGTTCTCGCTCGGGTATACTAATTTAATTTTATTTTGAAAGTAATGTTTTATGTAAACAGTATACCCTAAATGAAGTAGCGAAAAATTTTGTTTGTTCTTGAACTCTTACGTCCCAAGGGAGAGGGGCTATAGTTCAGTAAAGGGTATAAATAAAGTTATTATATTTAGGTACAATTTAATATGTACAATATAAATCCCATTTTATTTGATATATTTTTTTTTAACCAATTCATGATTTGGTATGTATATATCCGACTGATATATATATATATATATATATATATATATATGTATGTATCCGGTATGTATGTATATATCCGGTATGTATGTATATATCCGAACCTCTGCGTATCGAAACTTCCATATATCGAAATGTTTTTAGAAATCTTGAATTTTCATAAGTAAAAAATAGATTGAATATCGAATAAAATTTCTACATATCAAACAAAAAATTCCCATTTAAAAAAATATATAATGTGATTGTAATAAAAAAGAGCCTTCAGTTTACGTACATAAATATATGATGTGGGCAACGCATGACTTCCTTGTACGCCTATTAAATTATAAATCCGTGGCTCAAAAATTGATACTGAATTTGGTTACTAGTTTCCGAAGATTGCAGTAACGACACTCGGCGTCCCGCCATCCATCTATTGGCACACACACACAACACAGACACTCTTATTACTGGAGGTCTAATTCCGTTATTATATGTTGTTTCCTTCAGTAGGTAACTAATTTCTAAGCTATTTCTCCATGTTCCGTGACAACAATAAAACTGTCAATATCACTGGATAAAGCATTAGGAATGGACAGTTTCGACATTTTAAGCGGAAAAACCCACTTAACTAATATCTTATTCTCATGCTGCAGACTTGTTGATCTCATAAATGGGGAGGAAAACCAGTATTTTACACTCAATTTTATACTTAAAACAAGTAATAAAAATGTTTATTTGGATTGGAAACCAAATTGCGTTTGTAACCTTTATTACCGAAACAGATAATTTATGTATTTAATTTAAGTATAATTTTTGATGTAAACTTATTACGACCTTCAAGTAAAGTACCCTTTTCAGCTCATCAATTTGAACGAAAATAAATTAAATACATTCATTTCGATATAAAAGTCCTATTTACCAAATTTGAGTTTTACATTATATTTTAATATAATTTTTGATGAAAGTCTAATATGAAGTAAAATACCGCTTCCGGTTTTCCAATTTAGACCAAAATCTAGTATGTTATTTAGATCAATATATAAATTATAAATACTAAGTTTGAGAAGTTTTGTATAGTATTTTAATATAATTTTTGATGGAAATGAATTATGACCTTCAAGTAAAGTACCATTTGCGGTGATCAAGCAGTGACCAAAAAGGGAGATTCACAACTAGATCTTAGGACAATCCTAAATACGAAATTTTAACTTTCTACGGCTAACCATTTTTGAGTTATGCCAGATACGTACGAACGTACGAACGTACGTACAGACCTCACGACGAAACTAGTCAAAATGGATTCAGGGATGGTCAAAATGGATATTTCCGTTGAAATCTGAAAACCGAAAATTTTCGCAATTACAATACTTCCTTTACTTCGTAGAAGGAAGTAAAAATGGGTAATAATTAAAGACATTTTCCTCTGGTTTGCAAATATTGCTAAATTCTCTAAATCTCTTTCCTAACACCGAGTGAAATTTTCATTTTAAATTCAGTTTAACTTTGCCTTTCTTGTTGTGAACATTGCTCCTAAACATGACTTCGGTGAAGAATTATACACAAAAAGACATAAGAAGCTATTTTGCGCCTAAACTAAAATAAATTAATTTTTATTAAATTTTAAAAATTTGCTTATTTTTAATACATATTCTTAATAAATTACAAATGTACCTTTAAAGGAATATTCCACTAATACAACACTATAAATGCACATTTGCAAAAAATTTACTATCAAAAATATAATTTTTCAAATAAGTGTCATTGATCGTTCAGTTTTGTTTTTCTTTGACCCTGAAAAAATTGTTGTTACATCATTAATCCCCCAAAATTATCTTTTATAATTCTAATGAATAGCTGTAATTGTTTTTAGCCCAAAAAGTGTGAACAATTAAAATGTTTCTGTATATCGATTTTTTTTCAAGAAAGCTTGATGTTTGATATATAGAGGTTCGACTGTATATACAAAAGTAATATGTATTTTTAACTAAAAATAACGGTGTACAAATAACAGATATATATTTTGAATTGTTGAACGTTCACAGGGGAAAGTTATTCTAACTCGGTGTAAAGATAATGCATTGGTGCTGCAACGCACAACGACGCGCGGTTCTCGGACGGGTTCACTCCAGTTGTTCATCACGCATCGCCAGGTCTCCATACGCTCTGCAGGTCTCAGTTAAAACAGTAAATATAAACGCATAACAAAAAAATGTTAAAGTAAAAATATCAAAAAAGTAAAAATATAAGTAGGCAATAAGAAAAAGTCGCGGACGGCGTACGGACGGATTTTTTTTTTATTCGATATGTGGATTCTACGTAACTTGAAACGTAAAACCTCAAATTTTGAGGGAAGGTTACAAAAATGTTTTCCTTGGTCGATTCCAAAGGCCTATTATTGAAAGTAATAAACCAAAAGCATTTACAGATAGAGATTTTTTTTTTCAATGCCTTGTTATGCTGATTCCAAAACACCTTACCTATCTTTATCCCCCTATCTTTACAAATGGCCGAGTTATGGGCTTATAAGATCTCTAATCGACTCCCATTTTTAAAGAAACAGACTGATGGTAATGTCGAATTCCGAGCATCATCCTGAGGTGACCTGTGACATTGGCACCGAATCTCAAGAAAATCGGTCCCGGAGAAAAGCCGCGGACGGCGAACGGCGGACGAACGGATTTTTTATTATTCGATATTTGGATTCTACGTATCTTGAAACGTAATACCTCATATTTTGAGGGGGGATTACCAAAATGTTTTTATTGGTCGATTACTAAGGTCATTATTAAAAAAAATAAACTAAAATAAAAGGTCTCCCAAGTATCGTCGTGTTATTGATATCATCTTTGAGGCCATAAATGAAATGAAATCTTTTATTAATACGCCAGGCAACGCAGTAAAAATATCTGATGTGGGCTACACATGACTTCCTTGTACCCCTATTATATTATAAATCCGTGGCTCAAAAAGTGATACTGAATTTGGTTACTAGTTTCCGAAGATTGCGGTAAAAATGACACTCGGCGTCTCGACATCCATCTATTGACACACACACTCTTGTTACTGGAGGTCTCATTCCGTTATTACATGTCGTTTTCCTTCAGTAGGTAACTTGTTTTTCAAGATATTTCTTCATGTTCTGTTACAATAAAACTGTCAATATCACTGGATAAAGCATTGGAAATCGACAGTTTCGACATTTTAAGCAGAAAACCCCACTTAACTAATATCTTACAAATGGGGAGGAAAACTAATATTTTACACTAGATTTTAACACTTAAAATAAGTAATAAAAATGTTTAATTGTATTGGAAAACAAATTGCGTTTGTAACCTTTATTACCGAAACATATGATTTCTCTTTTAATTTAAATATAATTTTTAATGTAAGTTTTTTATGGCCTTCAAGTAATAATTTAGACCAAAATCCAGTATGTTATTGAAATCAATATATAAATTATAAATACTAAATTTGAGAAGTTTTGTATAGTATTTTAATATATTTTTTGATGGAAATCAATTATGACCTTCAAGTAAAGTACCACTTCCGATGATCAAGTAGTGACCGAAAAGAGAGGTTCACAACTAGATTTTACAACAATCCTAAATACAAAATTTCAACTTTCTACGGCTAACTTTGAGTTATGCAAGATTCGTATCTTACGTACGTACGTAAAGACGCCACGACGAAACTAGTCCAAATGGATTCAGGGATGGTCAAAATAGATATTTCCGTTGAAATCTGAAAACCGAAAATTTTCGCGAATACAATACTTCCTTTACTTCGTTCAAGGAAGTAACAAGATAATTCACAATGTTAAGTTTCCCATCATTTAGATCTAGGATGCACAAACTACTTCGGGATATATGCCTTTAAAAGGGCCTAAGATGATCCCTTGATCTCTCCCTTTGTGAAGGACTCAGAGAAAAAGTCCATGAACTCCCCGAGATAGGTACATCTCGTCGGCGTCTATCCCTTTTTTATAGCAGGTCCCTAAGGGTTTATCTTGAACCCTTTCAAGGCTAACAGCTCAGTCGGGTCCCTTAAGCTGCATCTTTTAACGGCATCTATCTTCTTGTAACAAATGAAAATTGTTTATTTTTATAACTTTCTTCCTCAACCCTAAACATTCATAATGTAAAATGAAAACACTGATCCATTTTGAGTACGACCTACTATAACTTTCTTAAAATGTTATCTAAAATTACAAAGGCCGACAAAAAAAAATTTTTTGAAAACTTTTTTAACTTTAGTAGTTGATCTTTATATATTTTATGTGCTGAATCTAAATCTGGCCTTAGTTTTTTTGTATCATCCATAGTTTTCCGTAGGTTTCAGGCTCACCAAACATCCTAACTTTTTAAACTTCTGTAACATGTTAGCTACAATAGAAACATACTCTGGGTCTTTTTCATTTCCCAAGAACTTTGTAACGACTTGCTTGAATGATACCCATGCTTCTTTCTCATTTAAGGTCATTGTGGATTCAAAGTTAACATCAAACATCATTTTTCTAATGTCAGGTCCGACAAAGACGCCTTCTTTTAGTTTAGCTTCTGAAAGGCGTGGCAACTTTTGGCAGAGATACTTGAAACATGGTCCATCTTTAGGCAAAGCCTTTACAAATTGTTTCATGAGGCCTAAGACTGAAAGCTGTTCAATTCTTTAAAAATCGCTTAATTTAATAAATTTAACGACAAAATGTGAAGAAATTGTGGGTGATACAGCTTTTTTAATATCATATTTGGATTCAGCACCCTAAAAACTAAAGGAATAAGGTATTTTCAGCAAAAAAAAATTTTCATCGTTGGTCTGTGTTATTAGTCATATTTTAGTAATTTATTTAATTAGGGATTGATCAATTATTTGCCACTTCTATAATATTGTATTTATTGAAACTAGTTTCGAATGTTATACATTCATCTTCATTTTTAAAAACTCACACAAATCCATGAATAAGCAATTAAAAATACAGTTCGGTATGTATATATACATATTACATATTAAATTAAATGTAATATTATAAAATTATTATTATAAAACATTTATGAATTATGAATTAAATTAAGACAAGAAATCAAATACATGCCGGTAATCATCAAGGTTTAAGTTGATTATATCAAACAGAAAGGTCACATTGATTTCTTGCACTGAACTAGCAATGAAAGAAACGTGCGATGTTTTTAGGTAAACGGTTTAAGGGTCGGGGCTTTTTCAGTGATTCCGGTGAGCAATTTTTTTTTTCTGTTATAGATGGGAATAAATTTAAGATGGGACTATTGGAGATATTTATTTGGCCATTAAAGCAATAATATGGATTGGATTTGAAGGATTTTATTATTTCAAGTGCTTCATATATATTTAATTTGAGGCTATTTCTCTGTGATGCATTAATTTAACTCCCGAGTCTCTGATGAAATTATGTTTTTTTTTTTTTTTTTATTTAAATGAATTGCAAAGTTGGAATTCTCTGTTTTATTATTATATGCACGTATATGTTCCTTTAATCTCTAATTTAGTGATTTCTTACCATCATCCATACGTCAGCTGAGTAATTTATTTATTACAAATTTATTTTCACCTTGAATTCAGCTTTGACAGAAGGATGACTTTGGACTTAGACATGTAAAAATGAAACGAAAAACTGTAAACAAAAGGCTGAAGCTACTACTACCAAATCTTTGAAACTAAATATATCAATGTATACAATGTATAAGACACTAACAATAAATTTTGGCAATTTTTTTTAAATTTGCGATTGGTTTAATTAGGGCAGATATAAGGTACTAAACACAGCAGTCTTAGTAAAGAAATTTAGATGTTAACAAACATTTCCTAAGTTTCCTGTTTCTTTTTAACTGGCTTTTATACGGCACTAAATGTTTCCCTAGATATGTATGGGGACCGGAAATGTGTTTGTTTTTGTTTAGTTTAAACAATGGTTTGTATACGCGTAAAATTAGATTCCTCGATCACTTCTTTAAGGAAATGTTACTAAAAAAAAAAAAAAAATTTACAACTCCGTATGTAGTTGATTATGGAATATAAAGTTAATATTTAAACAGAATTATTACCAGAAGATGACTAAATTAAAATTTATACCTCACCCCACAATACTCGTCAATAACACAGGCCAACCATGAAAAAAAAAAAAGTACTGAAAATACCTTATTCCTATAGTTTTTAGGGTGCTGAATCCAAATATATTAAAAAAACTGTATCATCCAAAATTTCTTCATATTTTATAGTTAGAATTATTAAATTAAGCGATTTTTAAAGAATTGAACAGCTTCACAGGCCAACGATAAAAAATCTTTTGTACTGAAAATACCTTATTCCTATATTGTTAAGGGTGCTGAATCCAAATATTATATTAAAAAAGCTGTTTCACCCACAATTTCTTCACATTTTATCGTTAAATTTATTAAATTAAGCGATTTTTAAAGAATTGAACAGCTTTCAGTCCTAGGCCTCATGAAACAATTAGGCCTTAAGTTAGGCCTCATGAAACAATTTGTAAAGGCTTTGCCTAAAGATGGACCATGTTTCAAGTATCTCTGCCAAAAGTTTCCACGCCTTTCAGAAGCTAAACTAAAAGAAGGCGTCTTTGTCGGACCTGACATTAGAAAAATGATGTTTGATGTTAACATTGAATCCACAATGACCTTAAATGAGAAAGAAGCATGGCTATCATTCAAGCAAGTCGTCACAAAGTTATTGGGAAATGATAAAGACCCAGAGTATGTTTCTATCGTAGCTAACATGTTACAGAAGTTTAAAAAGTTAGGATGTTTGATGAGCCTGAAACCTACGGAAAACTATGGGTGATACAAAAAAAACTAAGGCCCGATTTAGATTCAGCATATAAAAATCTATAAAGATCAACTATTAAAGTTAAAAAAGTTTTCAAAAAAAATTTTTTTGTTGACCTGTAAATCAACCAAATATTCAGAAACCAAAGGGCTCTAATACTAATCCTACAATAAGAGAAAAGGTAATTTAGGAACTATACAAATCCTAAATTAATTTTTTTTTTGCATACGAAGAAAATAAAATTAAACCAAAATCAATAATATTAAATAAAAAAATAAATACCTACTTTTTTACTTTCCCTTATCTATATATGAAATAAATAACGAAAATGGTCTGTATGTGTATTTGGTGAGACTAGTTCAAAAAAGAAAAGTTGTACGAAACTTGAATTCCGTATTTAAGGTAGGTAATATGCCTGGGATGTTACAACCAGTGTTGGACAAAATATTATTCCAACACAAGGATACAGTAACTTTTTCTCCAAAATCGACTTACCGAACATGCTACTTTATACAATCGATTTAACAAAAAATTTTAAGAATTTTCAAAATGGCTTCTTTAAAGAACCTTTAATTTTGTTTATTTGAAATATTTAACCGTCTTTAATTGTTAGTAGTTATTCAAAATTCTTAAATGCAAACTATAAAATAATTTGATAATGAAATAAAGGAGAAAATATCTGATGTGGACAACACATGACTACCTTGCACGCCTATTAAACCAGTATTTTACACTCCATTTTAACACTTAAAACAAGTAATAAAAATGTTTAATTGGATTGGAAACCAAATTGCGTTTGTAACCTTTATTACCGAAACATATGGTTTATGTATTTAATTTAAATATAATTTTTGATTTAAGCTTATTACGACCTTCAAGTAAAGTACCCTTTTTAGCTCATCAATTTGAACGAAAATAAATTAAATACATTCATTTCGATATAAAAGTTCTATTTACCAAATTTGAGTTTTACATTATATTTTAATATAATTTTTGATAGAAATCAATTATGACCTTCAACTAAAGTACCCTTTTTGGCTCACCAATTTTAACCAAAATATAGTAAATATATACATATCGATATAAAAGTCCTATTTACAAAATTTGAGATGTTTTACATTATATTGTAATATAATTTTTGATGAAAGTCTAATATGACCTTCAAGTAAAGTACCGCTTCTGGTTTTCCAATTTAGACCAAAATCTAGTATGTTATTTAAATCAATATATAAGTTGTAAATACTAAATTTGAGAAGTTTTACATGGTATTTTAATATAATTTTTGATAGAAATCAATTATGACCTTCAAGTAAAGTACCAAACCTCCTCAGTAATAAAATAAAAGTACCAAACTTCCGTTACTTCGTACAAGGAAGTAAAAAGGAGAAATATTTCCTAATGTTGAAAATATACTTCCAGAGATAAGAGTAGTAATAACATTGATGTATAATATACTGTTGGAAAGCTAAATAATCTAGAAAAAATAATATGTAACATATAAAGTCGTAGAAGGTTCAGGTACCGACTTTATAGATCCATGGTGTGCCCCAGAACTTATTAGGGAATAGGTTGGTAGGAAGGGTATAGGAATGGTTAAAGACGGAAAATGCTAATGAATTATCAATTGAAAAATTACCCAATTCGTTCTTCTTGTCCGGAAAAATTAATTATGAATTTATAATCTGTATATATATAGACGTCTTTTTTTGAAAAAGGCGTAAGCATTATTCAGCAAACTTTACAGGAAACACGTGAAACGATTTTTCCTCAAATAATATATATATTTTTTTTAAATTTTGCTCTTTATTGTATAGAGTAGGAGTTTATTAACCTGGCAAAACATTTATAATTACAATATATTTTAAACGATTCTAGCACTGGTTAAGGATTTTTAGATAATTCTCAATTTTTTTTTCGATATATCGTGAGCGGGAATCGATAGAGGTGGTGTTTACGTCCTTAAGTCTTTTTCAAAAAATGACGTCGATATCCAAAAACTATTGTCCAAGACAAAAACTGAACGATGGCAATAATAGAAAATCGTATTTTTTTCCTAATTCTGAATCCTTAAAAGAAATCAAATAACTAAGATCAAGAAAAGATTAACGAACTTCTCCAACATTTGTTAACTGAGAAAATGAAATTAATTTTCAAGGTGTGGAGAGGTAATTGAGATAATAATACGTGTAAAAGATTTATTTTATATTTGTTCTTATATCAACGACTATAGTTACGAAAAAACAATAGTTCAGTTAACGGTTGTTACACGATAAACAATTAAAATTGGAATTCACTCCGTGTAACGTCAGATGAAATTAAAAAAAAAATTAATAAAAATCCGCAAAATGCACAGATAAGTTAAACAGAGAGAAGACGAATATAATACAATTACAGCTCCAATGTTATCATGTACTAATTTAAATATCTCGTGTGTCCAAGCACACGATTTTCCTTACTGCTTTGAATAACTACTCCAATACAGAAAAAGTTTGCTATATATTTGCTAATATTGTCTCGATAAGGATTTTTTTTTTTTTAAGTTTAGCTTTATAGACCATTTAATTGTCCGAGAAAATTATAGTTTTCGAATTATTCGACAAAATAAAATAAGCATATCAAGAATTTGAATATTTGATTAAGAAAAATATCTGATGTGGCCAACACATGACTTCCTTATACGCCTATTAAATTATAAATCCGTGGCTCAAAAAGTGATCCTGGATTTGGTTACTAGTTTCCGAAGATTGCAGTAAAAACGACACTCGGCGTCCCGACATCAATCTATTGACACACACAAATGGGGAGGAAAACTAGTATTTTACATTCTGTTTGAACACAAAACAAGTAATAAAAACGTTTAATTGGATTGGAAACCAAATTGCGTTTGTAACCTTTATTACCTAAACATATGATTTCTCTTTTAATTTAAATATAATTTTTGATGTAAGCTTATTATGACCTTCAATACCCTTTTCGGCTCACAAATCTTTGAGATGTTTTACATTATATTTTAATATAATTTTTGATGAAAGTCTAATATGATCTTCAACTAAATTACCACTTCCGGTTTTCCAATTTGGACCAAAATCTAGTATGTTATTTAATTCAATATATAGATTATGAATACTAAATTTGAGAAGTTTCTCATAGTATTTTAATGTATTTTTTGATGGAAATCAATTATGACCTTCAAGTAAAGTACCACTTCCGGTGATCAAAAAGTGACCAAAAAGGGAGATTAACAAATAGATTTTAGGACAATCCTAAATACAAAATTTCAACTTTCTACGGCTAACTGTTTTTGAGTTATGCGAGGATACGAACGTACGTACGTACAGACGCCACGACGAAACTAGTCAAAATAGATTCAGGGATGGTCAAAATGGATATTTCCGTCGAAATCTGAAAAACGAAAATTTTCGCGATTAAAATACTTCCTTTACTTCGTACAAAGAAGTAAAAAGGTAAAGAGAGCTACTAGAGGGGGTGGGTGGCCTATTGACAGGTCGACTAATGTTTTTTGCACTATCTGTACATCGAATGCCGAATCTGCCCCGAATATGGTTAATCTTCGATTTCAAAATCCAATAACTCCAACCTTATATTATTATTTAATTTAATAGTTTATATATATATATATATATATATATATATATATATATATATATATATATATATATATATATATATATATATATATATTAAGAATTCATGATAACATTTTCGGTTTTTCTTATAATTATTTTACGAAATTTATAGGTTGTAAACAATTTATTACAGCTTTTATAATTTATGATCAGGCATTTATTTATTCTAAAACGAGATCTTCATTTATGGATTCTAGTTGAGGGTATACATCATTTCAGGCCCTTAACCTATTTTAATAAATTATTAAAGTTTAATACTAACAAATTAAGAGGAATAAAATGGAAGATAATTAAAATATATTTACGACTACTAAAATAATTAAAACAAATAACATAACCCACTAATTCATATAACCATGCTTATATTTTAAATGCGTAAATATATTTTAATTATCTTCCATTTTATTCCTCTTAATTTATTAGCATTCAACTTTAATAATTTATTAATTAATATTGACTAGTATACCCCAGCGAGAACTCTCGCATAATCCCTAATACATTAGAAGTATAAGCGATATTAGGGAAAGATATTTATTCGTGTAAACAATATAATATTACCAAAAAAGTTTATTTAACATTCAGATTTGGTGTATCTACATAGTTTGTACTGACTATGTTGAAGTTACGATTCATACTTAATAAGTAATTAGCTTATTCCACTGGAAAACATATCTTCAATTTATCCTGTAGGCAATTAGATTCAGCTATAACATTTTCTATGTGTAGTATTCATATTTAACAGTGTCCTTTAGGGTTGGACATGGAAAACAATATATAATTTCCCACTCATTAAAAGTTTTTGTAAACAGACTCAAATTGATATAAAGTTGCCATGACAACGGCACATACGCAAGATGGCGCAGGATCCGTGCGGACCTATATCGTGCTTTATCTCAAAAACGGTAGGTTTTTTTGCTTTAAAACGCTGGACCAATACGCTCCTTAAGAGCGTATGTGGTCTTGATGCCCGCGCCAAAATCTTTAAAACCCAACTTATCCCGTCTCGATCCGCTGACTCTCAGTCGTCAAAACTTTGAAACCTCCCAGTTTTTTCATCACTTTTATTTAAGCCCTTGTAAGATTTCAAGAATCACTACTATATATTATTACGGTAGTATAGATCCCTTTTCCGGCTCTCAGGAGCGATGGATTTTGATGAATGAGGTATCAAAAGAAAGGGAATTTCATAAAGAAGTGACGAATTCCAATTTCGTTTATTAAATTCTTACTAGGGCTTAAATAAAAGTGGTGAAAAAACTGGGAGGTTTCACAAATTTGACGACTGAAAGTCAGAGGATCGAGACGGGATAGGTTGGGTTTTAAAGATTTTGACGCGGGCATCAAGATCATGTATGATCCTTCGGATCATACTGGTCGAGCATTTTAAAGCCTTAAAACCTACCGTTTTCGAGATAATGCACGATATAGGTCCGCACAGGTCTCATGCCATCTTGCGTACGTGCCGTTGTCATGGCAACTTTATATCATCAATTTGAGTCTGTTTACAAAACTTTTAATGAGTGGAAAATTATATATTGTTTTCCATGTCCAACCCTAAAGGACGCTGCTAAATATGAATACTACACATAGAAAATGTTATAGCTGGATCTAATTGCCTAACTGCTAAATTGAAGAGATGATTTTCAGAGGGATAAGCTAATTACTTATTAAGTATGAACTGTAACTTCAACATAGTCATTACAAACTATGTAGCTGTTAAACCAAACCTGTGTGTTAAATAAACTTTTTTGGTAATATTATATTGTTTATTCGAATAAATATATATCCCTAATATCGCTTATACTTCCAATGTATTAGGATTGATATCTAATGCGAGAGTTCTCGCTCGGGTATACTAGTCACTACTATATATTATTACGGTAGTATAGATCCCTTTTCCGGCTCTCAGGAACGATGGATTTTGACGGGTGAGGTATCAAAAGAAAGGGAATTTTACGGATAAGTGACGAATCCTGATTTTATTTCTTAAAATCTTACCAGGGCTTAAATAAAAGTGATGAAAAAACTGGAAGGTTTCAAAACTTTGACGACTGAGAGTCGGCGGATCGAGACGGGATAAGTTGGGTTTTAAAGATTTTGACGCGGGCACCAATATCACACACGCTCCAACGGAGCGTATTGGTCCAGCGTTTTAAAGCTTAAAAACCTACCGTTTTCGATATAACGCACGATATAGGTCCGCACGGACCCTGTGCCATCTTGCCTACGTGCCGTTGTCATGGCAACTTTATATCAATTTGAGTCTATTTACAAAAACTTTTAATGAGTTTAATATATTGTTTCCCTTGTCCAAACCTAAAGGGCACTGTTAAATATGAATACTACATATACAAAATGGTATAGCTGGACCTAATTGCCTAACTGCTGAATTGAAGAGATGATTTCCAGTGGGGTAAGTTAATTATTTATTAAGTATGAGCTGTAACTTCAACATAGTCATTACTATGTAGCTTCCCCAAATGTGCGTGTTAAATAATTTTTTTTAGTAATATTATATTGTTTCCCTAATAACGTTTACACCTCGAATGTATTAGAGATTTGAATAAGCATTGATGTCTAATGCGAGAGTTCTCGCCCGGGTATACTAGTCAAAATAATATCCTGTCTTTTGATACCTCATTAATCAAAATCCATCGCTCCTGAGAGCCGGAAAAGGGATCTATACTACCGTAATAATATATAGTAGTGATTGATATTATATCTAATTTAATATGTATAATAATACCAAACTATATTTTGAATTGCTTATTTATGAATTTTTTGAGTGTTTTTAGAACTGAAAATGAATGTATAATATTTGAAACTAATTTTCAATAAAACAAAATTATAGAAGTGGCAAATAATTTATTTACAAATTTATTACAAGCCGAGAACTCGTATACTCTTATTTTTGTGAATTTCTCTGGAGACAGATGAATATGGAAAAGGAATTGTTTAAAACGATTTTAGAAGATATGGCTGATTTCTTTCCTATTTAAAAATATTATTATTTAACATTTTGTAATTTAAACAATTGTATCGAATTCTAAGAAAACATATGTTTATAATATTTGTAACTGTTACTTTAAAAAGTAACTGGCAGTAGTAAAAGAGCATTTTTCCGTTATCTCACATCCAGTTATTTTTTATTGTTATAAACACATATGTTGTATTAAAAACAGTTAATTTTATTATAACAGATACATTTAAAAAAATAATAAAAATTGAATGCCTCGCATTGTGTAATATTTTCTTAAATTGGGGAAATTTGATACACTTTTCTTTGGAATCCGTTTCGTTAACTAATTATAAGAAATTCGTCTTTAGCAAAAAAAGGAGAAAACGATAATGTTATAATCACATGTGTTTTAGCCTATTTTTATAAAAAATAAACAATGAATTCATGTAACGCATTAATCGTTACACATATGCTGTTATAAATATAACCGTTATAAAAAATAACTGGATGTGAGATAACGGAAAAATTCCTAATAAAGTAAACAAAACCCGAACAACGCATTGGTAAAAATAAAATAACAGTTTTATATAATGAAGTCTCGAGGCATCCTCGGAGGATTATCTGGAACTAATTGAATATTGAAATATTTTCTAGTAATAGCTAAATTGCTAAGAAAACCTATACACCACATCCAGGCGAAAAAAACAAGTAATTAATTACAGCTGAGAATTAATAAGGCCGTGGCATATAAAATAGCGGTGAGTCCAAAAGCGACCTGAGGGCGCCATCATTAATTCATCAATGGATGATGTTCCCCAAGCCACGGCTAGATTGATCGAACCTCGAGGTGAATAATAATATGGAAGGCTGCGGTGGAAGAGACCGGGCTAGGCCGTTATTGAAATAAAAATTTATTCAATCATGAATAACTAACAATTATTTATTCCTTATTCAAAATATTTAACTATAAGATTACATTTTTATTCATTTAATGTTACACTTATATTTTTATAATTAATTTTCTTTGATCATTACTTAACGGAGTTCACAATCGAAATGACTCTGTTCCCTCGGGTATATTTGAAAATTTATTTTAATAAGGAAATTTTTATTTTAAGTATGTTTCCTATTTTTACTTCCTTGTACGCAGTAAAGAAAATATTGTAATCGCGAAAATTTTCGTTTTACAGATTTCAACGAAAATATCCATTTTGACCATCCCTGAATCCATTTTAACTAGTTTCGTCGTGAAGTCTGTACGTACGTACGTTCGTACGTATGTACGTGCGTATCTCGCCTAACTCAGAAACGGTTAGCCGTATAAAGTTAAAATTTTGTATTTAGTATTGTTGTAAAACCTAGTTGTGAACCTCCCTTTTTGGTCACTACATGATTACCGGAAGGGGTACTTTACTTGAAGGTCATTATTAATTTTCATCAAAAATTATATTAAAATATAATGCAAAACTTCTCAAATTTAATATTTATAATATATATAACGATTTAAATAACTTTCTAGATTTTGGTCTTAATTGGGAAACCGGAAGCGGTACTTTAATTGAAGGTCAAAATAAACTTTCATCAAAAATTATATTAAAGTATAATATAAAACATCTCAAATTGGGTGAATTGGACATATATATATATATATATATATATATATATATATATATATATATATATATATATATATATATATATATTATATATATATATGAATATAATGTATTTATTAGATTTTGGTTAAAATTGGTGAGCCGAAAAGGGTACTTTACTTGAAGGTCATAATAAACTTACATAAAAAATTATATTAAATATCTTGGGAACATTTATTTTTCGGAGAAACCTTATATTCCACACCACACTTATTTGCAAATCAGAAGCCAAGACCCAAAAAAAAAAACTCGACATCATTTATACGAAATTAAAGTTCAATATAAGTTTTCCTGAAAGCGGGGTATCTGAAGCCCAGCGGGTGGCTGAGAAAAACATTCTCAAGTACAGAACTATATAAAAAAAAAAAAAAAATCGCTAGTGGTCCTTCCGAAATTCCCCTTATAATGGATTTAGCCCCAAACTATATTTCTTAACGAAAATTTTGTCTACTTTAGGATGGTGGAATTGGAACTTAATAATATAGAATATTTTTTGTGTGATCATTCAACAAAAAAGGTGGCTTAATAATATAAATTAATAATATACATAAAATATATAATTGTATTATATTATACAGGGTGTTCCTTAAGTCACGTAAGAAATATTGTAAGAGGTGATAGTAGACCTCAAGAGCAACATAAAAGTTCTTATGGACCCTGATCCGATTCCACGCAGAAATGAAGGAAATTTAAGTTTTGTCTTAATTTAAGTCGCCTAGCCTCTTCCAGCTTCTTTACGTCTTCATAGGCCTGCCAACTCGACGTCCACTCGAGAGCTTCCCAGACCACCAATCCTCCCCACTTAAGGTGGGCCCGATCCACCTCCATTTTCTTAACCTAATTTCATCTTCTATTTTTCTCTGATTGGTCCTTCTCAGTAGCTAAAAGAGGAGAATAAAGAAGCCGGTCAAGAGTAAGGTGGGTGAGATTCCGACGGAGGACAATACCCAAGGAGACAGGTGCCGACAATAATTTGATTTGATTTGAGTTATTGAACCAGTATGACGAGGAGTGGTGCTTGGAAGGTACTCCAGAAGCAGCTCGGGAAAGAAGAAGAAGGAAGCCAAGAAAAATAATACAAAGTCGTGATGAACCTCCCTCCCTAATGGAGATCACCGAAGTCATACATACCCTAATGGAGATCACCGAAGTCATACATACCCTAAAGAATGAGTATATATATAAAAGTCTCCAGGGATCGATAATATCGAGGCGGAACTATTAAAAGCAAGGCCTGAGGGTGTTGCTAAGAGACTCATACCGATGTTCCAGAAGATATGGATGGAAGCCGTGTTGCCGAAAGACTGGGTCAAAGGGTTTGAATGTAATAACTGAAGAGGAATCATGCATTTTTCCGTGCCTCGTAAAGTCTGTCCAGGATTATCTTTTGGAGCAGTATAGAGAGTATCAGAATCAACTCTACTTGGTGTTAGTAAATTTCTTGAAGGTCTTTGACAGCGTGGATAGAGGAAGAATTTGGGCTACTCGGGAAAGATGACAGATCCGAGAAATTATCCTGAAACTCATTCAAGCTAAGTATAGGGAGTTTCAATGCTGCGTGAATCACGAAGATAATCTCTCTGAGTTTTTCCGAACCATAAAGGGGATTAGGATGGGCTGCTTGCTTATACTGGTGCTGGATGAGGTCAAGAGGAAGGCTGCAGCAGAAAAGCAAGGAGGAATCCTTTGGGGTCTCCAAAAAAGATTAGAAGGGGTTGGGTTAGCGGACGACAAAGGCAAAATGGCTCCTAGATTCTAAGACATCCAGAGAAAGATGCAAGAGCTGAATCGGACGGCGCGAGGTTAAATGCCAGAAATGAGGAGCCAATCACAATTCAAGGCCGAATAATATAAATATATTATATATATATATATATATATATATATATATATATATATATATATATATATATATATATATATATATATATATATCTATATATCTATATATATATATATATATATATATATATATATATATATATATATATATATAAATATGTATATTATATTTAGGAAGCACCGAGAGGCGTGGTGGGTGGTAGGACTGATCTGGGAGGTTCTCAATGATAGCAATGGCATTGAATTTAATCAATTGAATTAAAACCGTCTTGTTATAACAGATCGCTATTGCTGTCTTTATCAAAATAGCATTGAAACTATAATAAACATTCGCATATATATATAAAAAAAAAAATTAAAATATCCAAAACATTTTGAACATAAACAAATAGTCCTAGTCTGGCCTGCTGAGCTTAGACTAATAAATATCAAGCAAACGCTATTAGGAGAGCTCCAGAGTATAGGACAGATGAAATGTGTCTGCCAGCATGTAGCAATAATGTACTATGACGTCATCTCACGAGCATCGCGCAGCCGCACAGTAGGGCCAATCATTTTAAAACCTGACCAAATTATGAAAAATTCAAATCCAGGTATTGAGTGTGAATTATCACAGGTTTGTTTTTAATGCACATCAACTAACAGGAATCCGATATTTTGCACAATAAAAACATGTTAATTTATGGACATAATTTTTAATCCCTCCTAGTATCATTGTCTGTTTATTTACATTATAGCCTTGGAATATTGAAAAGTGTAAATCTGAAGGAGTCTGAAGTGTAAATGTTACAAGATTCGATTATTGTATGTTAATTTTTGTACGCCATTTATCAAGCCAATTTGGTAGTAAATTTATACGATTCTGTACGTTGTAGGAAGCTGTCGGGTTAATATTAGTCGAAAGGATTAATATTAGCCGTCCGCGATTGTTGAGAGAAGCGTGTCTGGTATCTGAGAGATGTCGGAAGTGTATATAGAGTATAGAACTGGACCTAAAATGCTGCCTGCAGCACACCTGCACTGATTCGACAATGGAATGTTTACTATCCTGGTTAACAATAAAAAAAACCTGTCCTCAAGATACGCCTTTATGATTAAATAATATCCAAGTGGTAAAATCAACACAAGTTTACAAAAGAGACCATCATGCCATACACTTTATATTTATAAAATGCTTGTGCGATGTCTAAGGCCACGTATGCACTTGTAACAAACTACCGTTCCGTTTCTCCGTTCCGTACCAACGATCCGAACATTGCTTCGAAGAACAAGACAGCGTTCCGAACATCGTTCCGTACGAATTGGATACGAGAGGACGATCGGGAGAATCGAGCGTTTTTCTGAAGTTGTGGTCGAGTTCTCGCCCCAGTATCAATCATCTATGCATCTATGTATCTAAGCAGCAAGTGGCAGCAGCCACGTACATTTTGATTGATTATCTAAAAGTAAAAAAAAAAAAACGCGTTGGTGGACAGCGAACTTATATTCAAACCGGGAACAATTTGGTGGGAGCAGCATGTTGACTGAGTTGAAGTTCCAGGGGGTCAGCGGCCTGTAAAAAAAATTTACCCGGATGCATCCGACGGATTTTGAATTGTTGCTACAGAAAGTAAGTCCGAAAATCGCGAAACAGGAAACGACCTTTCGAAGAGCAATCTCCGTGCAGGAAAGGCTCGCGGCTCGCGGTGAGCCTACGGTTTTTGGCCACGGGTGACTCCTTTACAAGCTAACAATACTTGTTCAGGATGTCAAAACAGACAATCGGGAAGTATATCAAGTTACTTGAAGACTACATGCCGGTAATGATATTTTTATTAGCCTTCCAGCATGTTGTTTAACATTAAATCTTTAAATTTAGCATTAAAGTTTTATTTTTTTTCTCAAGCCTACTGCTCTGAATCCCAAGTTAATTTGTTCGGCCATTTTAATAACAGAGGAATATCAAAATCGTATAATGTTTATTATAAAAGTTATTCGTAACATAAAAATATTAATAGTTGTTTTAAAATGTTTACTAAAAGACTGGAATGATGATCATTGCACATTTTTAGATTTTGCGGATGTATTGAAAACTTTAATATTTTTCTTCAAATAAAAAAAATAGATAAATAAAATTAATAATGAATCATTATAGAAGTTACCCAACAAACCGTTGGGAAATCACGTACCTATTTTACAGGAACCTAAGTTTTTTTATTAATTGATGAGATTATTTTTCATATTATTATTCATTGATCGTATGTTATTATTATTTATGAGTTTCCAATAAATGTTATTAATTTTTTTTTGCTATTTAAGGAATTCGAAGAACGGAACGGTGCACCTTGGATCCCGTTCAGACTCGTCTCACTCCGTTCCGAGCATTTCTTTGATGCGACAGTGAAAAACCGCCAGCGGAGCGATCGGCCCCGATCCGTTCTTCCGAACATTATTTATTTGAAGTTTTGCCGATCCTGGATTTGTTCGATTCGGAGGAACGGAAAGGCAGTTTGTTACAAGCGCATACGAGGCCTAAGAAACCTTCGGTGTCTTAGAAACCTTTTCTAATTCCACGGCTATGGTATCAACCACTCTATGGCATTGTAGTATTCTAGAGTGTACAGGTCTAAAACCGAATTCTTCTAACAAAGGATATAACCAACCTGGTTTCGGAAAAGTAAATATAATTTGAGAACATCTCAGGTTATTGTCGATAATTGATATTGCTATAGATAATTTCCTAAATAGACCTTAAGGGTGAGATAAATAGTTTTGACGCACATCTTCAAAGAGATAACTAAAACGAAAGCACTTCAATTAGAGTGATTTATGAGGAGACGATAAGAAGATTTACTTTAATGAGTTTTCGATTGCTCTTCAGGTGACACTAATGAGGTCAACCGAGAAGTATTGTTTTAATTTTTTTTTTCGGAATTTACTCAATATAAAAACTTTTACTTCTTTGTTAAAATACGACAGAAAATGTCGTTACAACTCTAAAGGTAGACTTTCACTGGTACTGCCCACGGTTGCGGCTGGCAGTTGACTACTACTTTGACATATTTCGCTGACACTGCTCGGCAGTCTAGGTATGACGTCCCTCACCGTTCCTGGAATCATACTGTCTCAGACGCGACGGTTCCCGCTTATCATTTGAAACAATGTTATTTAACAAAAAGGAATTTAGTTATTATGACGACGAACGCCTAGTAGGTTGTGTAAATCAGTTTCAGGTTTAATGAGTGGAAAAACATATTTTATTTTTATATTCACACATTATTATTATTATTATTATTGTATTAATAAACAATAAAGAAACTGCGACAGACGAACTTTGTTCACTATCTAAAATATCTAACAGATATCTAATTGTACATAATATAACAATATTTACGTTGTTAATATACAGTTGCATATATGTAAATACTCGTAAATAAACGTACTAATTTATCTATAATTTTTATTTATCTAAATAATATATAATTTTAAAGGTTTTAACGATATACTATATAGTTATAACGATATGGTATGATTATAAATATAGGAGAGGTTATGCAAGAATGGGCCAATTAAACGTTCCGATGGAACGCATATGGTCTGGATGTCCGCGTCAAAATCTTTAAAACCCAACTTATCCCTCCTCGATCCGCCGATACTTAATTTTTGATGAAAAACAGTAATGAACTTGAAGTAAAGTACCACTTCCGGTAATCATGCGGTGACTAAAAATGGAAGTTCACAATTTTATTATACAAAAATCCTAAATACAAAATTTCAACTTTCTACGGCTAACCGTTTTTGAATTATGCGAGATACGCACGAACGAACGAACGTACATACAGACGTCACGACGAAACTAGTCAAAATGGATTCCGGAATGGTCAAAATGGATATTTCCGTTGAAATCTGAAAACAAAAGAATTTCGCGATTACAATACTTCCTTTACTGCGTACAAGGAAGTAATGACAGACGGATTTACACAACCTCCATACGTATATGAATATCATAACTGTTATAGCATGAACAATTTTTTTCCTCGACCAATTTCCGATATTTGTTTTTGATTTGGTTGTACGGATTTTTAATACACGTTCAAAATTTATGCGGGATGTTGTTTGTTATCATATTCATTAATTAATTTATTTTCAATAAATTATTGAGCATATTTTTGTCCGAAAAAGTGTGTTTGCATAATAATTTTGCCAACCATAGACTGAGTGTGGAACATAAAAGGAAGTGAATGGATTGGTAAGGATCAGCTGGCTTTCATTGAATCTAAAAAGAGCAAAACAAACTTCAATTTTCAGTTTCAGTTCCAGAATTTTCCAGAAAATTGAATTATATTTAATATGTTATAAACAGTAACGTATTACTTCGTGAATATATCTTATGTAATTTTGGTTCAATGTTTATATTTTCAAGCTATTTACAATTTTTTAAATTTAAATTATTATACCCGAGCGAGAACTCTCGCATTAGATATCAATGCTTATTCTAATCCCTAATACATTCGAGGTGTAAGCGATATTAGGGAAACAATATAATATTACCAAAAAAGCTTATTTAACATACAGATTTGGGGAAGCTACATAGTTTGTAATGACTATGTTGAAGTTACAGTTCATACTTATTAAGTACTTAAAGCTTATCCCACTGGAAAACATCTCTTCAATTTAGCAGTAAGGCAATTAGATTCAGATATAACATTTTCTATAAGTATTCATATTTAGCAGTGCCCTTTAGGGTTGGACATGGGAAACATTATATAATTTCCCACTCATTAACAGTTTTTGTTAACAGACTCAAATTGTTATAAAGTTGCCATGACAATGGCACGTACGCAAGATGGCATGAGGCCCGTGCGGACCTATATCGTGCCTTATCTCAAAAACGCTAGATTTAAGGCTTTAAAACGCTGGACCAATATGATCCAAAGGATCATGCATGATCTTGAAGCCCGCGTCAAAATCTTTAAAACCCAACTTATTCCGTCTCGATCCGCCGACTCTCAGTCGTCAAAGTTCTGAAACCTTCCAGTTTTTTCATCACTTTTATTTAAGCCCTTGTAAGATTTTTAAGAAACAAAATCAGAATTCGTCACATCTCCGTGAAATTCTCGTTCTTTTGATACCTCACTCGTCAAAATCCATCGCTCCTGAGAGCCGGAAAAGGGATCTATATTACCATAATAATATATGCGCAATTTAATGCAGTAAAAACATAAAACGTGCAATTTAGCCAAAATTGTTTAAAATGTGGAATTTCGTGTAAATAACTTGTCCCCGATCGATTTCAAGCAACCGAAAAATAAGTGTAATTGTTATAAGAATCAACAATCATTAGATTTTTGTCCAACAAACCCCATATACGCGATGCATTGCGCACTAATCCGAAAATTTGTATACGGCGTACGCATGTCGAAATGGATATATATATAATATGTATCTGTAGAAAGCGAAAAGGAAAAAAAATAAAATAAAAAAAAAAGTCCTCAGTCCTTCTAAATATAAAATATAAAAAGATCAGGAGCCACAATGTCATCCTTAAAATAGAGCTGAATAAGACTGAATCCTTAACTATTTTGAGACATATTATATAGCTCGGCGATAGATGCGGGGATGGATTCTATTTAGGATTTTCTTCAGTAGAAAAAGCGAGAGATTACGTCAAACCTCACCGAAATAGTTGCCAGTGTAGACGTCAAAGGAACGTCAAAAAGCTCTCATTACGATGGCATTGTTCGCTCGACGCGGACCGCGCTAGAATATGGGATTTTCCGTCGCGTATTGCCGTTTATTCCCAAATGGTATAATATAAAATAATATGAAATGTAAAACCGATACGTAACAATCATAATATTATATAAATAGAATAAAAATCAAAATAGATACAATAGTTTTAAATATTTGGATATTGGAATTAAAATTAGGTATATGAATATAATAATACCAAAAAAGTTTACATACATACTGATTTGGTATATCTACATAGTTTGTACTTGAGTATGTTGAAGTTACGTTCATACTTAATGGGTTAATTTGCTTACCCCACTGGAAATCATATCTTCAATTTAGCAGTTAGGCAATTAGATTCAGCTATAACATTTTCTATATGTAGTATAAATATTTAACAGTGCCCTTTAGGATTGGGCATGGGAAACAATTTATAATTTCCCATTCATTAAAAGTTATTGTAAACAATCTCAAATTGATATAAAGTTGCCATGATAACGGCACATACGCAAGATGGCATGAGGCCCGTGCGGACCTATATCGTGCGTTATCTCAAAAGATTTTAAAACGCTGGACCAATACGTCCCGACGGAACGTAAATGGTTTTGATGTCCGCGTCAAAATCTTTAAAACCCAACTTATCCCGTCTCGATCCGCCGATTCTTAGTCGTCAAATTTTTGAAACCTCCCAGTTTTTTCATCACTTTTATTTAAGCCCTAGTAAGAATTTAACAATTCAAATTAGGATTCGTCACTTCTCCGTGAAATTCCCTTTTTTTTGATACCTCATTCGTCAAAATCCATCGCTCCTGAGAGCCGGAAAAGGGATCTATACTACCGTATTAATATATAGTAGTCACAAACACATACCCAGGACTCAGAGAAGTTGACAGGTGGTGGTGGCGATAAATTTTTTGATTTGCCTATTTTCCGTAAAGTTAATGTCAATTTATCTTCAGCTTCGATTGGAGCTTGCACTGCATTAATAGCTTTTCATACTATATCTCATTTCACCATGCTTAAAACAAAATTAAACTGAGAGGTATTTAGTCAAGAAATGTTCCTGAATCTTTTCCCATCATTCCGCAAATAGCCAGTTATTAACTTTAGCATAAAACCGTTCACTTTTCCGGGTTCAGAATATGCTGTTTGATTTACATCTAAATGTGAATAACATAATTTCATTTTCCTCTTCTAATAAAAAAGCAAGAATTACATACATGTTGGATACTTGCATGTATGTACTCCTTTCACGATCGCTATAACTCATAGTTTTTAATGTTTTAACGTTATAATATACAACTATAACGATATAATATGTGTACGATATATTATAACGATATCTACCTTAACACTGTCTACCTTAACATCCGCATGATGGTATAGAAGGATCAATCTGATTGGTCAGTTGACATCCGCAAGATGGTATAGAAGGATCAATCTGATTGGTCAGTAGACATCCGCATGATGGTATAGAAGGATCAATCTGATTGGTCAGTTGACATCCGCATGATGGTATAGAAGGATCAATCTGATTGGTCAGTTGACATCCGCATGATGGTATAGAAGGATCAATCTGATTGGTCAGTTGACATCCGCATGATGGTATAGAAGGATCAATCTGATTGGTCAGTTAACATCCACATGATGGTATAGAAGGATCAATCTGATTGGTCAATTGACATCCGCATGATGGTATAGAAGGATCAATCTGATTGGTCAGTTGACATCCGCATGATGGTATAGAAGGATCAATCTGATTGGTCAATTGACATCCGCATGATGGTATAGAAGGATCAATCTGATTGGTCAATTGACATCCGCATGATGGTATAGAAGGATCAATCTGATTGGTCAGTTGACATCCGCAAGATGGTATAGAAGGATCAATCTGATTGGTCAGTAGACATCCGCATGATGGTATAGAAGGATCAATCTGATTGGTCAGTTGACATCCGCATGATGGTATAGAAGGATCAATCTGATTGGTCAGTTGACATCCGCATGATGGTATAGAAGGATCAATCTGATTGGTCAGTTGACATCCGCATGATGGTATAGAAGGATCAATCTGATTGGTCAGTTGACATCCGCATGATGGTTTAGAAGGATCAATCTGATTGGTCAGTTGACATCCGCATGATGGTATAGAAGGATCAATCTGATTGGTCAGTAGACATCCGCATGATGGTATAGAAGGATCAATCTGATTGGTCAGTTGGCATCCGCATGATGGCATAGAAGGATCAATCTAATTAGGGATTGATAAATTATTTGCCACTTCTATGAATATGTTTTATTGAAAACTAGTTTCGAATGTTATACATTCATCTTCAGTTCTAAAAACACACAAAAAATTTAAAAATAAGAAATTCAAAATATAGTTTGGTATTATTATACATATTATATTAGATGTAATATAAATCAGTAATATAAAACATTTATGAATTATGAATTTAATTAAGACAAGAAATGAAATACAAGTTGGTACTCACTAAGGTTTAAATGGATTATATCAAACATATAATCCATATAAACATATACGTTTGATATAATCCATTTAGACCTTGGTGAGTACCAGCATGTATTTGATTTCTTGTCTTAATTAAATTCATAATTCATAAATGTTTCATAATACTGATTTATATTACATCTAATTTAATATGTATAATAATACCAAACTATATTTTGAATTGGTTATTTTTCAATTTTTTGTGTGTTTTTAGAACTGAGGATGAATGTATAACATTCAATAAAACAAATTTATAGAAGTGGCAAATAATTTATCAATCCCTAATCTACCTTTATTGTCTACAACCAATCACAGCGCAAAGAGCTCAAATAGTCTGTTCATAAAAAATTATGATATTATAAGTTGGCAAATGTTTTTGTGGCTTATTAATTGTTGTTTTTAACCAGTACATTGTTTGCCAAGTATATTATATAGTTGATATATTTATAATTAATTTTAATAACTGATTGTTGATTTAATAAGCTGATTGTTGTTTTTAAATTGTTTACTCGTTAGGTTTTATATACTTTGAAGGTATTTGTTTTTATAGTTTTAACATAAATATTGACGAAGAATGTGTTTCAAAACATCATTGTTACTGATTTTATAGTATATTACATTTATTAACAGTGTTTATTAAAATAATTACTTATTTCATTTTTTAAAGAAAGAAATAGCATACAGACTTCAACAGACGGATTTTTTTCATTATCTATGTGTTGTATAATGTTTATATATATATATATATATATATATATATATATATATATATATATATATATATGTCTTCAATCAATTAGAATTCCTTAACTTACCAGCTAATCATCGACTAACATAGAAAGGCAGCATATAAATTATATCGAATTCGAATTAATAAAAGAAATTTTGTAAACTTTAACTAAAACAATCAGGAATGTCTTTAAAATATCACTACTATATATTATTACGGTAGTATAGATCCCTTTTCCGGCTCTCAGGAGCGATGGGTTTTGACGAATGAGCTATCAAAAGAAATAGAATTTCACCGAGATGTGACGAATCCTGATTTGGTTTCTTAAATTCTTACTAGGGCTTAAATAAAAGTGATGAAAAAACTGGAAGGTTTCAAAACTTTGACGACCGAAAGTAGGCGGATCGAGACGGGATAAGTTGGGTTTTAAAGATTTTGACGCGGGCATCAAAACCATATATGATCCTTTGGATCCAGCGTTTTAAAGCCTTAAATCTACCGTTTTTGAGATAACGCGCACGATATAGGTCCGCACGGGTCCTGCGCCATCTTGCGTATGTGCCGTTGTCATGGCAACTTTATATCAATTTGAGTCTGTTTACAAAATCTTTTAATGAGTGGGAAAGTATATAGTGTTTTCCATGTCCAAGCCTAAAGGGCACTTTTAAATATGAATATTACACATAGAAAATGTTATAGCTGAATCTAATTGCCTAACTGATAAATTGAAGAGATTTTCGGGGGAGGGGAAGGGGGGGGGAGGGTAAGCTAAGTATTTATAAAGTATGAGTTGTGAATTCAACATAGTCATTATAAACTATGTAGCTTCCTCAAATGTGTGTGTTAAACTTTTTTGGTAATATTATACTGTTTATATGAATAAATATGTTTCCCTAATATCGCTTATACTTCTAAAGTATTAGAGATAATGCGAGAGTTCTCGCTCGGGTTATACTAGTTTATAATAAAAGATTTATTTATAGTAAAAGAAATATTAAACCTTTTATTAATAACTTTGATAAAATCAACATAATGAATGATTCTAAGTATATAGGAATCAAATTTTTATCCTCTTCAAAATTTAGTAAAGTTGCTTTTGAATCTTTAAAGAAATCACAAATAGCAATAGGAACAGTACGTAACATCTTAAGGTTTGTATACACTAGTAAGTTTTATGATCAAAGTAACTTTGATCGAAAAATTTAATCCTGTAAACGAGCAATTTATTCGTGTAACCTACCTCGGTTGTGTACAAACATGTATTTGATCTCTTGTCTTAATTAAATTCATAATTCATAAATATTTTATAATACTAATTTATATTGCAATTAATTTAATATGTATAATAATACCAAACTGTATTTTGAATTGCTTATTTTTGAATTTTTTGTGTGTTTTTAGAACTGAAGATTAATGTATAATATTTGAAACTAGTTTTCAATAAAAACAAAATTGTAGAAGATGCAAATAATTTATCTAATTTGAACAATATTTATTATTTTATAATTGAAGTATCCAGGCTACTAAGTTACGATATAGACTAAACAAAGATTAAGTTACGTCTGTGTGCATTAATATAATGTGTATAAGTGTATCAGATTTATACGGTTGGGCTAATTAGAAGATTATTAAAAAATCGAATGTATATTTATTTTTAGGGACAATTCAATGTTTATTTACTTTAATTAAAATGTTTATTTTACTTACACAGAAATCATATATCACAATATTTTAAATATCTTTATTTTCATTATCTATTAATATATATTTCTTATTATTCACATTATGATTAAGCATTTTTTTCTTTACACCTTAATTTTTTCATCATATTATCTAATCTGTTTGTTGCCTCTGACGATGGCTTAAAAGTTAGGCCGAAATGTCAGCATACAAGATAATAATTTTTTTTCATATTTGTGTGTTAATTCATTGACCGCACCACCAACCAAGTTTCTCCTAAATATTTACATTGCATCATTATCACAATTTTCTTTTGTATACATAATATATACATTTTTTTATTCTATTTCACACGTTCACAGTAAAATTATTTATCATACTATTAATGCATTATTATGAAAGATTACACAGGCTAACGATGAAAAAACTTTTGTACTGAAAATACCTTATTCCTATAGTTTTTAGGGTGCTGAATCCAAATATGATATTAAAAAAAGCTGTATAACCCAAAATTTCTTCATATTTTATAGTTAAATTTATTAAATTAAGCGATTTTTAAAGAATTGAACAGCTTTCAGTCTTAGGCCTCATGAAACAATTTGTAAATGCTTTGCCTAAAGATGGGCCATGTTTCAAGTATCTCTGCCGAAAGTTTCCACGCCTTTCAAAAGCTAAACTAAAAGAAGGCGTCTTTGTCGGACCTGACATTAGAAAAATTATGTTTGATGTTAACTTTGAATCCACAATGACCTTAAATGAGAAAGAAGCATGGGTATCATTCAAGCAAGTCGTCACAAAGTTCTTGGGAAATGATAAAGACCCAGAGTATGTTTCTATTGTAGCTAACATGTTACAGAAGTTTAAAAAGTTAAGATGTTTGATGAGCCTGAAACCTACGGAAAACTATGGGTGATACAAAAAAAACTAAGGCCAGATCTAGATTCAGCACATAAAAATCTATAAAGTTAAAAAAGTTTTCAAAAAAAATTTTTTAGTTGGCCTGTGTTATTACATAAATTTAAACTAACCTATACTAACAATGATTAGGCCAGAATCCACATAGCCAATATGTGTACAGCATAAAAGCTAATAAAAACAATTATTCTATTAAACCTTATAGACTCGGCCTGATTTAAATAAAATGGCGATTTCTAAGAGCTACAGTGCTCGCGGTTAATTGTGCTGAATTAGAAACAGCAGATTAACATTTTTATCTTCCAATGACCATTCCAAATCGGAATATTTTCCTAGTAAGCTTCGCCTTTCAGGGTCGAGCGTCTCTTTAAATGATCAGATTAACACCAAGAATAAAGAGGCATTAAAAAAAATAAAACATTTTCAGTCTATTCTTTTTATAAATCCATATCTGTCAAAACATATAGGTATTTAAAAATTAAAAATTAGAAAATATTTGTTTATATTATGAAGGAATGAGTGAGATGGTCCGGGAGGCGGTCCAAAAGTGGAACACAAATAGTAAAAACTATGTATTTATTAAGGAACCAACGTTTCGACCCACTTTGCAGATCTTCTTCAGGGCTGATTAAACAAGATACAAAAATAAAAATATAACATTGATATATACAGTGAATGAATTAAAAATTAAAAAGACTTAGTGAGAAAAATTAAAACAGTGATGAATTTGTAAAATAAAACTTGGGTAATGACAACTACAAAATATCTGATGTGGACAACACATGACTTCCTAGTACGCCTATTAAATTATAAATCCGTGGCTCAAAAAGTGATACTGAATTTGGTTACTAGTTTCCGAAGATTGCAGTATTTCAAAAACGACATTCGGCGTCGCGACGTATATTGGTGTCCATCTAATGACACACACAAACCATTATAAAATGTTAAAAACGGTTAGTACGGACCTTGAAACGTTCTTAAAACGTTGTTTATGAAAATATCGATTCGTGGTTTATACCACGATTCGTATTCCTCTCTTCTAAGAAGGCGGGAAGGAGGTAAAAAAAAAAAATATAATAATTTCAGGTAAAGTACCACTTCCGGTTTGCCAATTGTAACCAAAATCTAGTATGTTATTTATATTGATACAAAATCTCAAAGTCTTATATACCAAATTTGAGATGTTTTTCATCATAATTTCATATAATTTTGGATGGAAATCAATTATGACCTCAAAGTAAAGTGCCACTTCCGGTGATTAAGCAGTGACCAAAAAGGGATGTTCACAACTAGATTTTACAACAATGCTAAATACAAAATTTCAACTTTCTACGGCTAACCGTTTTTGAGTTATGCGAAATACGAACGAACGTACGTACAGACGCCACGACGAAACTAGTCAAAATGGATTCAGGGATGGTTTATCTATTGATCTATAGATCAATAAAATCTATTGAAACCTTGAAGGAAAGCACCACTTCCGGTTTGCCGATTTTAACCAAAATCTAATATGTTATTTATATTAATATATACCAAATTTGAGAAATATTGCGTTTTAGTGTAATATAATTTTTGATGAAAATCGATTATGACCTTCAGGTAATATCGTGACCAATTTTAGTTCGATACTTTTTCATCGATATTTAAATTTGAGTATCGAAAATCTACATTTATTCAACAAAAAATGAGAAAAAAATAAAAAATTCTATACGAATGGCGGGTTCAACAAACAAAGGATCATAAAAACTTATAGTAAGGTGCGTTCGTATTACTATCTATAGTGGCTGGGTTCAAGGGATGGGATTTCGAAACCAAAATATCGATACTGATATTGACATCGGTCAACAATATCGATATCTTGATGATATCGGAATAAAAATGTCGATATTTATAAATATAATATAATAGAATTTTAAAGATTTTTAAATCTTGCTGGAAATGAACTTAATAAAAACTACATCTAATTATATCGGTAGAGAAACAGAAAATAACCTGTTTCTTAATATTTAATTTATTCTGCTGTAAATGAACTTAATAAAAACAATATCTTAATGATATCGGCACTGAAATGTCGGTCTTATTAAAAAAAAAAAAAATCTTAATTATAACCGCACAGAAATATCGATTTTATAAAAACAATATCTTAATGACATCGTCAGAGAAATATCGATATTATAAAAATAATATCTTAATGATATCGTCAGAGAAATATCGATATTATAAAAGCAATATCTTAATTATATCGGCATAGAAATATCGATATTATAAAAACAATATCTTAAGGATATCGGCACTGAAATGTCGTTCTTATTTAAAAAAAAAAAATCTTAATTATAACCGCACAGAAATATCGATTTTATAAAAACAATATCTTAATGACATCGTCAGAGAAATATCGATATTCTAAAAACAATATCTTAATGATATCGTCAGAGAAATATCGATATTATAAAAACAATATCTTAATGATATCGGCATTGAAATATCGATATTATAAAAACAATATCTTAATGATATCGGCACTGAAATGTCGGTCTTATTAAAAAAAAAAAATCTTAATTATAACCGCACAGAAATATCGATTTTATAAAAACAATATCTTAATTATATAGGCATAGAAATATCGATATTATAAAAACAATATCTTAATTATATCGACACAGAAATATCGATACAAGTGTGCCCCGTTAAAAGATTAAAAATATCGAGACCCGATTTATCGAATAAATACTTTGATATATCCAAAAACTATCGATATTCATATCTCTAGGCTGGATAGTAACAATTGATGCAGCAATAAATAAATAGTAAATATTGCTCTGAGTATATTGTGCTCAACAACAAACTAGTACAATTAGGCACTGCTTCGACACTAATGGCCTGTAGGCCATGGACTATCATGTAATATGTTAAGGACTATAAGATATGAACAGATAAATAATAATACTTACAGTTGTAGAGATATGAAATAATCAAGTCACGAAGAGCTAAGATAAAAATCAAACCCTTGAGTTATCTTAAGTACACTTACCTGAAAAAAAAAAAAAAAAAAATTGGAAATTAGCTACGTCAAAAGTAACTATGGGATATAGCAAAATACATTTGGGGAGGGGAGGGGCAATAAAAGTTGATTAAAAAATTCATTATATAAAAAATTAATCATTTTTATTCCACTTTTTACTTATTTAATAGAGCTATTAATTTTTTAGTTATTGTTACTTCTCTTTTAGTTTATTAGATAGCCATTATCAGCTTAATATATTAATATTCACTAAATTAATTTTTAGTTGTTGTTATAACTCTTATCAGTTTCATTTTACAAATTCATCACTGCTTTCATTTTTTCTCACTAATTCTTTTTAATTATTAATTTTAATTGATTCACTGTATATACCATTGTTTTATTTTTGTATCTTGTTTATTCAGTCCTGAAGAAGACTTGCAAAGTGGGTCAAAACGTCGGTTCCTAATAAATAGTTTTTACTATTTGTGATGCTTCTTTTTTTCTTTTTTTATCGCTTCCTGGACCATCTCATTCCTTCAAAAATTATTATTAAGCAATTTTGTAAAAAAAAAAACAACAACTATTTTTTGTAAAACAATAAAATCTTGTTATTGCAATTTAGTAATGAGTTTCGTTTTCAAAATAGCATAATACATATATTAATATTATTGAAAAAAATAAAACATATGAAATATCGAATGAGAGGGTGGCCCGCTGTATTATTTTGCCGTAGAGCTCAGCTGACGATGAAATGCATTTCAAAGATAACACATCTCGCATCATAATTAAAAAAAGGCTAAATATTCCAGGCGCGATAGTTTATTTTTTGAAATAATTTTCCAATTGATTTTCTCAACGTGATAATTAGAAGAAAAAACAATAGAAACAAATTGTATATATTTTAGTTACAATCGGTGCGTAGCAGCATGGAGAAAAAAAAATCATAAACTTGAAAAAAATATGTATTTCGAGTTTAAGATGTATGATAATAATAGTACGTAATATCGTTTAAAAATACGGGTTTTAAACAATTGAAATAGGTCAAAAATTTATCGCGAAAAAAATTAAAACCCGCGGAATATAGTCATTTTATTACAGGGCTTGTAAATATCGATGGAACTTGTTTGTTCTGGCGCTTAAATTGTGGCTTTTCTTGAAGTTGAGTCTATCTAAAACAGAAATTGTATGCAAAAAAAAAAAATAATACCTTTTTCCGAAAATGGAGAAAATATAAAAAAAGGTGTATTCAAAAAATGATTTGAACAAGGGCCCAAATTGTCCTAGAGCGATTTTTCAAAGCGCTATTAACTTCCCGATTTTGAAAAATTTATGTGAAATTCAATTTAATACCTAAAAATCACGTTTGAACATAGTGTTTTTTTCGGTTCGGCCTCTAGTGGGGAGGTAGCATGGAGACGTGACGAAGATTGGAGGAAGGACGAGCTTCCAGCGCTAGAATGTAATAGAGAGAGGCTTCCTGTTCCCTTCGCCATTTTCCCTAAACTACCTCGTCACTAGAGGTCAAACCGAGAAAAAGCATGATGTTCAAACGCGTTTTATAGGTATTAAATCGAACCTAACATATATTTTATGAAAATGAGGTTGTAGAGCTATTCCTCGAGAATAAATAGCGCTTTGAAAAATTTTGGCTCTTGTTCAAATTTTTTTTCGAAAACACTCGTTTTTACAGTTTCTCCATTTTCGGGAAGTGATTATTTTTTTTTTCATAAATTTTTTATTGTAGATAGGCTCTATGAAAAGCACAATTTAAGGTTAAAAAGCAAAAGCAAGTTCCTACGACAATTACAAACTCTGTAATAAAATTGCCATAATTTGCGGGTTTTAATTAATTTTTGACCGAATTCAATTATTTAAAACCCATTTTCCCGTCTTTTTACACGCTATTACGCACTATTTTTTTTTTTTCATACGTAAAATGTAGTTGTTCACATTTTGTAGGTGAAAAAAAAACTTTTTGTCATTTTTTTAAATATTTTTCCCATGTTGCTGCATACGTATTTTATCTAAATTATATACAATTCGTTTCTATTACTTTCTTTTAATTATCAAGCTAAGAAAGTCCATTGGAAAATTATTTAAAAAAATTAATATATTTCCTCTATGGCGCCAGGATTATGACCAAATCCGCGTTAATGTTAACGTTTATAGCGTTAAGGCTATGTTTTGGATTCATTCTATAAACTTCATGTAGCGGAGTGGTTGCGCTGGACACCGATAGATGGAACCACTCACGCGTTTTAAACTTCTTTGGCCACTGGGTCACTTTCTTTGTATTTATTTTATATTTGCATTGTATTTTAGCTAAATTCATATTGTTGCATTTGTTTATTTTTGTTATATTTATTTATGTTAATTTGAATATTATTTATACCCGGTGGCTAACAATCAAGTAACCCCCTACTGTTAATCAATGTTGTATTATTTTTTAGTTAACACATGTTTTATTTTTCTGAAGTTAACCTTTTTACTTTCTTGTACGAAGTAAAGGAAGTACTGTTATCGCGAAAATTTTCGGTTTTCGGATTTCAAAGGAAATATCCATTTTGACCATCCCTGAATCCATTTTGACTAGTTTCCTTGTGGCGTCTGTACGTGCGTACGTTCGTATCTCGTATAACTCAAAAACGGTCAGCCGTAGAAAGTTGAAATTCTGTATTTAGGATTGTTGTAAAATCTAGTTGTGAACCTCCCTTTTTGGTCACTGCTTAATCACCGGAAGTGGTACTTTACTTGAAGGTCATAATTGATTTCCATTAAAAATTATATTAAAATACTTCTCAAATTTGGTATTTATAACTTATATATTAATTTAAATAACATACTAGATTTTGGTCTAAATTGGAAAACCGGAAGCGGTACTTTACTTGAAGGTCATATTAGACTTTCATCAAAAATTATATTAAAATATAATGTAAAAAATCTCAAATTTGGTAAATAGGACTTTCATATCAATATGAATGTATTTACTATATTTTGTTTAAAATTGGTGAGCCGAAAACGGTACTTTACTAGAAGGTCATAATAAGCTTACATCAAAAATTATATTTAAATTAATAACAAAAAGCATATGTTTCGGTAATAAAGGTTACAAACGCAATTTGTTTTCCAATCCAATTAAACATTTTTATTATTTGTTTTAAGTGTTAAAATTGAGTGTAAAATACTGGTTTTCCTCCGCATTTGTGAGATCAACAAGTCTGCAGCATGAGAATAAGATATTAGTTAAGTGAGTTTTTTCGCTTAGAATGTCAAAAATGTCGATTTCCAATGCTTTATCCGATGATATTGACAGTTTTATTGTTGTCACGGAACATAAAGAAATATCTTGGAAACTAGTTACCTACTGAAGGAAAACGACAGGTAATAACGGAATGAGACCTCCAGTAACAAGAGTGTGTGTCAATAGATGGATGTCGGGACGCCGAGTGTCGTTTTTACTGTAATCTTCGGAAACTAGTAACTAAATTCAGTATCACTTTTTGAGCTACGTTTTTATAATTTAATAGGCGTACAAGGAAGTCATGTGTTGCCCACATCAGATATTTTGTAATATTTTAAAAAGAGATTATTAAAGATATATTTTGGAACTTGATCAGTGAACTTATTTAGTAGAATCAAAAGAACACGCAAAAATCATAACAATTATTTCTATCATAATTAATTAATTAATCATTATATGATGCTAAAAATCGCAATTTATATGTAAATTGGTAATGCTGAAGTTTTAAGCTTGAATTTCATGATCATAGATTTTTTGTCTATTTTTTGTTTATTTGTAAATAAACTATTTCTTCTTTTGCAATAACAAATTAATATTCACGTAAATTTACATATTGACCTTCCCAATCATGAAAGATTAGGCATTGTATTTTTATTTGTATTTATGTTTTTATAATGAACATCGTATAAGTGCAGTTACAGTATTATGGGGAATGAAAATGGGCGTCCAATAATAACAATAAACGGCTTAGCGAACCCGAAGGTTCGATGCCGATACCACCAATCTCTGCCTACAAACCTCTTTTCACCGCTTACCGTCCAAACTCAAATCCATAAGATCCTTCTTAACACAATCTTGTCACATACGTTTCGGTCTACCCCTAGGACGTTTACCACTTTTTTTACCTTATTCTCGATGAACTTAAGGCGTTGTTCGTCCTTCAAGGTTAGCGGCCACGTTTCACACCCGTACAGAACTGTAGGCAAGAGAATAGTTTTTTATATTCAAATTTTTAAGTTTCTGAACAAAATTCGCGATGTAATTAATGTCGAAACCGAGGAATAACAATGATTTTCCGTCTTTAATCGCGGCTTTATTTCCTCTTGAATTTCGTTTTGGTTTTTTTTAATAAATATAGACCCCAAATACTTAAATTTCTCAACGTGTTGAAACCTGTTCCCTCCTATATCTATATCATCAAAATCGCAGCCGTTTCTGTTGCTAACCATATATTTCGTCTTATTCGTATTTATTTCAGTTCTTTATTATTTTTGATACGGCAGTTATTTTTAAATAGAAAAAGTATCTGTTATAGAAAAGTATCAGTTATATTTGAATCAATGTTTTTAATCTTCTATTATTTTTCTATATACCTTCATGATAAGTCCTTTTCTACATTTTCTGTTCCTGTGAAGTATCCCGTTTGTTTGGAGTGCCGTAAATGCACATTTTAAACAATGACTTAGCTTTATTAAATTTACAGTAAACGCCATTGTAAATAGGAGAAAATAGTAGATAACCTATTCCAAATAAAACAACATATGACATAATAATAGCTATTAATTTTCTATAACAGATACTTTTCCTGTTTAAAAATGACTGGCGTACCTAAAGTAAAAAAGACCCTTTATTTCGAGGTAAGCCTCTTTACCAGCTTTCATCAACGTTATATTCAGTTTTATAGTTTCCGCGTCCTCACTTAACAAATACCAAATCATCCAAAAAATCCAAGCTCGGATATTTTAAAACCCAGATCTAAACCCCTTTCGGTACTGGAAATAGACGTCCAAACTTATAATAAAAACCAAAGGCGGCCATTAATAATCCAAATGGAACAATGGAACGATGGAGTGCTTGGAGTGAGAATTTTATTTAATGGTCCCACTAAAGATCATTCCACAACATAGATCCATTTTTTATCGACAGGTAATGATTCATGATCACGTATACGCGTAAACACGTATTTCATAATAATTACAGAATACAAATACTTTAATGAAAAGATTAATATAATTATTTAGAATTAATGGGATATTAACAGTGGCTTTGTAAAAGTATGAACATTAAATAATTAAATCTTAACCTCATCCACGCCAAATATATATGTGTGTATATATATATATATATATATATATATATATATATATATATATATTAAAAAAGTGGTTATTTCAAGCATATTATAAATGCACTAAAAATGTTTATTCTAATCAAATGATATTTATATTTTATAACATAATTAATAGTAAAAAAAAAAGCTTTTAAGTTATTCATATCAAGATTATTATAACATATATTATACCTATACAATAAATATCATAAATTTTAACTCATTTTAACGGCATTTACTGACCAAACATTTTTATTTTTGTTATTACAGTACAGCCTAACAATTGTGCGGTCCATCGTTCAACTCCACCAGTTTTCCACACTCCAGCCGCTCTACAACACTGCAAAAAATCGGCATAGGATTTCACACTCACGGTCGTTCCACGCTCCATTTGGCATGGAGCGGTTGGAGTGGTCCTCAGTGGCCAACTGAAAAGTGTATAACTGAACATTTACCCGTCCGATGCATAGACGGAGATGCAGATGGGAGCAAAAATAATTATTATTATTACTTTTTACATTTAATTTATTTTTATTCACAACTATAAAATCAAATAATTATTAATTATTCATGATATTTATTTCATATTAGAAAGGAGTATAGCAGTATTACATGATGCGATGAGTGTGTGAGCTAGTTCAGTCGTATTATGTAGAAAGAATTGGCTCCCGGGTCTATTGACGTAGATCGCGGATAGAAATAAAGACTGCAGGATGACGAAAAAAAAAATATTATTTCATAAAAAAGATTAGATAATATAAAAAAAAAAAAAGAAAAATATTTCATAATATAACAAAAAAAATATCTGATATGGACAGCAGATGACTTCCTTTACGCCTATTAAATTATAAATCGGTGGCTCAAAAAGTGATCCTGAATTTGATTACTAGTTTCCGAAGATCGCAGTATCTCAAAAAAAACACTCGATGTCGCGACATCCATCTATTGACACACACACATACAAATAGAGAGGAAAACCAGTATTTTAAACTAAATTTTAACGCTTAAAACAAGTAATAAAAATGTTTAATTGGATTGTAAACCAAATTGCGTTTGTAACCTTTATTACCGAAACATATGATTTATGTATTTAATTTAAATATAATTTTTGGTGTAAGCTTATTATGACCTTCAAGTAAAGTACTCTTTTCGGCTCACCAATTTTAACAAAAATATAGTAAATTCATCCACATCGATATAAAATTCCTATTTACCAAATTTGAGATGTTTTACATTATATTTTAATATAATTTTTGATGAATGTCTAATATGACCTTCAAGTAAAGTACCGCTTCCGGTTTTCAAATTTAGACCAAAATCTAGTATGTTATTTAAATCAATATATAAGTTATAAATACCAAATTTGAGAGGTTTTGCAAAGTATTTTAATATAATTTTTGACGAAAATCAGTAATGACCTTCAAGTAAAGTACCACTTCCGGTAATCATGCAGTGACCAAAAAGGGAGGTTCACAACCAGATTATATGATAATCCTAAATACGAAATTTTAACTTTCTACGACTAACCGTTTTTTGAGTTATGCGAGATACGTACGTACGTACGTACAGAGGCCACGGCGAAACTAGTCAAAATGGATTGAGGGATGGTCAAAATGGATATTTCCGTCAAAATCTGAAAACCGAAAATTTTCTCAATTACAATACCACTGCATTAATTAATCACAAAATAGATCCCTAATCATATGTGCTTCGAGACCGACGAGTGTTTCATCAGTAATTTCATTCTAACAGGTATATAACTTTATAATAATATAATATAATATATATATATATATATATATATATATATATATAAATAATAAGCTAAAATAGATAAGAAAATGTTATTAAATAGATTAGTTTAATAATAATAACAACAGAAGTTTGTCGTTTATCAGAAATCTTCTTTAAGAGCACTTTGCGGAGACAAAATAATGAATAATATTAGTTTAAAAAAAAAAAAAAATAATGCTTCATAAATAACAACGATAATTTTAAGTTGGCAATCAAAATGTAGTCCCGGGACCATTAATAGCATCTGGGAACGAAATTAGAAGTCAGGCGAAGAGCACGAAGTACAGGCGTGTTAGAACGAACGATACCTATGTAAATAGACCTGTACTTACATACACATGTCTCCTCTAAGTATATACGTATGACGCGTTCAATAAGACAGCTATGTTGCCAGAACTAGTCACCATGATAACGCCATTTACTACGGAGTAAGCCAATAATAGAATACAATCGATTCAGTCGAATCTACTTGTATTGTCGATTGGAACATGGCATATCAACAATTTTTATGACGAAGAACATAAATAGATATATATATATATATATATATATATATATATATATATATATATATATATATATATATATATGTATATATAATAGAATAGAATAGAAAAATAAACTTAATTCTGGGACTAGGTCCCTTAAGAATAACAAGTATGTACAAGTAAAATATCTGATGTGGACAACACATGACTTCCTTGTACGCCTATTAAATTATAAATCCGTGGCTCAAAAAGTGATCCTGAATTTGGTTACTAGTTTCCGAAGATCGCAGTATCTCAAAAACAACACTCAGCGTCGCGACGTCCATCTATTGACACACACACCCAAGCTCTTGTTTCTTGAGGTCTGATTCAGTTATTATATGTCATTTTCTTTCAGTAGGTAACAAGCTCCCCAGAGATTTCTTCGTGTTCCTTGACAACATTAGAACTGTCTATGTCACTAGATAAAGCATTGGAAATAGACAGTTTCACCATTTTAAGCGAAAGAAACTTATACCTTATTCTCCGACTGCAGACTTGTTCAGCTCACAAATGGAGAGGAAAACAAGTATTTTACACTCAATTATAACACTTAAAACAAGTAATAAAATTGTTTAATTATAGTGGGAAAAAATCGGGTTTATAACCTTTATCACCGAACCATATGATCTCTGTAATAAACGTCAATATACGTTTTGATGTTAGTTTCTTATGATCTTCAAGTAAAGTACCCCTTTCGGATCTTCAATTTCAACCAAAATCTATTATATTACTTATATAGATATAAAAGTCTAATTTACCAAATTTGAGATGTTTTACATTATATTTTAATTTAATTTTTGATGAAAGTCTAATATGAACTTCAAGTAAAGTACCATTTCCGGTTTGCCAATGTTGACCAAATTTTATTATGTTGTCTAACTTCAAGCCCTTATACACCCTTACATAGTTCACTGGTAAGAAAGAGACTGAAGTAATTAACTTATCTCCTAACTAGGAATTGATAAATTATTTACAACTTCTATAATTTTTCTTTTATTGAAAACTAGTTTCAAATGTTATACATTCATCTTCAGTTATAAAAACACACGAAAATTCAAGAATAAGGAATTCAAAATACAGTTTGGTATTATTATACGTATTAAATTAAATGTAATATAAATTAGTATTATAAAACAATTATGACTTTAATTAAGACAAGAAATCAAATACATATTGGTATTCACCAACGTTTAAATGGATTATATCAAACAGAAAAGTTTGTAATGGTTTCTTCTAGCATTGTACTAACAATGAACGAAAGGCTTTTTTGGAAATCAGAGATTAAAGGAACATATACGGGCATATAATAATAAGACAGATAATTCCAACTTTGCAATTCATTTAAATGAAAAAACTCATAAATTCATCAAAGACTCAGGAGTTAAATTAATACATCACGTTGAAAACCGCCTCAAATTAAATATATACGAAGCACTTGAAATAATAAAATCCTTCAAATCCAATCCAGATTTTTGCTTAAATGACCAAATAACCTATAACCTATAACAGACAAAACAATTACTCACTGAAATTACTGGAAAAATCCCGACTATTAAACCGTTTACCTATAAACACCCCACCTTTCTTTAATTGTTAGTTCAGTGCCAGAACAAACCAGTACAAACTTTTCTGTTTCATATAATCCATTTAAACCTTAGTGAATACCAACATTTCTTGTCTTAATTAAAGTCATAATTGTTTTATAATACTAATTTATATTACATTTAATTAAATACGTATAATAATACGAAACTGTATTTTGAATTGCTTATTTTTGAATTTTTGTGTGTTTTTAGAACAGAAGACGAATTTATAACATTCGAAACTAGTTTTCAATAAAACAAATTTATAGAAATGGCAAATAATTTATCAATCCCTAATTAGATTGATCCTTCTATATCATCATGCGGATGTCAACTGATTATCTCTTAACTATGAAAGAGGTATTGGCACTATCCTTAGATTATTCTTGTATTTTCTCCCTGATTAACATCCTACCAAATGGGACAATCATAACCTCAAACTTCGTTTTTGGACTCTGGTCCGGCTAGATACGCGATCGGCCACACTGTGCGACGCGTCGCGACGAAATGGGCAAGCAATGTTGTGGGGCTGTGAGAATTTCTAAAACTTTATTGCGTTAAGGTTTTTCATTACTATAAGTTTTAGTTATCTCTCATTTTATTATTTTAAAATAATTTATATATATTTTTTTTAAAATATATTAGTTCTTTTTTAGATTACCTTACGTTGCATTCGTTGTATTTTGCCTCAAGAGAAACGGATTTAATGTCACATGAATTCAATCGTTTTTATATTTACATATTTAATATAAAAAGTAAATATAAAAACGCTAGTCACGTAATAATAGCTGAGTACAAACTGAGTACAAAGAGGTCGCTTATTGAGCATTTACAGTTATGCACCTCAGCAGTCTTGTATTGTTATACAATTTGATGCTAACGATGAATTTTGATCACACTTTACTTAATAATTGAAAATGCATCCTGTATATTTATCCTTTAGATAATGGCATAAGCAGGGAAGGATCTGGGTATATATCCCCTTCAGAAATGTACGAAAATTTTTAATTTTCGTTTCTACCGACACAAGATTTGAATTTTGAGTAATGTTTTTACTTCCTTGTACGAAGTAAAAGAAGTATTGTAATCGCGAAAATTTTCGGTTTTCAGATTTCGACGGAAATATCCATTTTGACCATCCCTGAATCCATTTTGACAAGTTTCGCCGTGGCGTCTGTACGTACGTACGTATGTTCGTATTTCGCATAACTCAAAAACGGTTAGCCGTAGAAAGTTGAAATTTTGTATTTCGGATTGTTGTAAAATCTAGTAGTGAACCTTCCTTTTTGGTCACCACTTGATCACCGGAAGTGGTACTTTACCTGAAGGTCATAATTGATTTCCATCAAAAATTATGTTAAAATACATTTGCAAAACTTCTCAAATTTGGTATTTACAACTTCTATATTGATTTAAATGACATAATAGGTTTTCGTCTAAATTCGAAAATCGGAAGCGGTACTTTACTTGAAGGTCATATTAGACTTTCATCAAAAATTATATTAAAATATAATTGGTGAGCCGAAAAGGGTACTTTACTTGAAGGTCACATCAAAAATTATATTTAAATTAAATACATAAATCATATGTTTCAGTAATAAAGATTACAAACGTAATTTGGTTTCCAATCCAACTAAACATTTTTATTACTTGTTTTAAGTGTTAAAATTGTGCGTAAAATACTGTTTTTTCTCCCCATTTGTGTGCGTGTGTGTGTGTGTGTCAATAGATGGATGTCGTGACGGATGTCGATTTTGAGCCACCGATTTATAATTTAATATGCGTACAAGGAAGTCATGTGTTGTCCACATCAGATATTTGTTAAAAAATTTTCAAGAGTACTGTAAGAAAACAGTTAAACTGAAACTTTTCGAAAAATTTCAATAACTCTTTCGAGCCCTGGTTTATGTGATTATAAACTAGATTTTACATAAATTTTCAAGTCAATACTAAAATCATAAATTTAGAAAATTATTAGTTTATTAATGTTCTGCTTTAATAATAGAAAGATGAATAATAAAATATACAATGTCACGAATCCGAAAATATCAACAGAAAGTGAATAGAAATTTTTTTTCAATAGTCTCACTAAATCCGACGAGATAGCCATTTAAAATTTAAAAGCCATTTCCTGTAAAACTGATCGTAAAACTCAAGGATGATCATTAAAATGTATAACAAAAACTAAATCATGTCGTCAACTATAACTAATGGTTTAGAGAAGAACAGAAATAATACCTTAACAGATATCCATGAAGCTGTAAAGCACGTTAATAACTGTTCAGGAATTATATTTGAAATATACCTACAAACTTGAATGTAATTAAAAAATTGTCTTTATGATAGCTTATAAAAGGAAATAAAACATGGTTACAATGTTCAATGCGCTGTATCACTGATAATAATGATCCGATTTCAATGATTTTTTTGTTGTTGAGAATTCAATTACCTTTCAAATGAGGATGCTGAATCGTCCTTCATTTTTAGTGTGAAAAAATCTATAAGGCTAGTTTAGTTAGTAATTTAAATACTTTTTAAAATTTATTTGACTAAAAATCAATTTTTTTTTTTTATTTTCATATTTTTCCTTTAATATAATTTTTTTTTTTAAATGTTTGCTGAACAAATCATGCCTGTATCATTTTTTAAACGCGAGATTTAAAATAAAGCAGTTTCAATGTATGTATTTTTTCTAACTCCTAGGGTGTACTAAGATGATTTTTTTTTTTTTTTGTAGAGAATTCAATTATCTTTCAAATGAGGATGAGGATCTGATAAGAAAAGAATTGTCGAAAACTGCGTATCGTTGGGCCGCTCTAAAAAAATCTGAAGCCGCTGATATTTTATTTATTTTTGTTCTTTTGTTTACTAAATTAGATTAGCTTTCAAATGAGTGTGCTGAATAAAAAAATCTGTCATCCTTTTTTATTTGAAAAAATCTATAAGGCTAATTTATTTAATAATTTCAAGACTTATTTATTTAAAATTTATTTAACTAAAAATCAATTATTTTTTTAATTTTTATATATTTCCTTTAATATACTTTTTACTTCCTTGTACGAAGTAAAGGAAGTATTGTAAACGCGAAAATTTTCGGTTTTCAGATTTCGACGGAAATATCCATTTTGGCCATCCCTGAATCCATTTTGCCTAGTTTCGTCGTGGCGTCTGTACGTACGTATATTCGTAATTATATGATTATATTATATTATATTTAATTTTATTTAATATAAAATTATATTAAAATACTATACAAAATTCTCAAATTTAGTATTTATAATTTATATATTGATTTAAATAACATACCAGATTTTGGTCTAAATTGGAAAACCGGAAGCGGTACTTTACTTGAAGGTCATATTAGACTTCCATCAAAAATTATATCAAAATATAATGTAAAACATCTCAAATTTGGTAAATAGGACTTTTATGTATTTACTAGATTTTGGTTAAAATTGATGAGCCGAAATGGGTACTTTACTTGAAGGTAATAATAAGCTTAAATCAAAAATGATATTTAAATGAAATACATTTATCATATGTTTCGGTAATAAAGGCTACAAACGCAATTTGGTTTCCAATCCAATTAAACATTCTTAGTACTTGTTTTTAGTGTTAAAATTCAGTGTAAAATACTGGTTTTTCTCCCCATTTGTGTGTGTGTGTGTGTGACGGATGTCGCGACGCCGAGTGTCGTTTTTGAAATACTGCAATGTTGGGAAACTAGTAACCAAATTGAGGATCACTTTTTGAGCCACCGGTTTACAATACAAGAAAGTCATGTGTTGTTCACATCAAATATTTTATTATTAAAATTTGTAACATTCTCAGTTTTTATGACATCGAAAATGTCTCTTGTTCAAAGCCAGTTAAAGTGTGGTTAAGATCCTACCAAAACAAAAAAAAAAAAAAAATATATATATATATATATATATATATATATATATATATTATTGAAGTAATCCATAGCACAATTACTTCATTATCTATAATTTTCTTTGAAAAAATTTAGCAAAAAAAAAGTTGCAGTTAATTTTTTGTCTGTGAAATAGGGACCATTGAAAGTAAAATTTATGTTAATTTGAATGCATTGTATGTTCACGAATCAAAAGTAATAAATAAAATTAATTTAATCGTTAAAAGAATAATAAAAAAAAATTACTACTCGCCAGAGGGTCTATGTTTAATTTAATTATATAAGTATTGGTGTAGTTATATCACAGTAATTTACTAGCATAATGAAAGCATAAAAGTATTTAACCTCTATATTTCAAAAATATTAAGCTTAACCAGTAAACACGACACATCAGAATGAACCTTTTCTGATGTGTGGTGTTTACTAATTATAATTTAACCTCTTCCCTATTTTAGAGATGTTTAGTACTTTCCCTTACCTATATACGAAGTATATAGAAAAGGGAAGTATTGCGATCGTGAAAAATTTTCGAATTCGAGTTTTCAACGGAAATACACGTTTTAAGGTCCACTGAGTCCAAATGACCAAGTCTCGCAAAATGGTCTGTGTGTCCTGTGTGTATGTGATCAGTCTAGCTCAAAAACGAAAAGTAGTACGATACTCAAATTACGTATTTAAGGTTGGCACCTGCATGTGATGTTACAGAAACATTTTCGTCAAAATCGATTAACCGGAAGTGCCACTTTATATAATCGATTTTACACTTTTTTACAATTTTCTCGAAAACGGCTATAACGATTTTGATGAAACTTGCCTAAATTATTCTTTATAAAGACCTCTAACTTTTCATATATGTGGTACATCACCGAGGAAATGCAGGGGAAAAAGTTATAATGAAAAGAATATTTTATTTACGCATAACTTCAAAAGCGTGCAATTTATGGTAAATTATCTATAGACTTGTATGAAAGGTAATTAAATTATCTAAAAAACAATAAAAGAATCATCAAAATCGGACCAGTATCAGAAAAGATACAGTGTATTTTATGAGGAGCACAAGACCCTAGATGGATAAATAAGCGCATCCGAAAGGACACGGATGCGACCGAACCTCCTCCCACCAATCCGCCAATCTGTTGTAAACAATACGCTCTGTAATAAAGTAATTTAAGAATACAAAAGCGGAAATTAATTTAATAATTTCTACTTTCACATTATTTAATCGAAAGAAAATGTTTCCATGGAAACTAAACCAGAAACTTTTAAAATATATTTGCAACTTGACAAAGTTAAAATATATAGATAGTGTACAGGATTGTTGTTCTAAAATTGTTTAAAAAACTTTTTTATTGTACTTAAGTTGGAGAAGATGTGTATGCTGCTGAGTTTATTAGAAGCAGTGTTTATATGAACTCTTTCAAATTGTAATAAAAAGATAATTATTATAGGACGGTAAGGGAAAGTTGTGTGATGCGCGCACCGCACCAGATTTTTTTTTAGTTTACACAATTGTTTATTACTGTTTCCTTATCAAATAATTTTTTGCAAAGAATTATGTTTTGAAAACATAGAATTCATTTTCGACTTTTGGCCAGGCTGGATAGTTATCTACTAATATTTTATGGAATTAAGACTCTGTTTCGTTATCTTTTCATATTCACCTAATAATAAATTATTTTTAAGTTTTTTTTTTTTTTTTTTATAATCAATTATGTAGTTCTTATTTAATAGTTTTTGTCATTAGTAGGTTATCGGGTATCAAAACATGAATATTTTAACTCCCTGTAATTTAAAAAAGAAAATCTTCACACTGAGTAAAACCCCCCTTAACTTTCGCTGTTACTGCCCGCGGTTGCGGCTGCCAGTTGACTAATGATTTGACTGAATATATAGGGACACATTTCGCTGTCACTGCCCGGCAGTCTACATACCTATACTGCTGCGTTCCTGACCGCTCCAGAAGGAGTCATACTGCCACGGCCGCGACGGTTCCCGCTTGTTTTCTTTTTACAAAATATCCATGAAGGGATTTAATAAGAATGAAGATGAATGTCTTCTAGAATTTTTTAATGAATAGCAGGTTCTTTATGTAATAATATAAGAAAGAGAAATAAAAATATAATAAATAAACTTCATTATTTGTTTGTTTCTTGAAAGTTCATTCATGATTTGAATATATATGATAATAGTATAACTACGATTAAGAAAAATAAACTTCTTTATTTGTTTTTTGGTTTATTATTTTCAATAATAGACCTTTGGAATCGGCCAAAGAAATTTTTTTTGTAACCCCTCCTCAAAATTTGAGGTTTTACGTTTCAAGATACGTAGAATCCAAATATCGAATAAAAAAAAATCCGTCCGCAAATTTTTTTGTTTGGTGCTTTTATTGTATTTAAACGAAAGCTAACGAAATTCCCTACAATACGAACTAGAAATCACCTAAATCGGACCATTATTAGCTGAGATATAGCTTAATGAACTTCGTTTTTATTTTTTCCTAGTGAAGTGCACATCAAATATTTTCTCGGTATCATTTTACATCACAGCCTACTTGCATTGACGCAGATTTTTTATTTTTTTGTATGATGATAATATAACAAAAATAAATACAAAAAAAAAAGTGAGTGTGCTTAGGACCACACACGCTGGAAGTGTAAACTTCTTTATAAAATTTGAAAAATGGAGTGAATTCAGCAACAAAAAATCTAGAGAGCTGCTATTTTAAATTATTTTTATTTTGCTTACTTATTGAATATTTTGATCACTTCTATGAAAAAAAGAAAACATCAAATAAATGGCGGCATAAACTGGCCCGTAGTTGCGCATCGCGTATCCCGACAGATCTTGCTTCTTAGAATATCTCCGGAAATAGTTATCCGATTTTGAAGGTGGACATTTCATTCGATCAAGCATTAATCCCTTTAGTTTTTAAAGTGGTCGTATTTTAAAAAACACAAGTTGCGCCACCGTTGCCGATGGATAACTTTTAGAAAATCCGATTTTTCGGTATGGTGTTGACGCTGACGGTACCGTACGTGACAAGAATTTGCTTTTTTTACCCCATCCCAAAAGTGCCCAACGGACCAAAAGAAGTTTACACTTCAATAAACTTGTTCGTTTGTTCTTGAAAAAAATTAATAAATTGTACAAGTACAGAATCGTTTATCAACCACCTTTCTTCCCATGATTTTATCTTATTTTCTAGAAATGCATTGATAAATATATCGTCACGACCACGTATAAATAACCAAATTTTCTGAATTCCTTACTTTTATTAAATTACCAAAAGTATGTTAGCAAAATAAAATGTTATAAACACAAATCAAGGAGTCAGCGAAATTACACAAAATTAAACTGAGAGGTATTTAGTCAAAAAAAGTTTCTTAATCTCTCCTCCTCAATACCCTTCACTTTTCTGGGTTTGGAATATGCTGTTAACAATACATCTTTTTTATAACATAATTTCATCTTCCTCTTCTAATAAAAAAGCAAAAATTACATCCATGTTCCAAATTTGCATGTATGTATTCCTTTCACGAAGGCTATAACCGGTAGTTCTAAAGTTTTTAACGACACAGTATATAGCTACGACGTATTCAAACAATATAATATGATTTTACATATAGGAACGGTTATAACGATATAGGTTATGCGGGAGCAGTCGGCCGCTTCGTTGAACAGTTTCAACGAAATATACAAACAGTAACAGTTAGCGGTAACGGTTGGCAAGCGATACCAACCGTAACCGTGGGCAGTACCAGCGAAAGTATACTTTTACACGGTCAATATCTAATATCGTCAATCTATTGACCGTCTGAGGGATATATTGTAACGATAATATTAACGTCAATGAAATTGGCTGAAATCAAAATTGTTTGATTTTTAATGAAGGTTCTGTCAATATTATTAAAGAAGAGTCAATATTATTGCACGTGTAAGGGGAATATTGAACGATATTTCATCAGTTATGGGTAATAGAGATGGGAATAATCAGTCGGTGTTACTGAAAGCAGTTATTTTTATTTCGGTTATTCGGTTTTTTAATCTGGTTATAACGGGTTCTTTTTTATAATGTAATAATCCGGTAAAAAAATAAAACCATGATGCATAGTAAAAATTTCTCATTTTAAATTGAATAATCATTGTATCAGTATATAAAATTAATATTGTATTTTTGTACACTAAAGTTTTTTTTTTTTACTAAAAAAACTAAGTGCCAGTTATTCCAATTTTTTTTTTTATCAAATCAAAAAAACTTTATTCATAGGAAAATATCTAATGTGGACAACACATGACTTCATTGTACGCCTATTAAACTATAAATCGGTGGCTCAAAAAGTGATCCCCAATTTGGTTACTAGTTTCCGAAGATTACAGTATCTCGAAATTGACACACACACAAATGGGGAGAAAAACCATTATTTTGCACTCAATTTTAACACTTAAAACAAGTAATAAAAATGTTTAATTGGATTGGAAACCAAATCGCGATTGTAACCTTTATTACCGAAACATATGATTTATGTATTTAATTTAAATATAATTTTTGATGTAAGCTTATTATGACCTTCAAGTAAAGTACCCTTTTCGGCTCACCAATTTTAACAAAGATATAGTAAATACATTCATATCGATATAAAAGTCCTATTTATCAAATTTGAGATGTTTTACATTATGTTTTAATATAATTTTTGATGGAAGTCTAATATGACCTTCAAGTAAAGTACCGCTTCAGGTTTTCCAATTTAGACCAAAATCTAGTATGTTATTTAAATCTATATATAAGTTATAAATACTAAATTTGAGAAGTTTCTCATAGTATTTTAATATAATTTTTGATGGAAATCAATTATGACCTTCAAGTAAAGTACCACTTCCGGTGATTAAGCAGTGACCAAAAAGGGAGGTTCACAACTAGATTTTAGGGCAATCCTAAATTCAAAATTTCAACTTTCTACGGCTAACCGTTTTTGAGTTATGCGAGATACGAACGCACGTACGTACAGGAGCCACGACGGAACTAGTCAAAATGGATTCAGGGACGGTCAAAATGGATATTTCCGTTGAAATCGCAAAACCGAAAATTTTCGCGATTACAATATTTCCTTTACTTCGTACAAGGAAGTAAAAACAATGAATTCTGGTTATTCCCATAATCGGTTATTTTGGTCTAACAAGTTAAGATTAAGATCGTAACTGAAATAATATTGAACTTGAAATAATATTTTTGTAATTAAATGAGGCTTTCAAAATTTCGAATTTGAAATTGAATTTTCTTTTACAGTAGAAATAAAACTGAAAATAACAAAAGAAGGTTCAACAAATGACAAATAGGTTCGAAGGTTAATTTAAAATTCACAAACAGCTTTATTATTTGAATAAGATGAGTTAATTCTTATTTATAACAAATAATGTTAATAGCATCACGCTATAGAATAAAAATGAAACTATATTATTCTTTATAGTTATTAATATTATATTATTAATTTTTTACAGTCAAAAAAATAAGTTTGAAAGGCTGAATATTACCTTTTCATAAAGAGTTAGAAAAGAAAATTTATTGATAAGATAAGAAGTTCTTCACCCTTTTGAAATCAAAAAGATTTTAAATAATATAATAATTATTGGAAAAAAAAACACAAATAACATTATAATTATTATAATATTATTTATGTGTTTTTCTTATTTCTTTTCCACCGATTTGGACAGCGTATTATTTTATAAATAATATCTCTTGTAAAATATGAAGATAAATATAAAACGGAACAAGATTTTTTTTAAGTTAGATATATTATCTAACATGTGTGACAATATTTGGTTTCATTTATAGCAGGACGATTTAAAAATATTCAAAAGACGAGGAGAGGAAACAGACGGAATATTCCGTGATGTTGTTGACCTAGAAGTGTCCTAGGCCTCCTAGATAAGAGATAGATAGAGAGATATTACTTTCTATAATTATTTATCAGGTGAGAGAATAGATTAAGAAAGCGGTGGAGGACGGGACGGGAGCCAGGTAACAGGTAACAGGTAATTAGTTCCTGCGTCACCACCTTACGTCAAAGGCCACTTCGCCCATCAATGTCTAAAGCTCCGTCAAATTTATCTTTTTTTCGTCTGCATTTGGCATTCCTATCTTTATTATTCTTAATTTTATTTTTATAAATTTAATAAAATGGAGGAAATGAAGTGTGATTTCATATTTAAAATAATAAAGATTATAATTAGATAATTAAAAAAATTTGGTGCGCACATCATACAACTTTCCATTATCTCCTTATTTGAAATAAATTTTTAAAAGTTTACATTTAGTTTCTGACGAAATTTCATTTAGTTTCCGTAAGAACATTTAGCTTGCATTATAGGATATAATATTATAAATTATTGTTTAGAACAATCACTGAAGTTTATCCATCTTTCGTCACTTTCTAAAGCTTTAGATATTATTTTTATATTATTTTTTCTAAAATGTTTAGCTTTACATATATATTATACATATATACATAAATATAAAATTACTACTCTAATTTTCGGAAATTTGTTTTTTAATCTGGGAAAATATTTTTCCTTTAGTTAAATATCAAATTCTTTCACAGCCTAGTAATGAATAGTTTGTATGTGTTTATATATATATATATATATATATATATATATATATATATATATATATATATATATATATATATCCACTTTTAATTACTATTAAAAATAAGTGAAGATTAATTATTTCAAATTAAAAAAATTAAAGGTACATTAGATGAAGCCATTATGATGATTCGACATTTAAGCCCTATCAAATTAATTCAATGAACATAAGACCTAGCTGATGTTAAACGGTTTCATCAAAATCGTTAGAGACGTTTTCGACAAAATTGTAAAAAAAGTGTAAAATCGATTATATAAAATGCCACTTACGGCAAGTCGCATAAATACGTAAATCTAGTTCCGTGTAAATCTATGATATTAAGTGGTACTTCGGTTAAGTCCATTACTCTATATCTTTGCTAATGTTGGTCCTATTTCGATGGTTTGTTTATTGGTTTATAGGAGGGGGGGGAGGATATTTTACCATAAAATGCATACTTTTATAGTTTTACAAAAAATAAAAGTTTCTTTTCGTTATAACTTCTTTCCCTGCTTTTTATCGGTTATCTACTACATAAATAAAAAGTTGAAGGGCCTTAAGGAGAAGACTTCAGATTTCATCAAAATCGTTGATTTACTTCCTTGTACGAAGTAAAGGAAATATTGTAATCGCGAAAATTTTCGATTTTCAGATTTCAACGGAAATATCCATTTTGACTATCCCTGAATCCATTTTGACTAGTTTCGTCGAGACGTCTGTACGTACGTTCGTATCTATACGTGCGTATCTCGCACAACTCAAAAGCTGTTGTGAAAAAAATTTAGTTGTGAACATCTCTTTTTGGTCACTACAGGATTACCGGAAGTGGAACTTTACTTGAAGGTCAATATTGATTTTCATCAAAAATTATATTAAAATATAATGCAAAACTTCTCATATGTTTCGGTAATGAAGGTTACAAACGCGATTATTTTTCAGTCTAATTAAATATTTTTATTACTTGTCTTAAGTGTTAAAATTATGTGTAAAATACTGGTTTTCCTCCCCATTTGTGAGATCAACAAGTCTGCAGCAGGAGAATAGGATTTATGTTAAGTGGGTTCTTCCGCTTAAAATGTTGAAACCGTCGATTTCCAATGCTTCATCTAGTGACATTGACAGTTTTATTGTTCTCACGGAACATGAAGAAATATCTTGGAAACTAGTTACCTACTGAAGGAAAACGGCATGTAATAACGGAATGAGATCTCCAGTAACAAGAGCGTGTGTGTCAATAGATGGATGTCGGGACGCCGAGTGTCGTTTTTACTGTAATCTACGGAAACTAGTAACCAAATTCAGTATCACTTTTTGAGCCACGGATTTATAATTTAATAGGCGTACAAGGAAGTCATGTGTTGTCCACATCAGATATTTTTATCCTAAAGTGAACTTAAATAACAATGTAATTCAGATAAATGAAAATAATGATAAGAACTGAGGCGAGTTAAAGGAATTTAAATCAGGCAGTATTGTAATGATTTTAAACTGGTTTGAAAATCAATTATATTAACTTCTATTGAAAAGTATAGCGTAAACATAAAAAATCAACAATTTTATAACGGTACTTTAGAGATAATATATTTCGAAATAAATATCATTTCATAACATTAACTAATTCCTTGACAGAATTAAAGCTAAAACAATAAAAAAGCAGAAACAGATATTATTTACTAAATCAAATAATCATCTTTTACTCATAATTTACCGCCCACTGAATCCTGCCGCCCGGGGCAAGTGTTTCATTTGCCCCCCTTGTTCTGGCGGGAATCTTGAAGTTAACTTAGCTACGCCATTGCATTTTTAAAACGCTTCTAACGAACCGAAAGGCTGTTTCTTTTTACCATATTTTTCTAATGAACACTAAGAACGTGTCGATGTGTAGAAATCTATTTTTGTGAAAGTGTATCTCACACTTTCTTCCGTCTAGTGGGCTCATTAGTTGTTTAGTGAGTGGGCTAATCATAAACTTTCGTTTTTTATTAGCTAATTACTGGTACTGGTATTGGTGGGGGGAACTAGTCCGGCAAGTGGGCCTTACGGTCCTTTTTGCCAACCCCTGACGGCTACTTTTACGTTACCGCCGCGTACTAACCAGAGTGGGAGTGTCAAGATTCATTCCGCGGGATCGCCACGAAATAAATATTAACCGCCCCAGGTGGGAATCGAACCCACAACGTTCCGAACCAGGCACTCTGGGACCCTCGCCCCAACGTACTCGGCCGTCACGTCCTCCTGGTTTAGCTAATTAATTTAAACCAGTAATTTTTAGAATTTAATTCTAAATAAATTTAAAAATGCTTACTTTTTATTATATTGTTTTTTTAAAGTCCTGTTCTAAATATTATAAATTTTTGTAAAGATTTTTTCATACAACGAGTCGCTTAGTATTTTTAAGTTAATGACCTGAGCTGCGGTCAAGGTTGGGAGAGATTGTGCTCACTAGATCTAGAATTAAATCGATTCCGGTCGCCTATCGATTTATTTATCTTCCTTTCGATTCTTATGAATTTTTTAGTTTTATCTGTTTCTATAACTAACTTTTTCCTTGCTTGGCTTTAATCGAAGTTGTTTGTTACATTTAATGTGATACTTTCTGCATTTCACCTATTCATCGGTGAAACCAATTGTTGAATTTCTTTTAACTACGGCCATAGTAAGTTTTGCGTTCGTTTTAGGGTCCATTAAATCAAAAAAAAAATGGTGTGTGTTTTGTGCCAGATGTTGTAGCAACTTTATGATCAAAATCGACAAGCCGGAAAAGCCACTATATATCATCAATTTTACAATGTTCTCGAAAATGGCTCAAACGATTTCATAATTAAAGAACGTTTAATTACAGATCGATTTAACGAATTTGATCAAATAATTAAATGGTCTTTAATATCAGCATCCTCATTGGAAAAATCTGACGAAGCTTAATCGCATATTTTTCAAAATGGCTATCTTTAAAGTATACATCCTTAATTTTATCGATTAATTATTTAAAACAATTAACCGTTTCACATTTTTAGTAGTATTAAAAAATAGATAAATAAAGGAAACTGTTTGAAATATTTACTCAGATTGAAAGCAAATTTTTTTTCCGGAAATAAGACTATTCTGTACTCAGTTGTTCATTAAACACATTTTTTTTTTATCGATAATGTATATGACAATATATCTGTTTGTGTGATATATATATATATATATATATATATATATATATATATATATATATATATATATATATATATATATATATATATATCATCGGTTATCATAAAATTATACACTAAGAACGTGTCGAAGTGTAAAACTCTATTTTTGTGAAAGTTTATCTCACACTTTCTTCCGTCTAGTGGCTCATTAATTCTTTAGTGAGTGGGCTTATCATAAACTTTCGTTTTTATTAGCTGATTAACCTAACCCGGTAATTATTCGAATTTAATTCTAATTAAATTTAAAAATGCTTAATTTTTAAATTTAATTCTAATTAAATTTAAAAATGCTTACTTTTTACTTCCTTGTACGAAGTAAAGGAAGTATTGTAATCGCGAAAATTTTCGGTTTTCAGATTTCAACGGAAATATCCATTTTGACTAGTTTCGTCGAGGCGTCTGTACGTACGTATGTTCGTACATTCGTTCGTTCGTATTTCGCATAACTCAAAAACGGTTAGCCGTAGAAAGTTGAAATTTTGTATTTAGGATTGCTTTAAAATTTATTTGTGAACATCTCTTTTTGGTTACTGTTTGATCACCGGAAGTGGTACTTTACTTGTAGGTCATAATTGATTTCCATAAAAAATTATGTTAAAATACTATGCAAAACTTCTCAAATTTAGTATTTATAACTTATATAATGATTTAAATAACATACTAGATTTTGGTCTAAATTGGAAAACCGGAAGCAGTACTTTACTTGAAGGTCATATTAGACTTTCACCAAAAATTATGTTAAAATATAATTTAAAACATATCAAATTTGGTAAATAAGTCTTTTATATCGATATGAATGTATTTACTATATTTTGGTTCAAATTGGTGAGCCGAAAAGTATACTTTACTTGAAGGTCATAATAAGCTTAATCTTATCCCTAATTTTATCAAATAATTATTCGAAATAATTAATCGTCTCACATTTTTAGTAGTATTAACAAATACATAAATAAAAACTATAAGAAAGAATTTGTTGATTAAATAAATTAAAAAAGTAGAAACATTTACTAAGATTGTAAGCAAATTTTTTTTTTCGGAAATAAGACTATTCTGTACTCCATTTAAATCTGTATACAATTTCAGTTTTTTATTGCATACTGTGCAACAGTTGTTCATTAAACAAATTTTTTTTATCGATAATGTATATGACAATATGTGCCCATAATTATGAAAGTGGTCTAAGTCAAAATTAAAAAAAAAATGAATTTATCACTTATTTCACGCGACATGATTTTAAACTAAATTTATTCAATGTAATTTTTACGATATCGCCAAAAATGAACCTTTAGATAGTAGTTGTAATTACAACGTTATACAGAATTCATTAAGTGTTAATTATGAATGTGATCTAAGTCAACAATTTAAAGAAATTATATAAACATAGCTTAAACTATTCTTTAAACCTAAAAGAGGAAGACCAAAAATATACGAAAATATTCAATTACTTCCATTATACAACACCACTAGACCAGTAACGGAAGAAAAACATAAAGATCTTATGTGTTTACTACCATACATCCCTCCATTTTTTTCAGGAACATTTTAAAAATCTTAAAAACACGAAATTATAATAAAAATGGATTACTTGTTAAAAATGATTAATAAATGTTTATGAATTATTTCATTAAAGTTGTTGTTTCAAATAAAAATCACAATTTTTTATTTCATTAAGTCAATTATAGGACATTCAGTTATTTTTGAAAATGGTCTAACTCAATTCAAGCTTTAAAAACAACATTTTCCTATGAAATTCACAAAAAAATTCATATCTATAATAAATTTCCATTAATCAATACTAATAAAATTATAAATTGAAATGTCGCATAATATAAAAATATTTTTTAATTTATTCAAATGGGATTCATTAAATATCTCGAAACCAGAAATATATGACTTAGACCACTTTCATAATTATGGGCACATATATCTGTCTGTATGTTTACGATATATATATATATATATATATATATATATATATATATATATATATATATATATATATATATATATATATATATATATAATCGCAAAAACTCAAAAAGAGACATCGATGTGATTGGAAGTATTGGAGTGATGTGCTGTCTCTAGTTGATACGTCTTTCTGTACAGTTGATGTGAGACGTGCTGTTTTTGATCTTCATAGATGTGCTTTTTTGGAGTGTTCTGATGATGCCTGAATTGGCGAAACGTTGACTGGTTAGTTGGTTGCAGGAATTTTAGAGACTTGAGGCTTGAGGAATCTTCCAATTATGTGATATATAAAGTCGTAAAAAATAACGTAGAGTGTTGAGAAAAAAAAAGTCCATAAACTTTGTTTGATTTAATGGTTCATTATCTATTGGAAACTAAATCTTTCCATGAAAACATAATGGAATTTCCAAGGAAACTATTAATATTTCACTAGCTCAACTTGAGCAGAAATATATTTCTTCTTATATATACATATATTTAGCAAAAATACTGTTATATCAGAAGATTATAAGAAAAATAACAAGAAGACATGCTGAGCTATAAAAAAATTATTATGCATTTTAAATTAGCAACTGAGAGGCAGTTGTGTATATCTTCCTGATTCTCCTTCCCTTCCAATTGTACGAACAAATTTAATTTTCATCCCCACCAACATAAAATTTGTATTTCGAGGAATATTTTAGATAATTAAAAATATCTGATGTGGACAATACATGACTTCCTTGTACGCCTATTAAATTATAAATCCGTGGCTCAAAAAGTGATCCTCAATTTGGTTACTAGTTTCCGAAGATCGCAGTATATCAAAAACAACACGGCGTCGCGACATCCATCTATACACACACACACACACCCACACAAATAGGGAGGGAAACCTACACTAAATTTTAACACTTAAAACAAGTAATAAAAATGTTTAATTGGATTGGAAACCAAATTGCGTTTGTAACCTTTATTACCGAAACATGATTCATGTATTTAATTTAAATATAATTTTTGATGTAAGCTTATTATTATGACCTTCAAGTAAAGTACTCTTTTCGGCTCACCAATTTTAACCAAAATATATTAAATACATTCACATCAATATAAAAGTCCTATTTACCAAATTTGAAATGTTTTACATTATATTTTAATATAATTTTTAATGAAAGTCTAATATGACCTTCAAGTAAAGTATCGCTTCCGGTTTTCCAATTTAGAGAAAAATTTAGTATGTTATTTATATCATTATATAAGTTATAAATACCAAATTTGAGAAGTTTTGCAAAGTATTTTAATATAATTTTTGATGGAAATCAATTATGACCTTCAAGTAAAGTACCACTTCCGATGATTAAGCAGTGACCAAAAAGGGAGGTTCACAACTAGATTTTAGAACAATCCTAAATACAAAATTTCAACTTTCTACGGCTAACCGTTTTTGAGTTATGCGAAATACGAACGAACGAACGTACGTACGCACAGACGCCACAACGAAACTAGTCAGAATGGATTCAGGGATGGTCAAAATGGATATTTCCGTTGAAATCTGAAAACCGTAAATTTTCGCGATTACAATACTTCCTTCCTTTAATGCGTACAAGGAAGTAAAAAGAGATTTTGATCCAATTATCATGGTAACCTATAAATATTATGCCAAATTTGGCGATTATAGACATTTATTAGGCCATTATAGTAAGTTTGCCTTATTCAAATTAAATCTCCCCCTCCCTCCCAAAAAAAATTAAATTCCCCTCAGAAAAAAATTCTGTGTACAAAATAGAAACCTAGTCGGAGGTATTATAACACTGATTGTAATTCATCTTCACCATATTTAACTTATCTATGCGGCTCGTGGATTCACAATTACATCATTTTTTTTTTATTAATCTCCTGACGTTAGAGACAATGACGATTTTAATTTTTTATTTCATATCGTGCGACATTTGTTCACTAAACAATTGCTTTTCTATCGACAATTATTCTTGTTTCTCATAAAAAAAAAAAAAAAAAAAGCTTAGAAACCAGATAATACTGGGAAAAAGCTTTAAATCGATTTTAAATATTATATCATATCTGTCAGCAGTGTTTTGGTTTATTATCTTCAATATTTTAACATATCCACTTAATTAATTAACAAATTAATATTCAACAACTAATTTTTTAAAAGTTTATTTCAAATTTAATTTCCCCCCCCCCGTCAAATATAGGTGTTTGAAATCAAAGTTTAATAAATATAAATATTAGCCTTATCTCTGTGAGTTGCTTATATTTTTTTTTGTATTTATCTATTGTGTTATATTTTCCAAAAACGAATAAAAAGACTTTTGATAGAAAATTCCCCAATTATCTTTCAAATGTATAAATTCCTGGAATTTATACCAGGAATATATTATATCTATACATCTATATATGTATATATATATATATATATATATATATATATATATATATATATATATATATATATATATATATATATATATAAACAGTGGAACGTCGATTATCCGAACGTCAGTTATCCGAAGATTCGATTATCGGAACGTTTTTTTTTTTATTATTTTTATGTGTGTAATTTTAAATTATTTGATCATGACATTTTATATGCCACAGCATTAATTTTGATAAAGCTTTGATTAGATACACTTTGATTATTTGTTTGCATACACGTAAATACATATTTTTGTTCATTTCATTATGTACATGTGTGACTAAGTTAAACAATTTATATGTACTTTATGACATTGGTTTTTTTCACTATGCACATACATACTACATTTGTATAAATAAACAAACATGTTTTTTTTACAAAGTTGTTGTTTTATATCTTCCTTTTCCTTATTATATATAAAAAAATAAATAAATAAAAAATTAATTAATTTATATACCTATATATATATATATATATATATATATATATATATATATATATATACATGTGTGTGTGTGTGTGTGTGTGTGTGTGTGTGTGTGTGTGTGTGTGTGTGTGTGTGTGTGCAAGTACGTGAATTTCGATTATCCGAACTTTTGATTATCCGAAACACCACTGACAACATTAGTTAGGATAATCGACGCCTACTGTATTATTATATTATTATATACAGTAGGCGTCGATTATCCTAACTAATGTTGTCAGTGGTGTTTCGGATAATCAAAAGTTCGGATAATCGAAATTCACGTACTTGCACACACACACACACATATATATATATATATATATATATATATATATATATATATATATATATATATATATATATATATATATATCAGGAATGTATTATATCTATGCATTTCCTGGAAAGTTTCAGGAAATGTATAGTTTTCGAGCCAAAAAACTATACGAATGTGGGTTTCCTTAGGAACATGTAGCGAATGAATCCTTTATAAAACATGCGTAAAAATGTCAATACTCTGCATCATTGCTAATAATGGTTCGATTTTGATGATTTTTAAAATATATTTTATTATTTACAGAGAATTCAATTATCTTTCAAATTATTTATTCAAAATGTATGATAAAAGGCATACTTTTCGAATTATACACAAATAAATTTTCTTTTCGTCATAACTTATTTTTCTGCCTTTTCTCGGAGAGCTACTTTATATATGGATAGTTAAAGTGCTTTAAGTAGAAGACTTTAGGCAAAATCATTAGAACCAACAGTCTTTCGAGTTCCTAGGATCAACTTGAGATGATCTGTAACTTTGGTGCGATATCTAAACAAAAATTGGTTCAATAGACTCAAACGAAAGCCGCGGATGGCGGCGGACGGACGGATTTTTTAAATTTAATTGTCAACAAACCTAAAAATAATCTTAATCAGAATAATATATAAGTGATGATCTAGCAAAAAATGTACAGGACTTTCGCCGGAAGTAAAAAAAAAATCTGGGCGGTGCGCGCATCACACAAGTTTCCCTTACCGTCCCATAATAATTATCTTTTTGATACAATTTTAAAGAGTTCACATAAACACTGCTTCTAATGAACTTAGCAGCATACACATCTTTACATCTTCTCCCACTTAAGTACAATAAAAAAGTTTTTTAATTAAACAATTTTAGTACAACAATCCTGTACACTACCTATATATTTTAACATTGTCAAGTTGCAAATATATTTTAAAAGTTTCGGTTTAGTTTCCATGGAAACGTTTTCTTTCCATTAAATAATGTGAAAGTAGAAATTATTGAGTTAATTACCGCTTTTGTATTCTTAAATTACTTTATTACAGAGCGTATTGTTTACAACAGATTGGCGGATTGGTGGGAGGAAGTTTGGTCGCATCCGTCTCCTTTCAGATGCGCTTGGTTGCCCATCTAAGGTCTTGTGCTCCTCATAAAATACACTGTATCTTTGCTAATACTGGTCAGATTTTGATGTTTTTTAGATCATTTAATTGCCTATACAATTCTATACATAATTTACCGTAAAATGCATACTTTTTAAGCTATGCGAAAATAAAATATTCTTTTCATCATAACTTTTTTCCCAGCAATTCCTCGGTGATTTACAACATAAATGAAAAGTTAAAGGCCTATATGAAGAATAATTTAGGCAAGTTTCATCAAAATCGTTAGAGCCGTTTTCGAGAAAATTGTAAAAAAGTGTAAAATCGATTATATAAAGTGGCACTTCCGGTAAGTCGATTTTGACGAAAAAGTTGCCGTAACATCAAAGCCATGTACCTACCTTAAATACGTAATTTGGGTATCGTACGACTTTTCGTTTTTGAGCTAGACTGTTCACATACACACACACAGACCATTTTGCGAGACTTGGTCATTTGGACTCAGGGGACCTTAAAACGTGTATTTACGTTGAAAACTCGAATTCGAAAATTTTCACGATCGCAATACTTCCCCTTTTTATATACTTCGTATAGAGGAAAGGGAAAGTAAAAATCTTGTAAACACATCTGAAATTTTTTAAATATAATTATTTGGAAGTAATAAACCACTGTGTAATAATTTGCTGTTTTTAATAACTAAAGTGAAAATCAGAAAGTTTGTCAATTTCGTAAACAGTTTATTATATTTATGGCAAAAAAACATTTTTTTCTAGTTTTTTTTTTTTTCTATTGTCAAAAAATGATTAAATATAAACCAATCTTGTTTCATCCAATCATAACAGTTTAGAAGAGAGATATTTTCATTTATAAGATTTCCCATAACCCAGTACTCTTCCCCTAAACTCGATGAAGGGGGGGATTCTAAAATACACATTTATATTTAGAGAGGCGGCATAGGACACCATTTTTTTTTCTCTTTCTTTCTTTTTGTTGTTTTTTGTTTTGCCCCAAGGCTTTTTTGTTGTGCTCCGGAAACAATAGCGACTCTCATTTTCATTTAGGAAATGGATTCACCACGGAGACCTTGATTGAACCAAAATCCAGTGCAACAATGACCAGGATCTCGCTGGAGAAAGCTGTGTGTGTAACAAAGCGTTTTTGCAACGCCCGTGAAAGTGGATCAATGCAAGGCCTTGCACATCGGAGAGGAATTGCACTCGGCCGATTTAGGAGGCAGTGGATCTAATTTAGTTTGCCATGGCCAACGTGATCAGAACAATTCAAAGAATAATCATAAAGCAGGTTGTAAACCAATTTAACGTACGTACCGGTTGTCATTTAGGCAATATTCCAAAAACGTTACCTCAATATGGCGAGGGTATACAGTTTTAAGACCTGACTATACCGGACTGAATGCACCCGAGTTTGTCCGAAGTAAGGTTAGCGTTTGATATCGAAATCAAAAATACAATTACTTCCCCTGTATTACATATTAGGAGTTTGACTGGGTTATTGTTTATCTATACTAAGAGTTTATGATATTTTTGGATCAGTTGACATCCGCATGATGGTATAGAAGGATCAATCTAATTAGGGATTGATAAATTATTTGCCACTTCTATAATTTTGTTTTATTGAAAACTGGTTTCGAATGTTATACATTCATCCTCAGTTCTAAAAACACACAAAAAATTCAAAATATAGTTTGATATAATATTAAATTAGATGTATTATAAATCAGTATTATAAAACATTAATGAATTATGAATTTAGTTAAGACAAGAAATCAAATACATGTCGGTACTCACCAAAGTTAAAATGGATTATATCAAACAGAAAACTTCGTAGAATTTGTACAAGTTTGTAAAACTTTTCTGTTTGATATAATCCATTTAAACTTTGGTGAGTACCAACATGTATCTGATTTCTTGTCTTAATTAAATTCATAATTCATAAATGTTTTACAATACTGATTTATATTACATCTAATTTAATATGTATAATAATACCAAACTATGTTTTGAATTGCTTATTTTTTAATTTTTTTTTTGTGTTTTTAGAACTGAGGATGAATGTATAACATTCCAAACTAGTTTTCAATAAAAAAAATTTATAGAAGTGGCAAATAATTTATCAATCCCTAATACTTTTGGAATTTCTTATAATTATATTACTTAATTTAAAGGTTATATATGATTTATTTATAGTTTTAGAACTTATAAGATTTATGATAAGGTATTTATTTATTCTAAAATGAGATCTTCATATCGTTGTTCCTATCGTAAACTAACGAATGTGAAAATCATTACTTTGTATGGAGAGCAAAATATCTGATGTGGACAACACATGACTTCCTTGTACGCCTATTAAACTATAAATCGGTGGCTCAAAAAGTGATCCTCAATTTGGTACTAGTTTCCGAAGATAGCATTATCTCAAAAACGACACTCGGCGTCCCGACATCCATCTATTGACAAACACAAACTCTTGTTTCTGGAGTTCTCACTCCTTTGTTATAAGTCGTATTATTTCAGTTGGTAACAAGTTCCCAAGAGATTTCTTCGTGTTCCTTCATAACATTATAACTGTCAATGTCACTAGATAATGCATTGGAAATCGACGGTTTCGACATTTTAAGCGGAAGAACCCACTTAACTTATATCTTATTCTCCTGCTGCAGACTTGTTCATCTCACAAATGGGTAGGAAAACTCAATTTTAACACTTAAAACCAGTAATAAAAATGTTTAATTAGTGTTGAAAAATTCGCGTTTGTAACCTTTATCATCGAAACGTATGATCTCATTATTAAATTTTAACATTAACGCCGTTTTTTTTTAAAAAAGGCTTAAAAGCACCAAAAATTTGAAATTTATGTTTCAATTGATTTTGGGACGTAAACACCACCTCTATCGATCCCCGCTCACGATATATCGAGAAAAAAAAATTGGAAATGGTCTAAAAATCGAATATAGATGACGCAAGCACCAAATACTAACGAATCTCAGTCGTCACTCTGGCCTTAACCAGTGCTAGAATCCTATAAAATATATTGTAATTATAAAGGTTTTGGCAGGTTAATAAACTCCTACTCTATACAATAAAGAATAAAATTAAAAAAAATGTATTGTTATTTGGGGAAAAATCGGTTCATGTGTTTCCTGTAATGTTTGCTAAATGGCGCTTACGCTTTTTTCAAAAAACTACGTCTATATAATTTTTGATGAAAGTTTATTATGACCTTTTATATTATCAAATTTGAGAGGTTTTGCTTTATATTTTAATGTATTTTTTTTTATGAAAGCCTAATATGATATTCAAGTAAAGTACCACTTCCAGTATGCTAATTATAATCAAAATATATTACGTTATTTATATTAATATGTAAATTATAAATACTAAATGCGAGTTTATAATATAAAGATATAATTATAAAGTTTTTCATTATAATTACATATAATTTTTGATGGAAAAAAATTATTATCTTCAAGTAAAGTACCATACGGTGATTATGCAGTGACTAAAAATGGAAGCATATTTAAATTTTACATCAATCCTAAATACAAAATTTCAACTTTCTACGGCTAACCGTTTTTTACTTCCTTGTACGAAGTAAAGGAAGTATTGTAATCGCGAAAATTTTCGATTTTCAAATTTCAACGGATATATCCATTTTGACCATCCCTGAATCCATTTTGATTAGTGTCGTCGTGGCGTCTGTACGTACGTTCGTATCTCGCATAATTCAAAAACGGTTAGCCGTAGAAAGTTGAAGTTTTGTATTTAGGATTGCTAAAAAATCTAGTTGTGAACCTCCCTTTTTGGTCACTGCTTGATCACCAGAAGTGGTACTTTACTTGAAGGTCATAATTGATTTCTATCAAAAATTACATTAAAATACTATGTATATATATATATATATATATATATATATATATATATATATATATATATATTTTTTTTTTTTTTTTTTTTAAATAACATACTAGATTTTAGTCTAAATTGGAAAACCGAAAGCGGTACTTTACTTCAAGTTCATACTAGACTTTCATCAAAAATTATATTAAAATATAATGTAAAACATCTCAAATTTGGTAAAAAGAACTTTTATATCGATATGAATGTATTTATTATATTTTAGTTAAAATTGGTGAGCAGAAAAGGGTACTTTACTTGAAGGTCATAATAAACTTACATCAAAAATTATATTAAAATATAATGTAAAACATCTTAAATTTGGTAAAAAGAACTTTTATATCGATATGAAAGTATTTATTATATTTTAGTTAAAATTGGTGAGCCGAAAAGGGTACTTTACTTGAAGGTCATAATAAACTTACATCAAAAATTATATTTAAATTAAATACATAAATCATATGTTTCGGTAATAAAGGTTACAAACGCAATTTGGTTTCCAATCCAATTAAACATTTTTATTACTGTTTTATATGTTAAAATTGAGTGTTAAATACTGGTTTTCCTCATGTCGGAACGCCGAGTGTCGTTTTTGAGATTCTGTAATCTTCGGAAACTAGTAACCAAATTCAGGATCTCTTTTTGAACCACCGATTTATAGTTTTATAGGCGTCATGTTTATGAAGTCATGTGTTGTCCACATCAGATATTTTAGTTAGGCGAGATACGCACGTACAAACGAACATACGTACAGACGTCAAGACGAAACTAGTCAAAACGGATTCAGGGATGGTCAAAATTGATATTTCCGTTGAAATCTGAAAACCGAAAATTATCGCGATTACAATACTTCCTTTACTTCTTAAATGGAAGTCAAAAAACAAACGAATTTTTCATATTTGTTATTATTACACTTTCAAGAGAAAGCTATATTTCTCCATATAACTTGAACACAGTTAATAGGATTTTCCGAGTACGGTTGGAAAAACGAAATTTTAAAAAGAGAAACATGAAATCAAAAATACTTGTGGAAAAACAACACATCCCACTTCTTTTTAATAACTTCGTATAAAAATAAATGTTGGAAAATTCTTTTGTTGATAAAAAGCAAGGAGGAAAATCGAGAGAACAATCGAGATTTCAGTTTCTATTCTCTGGTAAAGAAGAGACTCAATTAAAAGTGAGACTTTTTCTAGATAAAAATAATCCGGTGTTATAAATAACCACTGACGTCAAATAGCAGCTGTATTGGCATTTATGATCTCTTTGGAAACGCTATTAACTCGACAATTATTTTTTTAAGATCCACCTTAATTCAAGGATAGTGCAGCAATTAAACTCAAACACTTAAATCTTCAATTTTATTTTTAATTTTCCGGCCTCTTTTTATAATTAACTGTGAAATTAGTTTTTATAGGAGTCATGTAATGCGAACATTGTAGATTTATGCGTGTTTGTGCGTAATATATGCAATGAGCAGGCTAAGACTCGAATATTTGGATGGGTGACCGCCCACTGGAGAAAATCACGCAACACGAAATCGACTAAGGGATGCTTAAACTATATCGATATTTCTATCCGATATATTTTTCTCGATACATCCGTAATATCGATATTAAAATTCGAGTAACGAAAACTGATATTAAAAAAAAAAATGTGATCTTGAATTTGGCTACTAGTTTCCGAAGATTAAAGTATCTCAAAAACGACACTCGGCATCCCGACATCCATCTATTGACACAAACACACACAAATGGGACTGAAAACCAGTATTTTACACTCAATTTTAACACTTAAAAAAGTAATAAAAATGTTTAATTGGATTGGAAACCAAATTGCGTTTGTAACCTTTAATACCGAAACATATGATTTATGTATTTAATTTAAATATAATTTTTGATGTAAGCTTATTATGACCTTCAAGTAAAGTACCCTTTTCGGCTCACCAATTTTAATCAAAATCTAGTAAATACATTCATAATGATATTTACCAAATTTGAGATGTTTTACATCATATTTTAATATAATTTTTTATGAAAGTCTAATTATGACCTTTAAGTAAAGTACCACTTTCGGTCTGCCAATGTTAAACAAAATTTATTATATTATTTAAATCAATATATAAGTCATAAATACTAAATTTGAGAAGTTTTGCATAGTATTTTAATACAATTTTCGATGAAAATCAATTATGATCTTCAAGTAAAGTACCACTTCCGGTGATCAAGCAGTGACCAAAAAGGGAGGTTCACAACTAGATTTTACAACAATCCTAAATACAAAATTTCAACTTTCTACGGCTAACCGTTTTTGAGTTATGCGAAATACGAACGTATGTACAGACGCTACGCTACAGACACTAGTCAAAATGGATTCAGGGATGGTCAAAATGGATATTTCCGTTGAAATCTGAAAACCGAAAATTTTCGCGATTACAATACTTCCTTTACTTCGTACAAAGAAGTAAAAAGAGAAAAAATATAAAATAAAAAAATTCTACAAGGATGGCGAATTTGACAAAGACCCATAAAAACTTGTGATGTGGTGTGTTCTAGGATATCGAAAGTAATTTATATTGATATCGATATCGGTTAACAATATCGATATCTTGATGATATCGAAATAAAAATATCGTTAATCTTATTCTATAATATAAAAAAAAAAGTCTAAACGAATTGGAGGAAGATTAGGATAAAACCTATTTTTTGATGTCTAAATCCTGCTGGAAATGACCTTAATAAAAACAATATCTTATTTATATCGATACGAAAATATCGATATTTCAAAATTTCGTTAATTCTTTATAAAAAAAATAAAATAACCTAAACGATTCGGAGGAAGTGGAGAGATGACTGCTTCAAATGATTTAAATTCTGCTGTAAATGAACAAAATATAAGCAATATTATAATGATATCGTCAACCTACTTTCGATATTATCTTAATGACATTATTATATGATATATTATTTGTTTCATTTTTACTTCCTTGTACGAAGTAAAGAAAGTATTGTAATCGCGAAAATTTTTGGTTTTCAGATTTCAACGGAAATACCCATTTTGACCATCCTTGAATCCATTTTGACTAGTTTCGTCGTGGCGTCTGTACGTACATACGTTCGTATCTCGCATAACTCCAAAACGGTTAGTCGAAGAAAGTTGAAATTTTGTATTTAGGATTATTGTAAAATCTAGTTGTGAACCTCTCATAATTGATTTCCAACAAAACTTTTATTTAAATACTATGCAAAACTTCTCAAATTTAGTATTTCTAACTTATATATTGATTTAAATAACATACTAGATTTTGGTTTAAATTGGAAAACCGGAAGCGGTACTTTACTTGAAGGTCATAATTAACTTTCATCAAAAATAATATTAAAACATAATGTAAAACATCTCAAATTTGGTGAATAGGACTTTTATATCGATATGAATGTATTTATTAGATTTTGGTTAAAATTCGTGAGCCGAAAAGAGTACTTTACTTGAAGGCCATAATAATATTACATCCAAAATTATATTTACATTAAATACATAAATCATATGTTTCGGTAATAAAGGTTACAAACGCAATTTGGTTTCCAATCCAATTAAACATTTTTATTATTTGTTTTAAGTGTAAAAATTATGTGTAAAATACTGGTTTTCCTCCCCATTTGTGAGATCAACAAGTCTGCAGCATGAGAATAAGATACAAGTTTTTCTGCTTCAAATGTCGAAACTGTCGATTTCCAATGTTTTATCTAGTATCTAGATATCTAGTATGACAGTTTTAATGTTGTCCCGGAACATGAAGAAATCTCTTAGAAACTAGTTACCTACTGAAAGAAAACAACATATAATAACGGAATGAGACCTCCAATAGAGTGTCAACAGATGGATGTCGCGACGCCGAGTGTCGTTTTTGAGTTATTGCAATCTTCGGAAACTAGTAGCCAAATTCATGATCACTTTTTGAGCCACCGATTTAAAGTTTAATAGGCGTACAAGGAAGTCATGTGTTGTCCACATCAGATCTTTATAGTAGCTTCAGCTTAAATAATTAGTTCATAGCGACAGGTTATTCATTATTTTAAATCAGTTTTAAATCACACTCTGACAATGCAGTGTAATGTGAAAAAAAAAAAAATTCCTTAAATACGAAATTGGTTGTGTTAACGATAAGTAACAATCACTAGAAACAATTGCGTCACATCAAGTAGCATAAAGTCCATATAATTTATGCTGAAGATGTTTGCATGAATATGTATTTTCTTATGTATTTAGGTATGAGAAAATAAATCAAAAACGTTTGAAATAAACCTTTTCACTATATTTCTCTCGTGTTAATGCATATTCCTTGGTGATCTGTTGTCTCTACATAAAGAATTTCATCCTCATTAATCTAATAAATATTATTAGTAATATAACTTTTATTTAATTACACAGGCCAACAAAAACAATTTTTTTTTTAAACTTTTTTAACTTTTATTAGTTGACCTTTATAGATTTTTATGTGCTGAATCTAAATCTGGCCTTAGTTTTTTTGTATCACCCATAGTTTTCCGTAGGTTTCAGGCTCATCAAACATCCTAACTTTTTAAACTTCTGTAACATGTTAGCTACAATAAAAACATACTCTGGTTCTTTTTCATTTCCCAAGAACTTTGTGACGACTTGCTTGAATGATACCCATGCTTCTTTCTCATTTAAGGTCATTGTGGATTCAAAGTTAACATCAAATATCATTTTTCTAATGTCAGGTCCGACAAAGACGCCTTCTTTTAGTTTAGCTTCTGAAAGGCGTGGAAACTTTTGGCAGAGATACTTGAAACATGATCCATCTTTAGGCAAAGCCTTTACAAATTGTTTCATGAGGCCTAAGACTGAAAGCTGTTCAATTCTTTAAAAATCGCTTAATTTAATAAATTTAACTATAAAATGTGAAGAAATTGTGGGTAATACAGCTTTTTTAATATCATATTTGGATTCAGCACCCTAAAAACTATAGGAATAAGGTATTTTCAGTACAAAAGATTTTTCATCTTTGGCCTGTGAAGCTGTTCAATTCTTTAAAAATCGCTTAATTTAATAAATTTAACTATAAAATGTGGAGAAATTGTGGGTGATACAGCTTTTTTAATATCATATTTGGATTCAACATCCTGAAAACTATAGGAATAAGGTATTTTCAGTACAAAAGTTTTTTCATCGTTGGAATGTGAAGCTGTTCAATTCTTTAAAAATCGCTTAATTTAATAAATTTAACTATAAAATGTGAAGAAATTGTGGGTGATACAGCTTTTTTAATATCATATTTGGATTCAGCACCGTAAAAACTATAGGAATAAGGTATTTTCAGTACAAAAGTTTTTTCATCTTTGGCCTGTGTTATTATTATGAATGAATTCATTATTATTTATATTCTGTACTTAAAAAAATAAATACTTCTTGATTGCTATTAAATTTTATCTTTTTTTTTTTTTTAACGATAGGTACTAAGTCTGTTAAGAAAATTATAGAACGGGTACAAAAATGTCTAAAGTTTGGGAAATATGTTTGCTGGTAAATCATCTATGGTGTCTGTTGGTTTGTCTTGATATTTGTGGTCTGGCTGCACTTTCGAATGATGAGGGTTCAATTATTAAAATTTTTGACGTTAGAAAATTTATGGGTAAACGCTCAAAGGATATACCGAGACGTAAGTGGGAGACAAACTTAATATAGATTTAAAGTATAGTCTTAATAAAAACTGGCTAAATTGATAAAGTGAATCATTCCAAAGTAGTTCAATATATCGACCTCCTTTTTCGAAAAACGAGGTCGATATATTGAACTGCTTTGGAATGATGTACTTTATCAATTTAGCCAGTTTTTATTAAGACTATACTTTAAGTCTTTATTAAGTTTGCTGCCACTTACTTCTCGGTATATCCTTTGGGCGTTTACCCATAAAATTTCTAACATCAGAAATTTTAATAATTGAACCCTTATCATCCGAAAGTGCAGCCAGACCACAAATATCAAACTAAATTTAGGAAACTTTACAGGAAACGATTTTTTCCCAAATAACAATATTTTTTTTTTTTTTTATTTTATTTTGTATACTATAGGAGTTTATTTTTCTGGAAAAACCTTTATAATTACAATATATTTTTAAGACTGGTTTAGGACAAAGTGACGACCGAGAGTCGTTAGTATTTGGTGTTCACGTCATCAAAATGCGATTTTTAGACCATTTTCAATTTTTTTTTTTCGGTATATCGTGAGCGGGAATCGATAGAGGTGGTGTTTATTTCCCATAATCAATTAAAATCTAAACTTCGAATTTATGGCGCTTAAACCTATTTCAAAAAACGACGTTGATATACATACATATAGGTATGCCTTATCTCGCTCCTTAAAATAAAATATTAGGTATACTAGCATCTTCAAGGTTCTACCTAGAATCCACTGGAGTTTATTAGCACTCGAAGAAGAGGAAGAAAGAATACAAAGGAAGTGAGGACAAAGGCAGGGGAGGGCGAGAGCAGTTTGACAACCTGCCCGCTTCCGGTTCCTTTCAAGGCTCGCGAATTCGGCCTCCTTCGCCTGAAGCAGAAATCGATCCTCAATCAGAGACTCCGCTATACTCCTGAATTCTGAGGAATAGCAAAATGGTCGCGTTGCCGAATAATAGAACTAAATGAATAGTCTGATTAAAAATAGTTATTCTATATTATTTTAATTATGCCATAGAATAGGCATGTCAAACTCAATTAAAGCCACGGACTGCATCACAATTTACAAATGTTCTTAAAATGATGTTTTTAAGTTAGGATTCGGGAATGTTCACAGAGTATTAAAACATAATATGTAATTAATTGAATTTAGGATAGTAAGCGATAACTCTGTTTTACAATTGACTTTTGGTTAATCATCTTCAATAATAGACCTTTGTAATCGGCCAAGAAATTTTTGTTTAACCCTCCCCTCTTCAAGATTTGAAGTTTTACGTTTTAAGATACGCAGAATCCAAATATCGAATAAAAAAAAAAATCCATCCGTATGCCATCCGTGGCTTTTCTCGGAGACAGCTAGACCGATTTTCTTGAGATTTGGCTACAAAGCCACAAAATTTCGACCGATTAGAGATTTTATAAGCACTTAACTCGGCAATTTATAAAATTACAGATAAAAAGTGAAGTGTTTTGGAATCAGCAAACCAAGACATGAAAAAAAAATAATAAAAATAATCCATATAAATGCTTTTGGTTTATTATTTTCAAAAAATATCTGATGTGGACAGCACATGACTTCCTTGTACGCCTATTAAACGATAAATCGGTGGCTCAAAAAGTGATCCTGAATTTGGTTACTAGTTTCCGGAGATCGCAGTAACTCAAAAACGACACTCGGCGGCGCGACATCCATCTATGACACATACACACAAATAGGGAGGAAAACCAGTATCTTACACTAAATTTTAACACTTAAAACAAGTAATAAAAATGTTTAATTGGATTGGAAACCAAATTGCGATTGTAACCATTATTACCGAAACATATGATTTATGTATTTAATGTAAATATAATTTTTGATGTAAGCTTATTATGACCTTCAAGTAAAGTACCCTTTTCGGATCACAAATTTTAACCAAAATATAGTATGTTTATATTTTTCTTTAATATACAAAATTAATAAACAAAATGTTTAGCTGAAAAAATCATTTCTATATCGTTTTTGAAACACAAGATATAAAATAGAGCATTTTTAGCATGTTTTATTATTTTTTTCTCAGCTCCTAGAAGCCATTGGACAAAACTGTAGGATATGGGTCAACTTTTTTTTCAATTTAGAATTAACCCCTTCTAAGATAAAATAAATTAAACGTAACCGGTAACAAATTGTAACTATTACTAATAAATAAATTTAAAGGAACATCTGCCCTTGACAAACAATAGTAGAAATAAATATAAATGAAATAACTTGACCTAATTCTCCTAAGTGCCCAAAGAGGGCAACCTTCGAAGACATCAGGGACACTTCGCGGTGCATTGGCTATAGCTTTAACGTCATAATACACTCTAGCAGAGATAACAATGTTCCAGCCTCTTTGTTCACTGAGGCTGGAGTTTCCAGCCTTTGATCAACTTTTTAGATAACTGGGCAAACCCCTATCGCATCTTATCATATCAGTCTTCATAAAAAAAAATAATAATTTGATTTACAAAAGTTCATTATACTTTATATAAAAAAGATTATTATATAAAAAAAAAGATTATTATACTCGCAAAGCGATGTATATTAAAGCAATCAGTTGACATCCGCATGATGGTATAGAAGAATCGATCTAGTTAGGGATTGAAAAATTATTTGCCACTTCTATAATTTTGTTTTTATTGAAAACTAGTTTAGAATGTAATGCATTCATCTTCAGTTCTAAAAATACATAAAAATTCAAAAATAATCAATTCAAAATACAGTTTGGTATTATTATGCACATTAGATTAAATATAATATAAATTAATATGGTACAACTTTATAAGAGGGACGCGTTCTCACTGGTACTCCCGATCTTACCCGAAGTTCGCCGGACTAGCATACTCTAGCGCCATTTGTGCTAAGCATTCAATTGTTCATATTCATTAAAATTATTATTGCCTTATTTGCATATTATTTAAAATTGTTAGTGCTGTCGACTTCCGGTTATCTGGAGAAATTGTAGTAATAATTTAAAGGAGTGATTGATCATTTAAATTACAGTAAGGACCCGACCTCAACTAAAAAGGAACTTATGGGGTTTGTTTATCTCTTGAGCGAGCGTAGCGAGCGGAAGTCGTCAGCTTTGATCTATTTAAAGCAGTAATAATTGAATTGTCGGACTAGCGCCATTTGTGCTAACTGCTTTGCATTCAATTGTAACATTCGTGTTCATTGAAATTATTATTGCTTTAATAAGATATTATTTAATATTATTAGTGTTGTCGACTTCCGCTCATTACGTTCGCACAAGAAATAAACAAAACAGCAACGGATCCTTTTCAGTTGAGGTCGGGGTCTAACCGTAATTTCAATTATTACTGCTTTAAATAGATCACAGCTGACGACTTCCGCTCGCTACGCTCGCTCAAGAGATAGACTAACCCCAAAAGTTCCTTATTAGTTGAGGTCGGGTCCTTACTGTAATTTAAATGATCACTCCTTTAAATTATTACTACAATTTCTCCAGATAACCGGAAGTCGACAGCATTAACAATTTTAAATGATATGCAAATAAGGCAATAATAATTTTAATGAATATGAACAATTGAATGCTAAGCACAAATGGCGCTAGAGTATGCTAGTCCGGCGAACTTCGGGTAAGATCGGGAGGAAAAAGTGATAACGCGCCCCTCTTGTAAAGTGGTAAAATTAATATTATAAAAAATTTATGAATTATGAATTTAATTAAGACAAGAAATCAACCATAAATTCCTCAAAGACTCAGGAGTTAAATTAATACATCACGTTGAAAACAGCCTCAAATCAAATATATATGAAGCACTTGAAATAATAAAATCCTTCAAATCCAATCCATGTTTTTGCTTAAATGACCAAAAAAATATCTCCAAAAGTCCAATCTTAAATTTATTCCCATCTATGACAGATGTAAAACCAATTACTCACCGGAATTACAGGAAAAACTCTGACCCTTAAACCGTTTACCTATAAACATCCTATCTAACTTTCTTTCATTGGTAGTTCAGTGCGAGAAGAAACCAGTATAAACTTTTCTGTTTGATATAATCCATTTAAACCTTGGTGAGTACAAACATGTATTTGAATTCTTGTCTTAATTAAATTCATAATTCATAAATGTTTTATAATACTGATTTATATTACATCTAATTAGGTATGTAAGTATATAATAATACTAAACTGCGTTTTGAATTGCTTATTTTTGAATTTTTTTGTATATTTTTAGAAACTGAAGATTAATGAATAACATTCGAAACTAGTTTTCAATAAAAACAAAATTAAAGAAGTGGCAAATAATTTATCAATCTCTAATTATAAGTAATGTAAATTTGGTTAAGAAAGTAATAAATTGAAAATAAAGTTGAAAACCAAAAGTGAAATTGATATAAAATAAAATAAACAGCAGTACGATTAACAAAAAATTTTACAGTTAAAAGTGTATCTATCAAAAATATGACAAAATTTGGACAATATTCTTTTTCGGGTGAGAGCTTGTTGTTTTTTTACAATCAGAGTATCAATGTTAGGCTTGAAGGAGCTCAACTTCATTCTAAGTCCTCTTTAAAACTGAGTTCTTTCCTTTTTACTATGTCAATAATCCTGAATCATTATGATTCATTGTAAATCATGTATATACATCTGATAATTGAAAAATTCAATAATAATTTTAAAAAAACCTAAAAAAAAAATAAAAAAATTAGGGATTGATAAATTATTTGCCACTTCTATAAATTTGATTTATTGAAAACTAGTTTCGAATCTTATACATTCATCCTCAGTTCTAAAAACACACAAAAAAATTAAAAAATAAGCAATTCAAAATATAGTTTGGCATTATTATACATATTAAATTAGATTAATATAAATCAGTATTATAAAACATTTATGAATTATGAATTTAATTAAGACAAGAAATCAAATACATGTTGGTACTCACCAAAGTTTAAATGGATTATATCAAACAGAAAAGTTTGTACTGGTTGGTTCTCGCACTGAATTAACAATGAAAGAAAGGTGGGGTATTTATAGGTAAACGGTTTAATGGTCGGGGTTTTTCCAGTAATTTCAGTGAGTAATTGTTTTGTCTGTTATAGATGGGAATAAATTTAAAATTGGACTATTAGAGATATTTATTTGGCCATTTAAGCAAAAATCTGGATTGGATTTGAAGAATTTTATTATTTCAAGTGCTATTTTATTATGATTATTTTCATTTAAATGAATTGCAAGTTGGAATTATCTGTCTTATTATTATATGCATATATATGTTCCTTTAATCATTCGAAACTAGTTTTAAATAAAACAAATTTATAGAAGTGGCAAATAATTTATCAATCCCTAATTAGATTGATCCTTCTATACCATCATGCGGATGTCAACTAAAAAAAAATATCTGATGTGGACAACACATGATTTCCTTGTACGCCTATTATACTATAAATCGGCGGCTCAAAAAGTGATCATGAATTTGGATACTAGTTTCCGAAGATCGCAGTATCTCAAAAACGACATTCTCACAAATGAGGAGTAAACCAGTATTTTACACTCAATTTTAATACTTAAAGCAAATAATAAAAATGTTTAATTGGTTTGGAAACCAAATTGCGTTTGTAAACATATGATATCTGTATTTAATATTAAAATAATTTTGATGTAAGTTTATTATGACCTTAAAGTAAAATACCCTTTTCGGCTCACCGAGTTTAACTAAAATCTATTAAATACAATTATATCGATATAAAAGTCCTATTTACCAAATTTGAGATGTTCTACATTATATTTTAATATAATTTTATGAATGTCTAATATGACCTTCAAGTAAAGTACCACTTCCGGTTTTCCAATTTAGACCAAAATCTAGTATGTTATTTAAATCAATATATAAGTTATATAATACTAAATTTGAGAAGTTTTGCATAGCCTATTAATAAATTTTTTTATGGAAATCAATTATGATCTTCAAGTAAAGTACCACTTCCGGTGATCAAGCAGTGACCAAAAATAGAGGTTCTCAACTAAATTTTACAGTAATCCTAAATACAAAATTTTAACTTTCTACTATGGCTAACTGTTTTTAAGTTATGCGAGATACGAACGAACGTACGTACAGACATCACGACGAAACTAGTCAAAACGGATTCCAGGGATGGTCAAAATGGATATTTCCGTTGAAATATGAAAACCAAAAATTTTCGCGATAATAATACTTCCTTTACTTCGTACAAGGAAGTAATAATTAACTACCTAATTAATATAAAAATTATTTTCACTTGATTTTCAAACTATATACCTTTATAAAAGCCAGAATATAGAAGGCGGATTATCTATCATGCCTGTGGGCGGCAGTACAACAAATCCGGTACTGCCATCCTGATTTTTCTTGAGTAATGGAAAAAATGCAAAGAACCATGGTTAGTGTAAACATACCTGTACGATAAACGGATGATTGATCAGCTAGTATGTATGTATAATGAAACATAACATAGTAATACGTACTGAAAATTATATATATATATATATATATATATATATATATATATATATATATATATATGTATGTATATATATATATTGGTAAAATAAAAAATATTAAGGTTATCGTAAGTAGGGCAAGAGTCCTACCTCGTGGCTCCGATAGGTCTGCCAGGCGAGATAACAACAAACCACTCCATGTTTTTACGTCTGCACTTATCGATAACCGCGTTGAATCGATAACTACTTCGGAATTTCGATAACTACTTCGATATATTTCCCAACAATAGCGGCCAAGGAAAAAAAATATCCATTCAGAAAAAAATATTAAAAAAAATAAAATGTATTGATTTATTTCTAATTTGTTGCCGTTAATCTAATACAATTTTATTTATAATTCGCTTTTATGTATAATTAAATAATATAGAGCTTTAAATTTGGTTGGGTAAACCTTTGGAATTGCTACTAACAATTGTTAAGAGGTCTAGATTTTCAGACCAGACTATACTTTCACCCACTGCGCATGCGCAATTAAATCCTCAAACCGACGGATCCTTCTCAGTTGGAACGCTGGTGTAGGGTTAGGTCAGACTTCCAGCCTTTTTACGAAGGGGTATTGCAATGCTAAGAAGACTCTCTACAGAGGAAAAAGGTTAATTCGATCCATGACCAACTCATTCGGGTTATGCTATTAACAATTTCGATCCAAGGACCAAGTCAGGAACTGCGAACCATCATACGCCAGGGAGCGGAAGAATGGTAAGCCAGAGGTGTAGTAATGATAAACGATTACTGACAACAAGTGGCGCATCCGAATTCGTTGAAGCTCAACGCCGCCTTTTCATTAGAAAATGAATGCAATTTTCTAAAACTTCATGGACGAAAATCTATTGATCCTTAATTTTACACATAATTGGTAAATTTTTTTCACCACTTGGACTAAACTTCCCTGATCGGAAGCTAATAGAACGTTGATGAGATTGGCCATGATATTTAAACTTAAAGATGGTGTAGGAAAGAAGGCGGTGGGGACAAGAGATCTATTCGGTAAAAGGCGGGAAGTCTGACCTAACCCTACATGACTATTCCAAGTGAAAAGGATCCATCGGTTTGAGTATTTAATTGGGCATGCGCAGTGGGTGAAAGTATAGTCTGGTCTAAGAATGTAGACCTCTTCAAGGTCGTTAGTAGCGATTTCAAAGGTTTACGGTTGGTTGTTTTGATTTTCAGCCGTAAGCTATCGACATTGACTTGTTTGGGCATTGATAGAAGATTAGATTAAGGTTATTTCGAAATTATTTATCTAACCAAGGATATAGGTGAGAAGAAATTAAAACACGATTCCTATTAGAAAATAATTGTATGAGAGGAAATATTGATCGGTCTGAGAGGGAAACATTGAAGAGCTAAACGATTCGTTCCAGGATATGTCCATGAAACTTTGACGCCGCGTACGCGCCTGACGCACGAACAACATGATGCGGGTTACAAGATGATATATGATAGTTATATGAAGTTTTCTATCAAATATTAATACTATCACTTTTGAAAAATTGTTACCGTAAAATCATTAGGAAGGCACCCATCCCATCAAAACAAGTACAACTACAACACTTATTTAGCAGAGGGAAATTTAAGAATTGAAATAACCTGAATATAATATATCTGTTTTTGAAAGAGAATATATTAACCTTGGAGAAAAGTTATCAATTGTAGGTTTGTAATTTGAAATTATTTTAATACATTTATAAATATCTGATGTGGACAACGCATGACTTCCTTGTACGCCTATTAAACTATAACCGGTGGCTCAAAAAGTGATCCTCAATTTGGTTACTAGTTTCCGAAGATTGCAGAATCTCAAAAACGACACTCGGCTTCGCGACCTTCATCTATTGACACATACAGACACACATTAGTTCTTGTTTCTGATTTTTTTTTTTTTTATCCCTTTTTGAAATAAAAATATGATTAAGCCTAGAAGGGACAGAATTTTTCCTAATAAATGCAAATTATTTATTTAAAAATAATTAAAGATAGAAAAATGAGGTTTGCATCATTATTTTTAAATGTTATTGTCTTAAATCCCATGTGTATATTCTGAAAGAAAACATTACGGTCTACAATATTTACCTCTAACATTTTTCTCTAGGGCCAACCGTTTTTTCGTAAAACGCGTTTGAGTCGTCTTGAAATAAACACCTGTCATAAAGCTGAAGAGGTTGGTTGATATGTACGTGTCGTTGTCATGACAACTACATTTCGTGGAAGTTAAGCCAGCCATTTCCGGTCCTACTTATAGGACTATACTAGATATAGGACTTCCGATGGATTGTGAAAGGGCGAGTAGGATGTTTGTAGGCTTCTCCGATCGTCCTACAAGCATTCCATCTTTATAACATACTATATTATTAAGATATATTATATTAAAATGCCTTACCGATTGCTCTTGCTATAAACATAGTACCTATGGGCAAATTAGATATATCATTGGATGGGTATTGTCATGCAAATGTGCACAAAAGAAAAATTATTTAAATTGGATCATTATTAAAACATGTTTTTTTATGGAATGTAGGAACTTAATCACCTTAAAAAACACAACAAAACATCATCGAAATCGGGCCATCACTAGCAAAGATACAGCGTATTGAACATTTTAGCCACTTTAGAAAAGTATTGCAATCGGGTCAAATTCTCGATCGATGCGTTTCAGAGACCAAAGGCAAAGGGTGTGCAGCGAACAATTTTCCGTCGCCGATTTTGAAAAAAAATTTTTGGTAATCCTAAATTGAAGTTGGTAAGTTAAATCCCAAATAAATAAAAAAATAATGTTTCTACTCATTTTAATTGTATAAATAAATCAAAAAATTGAATTAATATTGTTTTTAGGTCGAATTTCTACAACTGGGCTACCCTATTATGTAAACAAAGGTTGTGATATGTATGATTTTTTTTTAAATAAGATTATAAGGTTACAAAATAAGTTCATGTTTTAATTCTGGAAAATTCAATTAAAATATGTACCTAAATTAATATGGTAAGTTATAAAGAACATAAATCGATGTTTCAAATAGGATCGATATTTTGTCTTCCGATATGCATACATGCCTGCCTGCGCGCGCATATACGTAGAACGACCGGAGATAAGCTAATTCAGAGGATATCCGGCGACGTCTGTTCAGGTCTGATTGAAACCATATGACGTCTAGAGTTTCGTCAATCCATAACACAACCTCAATCCATGAGCGTAACATGGAAAAACCTCAGCAGTGTAGGTAGATTTAAAATATTAATTTCTTGGTTTCTTTAAGTTGGCAGATTTAAATGTCATAATAAACAGATGCGAGCGATAAGGATGTTTCAAGAAGGAGATATGGAAGCCGTGTTGGGATCCGGTTATCGCTAAAAATGCCGACAAGATAATGCGTTATAAATAGAAATGGGATATTCACTCACTCTTTTGACTCTAAAACAATCCAAATCCTGGTCATATGGGAGTGATGGGTTGCGATAGATGCGTATCATCTAATAATTATTAATAATATAATAATTTAAATATTGCTAGGACCCTCTTAATTAAGGACACCTCAATTCAAAGGGCAATTTGGAATGTACTGGTACTGAAGATACGAAAACGACGCTCTTCAAAATTCTTTGAAATGGACACTATTGACAGCGAACGTGAATATTACAAATATACCGATTTTTTTTTTTAATTTCATAACTTTATAATTAGAAAATTAATAAAGGAAAAGTCTTTATCTAAAATATCAGTAAATAAATAACCACTCAAAGTTTCGGGATTTAAAATGAAAAATATCTGATGTGGACAACACATGACTTCATCAAGTTTTGGAATTCATCTATGTGCATACGCTTAGGCACACTAAAATACAGATTATGCCGATAAGCCGAGATTTTTTTATAATCCGATATGGGCAAAATCCCATCCAACTCGGATTATATTATATTATATTATTATACCTCTCTAGATATATCCAGCTGTTTTAAGGTGGCCTTACACGATCGGTTTTGCTACAAAATTGTCCGGTAGGGCTGCATCGTTCCGACAAATCGGTTTTACTCCACTGTTTCGTATTTATAGATCCAATTTTGACACACTTTAATCAATAATGTCCTTACCAAACCAAATCCATAAAGTATCAATTAAACGTTTCAGATTCATACACATATACAGAACAAAAGAACATGAATACATGTTCCTTTTTACTTGGAATGATGTATTCATGTAAGCAGTAAAGGAAGTAAGTATTATAATCGCGAAAATTTTCTTTTTTCAGATTTCAACGGAAATATTCATTTTGACCATCCCTGAATCCATTTTGACGAGTTTCGTCGTGACCTATGAACCTACGTCCGAACGTATCTTGCATAACTCAAAAACGGTTAGCCGTAGAAAGTTAAACTTTTGTGTTTAGGATTGCTGTAAAATCTAGTTATGAACCTCCCTTTTTGGTCACTCCCTGATCACCGGAAGTGGTACTTTACTCGAAGGTCATAATTGATTTCCATAAAGAATTATATTAAAATATAATGCAAAACATCGCAAATTTGGAAAATAGGACTTTTATATCAATATAAATAATATACTAGATTTTGGATAAAATTGGTGAACCAAAATGAGTAATTTACTTGATTTCAAAATGGGTATTTTATTTTTTCAGATTTCAACGAAAATATCCATTTTGACCATCCTTGAATCCATTTTTACAAGTTTCGTCGTGACGTTTATACGTACGTTCGTATCTCGCATTACTCAAAAACGGTTAGCCGTAGAAGTTGAAATTTTGTATTTAGGATTGATGTAAAATCTAGTTGTGAACCTCTCTTTTTGGTCAATTAATGATTACCGGAAGCGGTACTTTACTTGAAGGTCATAATAAACTTTCATCAAAAATTATATTAAAATGTAATGTAAAACATCGCAAATTTGGAAAATAGGACTTTTATATTAATATAAATAATATACTCGATTTTGGATAAAATTGGTGAGCAAAAATGGGTAATTTACTTGAAGGTCATAATAAACTTAATCAAAAATAAACAGTCATATAGTTGAATTATCATTTTTTTCCTAATAAAAAAAAACATTACTCAACTAGATATAAATGTGTTATAAATATTATTTTTTAATGACGTACAACCCGAATTGAGAAATTAATATGATTTTAACTAACGACTTGCTGGATGAAAAATGTATAATATGTTTAATTTTTTATATATACTTGAAAATGACATGAATTTATGTAAAACATCGGAAAATAAGTTTATAAGAAATATTTTTATACATTTTTGTTTTATAACTTGGAAGCAATGAGGCTTAAAATAGAAGTATTTTTTTCTTGAACTCCTACTTATTAGTATAAATATATATAATATTAAAATATAAGTATGTTACTAGGCAATACTAGATGTCCTAAAATTAACAAAGGGTTTTTATAACTTTGCTTAAATTAATCTTGCATAAATTTACACTTAGGTACATCTAATTAAGATTTAAGTGTACATTGAAATTTGCAATAACTTCTACTTGATATACAATGGCAATGAAGGAATTTAAGCATATTATTCGATTTAATCGATATGTACTCGATGTAGGAGGAAGGCTTGCCCTCCAGAAGGGCAGAAACCCCAGGAGCCGGCTAACGAACTCGACTAATCGATTTATTTTCCAAGGCGAGAGCGGAGCCCGGCTCTGATTTCACGGGCGATGTCTCGATTTCTCATTGTCTAAGGTTTCCTTTCAATAGACAGTAAAAAACGTTCTATAAAAAATATAACCGATGATAAAATATCATCATCATTGTTATTACAATTAAAGTATATTTTGATAACAATAAAAAAACTCATAACTCATTATAAAAAAATGCATGAAATTCTATACAAGAAAAATGTAAAACCCTGCGCAGAGAGCAAAAAAAAATTTCTAGTCCTTATTTATTTAATGACATATTTCAATGTTCAAAAAAAAAAAAAAAATAGAAATCAATCGAAATCATTAATAAAAATAAAATAAATAATAAATAGGTCATATAATAAATTGACAGCTTGTTAAATTATGATAATTAATATTTATCTTTCTTATTTTTATTTTTCTTCTTTTAACTAAGCTAATTGTTAAATTAATTTTTATATTTCATTATCAGTATATTCAAGAAATATTTTATAAATTTCAAAAAGATTATTTTAACTTTTAGTGTGTTAATATTGTAACTAAGCAGATTATAATAACTGACATTCATTTATGTAATTCGTCTTAAATGTTCTCCGTAAATTTTGAAATAAATTTTATTTTTGATGAGAAATTTTAATATATATTTACCTCTGACGTACAGAAATATACAAATAATTAAAAATAAAATTGAATTCACAATTTACTCATAACTTTTAAGAACGATACGAATAAATATTAGATATTATAATCTGGTGCGTTGTAATATAAACACTTATTAAAAATAAATTAAAATAATCATTTTAAAAGTTATATGTTATTCAAAATCAGATTAGATCTTATTATTAGTTTTAAATTCTTTTATTGTAAAATATTTGTTATTAATAAGAAATTTATATAAAAATACAGACATTTAAAAATAATTATTACGAGGAATATACTTAAAAGAGATTAAAAAAAAAAAAAAAATCTTATAGTCCAGTAAAAAAAAAAAATCAGATGTGGACAACACATGACTTCCTTGTACGCCTATTAAACTATAAATCGGTATCTTAAAAAATAATTCTGAATTTGGTTACTAGTTTTCGAAGATTGCAGTATCTCAAAACCGACACTCGGCGTCGCGACATCCATCTATTGGTACACTCACACAAACAGACACAAAAGCTCTTGTTTCTGCAGGTCTCATTCCGTTATTATATGTAATTTTCTTTTAGTAGAAGAATTTTGTTCGTGTTCCTTGACAACACTAGAATTGTCTATGTCACTAGACAAAGCATTGGAAATCGACGGCTTCGGCATTTTAAGGGGAAGTACCCCCTTAACTTATTCGTTATTCTCCTGCTGAAGACTTGTTCAGCTCAGTATGGGGAAGAAAGTATTTTACACTCGATTTTAACACTCAAAACACGTAATAAAAATTTTTAATTAGAGTGGGAAAAAAATCGCGTTTGTAACCTTTATTACCGAACCATATGATCTCTGTATTTAATTTGAATATAATTTTTGAATATAATATAGTTTATTTTGAAATCAAGTAAATTCCCCATTTTGGCTCACCAATTTCATACAAAATCTAGTATATTATTTATATTGATACAAAAGTCCTATTTTCCAAATTTGCGATGTTTTGCATTATATTTTAATATAATTTTTTATAGAAATCAGTTATGACCTTCAAGTAAAGTACCACTACCGGTGATCAGGCAGTGACCAAAAAGAGAGAATCACAACTAGATTTTACAGCAATCCTAAATACAAAATATTAACTTTCTATGGCTTACCGTTTTTGAGTTATATGAGATGCGCACGTAAGAACGAACGTACAGACCTCACGACGAAACTAGTCAAAATGGATATTTCCGTTGAAATTTAAAAATAGAAAATTTTCGCGTACAAGGAATTAAAAACGTAACACAAAATTAAAAAAAATTCTCATTTTTAGTATAATTTAAATGTTCTAAAGGAATATTTTGTAATATAATGGACATAAATATATTAATATAATCATTTTGCTATAACTATAATGTATATAAGGTATGATAATAATTAAAATTATTTATGAAGTATTTCAGAATAAAAGAAAGGTCTTGAAAATGGACAGAAGTCCGAAACGTTAGCCAAAGAAGATTATATGAAGAAGAAGTGTAAAAAAATAGGTTAAATTAAACTTGAAAATATATTATTATTATTATTATTATTGTTATACTTTTGCACCCATGAAAACTAAATAATGATTTGTTAATTAAAATATTTAATTTAATGGTTCATTGATTTTTTTTTTTTAATTAAATGTCCAAGGAACTAAATAACCAATAATAAGATCTGAAATTTAAAATAATATTTAAAAATTACAACTCCTTTATTATTTTTTAAAAATTTATTATTACAAATAATATATAGGAACCTCCATGAAAGTAATATTTGTAATAATAATCAGAGATAATATAAATAATAAACAGTTCACAAATATCTTTAATAACACCTGACAGGCCTTTATGCCGAATTTTCAAAATGGCTTCCACTAAAGTACCTTTAATTTTTTTTTTTAAATTAACCGTCTCTCATTTTTAGAAGTAATTAAAAAAGAGATAAATATAAATTATGGAAGAATTTGATAATTAACTAAAGAAGATAAAATGAGAAATATTTTCACAGATTGAAAACAAATTTCCAGAAATAAGAGTATCAATATAGATATATAATATACTGATGGAAAAGTGAAGATTATAGAAAAATTAATATATAACATATAAAGTCGTAGAAAATAATGGAGACTGATATATATATATATATATATATATATATATATATATATATATATATATATATATGTGTGTGTGTGTGTGTGTATATGTGTGTATATAATAATATACATATATGTTTCCATGGAAATTCCATGGAAACAAGATGAAAACTTTTAAAATTTATTTATATAGTGAAAATTGTGTATTGGGTGAATCATATTTTTTTTTAGTTTCAAAGTAATTATTAATTGTTTAGTTATTTTTGATATTGTTTATAATATTCAAAATGCAGAAAAATTATTAAAATTTTTAGTTTGATATTATTTCTAAGAAAGAATAATAATTTTAAAGTATGTTTTGCTTATCAGAACTTAAGAGAAGTAACCTTTGTCACAGAAAGGTAGGCTGTTTATTAGTATACGTATTAAAACCAAGTTAAGATGTAAGGCATCAATAAAGGTCGCCGATATATATATAAATCGTGAATAACAAACAATGGTTGAAAATATAATCCAAATTCTTCGCTAGCCGGATATCCGTTTTCTAGATTGTTGGCATATCTTATACAAGGATATTCAAATACAAAATATTGAATTAGGATTATTGGATCTGAATTTGCAACAAAAAAACACACTATAACACGGGAAGTGGCCGAAACTAACTGAAATAATTTTATTTTGTTTCCGTTATTTTTAACTGCTTTTTATTTACTGCTTTTTATCACATATATTATTTTAAATTAGTTTAATTTTTACACTTAAAAATAATGAGTATAATCATTATCACATATAAAATAACCACTCATTTATACCTGTGTTTAGTTTAGCTAATTACTTGGTACCCTAGAGGCCAACAGGTGTTAAAAAATATATTGTTTTTAATATAAAAATACTACTGGAGATATCAAAATAGGAAAAAATAAATTTTTATTCATATATATATATATATATATATATATATATATATATATATATATATATATATATATATATATATATATATATATATTTTATATATTTTTATTTATATTTATAGAAGTGGCAAATAATTTATCAATCCCTAAATTAAATTATGATAGAATGTTTCTCATTTATTTTTAATTGAGCGTATGTTAACAAAGTACATAATTATTTAAGATTGAAATTCGAGTTTCAGTCCCTAATTGCAAATAAATGGCCCCAATTCCAAATTATTTTTTCCAGGGCCGTACGCAGAATTTTTTTTCCGGAGGAAATTAATAAGGAGGTAAATAATCATTTAAATGGCTGTAATCCCCAAATTTGGCATACATTTTAAGGATAAACATGAAAACAGGATCAAAATTATTGTTAAAAATTACTAAAAATACATTTTTTCGTAAGTTTCGGTATATATATCTCCCGATCCCTCCCCCTTCGTAAGCAACTATATTTTTATAAATGCATTTTTATAGTATACCCAAATTTTTCGAAAAATTAGATCTTTAGATGGCATTAGAAAGTTCTAATTACGATGGTTGGGTTCAAATCATTGGTATAATGTCATGAAAAGGTTTATTTTTTACACCAGTTCGGGTGCACTACACAAGTGTGCATATATATATATATATATATATATATATATATATATATATATATATATATATATGTATATATATATATATATATATATATATATATATATATATATATATATGTATGTATCTACATCAGAAAGAAATATTCCAATAAACAAAACAAAATTATTAAATCATTACAGAACCACATTTTAAAGAAATCAATTTTTTCACTATAACTTGATTACTATTGAACATATTTATCATAATCATAGTATATAACACTACAACTATAATCCATTTACAATATAATTCCATTGTTGGCTAGACTTCTGGCTAGAATTATATAGCAAATAACATTTTTTTTTTTAAATTGTAATATATACATTAATAACCTCCTATATACTTACATAGTTGGGACAACCTTTAACAATCCATACATCCCCTTCAAAACGCAGAATAACAAGTTATGATGAAAATAATATTATATTTGCGTGTTGCTAGAAGAGGATACATTTATGCATTGATTATACATATGATTATTTAAAAGATAATTAAATTACCTCTAAAAAAAAATATATATAGAATTTGGTGCATTATTAAAGCATGTTTTATAAGGAATATAGCGCTAAGACGGCTTTAGAGCTTGATTTTGATGAAATTAGCCTCTTTAAAGCACTTTAACTATCTTTCGATTTATGTTGTATATCACAGTTATATAAGTAAAACAATATTATTTCACAAAATTTAAACAATATTATTTTTTTGGTCGAGTTTCGACCATTAGGCGATCTTAGTATTATCGCAAACATTTTTTTTAACAGTAAATAAATATAGAATACGATTTCTCAGTATATTTTTATTATTATCATACATATAGATCAATAATATAAAGTTATATTATAATAATATAATATGATACTGACTTCAGTCTTTGTGATCCTATGCCTAGCTAGCTTGACGACGGCGAAGTTTCCCTTCCCGATGGTTCTCTCAATGTCGTAGAAACCGACTCGGATGGGTGCCTTCCGTTCGGACATCGTGCAGACCATGGTACACTACAGACACTAGCGAACAGTCAGGCCATCCCGCACATACTGACGGCTCCACGACTCGGTCGCCGTACTTCGGCTTTCTCCGGAGACAGCCGAACATACCCGAACCCTACCTACTAATCCATGTGTAGCTACGGCAGTTTCTTTTCTTTTTTTTTTTAAAAACCGAACGATTGTACAAAAATTGATCAAATAAAACCAACGAATGAGAATTAATATACAAAATCGTTTTTACTTCATTGTACGAAGTAAAGGAAGTATTATAACCGCGAACATTTTCTGTTCGTATCTCACATAAATCAAAAACAGATGAACGGTTAGCCGTAGAAAGTTAAAATTTTGTATTTGGGATTATTGTAACATCTATTTGTAAACCTCACGTTTTGGTAATTATATGATCACCGGAAGTGGTACTTTACTTGAAGGTCATAATAGATTTTCATAAAAAATTATATCAAAATATAAAGCGAGACTTCTAAAATTCCATTTATAAGACTTATATAATAATAAAAATAACATACTTTATTTTGGTTAAAATTGGCAGACAGAAAGTGATACTTTACTTGAAGGTCATATTAGACTTTCATCAAAAATTATATTAAAATATAATGTAAAACATCTCAAATTTGGTATATATGAGTTTTACACCAATTTTAATAAAACGCTAGATTTCGGCAAAAATTGGCAAACCGGAAGGGATACTTTACTTGAACGTCCTAATAAACTTTCATCAATAATTATACTAAAATACAATACAAAACATTTCAAATTTAGTATACAATAACTTACTTTTATATCAATAAATAAATTATACAAGATTTTGGTTAAAATCGGCTTCCCAGAAGCAGTACTTTACATAAACATATAATGTATAATGTAAAACATTTCAAATTTGTTTATAAGAATTTTAAATTTACTATAATAAAATCAAAGATTTCGGTAAAAATTGGCAAACCGGAAGGGATACTTTACTTGAATGTCCTAATAAACTTTCATCAATAATTATATTAAAATATAATACAAAACATTTCAAATTTAGTATACAAGAACTTACTTTTATATCAATAAATACATTATACTAGATTTTGGTTAAAATGCTTCCCAGAAGCATTACTTTACATAAACATATAATGTATAATGTAAAACATTTCAAATTTGCTTTATAAGGATTTTAAATTTACTATAATAAAATGATAGATTTCGGTAAAAATTGGCAAACCGGAAGGAATACTTTACTTGAACGTCATAATAAACTTTCATCAATAATTATATTAAAATATAATGCGAGACTTCTAAAATTCCATTTATAAGACTTATATAATAATAAAAATAACATACTTTATTTTGGTTAAAATTGGCAAACCGAAAATGGTACTTTACTTGAAGGTCATATTAGACTTTCATAAAAAAAAATATACTAAAATATAATGTAAAACATCTCAAATTTGATATATAAGAATTTGACATCAATTTTAATAAAATGCTAGATTTCGGCAAAAATTAGCAAACCGGAAGGGATACTTTATTTTAACGACATAATAAACTTTCATTAATAATTAAATTACAATATGATAAAAAACATCTCAAATTTAGTATACAAGACTTTTATATCAATAAATATATTATGCTAGATTTTGGTTAATCTCGGCTTTCCAGAAGCGGTACTTCACATAAACGATTTATATATTGATTTCAATAACCTATTAGATTTTCATCTGAATTGGGAAACCGAAAGTGGTACTTTTCTTGAAGGTCATAATAAACTTTCATCAAAAATTATATTAAAATATAATGCGAGATTTCTAAAATTCCATTTATAAAACTCATATATTAATAAAAATAACATACTTTATTTTGGTTAAAATTGGCAAACAGAAAGCGATACATTATTTGAAGGTCATACTAGACTTTCATCAAAAAATATAATATAAAACATTTCAAATTTGGTATATAAGAATTTTACACCAATTTTAATAAAATGCTAGATTTTAGTAAAAATCAGCAAACCGGAAGGAATACTTTACTTGAACGTCCTAATAAACTTTCATTAATAATTATATTAAAATATAATACAAAACATTTCAAATTTAGTATACAAGACTTTTATATCAATAAATACATTATGCTAGATTTTGGTTAAAATCGGCTTCCCAGAAGCGGAACTTCACATAAACGATTTATATATTGATTTCAATAACCTATTAGATTTTCATCTGAATTGGGAAACCGAAAGTGGTACTTTACTTGAAGGTATTAAAATATAATGAAAAACATCTCAAATTTGATATATAAGATTTATATATCAATATAAATAATATAATAAATTTTGGTTAAAATTAACCTGTCGGAAGTGGTACTTTACCTGAAAATGTTATTTTTTTGTTTTGGTTTTTTAATATACCCCCTTTTTATCGAACCACCGATTTATAGTTGTACAAGGAAGTCAGGTGGCGTAACATCAGATATTTTGAAAAAGGTTTAAGCGCTAAAAAGTCGAAATTAAGGTTTAAATTTCTTATGGGACGTAAACACAATCTCCATCGATTCCTGCTCACGATATAACGACAAAATAATTGGAAATGTTAAAAAAATCGACTTTTGACAAAATAAGCATCAAATAATGACGTCACTCAGTCATCACTGGGGCCTTGACCAGTGCTAGAAGCCTTAAAAATATATTGTAATTATAAAAGTTTTGCCACCTTAAGAAGTGGTATTTGTTTTTTATTCACAATTATTTTTGAGCTCATGTTTCTTTTTTTTAAATTTAATTTTTCCAGTCGTAATTGGAAATGTTATTAACTGTGCTCAGAAATATGGCTTTCTCTTGCATAATAATAACAAATATGAAAAATTCGTTTGTTTTTTTCACATTCGATAATTTACAGTTGTCATGACGATATGATATTTATAATCATCAGGGGAGTTTAAAATTGAAAACAAAACAATTCCTCTGCTTTCTTAATCATCTTAAATTAATTTTATAGTTACTTCATTTTGACTAAAATATTCAAAAGTTCTTATTTTTGTAGTGATGAAGAGACAATAACATTGAAATTAAAATAATTAATGGCGAATGGTTTATTATTAAAACATATGTGTTTGAATGAGATTAGAATAAATTGGTTGTTAGTTCCTAGAGATACAAATAAATAGGCAGATTAATCCGATACCTTCAGACTTCTAACAAGCATTTATTATAAGTTTTACGTTTCGGACTAATTGATCATTATCATAAACTTGTGTAGTTATATGAGTGAGATAACAGAAGGTTAACCTGTTATCTCACTCATATAACTATATTCAATTTTAATTTTTAATTTTAATATCCTATATGCAGTGGCATAGAAAGGACAGGACGAACGGTTAAAGGAAGCTCCAAAATGCCAAGAAATAATTTTTTTCCTTCTTTTTTAGATTTCGATAAGAATATTCATTTAATTCAATTTTAGTCAAACATAAGTTTAAATTGGTATTCGTGAAATAATATGTATAATAAGCAGATAGGGACTTAGGATACCGATACAATCGATTCTCAGTAAAATATCGATACTGTCTTTTCAATAACAAGTAGTTTCGGGTATCGATACGATTGATCGATATCTTAATGGTTTCGAATATTTGATTTAAGTGCTTGAATGAGTATTGATACTTCGTCGGTATCGTATTTTCCTAGAAGCAGATTGTGGCAGGAGGCGGCAGAGCCGAAAATAGGATTTTTGTCGGGGAGAGAGGGAGGAGGTAAGCTCAATTTTGCCGCCCCCTCTTTCATCCTCCCTCCCTCCCCCTTCCTCCCCCCATTAAAAGTCAACACTTTTATAACAGTGCTTTAGGTAATATTATTTCGAAATAAATATCATCATCTCAAAGCAGTAACTCGTACTATTGACTGAATTGAGGCTAAATCTATCAAAAAGAAGAAACAAATATTTTTTACTTAACTTAAAAATCAACATTCACTCGAAATTTACTGTCCTCTAGTTTCTGCCGCTTGGGGCAAATTATCTCGATAAATTAGGAAATTTGACATTTGATAACCTACTTCAATTTTCTTAAATTTTGTTAAAACATTTTACTCGAAAATAGAGGCGGAAATACCAGAGGAAGCAGGCTTAATTTTCCCGCCTCTTCTTTCACCCCTCCCTCTCCTGAATAAAAATCAGCTGTGTTATACAAATTTAAATTCTGCCGCCCGGGGCAGGTGTCTCCTTCGCCCCTCCCAAGTTCCGACACTGTTCAAAGAGTTATTAAAATTTAAAACCAAACCAATACTTTTTAATTTAAGAAATTGACATTTTATCGATAGAATGTTGTGTTTCATTAGAAAAGAAAATTATTATTGTCAAATGTTAACATTACCAAGACAGTGAAAATTTCAAATCCAAATGAGTTGGGAAAATTAAAATATTCATTTTACACTTTGTCCCCTTCCAATATACAGTAATCGTTTTTACTTCCTTGTACGAAGTAAAGGAAATATTGTAATCTATGATTGTATTGTTCGTACGTACGTTCGTATCTCGCATAACTCAAAAACGGTTAGCTGTAGAACATTGTAATTTCGTATTTAGAATTGTTTTAAAATCTAGTTGTAAACTTCCCTTTTTAGTCACTGCTTGATCACCGGAAGTGGTACTTTACTTGAAGGTCATTATTGATTTCAATCAAAAATTGTATTAAAATACTATAAAAAAACTTCTCAAATTTAGTATTTATAATTTATATATTGATTTAAATAACATACTAGATTTTGGTCTAAATTGGAAAACCGGAAGCGGTACTTTACTTGAAGGTCATATTAGACTTTCATCAAAAAATATAATAAAATATAATATAAAACATCTCAAATTTGATATATAAGAATTTGACATCAATTTTAATAAAATGCTAGATTTCGGCAAAAATTAGCAAACCGGAAGGGATACTTTACTTGAACGTCATATTAGACTTTCATCAAAAATTATATTAAAATATAATATAAATTATCTAAAATTTGGTAATTAGGACTTTTATATCGATATGAATGTATTTACTATATTTTGGTTAAAATTGGTGAGCCAAAAAGGGTACTTTACTTGAAGGTATGGTAATGATAATAAGCTTAAGCGACGCCGAGTGTTGTTTTTGAGATACTGCGATCTTGGGAAACTAGTAACCAAATTCAGGATCACTTTTTGAGCCAGCGATTTATAGTTTAATAGGCGTACAAGGAATTCATGTGTTGTCCACATCAGATATATTTTTTTGTTATATTATGAAATATTTTTCTGTTTTTTTTTTTTTTTTTTTTTTTATATTATCGAAACATTTTTTATGAAATATTAATTTTTTTTTTTTCATTCTATAGTCTTTATTTTTATCCGCGATCTACGTCAATAGACCCGGGAGCCAATTCTTTCTACATAATACGACTGAACTAGCTCACACACACATCGCATCATGTAATACTGCTATACTGCTTTCTAATATGAAATAGATATCATGAATAATTAATAATTATTTGATTTTATAGTTGTGAATAAAAATAAATTAAATGTAAAAAGTAATAATAATAATTATTTTTGCTCCCATCTGCATCTCCGTCTATGTATCGGAATGGTAATGTTCAGTCATACACTTTTCAGTTGGCCATTGAGGACCATTCCAACCGCTCCGTGCCAAATGGAGCGTGGAACGACTCTGAGTGTGAAATCCTATGCCGATTTTTTGCAGTGATGTAGAGGGGCTGGAGTGTGGAAAACTGATGGAATTGAACGATGGACCGCACAATTTTTAGGCTGTACTTTAATAACAAAAATAAAAATGTTTGGTCAGTAAATGCCGTAGAGTTAAAATTTACGATATTCGTTGTATAGGTATAATATATGTTGATATGAATAACTTAAAAGCTTATTTTTTTTACTATTAATTAAGCTATAACATATAAATATTATTTGATTGGAATAAACATTTTTACTGGATTTATAATATGCTTAAAATGTCCACTTTTTTAATATATATATATATATATATATATATATATATATATATATATATATATATATATATATATATATGTTTGGCGTGGAAGAGGTTAAGATTTAATGTTCATACTTTTACAGACCCTGTATGTAAATCTATTGGTAAATAGAACTTTAATATCGATATGAATGAATTTACTATATTTTTGGTTAAAATTGGTGAGCCGAAAAGGGTACTTTACTTGAAGGTTATAATAAGCTTAAATCAAAAATTATATTTAAATTAAATACATAAATCATATGTTTTGGTAATAAAGGTTACAAACGCAATTTGGTTTCCAATCCAATTAAACATTTTTGTTAAAATTGAGTGTAAAATACTGGTTTTCCTCCCCATTTGTGAGATCAACAAGTCTGCAGCATGAGAATGAAATATTAGTTTAGTGAGTTTTTCCGCTTAAAATGTCGAAACTGTCGATTTCCAATGCTTTATCCAGTGATATTGACAGTTTTATTGTTCTCACGGAACATGAAGAAATATCTTGGAAACTAGTTACCTACTGAAGGAAAACGGCATGTAATAACGGAATGAGATCTCCAGTAACAAGAGTATGTGTGTCAATAGATGGATGTCGGGACGCCGAGTGTCGTTTTTACTGTAATCTACGGAAACTAGTAACCAAATTCAGTATCACTTTTTGAGCCACGGATTTATAATTTAATAGGCGTACAAGGAAGTCATGTGTAGTCCACATCAGATAAAAATTTTATAAACATTTTAAAGCATAATCGACTTAAATGGCAGAATTTTATTTTTTCTTGCACATGTTTGCACGTTTTGGCATTTTTATTGTACACATTTAACATTTTTTTACTACACGAAATCCAGACTCCACACATAATACTCAATATTGTATTTAATAATACAAATATATTTCTTCTTTTTTTCAGAATAATACGTCTACTGCATAATATGTAGTTCAGCACAGATATTATGATGTTATGGTATTATGATTAACAGATGTTAAGCGCAGAATTGAACTGTATTACGGTAAGATCTCAATAATTCATATCCCGATAACACGTATGGATTCTATTCGTATGGATTCTCTGGTTCTTCGAAAATCTCCGTTTAATCCGTATAAAAACAATGCAATCCCGTCCTTTCGATAATCGTATTTATTTTTGTCTTTCAAGTAGTGTAAACGTCTTATAATTCGGATTTCCAAATAAAAAATCCGGTTAACTCTTAATATTTTTAAGAGGAGAGGAGAGTGAGTGAGAGGGGAATTGTTTACAATGAATTTCAGTCGGTTTACTCTTTCATCTATCTTTAAAAATAATTGTAAGAAACCTGTAACCAAATTGTTAACCGCCAACAACACGATAGACTATCGGTGACTTTTTTTGTTTCGCGTATTTGCCAGTCATGAGCGAACTTAATTTGGTAAACCTTTGGAATTGCTACTAATGACCGTTAAGAGGTCTAGATTTTCAGACTAGACTATACTTTCACCCACTGCGCATGCGCAATTTAATCCTCAAACCGACGGATCCTTCTCAGTTGGAACGCTGGTGTGGGGTTAGGTCAAATTTCCCGCCTTTTTACGAAGGGGTATTGCAATGCTAAGAAGACTCTCTACCGAGGAAAAAGGTTAATTTGATCCATGACCAACTCATTCGGGTTATGCTATTAACAATTTCGATCCAAGGACCAAGTCAGGAACTGAATGGTAAGCCAGAGGTGTAGTATGGCGTACAAGGAAGTCATGTGTTGTCCACATCAGATATTTATGCTAATATAGTGTTACTATTTAATGAATTACGAAATTAGTAGTAACCAGTGTATGAAGGACTGTTAGTAGAAAGCTCACCCGTAGGTTGCATATAAGAGTAGTGTATTTTTATTTTCTTTATTATGCCTGGGGCATGCCCCTTTGTAAATATTAGACTTGTAAATAATAATTGTATCTTTTATTTTTTGTAGAGCGCGTTATTTTGTAGTTTCTATTTTTAGTTTTTGTATATGTAATTATTTTTTATTTGTGAATTGAATGAATCTGACAGAATCCTAAAAATATAATCGATTTTACACTTTTTTACAATTTTTTCGAAAATGGTTCCTAACCATTTTGACGAAACTTGCCTAAATTATTCTTCGTAAGGGCTTCTAACTTTTCATATATGTAGTATATCGCCGAGGAAATGCAGAGGAAAAAGTTATGATAAAAAGAATATTTTATTTACGCATAACTTAAAAAGCAAGCATATTATGATAAATTATGTATAAACTTGTATGAAAGGTAATTAAATTATCTAAAAAACAAAAAAAGAATTATCGAAATCGGACCTAAAATGACAAAGATACAGCGCATCGGACTAACCGGAAGTGGTTATTATATCACAGATTTTGCAATTTTCTCATAAACGGCTCAAACGATTTTGATGAAACTTACCTAATGTCTGTTGAAACCGTCGATTTCCAATGGTTTATCTTAGCGACAGGTAGTCACGGAACACGAAGAAATCTCTTGGGAACTTGTTACCTACTGAAAGAAAACGACACATAATAACGGAATGAGACCTCCAGAAACAAGAGCTTGTGTGTGTGTGTGTGTGTGTGTCAATAGATGGACGTCGCGACGCCGAGTGTCGTTTTTGATACACAGCTATCTTTGGAAACAAGTAGCCAAGTTCAGGATCACTTTTTGAGCCACCGATTTATAGTTTAATAGGTGTACAGGGAAGTCATGGGGTGTCCACATCAGATATTTTATAACTACAAATAATGAGAGACAGCTAATTATTTCAAATATACAAAATTAAAGATAATTTAAAGGAAGCCGTTTTGAAAATTCGCATTTAAGCCTTGTCAAACTATTTCAATGAGGAAAAGTCCTATATCAAAGACTATTTAATTATACAATGTATAATGAGTTTTATCATAATCTTTAGAGCCTTTTTCGAGAAAATTGTAATAATGTTTAATATCGATGTTTATAAACTGGCATTCGCGGTAAGTTAATTTTGGCGAAAACGTTGTTTAACATACCAAACATAATACCTACCTTAAGGCGAAAGGGGACGACACTTTGGTGTGTTTCTGAGACACGAGATGGCAGCACTTTCGGGCTGTTTTAATTTCTCCCCATTTCTTAGAGAAAAAACAGTCCGATTTTTATTCCAAAATATGCATTTTTACTTTCCCTCACCTATATACGAAGTTTATAGTAACGGGAAGTATTGCGATCGTGAAAATTTTCGAATTCGAGTTTTCGACGGAAATACACGTTTTAAGTTCCCCTGAGTCCAAATATCGCAAAATGGTCTGTGTGTGTGTCTGTATGTGTGTGTGGGTGTGTGTATGTGAACAGTCTAGTTCAAAAACGAAAATTTGTACGATACTGAAAGTACGTATTTAAGCTTAGCACATGCATGTGATGTTACAGCAACATTTTCGTCAAATTCGACTAACCGGAAGTGCAACTTTATATAGGTAATCGATTTTAAACTTTTTTACAATTTTATCGAAAACGGCTGTAACGATTTTGATGAAACTTGCTTAAATTATTCTATATAAAGATCTTTAACTTTTATTTTAAGTAGCAAATCACCGAGGAATTGCAGGGAAAAAAGTTATGATGAAAATAATATTTTATTTGCGCATAGTTTAAAAAGTATGCATTTTATGGTAAATTATGTATAGAATTGTATGAAAGGTTATTAAATTATCTAAAAAACAAAAAAAAGAATTATCGAAATGGGATCTAAAACGACAAAGATACAGCGCATCGGACTAACCGGAAGTGGTTATTATATCATGGATTTTACAATTTTCTCATAAACGGCTCAAACGATTTTGATGAAACTTGTCCAATGTTTTCTTCTGAAAACCCTTTAACTTTTCATTTATGCAAAATATCAACGAGAAAATGCAGGGACAAATGTAATGATGAAAAGAAGATTTTATTAGCTCTTAACTTAAAAAGCGTGCATTTTATAGTAAATTATGTAAAGTATTGTAAGAAAGATAATTAAATTATCTAAAAAACAAAAACGGAATCATCAAAATCGGACCAGTTTTTAGATATAGCGCATCGGACTAACTTTTAACAATTTTCTCGTAAACTTCGTAACCAATTTTGATAAAACTTGCTTCATGATAATGTCTTCTCCTTACAACCCTTTAACTTTTCATTTATACAGAATATCAACGAGAAAATGCAGGGAAAAAGTTATAGCGAAAAGAAAATTTTATCTGTGCATAACTCAAACAGTAATATTTTACAGTAAATTATGTATGAAAACATAAGAAAGATGATTAAATTCTCTAAAATACTAAAAGAAATTATCGAAATCGGTCCTCAATTAGCAAAGATATAGCTATAAGGACTACAAGACCCTAGATGGATAACCGAGCGCATCCGAAAAGAGAGGAAAGCGACAGAACCTCGTCCCACCAATCCGCCAATCTATTGTCAACAATACGCTCTGTAATAATCTAATGTAAGAATACAAAAGTAAATATTAACTTAATAATTTCTACTTTTATATTATTTAATGGAAACAAAATGTTTTCATGGAAACTAAACAGAAACTTTAAAAATATGTTTTCAGCATGACAAATCTAAAATAGGTAGTGTATAGAATTGTTGCACTAAAATTATTAAAAATTTTTTTTTTTTTTTCTTATGTGGGAGAAGATATGAAGAAGTGAATCCTGCTGTATTAATGTTTAGGTAAACTCTCCAAAATTATGTTAAAAAAATAATTATAAGACGGTAAGGGAAAGTTGTGTGATGCGCGCACCGCACCAGATTTTTAAATTTATTTCAAATAAGGAGGTAACTAGAAGTTGTGTGATGCGCGCACCAGATTTTTTTTGTAATAATGCACAGGTGCTGGCTTGCTAAAATTAGTAATACAAGCTACTAAAGGATTCCAGCCTTAGAACTCCAGACTAACTTTAGCGTAAAAGATATATAAGTCAATGCCATGGCCAGAGTGGTTTAGAAATTATTGATGTTTTCTTATAACGGAAAATCGATGGTTTCTCGGTAAAGAACGCAAAGAGAAAGTTAAAGTTAATAGCTGAGCAATTATAATCCATATTTAAAATGTTTTGTTATTCAAACTATTTATAAGTCTACTCATAATTCAAGGGGTACGGTTAATTGAAGAGTAACTATTCACAGTTAGCCAAAATACCAAAGACCTATATCATCCCGTAACAAGAATGGGTGCATAATTAAAAAAATAAGCATTTTATCGTAAATCATGTATGAAATCATATTAAAGATGCTTAAACTCTCTAAAATACAAAAAGGAATGGTCAAAATCGGACCGGAATTAGCATAAATACAGAGTATTTTATGAGGACCTCAGATAACCGAGATAACCGAGCGCATCAGAAAGGAGACGGATGCGACCGAACCTCCTCCCACCAATCCGCCAATCTGCTATGAAGAATACACTCTTTAGTAATGTAATGTAAGAATAAAAAAAACAGAAAATAAGTTTATAATTTGAACTTATATATTATTTAATGGAAACAAAATGTTTCTATTGAAAGTAAACCGAAACATTTAAAATATATTTTCAACTTGACAAACTTAAAATATATAATAGGCAGTGTGCAGAATTGTGTGGGAGATGTGAAGAAGCGAATGCTGCTGATTTTATTTTAAGTATTGTTTATGTGAACTCTTAAAAATTATATTAAAAAAAATAATTATTATAGGACGGTAAGGGAAAGTTGTGTGATGCGCGCACCGCACCAGATGTTTTTAGAGATCCAAATGTCTTTCCTGTAGGGAAACATAGCTTGTACGTATTCACAAGATTTATGGAATCTAATGGAAATTATTTTGACTAAATATATATTGTTAAAGTAAAGATACGGTATATTTTTCATAGATATCAAAAACCTGCATTATTTTTGCATGAACCCAATATATAACACGAATTGATAGATATAAAAAATACTTAGCAGAATAAATCATTTGAATGAATGAAAATAATTTTTATTCAGAGACATGTTCCTCTAGAATGACATACTAGCGTACATTATTACTTATAACTTGATTATAGAGAAATGTTTGGTATTAAGTACGTCAGAGTTAAAGTCGCTGAGTTAAATTTGTTGTTTAAGACTTTGTAAGCTTAGAATCGAGTAATTTTAGTTTATCTTTAATTTTTGAGCATAAACTCAGCGGGTCAGGATACTTCTGTTGTACATTCCCTGCTCCAGGGTCAGGGGAATCCAAAGTTTTTTTTTCAATGCACCCAAGGGAACGGACACCGAACATAATTTATCAGGAGTGTCTCCGGTAAAATCACACTTAAAACCTTTTGCACACGGCGTTTTAAACTTATTTATTTATTTATAAGTACTTAGAATTAAAAAAAAAAAATTAAAAAACGAGGAATGATCTTATAAATTATAAAAGCCCTCCTTGCGTTTCTCGGGTAACGCTATATTATGGATGCTCGTTATTACCATCGGATGTAAATATCGAGAAAAAAAAATATCGATTTTTCGATCCTTTCGATTTTTTTTTAATGCATCGAAATATTAGCTCGATATATATTGAGAGAAAAAAATCGGTATTTTGGCCCCCGATATTTTTGTAATCTTTTAAAGAGTATTTAAACATCGGTATCGATAGTTTTTCAAGTTTATCGCAATAGCAATTCGATATATCAATAAAAATATCGTTATTATGAACATTTAAAAGAAGGGAAAAAGAGTAGGGATGAAACAAAAAATATCGATAGTATTTGAACATATCAAGCCTAGATATTTTTAATCTCTTAGAACATCTTTTAAAGAGAAACAAATGTATCGATATTTTTTTGCCGATATAATTAAGAGATTGTTTTCATAATATCGATATTTTTAGAATGATAATATTAAGATATTGTTTTAATAATATCGATATATTGTTTTGATAATATCGAATATTATTGTTTTGATAATATTGTTGATATATATTATATATATTGTTGCAATATATATTGTTTTTGATAATATCGATATCTTAATCTGTGATGATATAATTAGGAAATCGTTTTTATAATATAGATATTTCTGTACATATATAATAAAGAAATCCCAGAAATATCGGTATTATATATTTCTAGGAGGAAAAAATTAAATATTGTTTTAATAATATCGATAGATAGTAATATGTATTGATATTGGACAATATTATGGTTATATAATTTAAACAGACCAGGTGCGAGCTAAAGATAATAAGTGACGAGCAGGTAGAAAGAAGGGTAACTGACAGGCGATGACAGATGTCACCACATAAGAGATAAGGGATAAGTTAATTTAAAAACCCTACCGAGAAGTTAACACTGTAACAAAGCCAAAAGCTGGGATATCTAATCAATTTTAAGAACTGTTCCCCTTAGGCTTCGGCTGACCTCGAGGAAAAAGTGGAGACCGCCTGGAAAAGGTATAATTAAATTATACTAGTTGGATAATGGTTCGCAGATACCGGCTGTCAGGACAAGGGGTGGAGACATCCGACGAAATCCCAGAATTTCCTCCCTCTATAAAACTAGTCGGCCAATGAACAACGTTTTCGACCCCCTCTTAGGAAGAACAAGAGAGAAAGGGGAAGAGCAGCAAGGAGGTGAAAAGGAGGACTTCTAGACTGATCAGGGCTGATGCAAGACTGCTCCTCTGAGCCCTGAACTGTGACCTCGCCTGATGCAAGCCTGCAACCATCGCCTTCAAGCCTTCGCCTGAGGAACCATCAACACCAACTAGTACAGATAAGAGATTTATGTTAAAACAATTAATGGCTAAGTCTAGGCTGAATCATTCCATGGCTAACTTTTTATTGTAATAGTTTGTTGTTTAAATTTTGAAGAATAAAGATAAATGTTAGCAAGGAGGTTGTTCTTTAATAACCATGCCCATATTTAATTTGAATATATTTCATTAAGATAGCAGTAACTTTGATTAACATTAGTATTAAACTTAAAAGTAGGAACATTATCTTGGTTAATTATTAAATAATGGTAACCACAAACCAGGCCCTTGGAAAGGTATTCAATTTAGAGGACAAGGTAAGAAATTCAAAAGTATTCATAAGCTTACTCAATTTTGGGATAATCATCCTCAATGATTGCCCAATGGCATCCCTATATATATAGACTAATGTATTAGAGCTAAATAGATATCAAGCTCAATTTAATTTAGATAAAACATAGCAATAGTTTTGATAATATCGAATATAATTGTTTTGATAATATTGTTGTTAAATATTATATATATAGTTGTAATATGTATTATTTTGATAATATTGATATCTTAATCTGAGCCGATATAATTAAGATTTTTTTTTTTTATAATATCCCTATTTCTGTGTCGATATAATTAAGAGATTGTTTTTATTAAGATCAATTACAGCAGACTTTAAATATCGATATCTTTCTTTCGACACCCCATTCCTAGAAAATACAGCCACTGTAGATACCAACACGAACCCACCACATCACAAGTTTTCAATGGTTCTTTGTTTGTCGAACTGTCGAGATTTTTTTAAAATTTTAAATATCAGATTTCGATACTGAATTTTTTTTTCGAAATTCGATAATAGGATATATGGGGGAAGAAAATATCGGACAAAAATATCGATACTTTTTCAACATCCCTAAGGACAGGAAATCGGCTACCCAACTGCCGTAACATTTATTCCAAAATTAATTCAAGGAAAGCAAGAGAATAGTTAACAACTTTTGATGCCTCAGAAGATGCCAAAGAGAATTGTTTGGGAAGCTAGAATGTTTTTGTTTTTTTTAATTACATTTTGATATAGTATTAAAAAAAAAAGATTACACAATTTGTTGATTATTGTTAAAAATTAATAAAGGTTTGATGATGGTCCTATTATTTAAAACAATGTCGCACAACATTGTTCACGGCGCTGGTAAAGATTGCCTGAATTACGTATTTCCTGCAACTATCGAAAACCACTGATGACGTGGTTAACATAGAAATTTCTAAGAATACAAAATGGAAAATAGAATGGAACGAGGTTAAATGTCAAGCTGTGACCTTTGCTTCAGACCTGGGGCTTACTTCAATTGTATTATACTCCCACAGGAACTCCTAGTCTTTGGAGGATAATTGGATTTTTTTTTAAAGTAGAAAAAAAAAATGACAAGGAAGGCGTTTTGATGGAACATAATTGGAAATAAAAATCAATTCAATAAAGAATATTTTTTTATTCGTATAATCTAAGTGTTTGAGTTGCCCGATTACAAGCATGGGCAGGTCCACATTGCAATTTTTGCTTCCTTGTACGAAGTAAAGGAAGTATTGTAATTACGAAAATTTTCGGTTTTCAGATTTCGACGGAAATATCCATTTTGACCATCCCTGAATCCATTTTGACTAGTTTCGTCGTGGCGTCTATATATACGTTCGTATGTTCGTATCTCGCATAACTCAAAAACGGTTAGCTGTAGAAAGTTGTAATTTCGTATTTAGGATTATTGTAAAATCTAGTTGTGAACCTCACTTTTTGGTCACTGCTTGATTACCGGAAGCGGTACTTTACTTGAAGATCATAATTGATTTCCATCAAAAATTATATTAAAATACTATACAAAACTTCTGAAATTTAGTATTTATAATTTATAAACTGATTTAAATAACATACTAGATTTTGGTCTAAATTAGAAAACCGGAAGCAATACTTTACTTGACGGTCATATTAGACTCATAAAAAATTATATTAAAATATAATTTAAATTATCTAAAATTTGGTAAATAAGACTTTTATATCGATATGAATGTATTTACTATATTTTGGTTAGAATTGGCGAGCCGAAAAGGGTACTTTACTTGAAGGTCATAATAAGCTTACATCAAAAATTATATTTAAATTAAATACAGAAATCATATGTTTCGGTATTAAAGGTTACAAACGCAATTTGGTTTCCAATCAAAATTTTATTACTCTTTTAAGTGTTAAAATGGAGTGTAAAATACTGGTTTTCCTCCCTATTTGTGTGTATGTGTGTGTCAATAGATGGATGTCGCGACGCCGAGTGTCGTTTTTGAGATACTGCAATCTTCGGAAACTAGTAACCAAATTCAGGATCACTTTTTGAGCGACCGATTTATAGTTTAATAGGCGTACAAGGAAGTCATGTGCTGTTAAGTGTTAAAAGCATTAATATTTTTACTTCCCTACCGCTAATAGGTAAAGGAAAAAATTTTTGATGTGCAATTTTCAACAGATAGTTTCATAGCCATCTGAGTCCAAATTTTCGGACATGGTCTGTCTTTCTGTCTGTGTGACTGTGCCACGATTATCTCATGAACGGATGTATCGATTTTGTAGCTAATTTTTTTTTTTTTTTATGTAGGGTTTTGTTACCCAATGCCTGTTACAAAATCGGACATCCTGTGCGCGATAGTGGTTCTGCAAATTAACGAACACACAACAGTGAAGACTTTAAAATATACTTTTATTGTGTAAACAAAATGTTACAATGACATTTAAAATACTTCTTACAAACTTAGTTACAATATATAGGTATGAGAAAGTAAAAAAAAGTTTCCAAAATATTCCTGAAATTTTTAGATTGAGGATCAGCCAAATGTTATATTCTGTTCTACAATTTAATCAGTGATTTTTATGTTGGTCACATTGTTTTACCGAAATACCGAAATACCGATAGACCGTGGTAGGTTCTAGCTTCTAGCTTACGTTTTCTTACTACACATTTTAATAAACTTCAGACGTACAATTAGAAGATTATACATAAAATAGTATAAACATTTTTCTTTTATTTGTTTTTTTATTTCATGTTATATTTTTATTAAAAATTATTAATAATTCATCCGTAAATTTAAAATAAATAAATTTTAAAAGTTGAATATACAATTTGTATTTTTTTTTTTTTATTCCCAAGTATTGTAATCAATTTGATGTTTTAAATATTGGTGATTATTTTTTGTAATATAATTGTGTAATGCGTTGTTATTCCAGAAAAATATTTCCCCTCTCATACACTTTTTTTTCTCCGACCACACTATAAATGTCAAGGTGTGCACTTTTCCACTGTGCACACAAGCAAAAAATATCCAATTACGTCACTGATTGGAACCTTTCAATTATCAATATAGTTAAATATAATAATTATTATAATCGGCGTGATGACTAAAATCAGCTGTTATCCAATCTATACTTAATATATAAAGATGATGAGTTTGTATGTTTGAACGCGCTAACTTTTTGCGTTGGATAGGCTGTTTATTGAGGAAGATTTTAGACTTTATAACATCATGCTACGACCCACATGAACGGAGCAGTTACCTTATAAATAAATAATAAATAAATAAATTTCTAAGAGAAAATGTGTCCAACTTGAGTACATTTCGTTGTTATAACAACTTCAAGCCCGTGGGGTCAAGTTGACTACGCAAACTTTTTAATTTTGGCATTGATGTAGTTGATATTTGATTTAGTTTAAAGAGAAGTTGGCCCAATAAATCTTTTTATTTATTTTTTTTTATTTATATATATTTTTATAAAACTTCATACTTTGATGGTAGTTTTCCTGTTGTTTTTTTTTTTACTTATAATTTTTTTAACCAACTAAAGACATGTAACTTCAACGTAAATGTTGGTACACACAAATAAATTCCACTTAGTGTGTTTTTCTTCATTGACCGCACCCCCCGACAAATTTCTATATAAGGGAGGGGAGAGAGAAATGTTTGAAAACGTTAAAGTTATTTAAGTGAAACTTTATAGCCTTTTATCGTTTTGACCCTATTTCTTGATAATGCCTACCACAAATGAAACTAAATTATAAATCATAAGTTATTTTTTAAAAGGTATTTTTTTAGGGATTAATCCAGATTTAACGAGGGGGAAACTGCTAGTTATATTATAGTTATGATTCATAGATAGCTACAATAACTAGGATATTGAGTTGGATTTAAGCAAAAATATTTATACTGTACTGCTTAATTATATAAAGAAAAAAAAAACATAAAATAATAAAAAAAATAAAATCAATTTATAAGAATATATAATCAATTTCCTCGAAAACCTCTTGACAAAATTCGTGAGAAGAATCCAGTTCAATTTATTGGGACATAAACGAACTGTGTAAAAAAACCTTTATTGGATGAAACCGAATACTGCCTGAGGGACTTGAGGGGGGGGGGTACCCCAACCAACCACCGGCTCGCCATAAAACTCCATTTTACCTTTACGACAATCACTCCACGGCCAACTCTTCTCAAAGCAATTCTAACTTTATCTTCACTATAAGCGATCCCAAAAAGGATTGGGATGTTTTCAATTCTTCAGAAATAAAAAAATATAATAAGTCTTCACTTGGATTGGGGTAACTCAGTGGCTGGAGATGGGTTCGAGTCCGGCTGTGGTAGATAATTATTTATTCTGTCAGGTTCGGAACTAGGAATTTTGCCAAACTTAATTTTGCCGACCCTTATTTAACCCTTCTCCCTCAATAAACCTCAACAACAGCATTTTAGGTAATATACAGTGGAGCTTCTTTTAAATGAGAGAGATCTTGCAAAAGCTATAAAGAATTCATCAAGAGTCAAGATCTCTCGTTTCTCCGGGAATCGACCTAGGGTTAACTAGGGTTAGAACATCGATATTTTGCGATATAGCAAAATTTAATATCGATATCCACCGATAATCGCCATAAAAATATCGATATATCAAAAGGAAATAGATGAAAAGGCAAAGAAAAGTGCATCAGATGAGTGTAATGTTAAACTGTGAAGAAGGTTTAGAAATAATATAATTATTATTATTTATAAAACAATATTAGCCATGAATCATAATAAAAATATCTGAGGGCAACACATGACTTCCTTATACGCCAATTGAATTATAAATCCGTGGCTCAAAAAGTGATACTGAATTTGGTTACTAATTTCCGAAGATTGCAGTATCTCAAAAACGACACTCGGCGTCGCGACATCCATCTATTGACACACACACACATGGGGAGGAAAACCAGTATTTTACACTCAATTTAACACTTAAACAAGTAATAAAAATGTTTAATTGGATAGGAAACCAAATTGCGTTTGTAACCTTTATTACCGAAACATATGATTTATGTATTTAATTTAAATATAATTTTTTATGTAAGCTTATTATGATCTTCAAGTAAAGTACCCTTTTCGGCTCACCAATTTTAATCAAAATATAGTAAATACATTCATATCGATATAAAAGTCATATTTACCAAATTTGAAATGTTTTACATTATAATTTAATATAATTTTTGATGAAAGTCTAATATGACCTTCAAGTAAAGTACCACTTCCGGTTTTCCAATTTAGACCAAAATCTAGTATGTTATTTAAATCACTATACAAATTATAAATACTAAATTTGAGAAGTTTTGTTTAGTATTTTAATATATTTTTTGATGGAAATCAATTATGATCTTCAAGTAAAGTATCACTTCCGGTGATCAAGCAGTGACCAAAAAGGAAGGTTCACAACTAGATTTTACAACAATCCTAAATACAAAATTTTATCTTTCTACGGCTAACCGTTTTTGAGTTATGCGAGATACGAACGTACGTACGTACAGACGCCACGACGAAACTAGTCATAATGGATTCAGGGATGGTCAAAATGGATGTTTCCGTTGAAATCTGAAAACCGAAAATTTTCGCGATTACAATACTTCCTTTACTTCGTACAAGGAAGTAAAAATGTTATATAATATTTTTATTTTGATGAATTTTAGCCTTATTTAATATATTATAGCCTTCTTGGGTTTTTTTTTTCAATAATAAAACCTTCAAACTTTTCAAAAAAAATTATATATCTTATAACGCTTCAGACTATATTGTGAATTCTCAAAACGTTCATCTAAAAGCATTTATCTTTACATAGGATTAATTAACATTATTTGTATATATGAATCTTATCTACTAATTATTGATTGTTCTAGTTTACTAAATATTGTTTATTCTTATATTTACTGGTAAAAATACAGAATCGTGATCCCAACATGGCGGACGTCTAAATTATTAGGACCTGACTGACCTTAAAAGTCTAGACTTTACTTGAAAGACGAAAATAAACAGTAATTATCGAAGGTACTGGAATGGATTGTTTTTATACGAAATAAAGGGAGATTTTCAAGAGACAAGAGAATCCATACGAATTATAAGGATATACGAATTACCGGGATATGAATTATCGACATTCTACTATAATATAGTTTAACATATCGGTGTCATAGATATATCGTTGTAAAATATCGATATCATCGATATATCGGATGTTAAGATATCGATAGGAAACGTCAGTTTTTCAACTCCGATAATCGATATATCGAGTTCCGATATTCCAACCCTACCTATAACCTCTGGTACGAGAGACCCATACCTGCCATCTGCATAGTTTTAGCAGAATGGTTGTTAACTGAAACACTAGTATCTATAGTAAAGAAGTATTATAATGCAATGATTATTTTAATCTTGCCTTTTCTAAATATGCAGTAATTTTTCTAGTTGTGAAAACATAAATAACATGTCCAGTTTTATTTGTCATTATTAATTTATTTTGTTTATATATTTCGGGATAATGCCCATCTAGGGACCGCGCTTTATCGATTTTAATATTAGCCCATATTCTCTTCACTCTCTTTCGCGCTCGTCTGTCCATTTTCTCCCGTCTTTCCTCTTCTTATCCACTACAAGAACCTTATTGCATTTTCTGAATTTTTTTCCTGTCCTGGTATTCTTTTTCTCTAATAACAAGTCTCATTTCCTCTTTCATCTGACTGGGGTATCCTCTGATGTTTCTTATTCGAACAGCTGTTTGTTCAACTTGTTTTCATTTATTCTTTTCACGTGCCCGAAAAATTGTAGCCTCCTTTTCTCTTCCTCAAACAGTTCTCTGTTGTTGTTGGAAATACAGCGAAATACCTAAAAAGATTTTGTAGGGACATTTTTACTTAATACACGTTTTAAGGTTCCCTGAGTCCAAATGACCAAGTCTCGCAAAATGGTCTGTGTGTATGTGTTTATGTGAACAGTCTAACTCAAAAACGAAAAGTTGTACGATACTGAGATTACGTATTTAAAGTTGGCACATCTATGAGATGTTATAGCAACATTTTCGTCAAAATTGATTAACCGGAAGTGCCACTTCATATAATCGATTTAACACTTTTTACAATTTTCTCGAAAACGACTCCTAACCATTTTGATGAAACTTGTCTAAATTATTCTTCGTAAGGGCCTCTAACTTTTCATATATGTAGTACATCATTGAGGAAATGCAGGGAAAAAAGTTATGATGATAAGAATATTTTATTTACGCATAACTTCAAAAGCGTGCAATTTATGGTAAATTATCTGTAGACTTGTATGAAAGGTAATAAAATCATCTAAAAAACAAAAAAAATAGCAAAGATACAGCGCATCGGACTAACCAGATGTAGCTATTATATCAGGAATTTTGCAATTTTCTCGTAAACGTATCCAATGATTTTGATGAAACTTGTCTAATGTCTTCTTCTGAAAGCCCTTAATCTTTTCAAGTATGTAGTATATCACCGAGGAAATGCAGTGAAAAAAGTTATGATGAAAAGAATATTTTATTTGCGCTTAACTTAAAAAGCATGCAATTTATAGTAAATTATATATAGAATTTTATGAAAGGTTATTAAATTATCTAAAACAAAAAAAAAATAATCATCAAAATCGGACCAGTATTAGCAAAGATAGAGCGTATTTTATGACGATTACAAGACCCTAGATGGATAACCGAGCGCATCTGAAAGGAGACTGATGCGACCGAATCTTCTCCCACCAATCTGTTATAAACAATATACTCTGTAATAAAGTATAATATTATTTAATGGAAATAAAATATTTCCATGAAAACTAAACCGAAACTTTTAAAATATATTTACAACTTGACGAAGTTAAAATATATAGGTAATGTACTGATTGTTGTACTAAAATTGTTTAAAAACTGTTTTATTGTACTGAAATGGAGGAAGATGTGAAGAAGTGAATGCTGCTGAGTTTATTTCAAGCATTGTATATGTGAACTTTTTAAAATTATATTAAAAAGGTAATTATTATACGACGGTAAGGGAAAGTTCTGTGATGCGCGCACCGCACCAGATTTTTAGTTGTATAATCATGCAGATGTATGAGTATAATATACTTTACACTATCCTGCCGTCAATTTTTTTTTTTTTTTATCAAATGATAATAACCATTCGTTCATTATATCTCTGGTCATTTAAGCTTTTTTTTATTTTTTTTTTATTTATTAGAATGCCAGTAAAGATTTATTACCAAATTAATTCCCTTGAAAAGTCTTGGAATTTCCGTTTTGCGAATAATCAGAGGTCTTTCGAAAACCAACTTCATGTTGTCCGAAAACAAATCCTGATTCTATCTTTAGAAATTCTTTCTTACTTTGTAAGTTTCGTCTTTCAATGTCATTGTTTTATTTGGCGAAGCTGTACAAAAACAAATCCGTTTCGTCGCAGTTAAAAATGTATTTTCCCAAACAGCCGTCGCATATATTTTCAATTTTTGCCAACCAGTAACTAACCACGTAGGCGTGTACTGACGCGCCTCTACTCAAATTTTTGTATCTGATTTCGTACCGGGCTAAGTTAAAACATGTTTTTTTGGTGCCATATTAATAAATTGTTTAAGTTTTTTGGATGGATGTCGCGACGCTGAGGGTCGTTTTTGAGATACTGCAATCTTCGGAAACTAGTACCAAATTGAGGATCACTTTTTGAGCCACGGATTTATAGTTTAATAGGCGTACAAGGAAGTCATGCGTTGTCCACATCAGATATTTTTTTTAGTAGTTTTGATATTTTTCTAATTTATTTTCAACCTCAAATTTCCAGAGTTTTCTATTCTCTCATTGCAGTGTGAAGTATTTCAGGGATATTATAATTCGTATTTAAATGGCATCTTTCTTTTTATACTATGATTATTTGATCTATTACTCTTAGCTAGTATAACAGGACCCCCCTTTTTTTTTTTAAATAATTAAAAAAGTAAAAATCTAAATAGTTTATATAAATCATTTAAAGTTGATCGATTAATATTATTTTCTCCATTTTCTTTCTGTTTTGGAAGCCATCTTGGAGAGAGAAGACGGTACAAAGACGGACATTATCAGCAGCCTAGGAGTCCTATTGAGGAGCGGATCTACGTCACCAACTACCCCAGCCACTGTGATACGGTCCGCTGACGTCATTGCCGAGTTTCACCATCTTGTGTCAGGCAGAGTGGACTTCAATACCATCAGGCGACAATGCACGATGATAATCAGGACAAGAAAAGGGAAAAGTTTGATATAATATATTATAGTATGATAAATATAATATTTTTTTGTTCTCCCTTTTCTTATAGTTAGCACTATTTTCGTTCACTATGACAATGATTACAAAATTATATTACTTGATTTTAACCGAAATTCGTAATTTTAATTACTTAATTAAAGATGCATTTGTAATTATCCGGTGTGTTCACGGCTTTTCTTACCGTTTCGGGTGCCAAGTCTAAAATACAAAAATCGTTTGCTGTATTTTCTTCGCTAATATTTGTCGGATTAATATATATTTTATCCCCTCCCTTATCTATAAAATAAATATATAGTAAAGGGAAGTATTTCGATCGAGAAAATTTTTGAATTAGAGTTTTTAACGGAAATACACGTTTAAAGTTCTCCTAAGTCGAAATAACCAAGTTTCGCAAAATGGTCTTGTGTATGTGAACAGATTAGCTCAAAAACTAAGATTTGTACGAAATTGAAATTACGTATTTAAGGTAGGTATAAGAGTATCTCTGATCTGTGTTACAGCAACTTTTTCGTCAAAATTGACAACCCGGAAGTGCCACTTTATAATTTCCTCGTAAATGTCTCTAACGATTTTGATGAAAGCTGCATAAATTCTTCACCATAAAGTTCTTTAACTTTTCATATATGTAGTACATCACCGAGAAAAAGCAGGATAAAAAGTTATGATGAAAAGAATATTTTATTAGCTCACATCTCAAAAAATGTGCATTTTATGGTAAATTATGTAGGCAATCATACAAAATCCGAGTGTATCATATAAGGACCAGAAGATCCAAGATCTTCTGTATAGACCAAGCGAGTCCGAAAGGAGACGGATGCGACGGAACCTGCTCCAAAAAAGCCACCGTCCTATTTTATTGCACTTTAGTGAGAGAAGACGTACAGAGATGGTAAAAATTAATATTTCTGTTGAAATCTGAAAAACGAAAATTTTCGCCACAATACTTTCTTTACTGCGTAGAAGGAAGTAAAAAAAAGCAAGTGGGTTTCCATGGAAACATAAGCAGAAGACGTTAAAAAAATGACCGCGTACGCAGAATTTTTTGCGGGGCATTTAAATTTTTTTTTTGATGAGTCATTTAATGAGAAGGTAAGTAATCACTGAGTATCTACAATCACTAAATATACCGTAAGTTTTAAGAATAAAAATGAAAATCGAATCAACAATTATTACTCAAAATTAGGCTTTAAATTCTAGTCTCATTAAGATGATTTTTAGTTTTTGCTTTTTGTTTTGTTTAGAAGTTAATTACCTTTCAAATGAACATACACATGATTTATCATAAAATCCATATTTTTGCGTAATGTGCAAAAAAAATTTTCTTTTCGTTATAACTTCGCTAAATTCCTGCTTATTTCTGGGAAAATATCATAAATACGAATCATGAGCGTCCATTTAATTTTTCATAAGGGTGGCTGTCTCAAGATGAAGGCGTTCCAACTAAGGTTGGAATATAGAAACGCGATATATCGATATATCGAATTTTAAAAGACGATATTTTCTATCGATATCTTAACAACCGACATATCGATGATATTTTACAACGATTTATCGAACAGTACTGATATTTTAAACTTTATTATTTCATTTTAATTAGAAATTTTCTTTATTCTTTATCATATTTTTAATTTTATTCCTGAGCTGTACATTATAGCTTAATTATTTAATCAATCTATGACGCTCTCTATGGGATGTTGTCCTGGATGTATCTGAATTCTGTCCCGGTTATAGTTAATAATTATAGTTAATTAGGACGCTTAACTTTACACTAAGGGCGCGTTATCACTAGTACATTCCGAAGTTATTCGAAGGTCACCGGACTAGCACACTCTAATGCCATTTGTGCTAACTAATTGCTTTGCAATCAATTGTAACATTCATATTCATTAGAATTATTAAAAGTATTATTGCGTTAGTTTTATATTATTTAAAATTATTAGTGCTGTCGAATTCCGCCCATTACGTTCGTCCAAGAACTAAACAAAACAGCAACGGATCCTTTTCAGTTGAGGTCGGGGTCTTACCGCAGTTTCAATTATTACTGCTTTAATTAGATCACAGCTGTCGACATCCGCTCACTACGCTCGCTCAAGAAATAAACAAATCCAAAAAGTTCTTTTTCAGTTGAGGTCGGGTGCTAACCGTAATTTAAAACATAATTCCTATAAATTATTACTACAACATCCCCAGATAACCGGAAGTCGAAAGCACTAACAATTTTAAATAATATGTAATTGATGCAGTAATAATTTCAATGAATATGAATGTTACAATTGAATACAAAGCAGTTGGTTAGCACAAATGGCGCTAGATTATGCTAGTCCGGCGACCTTCAGGTAACTTCGGAAGGAACCAGTGATGACGCGACCCTAGTGTATAAAGTTATACCGTTAATTAAAATAGTTAATAACTATTTTAAATTTTATCGTGTTTAAACATTTCACAGTGTAGTTATATGCATGGTAAATAAAAAGTCTACTTGCACTTGTACTTTATTATGAAATAGGGTCCAGGTTTTTCCTCCTTACCCTTCAAATAAACTTAAGAGTTTAAGATTACCAAAATAAAAAATACTATGGATCGATCACTCACCAAATTGAAATAAAGCAGATAGATAATACTACAAATGTAAATAAATTGTTGTATATACATACCTAGTTCTGCCATGAATACTGTTACAAAAGTTGAACATCCTTGGGTATTATTTAGATAATCCTTACCTCTATCAGGTTATTTTCTTTACATGTCAGGATAATAATCCTAATTAGTTAGTATTTTTCTTTCGCTCAGTTAACATGGAGTGGGGTGATAAAGAAAATCGAATAGCTGTGATCGCCTTACACAAATTTGGAAAATGTAGGTCAAAGATTTTCAAAACTTTTAAACCTTTGGGTATCAGCCTTATGTTCGTGTACCGCACTATAAATAGATATAATGAGACCCTATCTGTATATGACAGACCTCGACCGGGAACAACAAATTTTGTCTCGGGAAATGGGAATCTCAGTCAGATCAATGTCTCGCATAATAAAAAGTGACCTTAGGATGGGTGCATTTCGAAGAATGACAGGGCAAAGGCTAACCACTTACCTAAAAAAATTAGAGTGGATAGATGCAAAGTGTTCCTTGGCCGTTACACCAATGGTCTTCATCGAAAGAATTTGTTTAGCGGTGAGAAAATTTTTACAATTGAATAAAAATTTAATCGCCAAAATGATCGTGTGTACGCAGACAGCTCTAAAGAATCCCAGGAAGCCATTGGAAGAGTGGAAAGAGGTCGTCACCCTTCCTCAGCGATGGTTTGGTGGGGAGTTTGCTTTAATGGCACTACAAAGCTCCATTTTTGTGAAAAAGGAGTTAAAACAGCCGCTAAAAACTATCAGGACGATATTTTGGAACCTGTTGCCAAGCCTCTAAAAGATACCCTGTTTGCTGGAAGTCATCGGGTTTTCCAACAGGACTCCAGCTCACAAGGCCAGGTCAACTCAGCAGTGGCTGCAAGAGAACATTCCAGAGTTCATCTCTGCCTCGGATTGGCCCTCAGGAAGCCCTGATCTCAACCACTAGATTACCGGCTTTGTTCCGAACTGGAGAGGATGGTATGCCAGAGGGCACATCCTAACTTGAAAAGCCTCAAACAATCTCTGGTCCGAGCAGTTGAGCGCTTTCCTCAAGAAGTGCTGCTGCGTGCTGCTATTGATGACTGGCCACGGAGATTATATGCCTGTGTCAAGGCAAAAGGGGGACATTTTGAGTAATTTCTTTTTTGTTTTACTCTCTATAGATATACATTTTATTTTCAATAAAGTTTTGGAAAAAATTAATTCTTCTGTTGAAATCTGTAAATATTTTCTTGTAACAATATTTATGAAAGGACTAGGTATTTATTGACTTAATCATTGGTTAAAATATAGCACATCTTAATTTATGGATATAATAGAGTAAATATGAGAATAAACAGTAAACATAGTAACTTTATAAGATAAATACATTTTTTTATAAATTTGAAGGTTTTATTTTTTAAATCTTGTAGAAGAATATAATATACGAAATATGGCTATAAGCCTTTAAGATAAAAATTTGATATAACATTTATTTTCTTACTAAAGTATTAATCTTTACTATCTTTTTTTATAATGATTCATGGCTAATAGAAATATTATTTTATAAATAATAGCTGAAATTCGGTATGAAGGGTTTTCTGTATCGAAGGTCAGCGGAGAGGCAGAACCATATAATAAAAGTATGGGTAAATTTTGGTACGTTAGGCAATTGTCTTTTGTGGGTCTCAACATTTTTCTCACTCTCCCCTTTATATAATCTTTTAATTTTCGTGAAAATACGACTTTAGTGACGGAGTTCTGCTACTCACGGAATTTTATTTTATTTTTTTGTTAGCAACTAATAACATACTATATAACGAATCATTTCCATAATAAATTTATTTTTTATATTCTTCTTGTAGAGTTATTATTATTTCAAGATTTTTATTACATATTTTATAATGAAATTTAATGGATTTATAAAAATCCATCATCGTTACGGGATGGTATTTTGACTACTAGTGAATATTTACTCTTCAATTAACCGTACTCACAGAATTATGAGTAGAATTATAAATAGTTTTAATAACAAAACATTATAAATATGAAATATAATTGCACAGCGATTAATTTTAACTTTAACTACGTATTTCGTTTTCGCGCTCCTTGAGTTCTGTACCGAGAAACCATCGATTATCCGTTAGAAGAAAACATCAATAATTTCTAAACCACTCTGGCCATGGCATTGACTTATATATCTTTTACGCCTAAGTTAGTCTGGCATTCTAAGGCTGGAATCCTTTAATAGCTTGTATTACTAATTATAGCAAGCCAAAACCTCTGTATTATTACAAAAAAAAATCCAGTGCGCGCATCACACAACTTCTAGTTACCTCCTTATTTGAAATAAATTTAAAAATCTGGTGCGGATGCGCCATACCGCCTTATAATAATTATCTCTTTAACATAATTTTGAAGAGTTTACCTAAACATTAATACAGCAGGATTCACTTCTTCATATCTTCTCCCACATAAGAAAAAAAAATAGTTTTTTTAACAATTTTAGTATAACAATTCTATACACTACCTATTTTAGATTTGTCATGCTGAAAACATATTTTAAAAGTTTCTGTTTAGTTTCCATGAAAACATTTTGTTTCCATTAAATAATATAAAAGTAGAAATTATTAAGTTAATTTTTACTTTTGTATTCTTACATTAGATTATTACGGAGCGATTTGTTGACAACAGATTGGCGGATAGATGGGAGGAGGTACGTTCGCTTTCATCTCCTTTCGGATGCGCTCGGTTATCCATCTATGGTCTTGTAGTCCTTATAAGATATGTTGTATCTTTGCTGATTCCGGTCCGATTTCAATGATTCATTTTTTGTATTTTAGAGAATTTAATCATCTTTCATATGATTTCATACATAATTTACCATAAAATACTTATTTTTTGACTTATGCACAAATAAAATTTTCTTTTCGCTATAACTTTTTCTCCGGCATTTTCTCGTTGATCTGCTGCATACATGAAAAGCTGAAGGGCTTTAAGGAGAAGACATTAGGCAAGTTTTGTCAAAATCGTTAGAGCTGCTTTCGAGAAAATGGTAAAATCAACGATATAATTGCCACTTCCGGTTAGTCCGATGAACTGTATCTTTGCGAATACTGCTCCGATTTTGATATTTCTTTTCTTATTTTTTAAATAATTGAATAACTTTCATACATAATCAATCATAAAATGCATACTTTTTAAGTTATGCGCAAATAAAATGTTCTTTTCATCATAACTTTTTTTCCTGCATTTTCTGGCTAATGCACTATACATATGAAAACATAAAGGGCTTTATGGAGAATAATTTAGGCAAGTTTTATCAAATCGTTGGAGCCGTTTTCGAGAAAATTTTAAAAAAGTGTAAAATCGATTATATAAAGTGACTGACACTTTCGGATAGTCGATTTTGAGGAAAAAGTTGCTGTAACATCACAGCCATATACCTACCTTAAATACCTAGATCCAGTTTCGTACGACTTTTCGTTCTTGAGCTAGACTGTTCGCGTACACAAAGACTCACAGACCATTATGCCAGAATTGGTTATTAAGACTCAGAGGACTTTAAAACGTATATTTCCGTTGAAAACTCGAATTCGAAAATTTTCACGATCGCAATACTTCCCTTACTATATATTTCATACATAGGCAAGGGAAACTAGACAGTTTCCATTTAGTTTCCAAGGAAATTTTCATTTTGTTTCCATGGAATAGCTTCAAATAAATGTGTAAGTTATTACTTCCTTGTAGGAAGTAAAGGAAGTATTGTATTTGCGAAAATTTTAAGTTTTTAGATTTCAACGGAAATATCCATTTTGACCATCCCTGAATCCATTTTGACTAGTTTCGTCGTGGCATCTGTACGTACGTACGTTCGTATCTCGCATAGCTCAAAAACGGTTAGCCACAGAAAGTTGAAATTTTGTATTTAGGATTGTTGTAAAATTTAGTTGTGAACTTTCTGTTTTGGTCACTGCTTGATCACCGGAAGTGGTACTTTACTTGAAGGTCATAATTGATTTTTATCAAAATTTATATTAAAATATTATGCAAAACTTCTCAAATTTAGTATTTATAAATTATATATTGATTTAAATAACATAATAGATTTTGGTCTAAATTGGAAAACCGGAAGTGGTACTTTACTTGAAGGTCATATTAGGCATTCGTCAAAAAATATATTAAAATAAAATGTAAAACATCTCAAATTTGGTAAACAGGACTTTTGTATCGATATAAATGTATTTACTAGATTTTGGTTAAGATTCGTGAGTGGAAAAGGGTACTTTACTTGAAGGTCATAATAAGCTTACATCAAAAATTATATTTAAATTAAAAGAGAAATTAGATGTTTCGGTAATAAAGGTTACAAACGCAATTTAGTTTCCAATCCAATTTAACATTTTTATTACTCTTTTTAAGTGTTAAAATTGAGTCTAAAATACTAGTTTTCTTCCCCATTTGTGAGATCAACAAGTCATCATCATGAGAATAAGATATTAGTTAAGTGGGTTTTTTCCGCTTAAAATGTCGAAACTGTCCATTCCTAATGTTTTATCCAGTGATATTGGCAGTTTTATTGTTGCCATGGAACATGAAGAAACATCTTATAAACTAGTTACCTACTGAAGGAAAACGACATATAATAACGGAATGAGACCTCCAGTGACAAGAGTGTGTGTGTGTGTCAATTGATGGATGACGGGACGCCGAGTGTTGTTTTTGAGATACTGCAATCTTCGGAAACTAGTAACCAAATTCAGTATCACTTTTTGAGCCACGGATTTATAATTTAATAGGCGTACAAGGAAGTCGTGTGTTGTCCACATCAGATATTCTTCTCCTAAAGTGAACTTAAATAAGAATGTAATTCAGATAAATGAAAATAATGATAAGAACTGAGGCGAGTTAAAGGAATTTAAATCAGACAGTATTGTAATGATTTTTAATGATATTGATTTTTCTAAAATCTTTAGCTTTCCAACGGTTTGATCCTCTTATTTCCGGAAATTTGTATTTAATCTGGGAAAATACTTTTCCTTTTTTTTCTACTTTAATTAAATATCCAATTCTTTCATAGTTTATATTTACCCATTTTTCATCACTACTAACAATGAGAGAGAATTAATTAGTTAAAAAATAAAATAAAAGCACTTTAGAGGAAGTAATTATGAAAATACGGCATTTAAGCCCTGTCGGATTATTTCAGATGTCAGATTATTATACTCAGGGGACCTTAAAACCTGTATTTCCGTTGAAAAATCTAATTCGAAATTTTTCACGATCGCAATACTTTTCCTTACTATTTATATTATATATAAATAAGTAAATATAAAAAAAATAAAAAAATTCTGATGTGGACAACACCTGACTTCCTTGTACGCCTATTAAACTATAAATCGGTGGTTCAAAAAGTGATTCCCAATTTGGTTACTAGTTTCCGAAGATTACTCAAAAATGGCACTCGGCGTCGCGACTTCCATCTATTGACACACACACACACACACACACACACACACACACACACACACACACACACACACACACACACACACACAAATGGGAAGGAAAACCAGTATTTTACACTCAATTTTAACACTTAAAACCAATAATAAAAATGTTTAATTAGATTGGAAACCAAATTGCTTTTGTAACCTTTATTACCGAAACATATGATTTATGTATTTAATTTGAATATAATTTTTGATGAAAGTCTAATATGACCTTCAAGTTAAGTACCGCTTCCGGTTTTCCAATTTAGACGAAAATCTAGTATGTTATTTAAATCAATATATAAGTTATAAGTATTAAATTTGAGAAGTTTTTCATAGTATTTTAATATAATTTTTGATGGAAATCAATTATGACCTTCAAGTAAAGTACCACTTCCGGTGATCAAGCAGTGACCAAAAAGGGAGGTTCACAACTAGATTTTACAGCAATCCTAAATACAAAATTTCACCTTTCTGTGGCAAACCGTTTTTGAGTTATGCGAGAAACGAACGTACGTACGTACAGACGCCACGACGAAACTAGTCAAAATGGATTCAGGGATGGTCAAAATTGATATTTCCGTTGAAATCTGAAAATCGAAAATTTTCGCGATTAAAATACTTTACTTCGTACAAGGAAGTAAAAAACTAGTTAAATGTAAAAAGGAAACAAGAAAAAAGACAATTCTAGGTGGAACGGATATAGGTTTCCAGATTAATTACTTGCAATTCTCAAGAATAAAAAAAAAAACCTAAAGACTCTCAAATACTAATAAATAACTAACCAGTTAATGTTTTTAGTCGTATTTTCCCCAAATAAAACAGACCATTGCACTGGGTCGAAGGTCGGTGGAGAGGGGTGGGACTGTGTTTTCATAACGCCTAGGCACGATTATGGAAGTTTTGGGGATGTCATATATATATATATATATATATATATATATACTTTTTTTTATGTCAAATGAAAAAAATTCGGTGTGTAGAGTTTTCTTCTAGCCAGAACGATACCATAAAAATATTGGTAAATTCCAGTCATAATTTCGGTAGGTTTACCTGAAATTTCGGCGTTTTTAAAGTTTTGCACATTTCTTCACCAAATCAGTTTACAGGGTTGAAAATTTATATTTGAATTGAGTTGGTATTAGGAATGTATCTTTTGGGGCCTCAACTTGGTTCTCCCACCATTTCCCCTGGTTTTTTTTCTTTTTTTTTTAAATATTTGCGCACCTCTAAAACCCCTCCAAATTGAATTAGGAGACTTAAACCCTGTTGCATTTGAAAGGGAATTGAATTACAAATATATTACCTAAAACAAAAGAAGTTTCATCGAAATCGGACCAGTATTAGCTACTAAGATACAGTATTTCAACTCCTGTAGCCCCCTTAGTGTCAAATGAGCTGAAAAAATCGGTGTGAAGGGTTTTCTGTATCGAAGGTCAGCGGAGAGGCAGAACAATATAATAAAAGTATGTTAAGAAACTTCCTTTTGCCAGTCTCAAATGTTTTCTCACACTTCCGTTTTTTAATATTTTGTAAAAATACGACTTTAAGGTAGACTTTCCCTGCTACTGCCCGAAGTTGCGGTCGGCAAAGTTTGCAGGCAGTTTACTACTACTTTGACTGAATAGGTAGGGACATATTTCGCTGAAACTGCCCGGCAGTCTAGGTCTGACGTCATACTTATACTGCTGCGTCCCTGACCGTCCCAGAAGTCATACCGCCTCAGACACGACGGTCTCCGCTTATCATTTGAAAAAATTTGACAAAAAGGGATTTAGTTATTATGACGACGAACGTCTAGTAAAATTTGTAAATTAGTTTCAGATTCTTTATGAGAACAAACATAAGGACTACAGAAATGTAATAGTAAAAAATAATGTATGGAAAAACATATTATTATATTTTTATATTCACACATTATTATTATTATCATTGTTGTATTAATAAATAATAAAGAAACCGCGATAGACGAACTTTGTTCATTGTCTAAAATACCTAACAAATATCTAGTTGTACATAACATAACAATATATATGTTGTACATATATAATTGCATATCTGTAAATACTTGTAAATAAACGTATTCATTTATATATAATTTGTATATATCTAAATAACATACAATTTTAAAGGTTTTAAGGATATACTAGATAGTTATAACGATATGGTTGATTAGAAATATAGGAGAGGTTATAACGTTATAGGTTATGCAAGAGGTGGCCGCTGCGTTGGGCAGTTACAGCGAAATATAGAAGCAGTAACAGTTAGCGGCTGCGATTGGCAAACTCTACCAGCCGCAACCGCGTGCAGTACCAGCGAAAGTCTATCTTTAGTGACGTAGCTCTACTGCTCACAGTTTTTTTTTGTTTATTTAATTCTTTTGTATAAAACTATCAATTTCCGATACTTAAATTTTAATATCGATATTACAAAATATCGAGTTAATATATTTCATTTAAAGGACCGTTCAAATCTTTGCCAAGCCTTGGCAAATCAGACACCAAACCAAAAGGCAAACGTTTAAAGGGAGTTAAGATAAGCTTAACAAACTAGCCTACCCACACGTTACTGTCCCGGCTATTCCAACTTTTTTCGGCTGTTAATTTCGGTTTAAACTATTTTTATTTTTTAAAGATACATTTATAATATAAAATAAAAACATTTAACTCTATGATTTACACCAATACACCAATTTGTGGATACAACACTAGCGCTCATGTGGCGCTTCCCGCAAGAACCGGATCGGACTCAAACACAATTAAGTCAAATAAAGCCAAGAAAAATTATCCTTGGTTTGCCAGGGTTTGTCAAGGTTTGGCAAATGTGTGAAAGCACCTTTAGAAGCCCGGACCCCGGGGATTCGTCCCCTCTCTCTCCTTGGCTTGAATTGTTTCCGAACCTCAGCTTGACTGTGCCATAAGTATAATACAGTTAGTTAGATATTTTAATTATAGAGACTGGTATCATTAACTGGTTATACAGCATAGGCTACACAGGCCAACAAAAAAATTTTTTTTGAAAACTTTTTTAACTTTAATAATTGATCTTTATAGATTTTTATGTGCTGAATCTAAATCTGGCCTTAGTTTTTTTTGTATCACCCATAGTTTTCCAGCAATATGCTTTGTATTATATAGTATAAACCCCTGTACGGTATACGGGGGTAACATAGTATTAATGAAACACAATGTTACATCATAAGCATGGTTATAGTCCCTAACCAAGTCGTTAAGCTCGATTTGAGTAAACAGTTTAGGCTCTACATTTTCTGTAAAACATTGGAATTCTTCACCATCTTGTTCATCTAACTCCGATTGCACAGGCCAACGATGAAAAACTTTTATACTGAAAATACCTTATTCCTATAGTTTTTAGGGTGCTGAATCCAAATATGATATTAAAAAAGCTGTATCACCCACAATTTCTTCACATTTTATAGTTAATTTTGTTAAATTAAGGGATTTTTAAAGAATTGAACAGCTTCACAGGCCAACGATGAAAAAACTTTTATACTGAAAATACCTTATTCCTATAGTTGTTAGGGTGCTGAATCCAAATATGATATTAAAAAAGCTGTATCACCCACAATTTCTTCACATTTTATAGTTAATTTTGTTAAATTAAGGGATTTTTAAAGAATTGAACAGCTTCACAGGCCAACGATGAAAAAACTTTTATACTGAAAATACCTTATTCCTATAGTTGTTAGGGTGCTGAATCCAAATATGATATTAAAAAAGCTGTATCACCCACAATTTCTTCACATTTTATAGTTAATTTTGTTAAATTAAGGGATTTTTAAAGAATTGAACAGCTTTAATAGTTAAAACCCTAAAAACTATAGGAATAAGATATTTTCAGTACAAAAGTTTTTTCATCGTTGACCTGTGTTATTTTTGAAAAATAATCAAAAATTTATTCCATGCTTCCAATAATTGGGAAGTTTTCTATCAAATGTTAATATATCCACTTTTAGAAAATTATTACAAAAAAAATTATTAGGGGAGCATCTCATGGATATAAATTGTTGAAAATGTTGATTTGTAACAATTATCTGACAAGAGAAATTTTAAGATTTGAAACAAACTGAATAATTTTTTGGATTTAGAATATTAATTCCTCAAAAAATCTTTGTTTTTGAGAAGTGGACATATTACTAGGTTGTTACAAAAATCCTTGTGCATAAACACAATCTTTAATTCCAACTCTCATAATTAATCCTATAAGAATATTTTTGTTCCTACTAATTATGTCAATGTTTATTTTGACTAATCCTTTAGTTCCTTGTGACTTGAGTTGACTTTATGGGGTCATTTACATTTTTAAAACGCAAGTGCAATGTCAGAAGAAAAAATCGTGATTCGCGGTCTTTTCAGACATTACTAGAAAATAAATTTAAGCTCAAAGGCAGCCGCCGAAGAAATTTTTGCCATAGAAGGAGAGTCAAATAATTATCCATCTAAATACTGCCGCACAACCCAGATCAGGTCACCCATCGGTCGTTGATGATGAGTAGGGGCTTCTAATGCCACAGTAGCTCGCCGTCTTAAAAATCTGCATTTATTTTTTCACTTATTTTTAAAACGAAATTTGTTTATAAATTGGGAATAAGAGGACCTACATTGTAGAAATGTCAAGATAGGCTAATACAAGACAAAATACTATTAATTCTACAAATTGTTTCTTCATAAATTCGTACATGAGTATTTGCGCTTATGCGTGACTAAGTTATTTATTAATAATCAATGTTTTTGTTTTGGAAACAAAAATAACAAGGTGAAAAAATTTAAAATTAAACTTATATATTTTATTACATCTTTAAGATATAAATTTTTTTTGAAAAGACATTACCAGAAATCCATTCTTTCTATTTGAATAAAGGAAATACCAATGATATTTTAAATATATTTTTTAATATTTTGAGCTGAACATTTCATCTGTCATTCACTCATAAAAAAAATCTGGTGCGGTGCGCGCATCACACATCTTTCCCTTACCGTCCTATAATAATTATCTTTTTAATATAATTTTAAAGGGTTCACATAAGCGCTGCTTCTAATAAAATCAGCAGCATAAACATCTTCTCCCACTTAAGTACAATAAAAAAGTTGTTTAAACAATTTTAGTACAACAATTCTGTACACTAGCTATATATTTTAACTTTGTCAAGTTGCAAATATATTTTAAAAGTTTCTGGTTTAGTTTCCATAGAAACATTTTCTTTCCATTAAATTAATGTGAAAGAAGAAATCATTAAGTTAATTTCCGCTTTTGTATTCTTAAATTAATTTATTACAGAGCGTATTGTTTACAACAGATTGGCGGATTGGTAGGAGGAGGTTCGGTCACGTCCGTCTATTTCGGATGCGCTCGGTTATCCATCTAGGGTCTTGTGCTCCTCATAAAATACACTGTATCTTTGCTAATACTATTCCAATTTTGATGATTCTTTTATTATTGTTTAGATAATTTAATTACCTTTCATACAATTCTACACATAATTTACCGTAAAATGCATACTTTTTAATCTATGCGCAAATAAAGTATTCTTTTCATCATAACTTTTTACCCTGCAATTCCTCGGTGATTTACTACATGTATGAAAAGTTAAAGGCCTTTATGAAGAATAATTTAGGCAAGTTTCATCAAAATCGTTAGAGCCGTTTTCGAGAAAATAGTAAAAATGTGTAAAATCGATTGTATAAAGTGGCACTTCCGGTAAGTCGATTTTGACGAAAATGTTGCTGTAACATCACATGCATGTACCAACCTTAAATCCACAATTTCAGTATCGTACAACTTTTCGTTTTTGAGCTAGACTGATCACATACACACAGACCATTTTGCGAGACTTGGTAATTTGGATTCAGTGGACCTTAAAACGTGTATTTCCGTTGAAAACTCGAATTCGAAAATTTTCACGATCGCATTACTTCCCCTTACTATATACTTCGTATATAGGTAAGAGAAAGTAAAAAATATAAGCTTTCAAATACAAATAAGAAAATACATAATCGTTTTTATTTTGTTTTATTCCAATAATTTTATTTAAAATAAAAATATAGAAAGCAATAACACCACATTATAAATGGCGAAAATTTAAATTAAAATTATTGATTTTAAAATGTAATGTAACTAGGAATGGTCTGGGACTAAATTAAAAGTAAAACATATGTTGCGTTTAGATATGTTTTTTTTTTCATTATTTATTTATTGAAATTTACAACTGTATTACATAATACAACAAGTAAATGGGAAGTTAGAGTACAAGACATGAGAATGACTTGTGAAGGAACCACCCATTGGTAGCACTTCAATGACTATTTTAAGTTAGAAGGTCCCGTGGCCTTCTTCTTTTCAGACGCCTCAGAGGATTATCAGGAATACATGGGGATGAAAGGCTACTTACAAGAGGATTGGTATGGGCAAGGAGTTTGGAATTAAAGGAGGTATATCTATTTCGGGCTAAATCTGCAACAAATGGGATATTGAGATCTTTGTGGATAATTTTATTTGTGACAAAATAAGGAGCATTAAGGATTTTGGATTGTAAGGATTGGATGTGGGAGGAATTTGATGGTTTAGTGGTACCCCAAAGCTCTATCCCGTATGTCCAAATAAGCCTGATAATGGTGATGTAAATGAGCTTTTCGTAGGAAATTGGTAATTTGGAGCGTTTGTCAAGTAAGTGTTGTAGTAATCGGAATCTTCGAGCAGTTTCTTGTCGTTTCAGTCTTGTGTGAGGGTTCCATGTAAGGCGTTTATCAAGATGGAGTCCTAGGCAGCGGATCTGTTCGACAGGGATAAATGGTATATTATTAAAGGATACTGTAGGACAGGATGTAGTGGGTTTACGACGTATGTTAAAGGTGATTTGATGGGATTTGTTGGGATTTATTTTGATTCTCCAGTTTTGACACCATTCTTCAATGGCTGTGAAAGATATGTTTAATTTTGTAATTTAACTTGAGCTATTACACTATGTATCATAACGGAATAACGTTAATAAAACTACAAATTACAAACAATCATTGCTAAATAATATACCAAAACACTGATTTTGAACTTAACCAAATATTGGTAAATTCTTTTGTTAAAAAAAAACAAACAAAAAATTTACGGTTAACCAACACAAAAATTTGAAAACTCCTCGATTGAGTTCACTTTTTTTTTTTTCAATAATGAAGCAACAGTGCAAAATGTTCAACAGTTTTATTATAACCGCAGGTATTGACGCAAAGGAACATTTACGTAAGTAAAAGATCCCATTTTCAATGGTTGACAGATTGATGTACAAGGAAAATTTAATTACTTCTAAAAAAAGCCGTGCAATATGCAATAACCATAAAAGTCAATGATAATAGATTGTATAACTTCTCATGGCCGCCAAATTTTTAAATTAGACAATGAAATAATTAAAACTGTTTAACTGTTCAGTTTCTTAATCCCATCAAACGTTTCTTCCTGAAGAAAAACATTTTATAATCATTATAATCATAATCTTCTACCTTCAATTATTGGTTTATTATTTTCAATAATAGTCCTTTGGAATCGACCAAATAAAAAATTTGTGTAACCTCCTAAAATTTGAGGTTTTACCTTTCAAGATACTTAGAATCCAATTAACGAATAAATAAAAAAAATCTGTCCGTCCGCCGTCCGCGGCTTTTCTCCGAGACTACTGGACCGATTTTCTTGAGATTCGGAACCAATGTCACAGGTCACCCCGGGATGATCCTCGGAACTCTACTTTACCATCCATCTGTTTGATTCAAAATGGCGGCCGTTTAGAGATCTTATAAGACCATTACTCGACCATTTATAAAGATAGAGGGGAAAGGTGAGGTGTTTTGGAATCAGCAAAACATAGTATTAAAAAAAAAAAAAAAAGAAAATCTATATATTGCCAATAAAATAAAAAATCTCTGTAAATCTGTAAGTGTGTTTGGTTTATTACTTTCAATAATAGACCTTGGGAATCGACCAAGGAAAACATTTTTGGGTAATTATTGGGATCACACGCTGCTGATAACAAAAGGGAGGGGTGACACACATTGTTGACTTTGAGGTTACATGGTTTTGAGGTTAATAATGTTTACATCGAAGAAACGAATGAAAAGTTATATACAGTAAACACAGAAATGAACACATTTTTATTATTATTAACAATAATAAAGTTAAAATAAATAAAATTTTATGTTCCCCATCGCGTTAATCACGATATTCTGTACTTTTCTAGATTATCAATTACACTTACTACGAATAAGAAAAATTACGAAGCTAGGAATTTAATTGATTAAATTAATTGATTGAGTAGGGCTTTAATAAATAAATTGGTAGTTGGTAATTTTTTTTTATCCTACAATTGAATTAAAATTTTTAATAAATTTTAATCGGTCTTGCAACTGGATGATTTTTCTATTATTTTATACTCATGCTATAGTTCATAATGGTGTATTACCACAAAACTGAAGTTACCTAAAAACAAAACTCCTTATTATTATTAATTGATCAGTGATCATCTAAATCCTCAAGTGAATATATGAAGGGACCCCGAAGCAATTAAAGAAAAGGGTTAACTATTGTATACACCAAAAGGGTAGTATTCTGAACTGCTGTAATTAATCTGCTATGGTATTTCTTCAGTGTTTGTACAATATCCTCTCCAATATTATTTTTTTTCTGTAACTGGTGACGTGAGGGTGCATAATCTTACTCAGGCCACGCCCCCTTTTGATAAAGCAGCGTGTGATCCCAATAATTACCCATTTTTGTAACTCCTCCTCAAAATGTGAGGTTTTATGTTTCAAGATACGTAGAATCCAAATATTGAATAAAAAAAAATCCTTCCGCAAATTGTATTTAAAGGAAAGCTGATGAAATTCCCTACAAAAGGAAAAAAAAAGAATCATTAAAATTGGACCAGTATTAGCTGAGATATAGCGTAATGAACTTCGTAGACTAATTCTCCGGCGCGGCTGGTCATCGTGGCCCTAGGCCTCCTGACTTATCTATTGGGCTTCTGACTTCTTCGTATCTCTCTGCTTTATCCATTCTTATATTATTTCTGCACTTCCTTTAGCTTCCTTAGTCTTTCCTTTTATTTTTTCCTACTGAAGTGCACATCAAATATTTCCTCTGTATCATTTTACCCTCTGATCACATGTCCTAAACATCACAGCCTACTTGCATTGACACAGTTTCTTCTTAACACTCCCACTTCGGCACTGCGACAAGCTTCAAATTTCTTTTCCTTTAGTGCCTACTGCTTAATTTTTTTTTACTTGGACTGAATAGATATTTTTGAAATATTACTAAGTGGAAATAATAAACCATTGTGTAATAATTGGCAGCATTTTTTAGGTTAGTTTTTGAGAACTTATAAGTTCTTTTTTTAATTTTTCTTTATTATACCAATTATTTTCCTTTATCATACCTTATATTTATAATACCAAAAGGGGGGGGGGAGGGGGGAAAGTGGTGCGGTGCGTGCATCACGCAACTTTCACTTACACCTCCCTATTATTAATTATGAAATAAATTTTAAAAGTTCCTATTTAGTTTTTATGGTAATTTCATTTAGTTTCCATGGAAACATTAATTTTAATTAAATAATATAAAAGTATAAGTTATTATTCACAACAATCACTTAAATTTATTAGTTTTTTGTCACTCTCCATTAACCTTCTACGATTTTATGCATTATATATCAATTTTTCTAAATTCTTTAGCTTTCCAGTGGTTTCGTTGATTTCTAATGCTTTATAGAAGAAATCTCTTGGGAACTTGTTACTTACTGAAAGAATGCCCTAAGAGAATGGAAGAAGAAATGTAGAGGTATGGGCTTAAAGACAGGGAATGATTGCCTATTTAATCTTCAGTTTGCTGACGACCAGGTGCTCATCGCTGCAGAAGCAGAGGATGCAGAGTATATGATGAGAAAAATTCTCCAGGAATACTCATTATGGGGACTGGAAAAATGGAGCAAAGAAAAAACAGTATATATGACCTTTAATAGGTAAGGTGAATACCTACATTTGGTCTCATGGATCATGAAACCTGAAAAGCATTTTAAATATCTAGGAAGCTGGGTAAATGCTTTAGGAACCACAGGCATGGACATTGAAAGGAGCATAAGCAACGGGAAGATCGTTATTAGAACCTTAAATTCGGTACTATGGAGTAAAAAAGTGTCCTTAAAAACAAAAACAAATTATATATAAATCATTCCTAGAAAGTGTTACTCTCTACGCAGCGGAAGCATGGACAATTAAAGAGAGTCAATCACAAAGACTTATAGCCCTAGAAATGGATTACTGGAGGCCATCATGTGGTATCTCACGGCTTCAAAAAGTTCCAAATAGTGAAATAAGACGCCAGGTTCAACAAATGGAGAACATCCTCTATACTATTGAAACAATGAGGCTAAAATGGTATGGGCATGTGATGAGAATGAAAGAGGGGCGATGCCCTAAAAGAATTTTGGAGTGGAGACCAGAGAGAAAACGGAAGAGGGGTCGCCCGAGAAGAAGGGTCAAGGAGGGCGTCAAGGAAGGAATGGAGAACAGAGGAATGCGTGATGGAGACTGGCAAGACAGAGGAAGATGGAAAAAACTTATATTTGGTGACGACATATGACCAAAGCTGTAAAAGTCGTTAAATAAAAAAAAGACTTAAAATAACGGAGTGATAAATCCAGAAACAAGAGCTTGTGTATGTTTCAATAGATGGACGTCGGGACGCCGAGTGTCATTTTTTTGAGATTCGGCAATCTTAAGAAGCTAATATCCAAATTCAGGAACACTTATTGAGCCACCGATTTATAGTTTAATAGGCGTATAAGGAAGTCATAGGGTGTCTACATCTAATAAATTTTGGAAGTGGTACTTTACTTGAAGATCATAATAGACTTTCATCAAAAATTATATTAATGTAAAACTTCTGAGAATTGGTAAATTAGCCGAAAGGGGTACTTTACTTGAAGGTCATAGTAAATTCACATCAAAAGGTTTATTGACATTTAATACAGAGATCATATGATTTGATGAACAATTTTATTACCTGTTTCAAGTGTTAAAATTTACCGTAAAATACTTTTTCTCTCCATTATTGAGCTGAACAAGTCTGAAGCAGGAGAATAAGATATAACTTAAGTGGGTTCTTCTGCTTAAAATATTGAAACCGTCGATTTCCAATGCTTTATCTAGTGACAGGCTGTCACGGAACACGAAGAAATCTCTTGGGAACTTGTTACCTACTGAAAGAAAACAACATATAACAACGGAATGAGACCTCAAGAAACAAGAGCTTGTGTGTGTGTCTGTATGTGTCAATAAATGGACGTCGCGACGCCAAGTGTCGTTTTTGATATACAGCTATCTTTGGAAACTAGTAGCCAAATTCAGGATCACTTTTTGAGCCACCGATTTATAGTTTAATAGGCGTACAACGGAGTCATGTGTTGTCCACATCAGATATTTTATAACTACAAATAATGAGAGACAGCTAATTATTTTAAATATACAAAATTAAAGATAATTTAAAGAAAGCCGTTTTGAAAATTCGCATTTAAGCCCTGTCCAACTATTTCAATGAGGAAAAGTCCTATACCAAAGACCATTTAATTATACAATGTATAATGAGTTTGATCATAATCGTTAGAGCCTTTTCCGAGAAAATTGTAATAATGCTTAATATCGATTTTTATAAAGTGGCATTCCCGGTAAGTTAATTTTTGCGAAAACGTTGTTTAACATACCAAACATAATACCTGCCTTGAGGCGAAAGGGGATGACACGTTGGTGTGTTTCTGAGACAAGAGATGGCAGCACTTTCGGGCTGTTTTAATTTCTCCCCATTTCTTAGAGAAAAAACAGTCCGATTTTTATTCCAAAATGATTCGAGAAATTCGATAATTTTTAAACAAATATTTTTTGAAATTTAAAATCTAAATTTTAAAAAAAGTTTGATTGAGCGACAGTATATTTTTCAGTTTTCAAATCCACCCAACAGTTCCACCCGAAACAGAAATTTAAGATTTCAAAGGAGTGACGCCGCCGCGCTGCACTATGGTAAGGGTTGTTGGCAGTCTATCAGCAAGCATCCGACTTTTAAGTGAATTGGCTTACTTCTGCGGTAAAGTCTAGCATAATGCCATTATTATTTTTTTTTTTTAGTAGATTATGAATATAATAATCCGGAAATTGAAATAGAACCTAGTTTTATTATGGTATTAGTCAAAATAAACTGTAAAAAAGCTTTCTTTTTTTTTAGTTTTTCTTTTTTATTCAGGAAATTTGCAGTTTATCAAAAAAAGATTCAAGCCAAAATTGTTCAGCTTAAGATTAATAACAGAAAACCTCCAGTTATATTTTAAGGTAGAACTAACGATTACAGACCTACGGAGCGTCAAGCCTGTGAAATTTTCGATATTTTAAGATAAAACCTGCTCTGAGTGGATTTTATTTTTTTCAGGAAATATGCATTTTATCAAAAAAAGTTTCAAGCAAAAGTTTTTAAGATTATGATCATCTAAAAAAAACGTCGGATTATATTTTAAGCTAAAACTGATGATAAGGGTTTAATGTTGCCTCAAACCTGTGAAGTTTTTGATACTTCAAGATAAAATCTGCTGTAATTGCGCTTTGTTTTTTTTGTTTTTTTAAATATCCATTTTATCAAAAAAAATTTCAAACAAAAGTTGTTCAGCTTAAAATCACCTAGAAAAAACGTTGGGTTATTTTTTCAGCAAACACTAACAATAACGGCCCTACGTTGCGTCAGCCTGTGAAATTTTCAGTATTTCAAGATAACTTGAATAAACCTGCTGTACATGGGTTTTCTTTTTTCATAAAATATGCATTTTGTCAAAAAAATGCTACTAACAAAATTTGTTAAGCTTCGAAAATATGAGCCGATTACAATATCTTCCTTATTTATTTATTTATTCCTTATAAAAATATTATAAAATTTGTTTTATATTATAAAAAACATCAGTATAAAAATATTTAGTATTTTTTTTTTCTTATGGCTTTGGTGAAATGATTTCGAAACACTTTATTTAATTCCTCTATCTTCATAAATGGCCTAGTAATGGGCGAATGAAACCTCTAATTGGTAGATGATAAGGTCCGGTTCTGACGATCATACATAGATGCGGATGGACGGATTTTTTTTTAAAGGTAATTAAAAGTAATTTAAAGGTAAAATTAAAGGTAATTTAAAAGAAGCCGTTTTGAAAATTCGCATTTAAGCCTTATCACACTATTTCAATGAAGAAAAGACCTAGCTGATATTTTAGACTATTTAATTGTACCTTAGTATAACGGGTTTCATAAAAATCGCTAGAGGCGTATTCGAAAAAAATGTAAAATCGATTATATAAAACGCCACTTCCGCCAAGTCGCTTAACTACGTAATTTCAGTTTCGTGTAAATCGATGGTATTAAGTAGCACTTCCGTTAAGTCCAATACGCTATATCTTTACAGGTCCGATTTCGATGATTTGTTTTTTTGTTTTGTATGGAATTTTATTACTTTTCGTATGGTTATTTCATTGTGGTGAAAATGTACGTAGGAGAATCTTGATTGGGGTTACGGTCAATAAATAAACACACCAATAAGAAAAAAACTTATTAAATTGTGCCGACGTTTCGGCCTAAGTTATAGGCCATCATAAGGGCTAAGAAAAACAGGATAACAATAGATATAACAACAATAGCAGTAGCAGTAATAATAAAAAAGTTCACAAACACTGTTATTACATCAGTTAACAACTACCACTGTTGTTACATATTACATTGTTATCTTGTTTTTTATTAGCTCCGATGATGGCCTAAAACTTAGGCCGAAACGTCGGCACACATTATAATAATTTCTTTCTTATTTATTTACTGCACCCCAACGAAGATTCACCTATGATTATTACATTGTTTACCATCAATTTTGAGTTATACTAAAATAAAATTTTGTTTTCGTCATAACTTTTTCTCTGCATTTTCTCGGTGATATAATACAAATATGAAAAGTTAAAGGGCTTTAGGCAAGTTTCGTCAAAATCCTTAGAGCCGTTTTCGAGATAATTGTAAAAATGTTTAGAATCGATGATTTTGAGGAAAAAGTTTCTGTAATATCCCAGGCGGATATTATACCTTACGTATGTGATTTCAGTTTCATACAGCTTTTCATTTTTATATTATTTTCAAATGTTGGCTATTTATAATTTATTACCATATAATCATGAACTTAAAATGATATAATGAGAAACATCAACAAAAAGCCGAAAATATTTGAAATATAATGAAATATTTTATCACTATTTTGAGCTCTTAACATTCCAAAACATTCACTGGATAATTTGTATCATCAAACTTTAAAATTGATTGTACCATTCTATCAAGAAATCGTTACATAAACTCAAACGGACAGATTTCACTCATTTAATACCGAATTTATATAAATATTTAGAGCTCAAAATGTTTCAAAACATTCACGGTATCACAAGGAATAATTTGAGCCATGAAATTTAAAAATCGGTTAAGCCGATCGCCCAAAAAATCGTTACATAACTACAACCGGGTCAGGTTCAACACGTTACCCTCATTCGTGGCTTCACTGTAGTCGGTAAATAAGGTGGAGTTCACATCAATCTATTTTGAACTTAAACCTAAAATGTTATACAGAAAAATAGTTACCACTAATGAAAATGCGTTACTCAAGTTTTACGAAGGTATAAATTTAGGAAGGTTACAGCGATGTATAAACTTATTACAAAATTAAAGGTTTGTAATGGTGGACATTTTACGTAGGAGAATCTTGATTGGGAGTGCGGTCAACAAATAAACATACAAATAAGAAAAAGCTATTATAATGTGTGCCGACGTTTCGGCCTACGTATGCAAGATGGCATAGGACCCGTGCGGACCTATATCCTGCGTTATCTCAAAAACGGTAGGTTTTTAAGCTTTAAAACACTGGACCAATACGCTCCATAGGAGCGTAAATGATCTTGATGCCCGCGTCAAAATCTTTAAAACCCAACTTGTCCCGTCTCGATCCGCCGACTCTCAGCCGTCAAAGTTTTGAAACCTTCCAGTTTTTTCGTCACTTTTAGTTAAGCCCTTGTAAGGTTTTAAGAAACAAAACTGGAATTCGTCACATCTCCGTGAAATTTCCTTTCTTTTGATACCTCACTCGTCAAAATCCATCGCTCCTGAGAGCCGGAAAAGGGATCTATACTACCGTAATAATATATAGTAGTGATGGATGACAAAATATCTGATGTGGGCAACACATGACTTCCTTGTACGCCTATTAAATTATAAATCCGTGACTCAAAAAGTGATACTGAATTTGGTTACTAGTTTCCGAAGATTGCAGTAAAAACGACACTCGGCGTCCCGTCATCCATCTATTGACAAACACACACACACACAAACACACTCTTGTCACTGGAGGTATCATTCGATTATTATACGTCGTTTTCCTTCAATAGGCAACTAGTTTCCAAGATATTTCTTCATGTTCCATGACAACAATAAAACTGTCAATATCACTGGATAAAGCTTCAGAAATGGACAGTTTCGACATATTAAGCGGAAAAACCCACTTAACTAATATCTTATTCGCATGATGAAGACTTGTTGATCTCACAAATGACAAAGAAAACTAGTATTTAAGACTCAATTTTAAAACTTAAAATAAGTAATAAAACGCTGCAAATTATTACACAATGGTTTATTATTTCCACTTAGTAATTTTTCAAAAATTTCTATTCTGTCCAAGAAAAAAAATTAAGCAGTAGGCACCAAAAGGAAAGAAATTTGAAGCTTTTCACAAGATGATCGACGTGAGAGTGCTGAACTGGGAATGTTAATTTAAAAACTCAGTCAATGCAAGTAGGCTGTGATGTAAAATGATACAGAGGAAATATTTGATGTGCACTTCAGAAGGAAACAAAAAAAAAGGAAAGACTAAGGAAGCTAAAGGAAGTAAAGAAATAATCCAAGAAAGAATAAAACAGAGAGATACGAGGAAGTCAGAAGCCCAATAGATAAGTCAGGAAGCAAGATGACTAGCCGCCAGGAGAATCAGTCTCAGAAGTTCCTAACGCAATATCTCAGCTAATAATGGTCCGATTTAAATGATTTTTATTTCGTTTTGTAGGGAGTTTCACTGGCTTTCGTTTAAATACAATAAAAGCTCCATATTTAAAAAAAAATTTGCTAACGGATTTTTTCCGGATTGTACAGACGCCACGACGAAACTAGTCAAAATGGATTCAGGGATGGTCAAAATGGATATTTCCGTCGAAATCTGAAAACCGAAAATTTTCGCGATTACAATACTTCCTTTACTTCGTACAAGGAAGTAAAAAGGTATTTAAAATTATTGTGAAAATATATGTACATAAAATAGAAAAAAAAATAAACAAAATGAATGAAAAGGAAGATATATTTGTTTCTTAGCTCTGATGATGGCCTGAAACGTCGGCACACATTATCATAAGCACCTCCTACCAGGATTCTTCTACATTGAAAGATTATGAGTATCATTAAAGTAAATGAACTAGAGTTAAAGGATATAGGGCTCAGCCGGAATATAAAATTTATAATAAACTGCAGAGCTGAGCTACCTTGTGACGTAGAAATAAAAGCTTGAAACTATTAGTAACGGTTTAAAAATCAGGATGATGTATATGTATGTGTGTATATATATATATATATATATATATATATATATATATATATATATATATATATATATATATATATACTAGATTGTTACAAAAGTCCACAAACCTTAATTCTAACTCTTATAATTAATCCTATAAGAAATTTTTTTTCCTACTATTTATGTCAATGTTTACTTTGACTAATCCTTTAATTCCTTGTGTCTTGAGCTGGCTTTATGGGGTCATTAACATTTTTAAAACGCACGTGCAATGTCAGATAAAAAGATCGTGATTAGCGGTCTTTTGAGACATTACTGGAAAAAAAGGTTTAAGCGCAAAGGAAGCCGCCGAAGAAATTTATGCAAAATATGGAGAGTCAATTATCCATCGAAATCCTGCCGCACAACCCAGATCAGGTTGCCCATCGGTCGTTGATGATGACGTTCTTTTTCAATGTGTGAGCCAGAACACACATTTAACTACTCGTGATTTATCAGCCGTAGTATGGGCTTTTAATGCCACAGTGGCTCGACATCTTAATCTGGGCATACGGAATTTAAGACTGAAGAATTTAAGTTGATATATGCAAAATTTTGCTCCAAAATCCGAAAGATGACAGGCTCTGGAAAAAAATTATCACAAGTGACGAAAAGTGGATATTTTTAAATAACACTATCAAACATAGACATTGGGTACGGCCAGGTGAAGCTGCACAACCGGAGTTTCGCCAAGATCGGTTTGGGATAAAAGTGATGCTTTGTGTTTGGTGGAACTTCGAAAGCGTTTTGCATTTGCAGCTTGTTCCTAATGTTCGGAAAGTGGACTCAAACCTTAACTGTGAACAGCTGAACAGAGTTTATGCAGTTCTAAGTGCAAAGTACCCCGCTTTGGTGAACAGGAACCAAGCCATTTTGCAACACGACAATGCCCCTGCACATCGTTCTCCTTTGACGAATTATCGGAACTGCAGAGAGTAAAAGTTTTGCTTCATCCTGCGTATAGTCCAGATATTGCACCATCAAATTATGGTTTGTATTGATCAATGGCTCATTTTTTAAAAGGTTGGATCTTTGATAATTACGAGAACGTAAAAATTGGTAGAGTTCTTTGCCTCAAAAGCAAAGGAGTGGTACTGGCATCAAATCCAATTACTGGCAGGAAGATGGGTGAAAGTAGTTGAAAACAATGGACTTAACTTTTAAGAGTAGTATTCAATAATGTTTAAAATATGTAATCTGAAATAAAGATATGCTAATGCACAAGAACTTTCGTAACAACTTAGTATATATGTATATATATATATAATAACAGTTTTAAATAGAACTGCGTATTAAGAAGGATACCTATTTTAATTTTTAAAACCGTGTATATTGATTGTGGAATCTATAGACTTTATAACAGCAAAACAGTTTTCTTTATTTCTCTTCCTTATCGAGTTATTTTTGGTTTGGGGAACATTAAAAAGTTTTATTTAGCTATGGAAGAAAACAACCCAGCTATAAAAATAAAAAAAAAAAAGATAAATTAAGAACTTTACGTCAGAAATGAGAGAGAGAAAAAGATATAAAAGTCATCTTCAACTCGGGCATTAATATTTCATTTTCTGAATCTGTGGGTGGTAAGTTACTGACGTAAAATATAAAAATAAAATTGTTGCTTAGCATCTTTATGGAAAGGGGTGAGTCTTCCGACGATAATCTGACCCATTATATTTATATTTATATTATACTGAACATATAATTAATTATATTTAGCTATCTAAATTATTTTACAAATTTTACTTTACGATTTTGGATTATTATTTTCAATAATGAAATTTTGTAATCGACCAAAGAAAACAAATAAATATTAACACGCTATCAAAAGTTTACTTTAAACGATTCATGATATGTAAAATCCAAAATTCGAATAAACAAAATTGTCTTTCTGGCGTCCGCGAATTTTCTCCAAGACTACTGTCACCCCATGATGATCATCGGAACTCGACATTACCATTCACCATCATGTTTCAAAATAGCGACTGATTAGAGAGAGGAAAAAGTATATTGTGTATTGGAATCATTTATCAATCCTCCCCCCCCCTCCCAAAAAAAATAATAGAAAAATGCCGTCCGCGGCTTTTCCTCCGTGACTGCTGGCTGGACCATTTTTTTTTTTTTTTTATATTTGGTACCGAAGTCACAGGTCAGGATGATCATTTTCATTTTTACTTCCTTGTTCACAGTAAAGGAAGTATTGTAACCGCGAAAATTATCGGATTTCAGATTTCAACAGAATTATACATTTTGACCATTCCTGAATCCTAGACCATCCCTTGACTACTTTCGCCGTGACGTCTGTACGTACGTTCGTTCGTATTTTGAAAAACTCAAAAACGATTAGCCGTAAAAAGTTCAAATTTTATATTTGGGATTATTGTATCGTTTAGTTGTGAACCTCCTTTTTTGGTCACTGCATTCACACTGGAAGTGGTACTTTACTTGAAGGTCATTATGGATTTTCATCAAAAATTATATTAAAATATACTGCAAAATTTTCAAATTTTGTATATATGACTTAAATATTGTTATATATAACATACTAGATTTTAGTTAAAATTAGTTAGCTACTGGTAAGTGGTACTTTACTTGAAGGTTATAAATACACTTTCATCAAAAAATATAATGTAAAACTTCTCGAATTTGGTGTACAAGACTTTTGAACCTATAGTAATAATATACTAAATTATGGTTAAAATTATCTAGATCAAAAATTATATTAAAATATAATGCAAAACATCTCAAATTAAATATATAAAACTTTTATTTCAATATAAATAATATACTTAATTTTGGTTAAAATTAGCTAGCCGGAAGTGGTACTTTACTTGATAGTCAAAATTTCAAAATAAACTTTCATCAAAAATTATATTAAAATATAAAGCAAAACATCTCAAATTTGGTGCATAAGACTTTTGTACCAATTGTAACAATAGACTAGATTTTGGTCAAAATTTGATAGCCGGAAGTGGTACTTTACCTTAAAATATTCATTTTTTCTTTTACTTCGCCTTCTTAGAAGAGCTAATTCGAATCCTGCTAAAAATCACAAATCTAGATTTCCATGGATAAGTACGTTTCAAGGACCATACTAACCGTATTTAACATTTTACGGTTTGAGTATGTATGGAAGTCAACAGTGTTATTGTTTAAACACTGCTATCTTTGGAAACTCGTAACCAAATTCGGGATCATTTTTTGAGCCCATATTTATAGTTTCTTAGGCATGCGAGGAAGTCATGCGATTTCCATTTTAATTTGCAGCGTTTTTATTTTTATTTTAATATTGTAAGTACAGTATTTTAAACCGTTAAACATAGCAACAATAGTAAGGAGCTTCCTAAAAAAAAATACAGACTACGAAATTGTAAGGAATTTACTCTTGTTTAATTTAGTATAAATAGATGTTACTAAAAATGCATGGTTTTCATGCTGAGAGAGAAAAAAAGATTAATTATAAGAGCTATTTTGTATTATATTTTATATTTCAAACCTCAAAACTTTCCAGGTAGAAACCTCCACTACCTGGATTAGTAGTCAAGTTCCCCTAGTAGTTTCGCGGCAAATCACATGACCTTAAATCAACTTTATTTTACTTTTTAGTTTATATAAACTATCAAAAATTGAAACTTGTTTGCCGTATCTACAATAAACAGATGATTTGCCATTGCTGTATAAGACATTTTTTAAAAACAAGTTTATGATTTGAGAAATAAAAATTAAAAAAACAATTAATTAATTCAATTTTATCATCAAAAATAGTTATTGTATATTCTACTATAGTGAAATTATTGAAACAGAAAAAAAGATTTAGTTTAATTTAGCCGTTTTCAAATAAACAAGCTAATAAATTTCTCACCAATATTGCCGCCACCTATTGAAGAAAAATCTCACTAAAAATCGGTGAGGTTTAGCCTTAATATACAATAGAATTACGAAAAGTGATATGAAGTGGTTGGTGTATATTCCTTTTTGTGTATAACCTCTTTCAAGGCATTGAAAAATAAATAATAATAATTCATTTAAATGAAGCAGCTCTTACAATCCTACCCGTATCAACATGAATGTTTGGGTGTTCCGCTTAGAGCGTTGTACTCGTTGGCGCATAATTTTAAACAACAGACATAACTATGCTATGTTTTATCAAACTTAAGTTGAGCTTGATATCTATTTAGCTGCTAATGCATTAGTCTATATATATATAGGGATGCCATTGGGCAATCATTGAGGATGATTATCCCAAAATTGAGTAAGCTTATGAATAATTAGAATTTCTTACCTTGTCCTCTAAATTGGATACCTTTCCAAGGGCCTGGTTTGTGGTTACCATTATTTAACAATTAACCAAGATAATGTTCCTACTTTTAAGTTTAATACTAATGTTAATCAAAGCTACTGCTATCTTAATGAAATATATTCAAATTAAATATGGACATGGTTACTAAAGAACAACCTCCTTGCGAACATTTATCTTTATTCCTCAAAACTAAAATAACAAACTATTACAACAAAAGGTTAACCATAGAATGATTCAGCCTAGACTTAGCCATTAATTGTTTTAACATAAATCTCTTATCTGTACTAATTGGTGTTGATGGTTCCTCAGCATCTCTTCCTCGGGTTCCCCTGCATATCTTCAGTCATGGAGCCACAGCGCATCTCTCATCTTCAGAGTCCCGTTGTCCCGCCCTCAAATGAGATCAGCTAGGAAGGCTTGCGTCAGGCGAGGTCAGAGTTCAGAGCAGAAGTAGTCTTTTTCACGTCCTTGCTTCTCCTCCCCTCTCGCTCTTGTTCTGCCTAAGAGGGGGTCAAAAACGTTGTTCATTGGCCGACTAGTTTTATAGAGGGAGGAAATTCTGGGATTTCATCGGATGGCTCCACCCCTTGTCCTGACAGCCTCTGGGTGGTCCGATATCTGCGAACCACTATCCAACTAGTATAATTTAATCATACCTTTTCCGGACGGTCTCCACTTTTTCCTCGAGGCCAGCCGAAGCCTACGGGGAACAGTTCTTAAAATTGATTAGGTATCCCAACTTTGGCTTTGTCACAGTGTTAACTTCTCGATAGGGTTTTTAAATAAACTTATCCCTTATCACTGAGGGTAAGAGCTGTGGTGACATCTGTCATCGCCTGTCAGTTACCCTTCTTTCTGCCTGCTCGTCCCTTATTATCTTTTGTTCGCTCCTGGTCTGGTTAAATTATTTAACGATAATATTGTCCAATATCAATACATATTAACTATACATTCAATTTCCTTTCTGTTGAAACTTTTGGAAGAAGAAGTTGAAAATTAATTTTGACTTAAGTTGCAAGGACTTTTTTCAACGATCCTCTTCAAAATTGCTGAGACAAATTAGTCCACGTGGTAAATACGAAACATAAAAATGTATATTGTATGTAAGTAGCAATAGAGTTTTTAATTTTACAAAATTTATAGAAAAAGATGCGTTTTTTTTCACCCTCCCCTTTTCCCCAACAAGTAGGGTGTCCTAGGGATGATATGATAAAATATCGATATTTTTGTCCGATATTTTTCTCCCAATATATAGTAATATCGATATCAAAAATTGAGTATCGGAAACCGATAATCTTTCAACAATAAAAAAGGGAGAAAAAAGTATAAAATAAATAAATTCTACAAGGACGGAGGGCTCGGCACACAAAGGGGCATAAAAACATGTGATATGGTGTGTTCGTTTTACTATCTATAATGACTGTACTCTAGCGATGGGATGTCGAAAGCAAAATATTAATATTGATGTCGATATCTTAATATTGTCATAACAATATTGATATTAAAAAAATTTAATATAAAAAATATTTTAATATTCGTGGTTAAAAAAAAAAAATATCTAAACGAACTGAAGGAAGATTATGAGATAATCTGTTTTCTTGATTATACAAAAACAATATCATGACAATGTCGGCAGACTACCAGCGATATTTAACAATAATATCTTAATAATATCGGTAAAGAAATATCGCTACTATAAAAGCAATATCTTAATTATACCGGTAAAGAAATATCGATATTATAAAAACAGTATCTTAAATATATCGGCACAGAAATATCGATATTATAAAAACAACATCTTATTGATACCGGTAAAGAAGTATCGATATTATAAAAACAGTATCTTAATGATACCGGTAAAGAAATATCGATATTATAAAAACAGTATCTTAATTATATCGGCACAGTAATATCGATATTATAAAAACAACATCTTATTGATGCCGGTAAAGAAGTATCGATATTATAAAAACAGTATCTTAATGATACCGGTAAAGAAATATCGATATTAGAAAAACAGTATCTTAATGATACCGGTAAAGAAATATCGATATTATAAAAACAGTATCTTAATGATACCGGTAAAGAAATGTCGATATTATAAAAACAGTATCTTAATTATATAGGCACGGAAATATTGATATTATAAAACAATATCTTTATTATATCGGCACAGAAATATTTATATTTTTTAAATATCGTTAATTCTTTTATAAAATAAAAAAAAAATACCTAAACGAATCGGAAGGAGATAACCTACTTCTTATTAATTAAATCCTGCGGTAAATGAACGTAATCAAAACAATATCATGACAATGTCGGCAGACTACCAGCGATATTTAACAATAATATCTTAATGATATCGGTAAAGAAATATCGCTACTATAAAAGCAATATCTTAATTATATCGGCACAGAAATATCGATATTATAAAAACAACATCTTATTGATACCGATAAAGAAATATCGATATTATAAAAACAGTATCTTAATGATACCGGTAAAGAAATATCGATATTATAAAAACAGTATCTTAATGATACCGGTAAAGAAATATCGATATTATAAAAACAGTATCTTAATGATACCGGTAAAGAATTATCGATATTATAAAAACAGTATCTTAATTATATCGGCACAGTAATATCGATATTATAAAAACAACATCTTATTGATACCGGTAAAGAAGTATCGATATTATAAAAACAGTATCTTAATGATACCGGTAAAGAAATATCGATATTAGAAAAACAGTATCTTAATGATACCGGTAAAGAAATATCGATATTATAAAAACAGTATCTTAATGATACCGGTAAAAAAATATCGATATTATAAAAACAGTATCTTAATGATACCGGTAAAGAAATATCGATATTATAAAAACAGTATCTTAATTATATCGGCACAGAAATATCGATATTATAAAAACAGTATCTTAATTATATAGGCACGGAAATATTGATATTATAAAATAATATCTTTATTATATCGGCACAGAAATATTGATATTTTTAAATATCGTTAATTCTTTTATAAAATTAAAAAAAAAATACCTAAACGAATCGGAAGGAGATTAAGAGATAACCTACTTCTTATTATTTAAATCCTGCGGTAAATGAACGTAATCAAAACAATATCATGACAATGTCGGCAGACTACCAGCGATATTTAACAATAATATCTTAATGATATCGGTAAAGAAATATCGCTACTATAAAAGCAATATCTTAATTATATCGGCACAGAAATATTGATATTATAAAACAATATATTAATCACGTCGTCACAGAAATATCGATATGTGTGTGTCTCTTTAAAAGATTAAAAATCTCGAGGCCTGATGTATCGAAATACCGATATCTTTTTCGATATATCGAACTCCAATTTTGATATATTACAAAATTATCGATAAGTATATTATTTCGATATTCACATCCGTAGGGTGTCCAGCTTAGGGTAGAAAATATATGGTCGCGTTAGTTATAGTCAACAGATCTACTTCATCATCCAAAGAAGCCTAAATAATAATGATCAGACAAGGAAGTTTTTCTTACTTTATGTTCGAGACAAGAACTCTGAGGCAAAGAGATAATACCCAAGGAGGCTTAAGAAGACCCGCGTCAATGTTGTGTAAGAGTGACGTCAGTAGTACGTTATCGTGACGTTTTATAACGAGATCTTCTAATCCGATCAGTCAGACTTCGAGGATCCCCTCAAAGGTCTCCTCCCCCCCAAGATTTGGAAGGCATAGTAGATAAATAATCCAAATGGTTACACAGTTAATCATAATGATAAGTTATTTTTGCCAAAAAAAAATATGTAATGTGGACAACACATGACTTCCTTGTACGCCTATTAGACTACAAATCGGTGGCTCAAAAAGTGATCCTGAATTTGGTTAATACTTTCCGAAGATTACTCAAAAACGATACTCGGCGTCGCGACATCCATCTATTGACACACACACACACACACAAATGGGAAGGAAAACCAGTATTTTACACTCCATTTTAACTCTTAAAACAAGTAATAAAAATGTTTAATTGGATTGGAAACCCAATTGCGATTGTAAACTTTATTACCGAAACATATGATTTATGTATATAATTTAAATATAATTTTTGATGTAAGCTTATTATTATGACCTTCAATTAAAGTACCGTTTTCGGCTCACCAATTTGAACCAAAATCTATTAAATACATTCCCATCAAAATAATAGTCCTATTTACCAAATTTGAGATGTTTTACATTATATTTTAATATAATTTTTTATGAAAGTCTAATATGACCTTCAAGTAAAGTACCGCTTCCAGTTTTCTAATTTAGACCAAAATCTACTATGTTATTTAAACCAATATATAAGTTATAAATAGCAAATTTGAGAAGTTTTGCAAAGTATTTTAATATATTTTTTTATGGAAATCAATTATGACCTACAAGTAAAGTACCACTTCCGGTGATTAAGCAGTGACCAAAAAGGGATGTTCAAAACTAGATTTTACAACAATCCTAAATACAAAATTTCAACTTTCTCCGGCTAACCGTTTTTGAGTTATGCGAAATACGAACGTACGTACCGACGCCACGACGAAACTAGTCAAAATGGATTCAGGGATAGTCAAAATGGATATTTCCGTTGAAATCTGAAAATTTTCGCGATTACAATACTTTTACTTCGTACAAGGAAGTACAAAAATCCATAGTAAAATATATTAGGTAAAGTTGATAAAACTGAGCACGTACTTATTCCTCAAAAAAAACTGAGCAGGTGCTCAGGTTCGATTTGAATAAATAGAATTTATACAATGAAGTACTTATGTACTCTATTATTATTTATTTAAAACCGATTTTCGTTTAAAATTAATTTTCTTTATTATTATTTTACGATTCGGTTTTCGATACAGAAATTATAAAATCGATATTACGATATATCGAGATAAATTCTATAAATATCGATATTTTCCCAACATGCCTAAAGCTCCCTCATTTTAAAAGATATTTTTTAATTAAAAATATAGACGCCTCAACAATCGAGAATTTTTTTGGTAATTATTGGGATCTCACGCTGCTGATAAGAAAAGGGGCGTGGCCTAAGTAAGGTTATGCATCATCACGTCACCAGTTACCCCACCATTTTTCCCCTTAAATTTTATTTATTTCAACTTTGTTATTGTTAATAATAATAAAAATGTGTTCATTTCTGTGTTTACTGTATATAACTTTTCATTCGTTTCTTCGATGTAAACATTATTATTTGAATTAAATTCCTAGTTGGTAATTATTGTGGTTAATTTTCTGAAAAAGCGGAGACAATCGTGATTATCGTCAATGGAAAACGTAAAATTATATATATTTCGGTAATTATTTACCAGGAAGAAGTGAACGTTTCGAAAAATAGTGACGAATGTATAAGGGAAGGTGGTGGGGACGTAACCTCAATGTCAACAATGTGAACCACGCCGCCTTTTGATAAAGCAGCGTGAGATCCCAATAATTACCCACTGTGCGGTAGGAATATGAATATCGAAATAATATATCGACATATTTCGTATCCATAGTTTTAGAATATACCGAAGCAGTAAATTTAAAAAAAAAAATGGTAATTATTGGGATCTCACGCTGCTTTATCAAAAGGGGGCGTGGTTCACATTGTTGACATTGAGGTTACGTCCCCACCACCTTCCCTTATACATTCGTCACTATTTTTCGAAACGTTCACTTCTTCCTGGTAAATAATTACCGAAATATACATAATTTTACGTTTCCCACTGAAAGGAAGTATTGTAATCGCGAAAATTTTCGGTTTTCAGATTTCAACGGAAATATCCATTTTGACCATCCCTGAATCCATTTTGACTAGTTTCGTCGTGGCGTCTGTACGTACGTACGTTCGTATCTCGCATAACTCAAAAACGGTTAGCCGTAGAAAGTTGAAATTTTGTATTTAGGATTGTTGTAAATATAAAATAAAACAAAAATCTGTAAATCTGTATATACTTTTGGTTTATTATTTTCAATAATAAACCTTGGGAATCGACCAAGGAAACAATTTTGTAACTCCGCCTCAAAATTTGAAGTTTTACGTTTCAAGATACGTAGAATCCAAATATTAAATAAATAAAAAAATCCGTCCGAAAACTGTATTTAAAGGAAAGATGAGGAAATTTTCTACAAAAGGAAAAAAAATCATTTAAATCGGGCCAGTATTAGCTGAGATATAGCGTAATGAACTTTGTAGGCTAATTCTCCGACGCGGCTGGTCATCGTGGCCCTAGACCTCCTGACTTATTTATTGGGTTTCTGACTTCTTCGTATCTCTCTGCTGTTTCCTTCCTTGGGTCATTTCTGCACTTCCTTTAGGTTCCTAAGTCTTTCCTTTTTTTTACTTCCTTATACGCAGTAAAGGAAGTATTTTAATCGCGAAAATTTTCGGTTTTCAGATTTCAACGGAAATATCCATTTTGACCATACCTGAATCCATTTTGACTAGTTTCGTCGTGGCGTCTATACGTTCGTTTGTACGTATCTCGCATAACTCAAAAATTCTTAGGCGTTGAGAGTTAAAATTTTGTATTTAGGATTATTGTAAAATATAGTTGTGAGCCTTTCTTTTTGGTCACTACATGATCACCGTAAGTGGTACTTTTTACTTGAAGGTCATAATTGCTTTCCATAAAAAATTATATTAAAATACTATACAAAACTTCTCAAATTTAGTATTTATGATTTATATATTGATTTAAATAACATACTAGATTTTGGTTTAAATTGGAAAACCGGAAGCGGTACTTTACTTGAAGGTCATAATTGCTTTCCATCAAAAATTATATTAAAACGTAATGCAACATTTAGTATTTATAACTTATATATTGATTTAAATAACATAATAGATGTTGGTCTGAATTGGGAAACCAGAAGAGTCGGTTCATTTGAATTTTGATTTTGGTTTAAATTGGAAAACCGGAAGCGGTACTTTACTTGAAGGTCATAATTGCTTTCCATCAAAAATTATATTAAAACGTAATGCAACATTTAGTATTTATAACTTATATATTGATTTAAATAACATAATAGATGTTGGTCTGAATTGGGAAACCAGAAGAGTCGGTTCATTTGAAGGTCATAATAAACTTTCATAAAAAATTATATTAAAATTAAATACAGAGATCATATGTTTCGGTAATAGAGGTTACAAACGCTTTTTTTTTTCTAAAAACTCTAATTAAACATTTTTATTACTTGTTTTAAGTTTTAAAATTGAGTCTAAAATAATTGTTTTTCTCCCCATTTGTGAGCTGAACAAGTCTGCAGCAGAAGAATAAGATATAAGCTAAGTGGATTCGATGACTTAAAACGTCGAAACCGTCGATTTCCTATGCTTTATCTAGTGACATTGACAGTTCTAATGTTACACGGAGCACGAAGAAATCTCTTGCTTGTCTGCGTGTGAGTGTTTCAATCAACAGATGGATGTCGCGGCGACGAGCGTCGTTTTTGAGATTCTGCAATCTTCGGAAACTAGTAACCAAATTGAGGATCAGTTTTTGAGCCACCGATTTATAGTTTAATAGGCTTACAAGGAAGTCATGTGTTGTCCACATCAGATATTTTATTTAACGTTTTTACTTTTTCAAGTATATAAATATAAATTTATATTTTACTATTATTAGGAGCCGAGAAAATAAATAATAAAACACGCTTAAACTGTTTTATTTTATATCTCCAGTTTTGAAAATGATATCGATGTGGTTTAACCACCACGATATTCTTTTTTCAGAGTGGATTAAATGGAAAATGCAAATTTTAAAAAATAATTGCTTTCTGGTCAAATAAATTGAAAAAAAAAATGAGTAAACTAGGGTTATAGAATTTTTTACTCCAAAAATGATTGCAGTTTTGATTCTGCGCACCAAAAAATATTTTTTTTCAGTTATGAGAAGCCATGAAAATACGTTTCGATATAATTCTTTGTATCTCGTTTTCAGTTCATCTGATTTCGATGTTCTTTGATAAGTTGGAAAGAAAGAAGTATTTTATTTCCATGGATATAAGCAGGCTTGCTTAAGATGCCATAGTAAATTAAAATTTAAGGCTGAATTTAAAGCGTTAAAAGTTATACAAGAATATTATTTGTGATCCAGAAATAGTCAATTTTAGAGCGATATGAAAGTTCTATTGAATTACATGCAATGAAAACAGTATTCCCCTAAGGAATGAAGTATTTAAAAAAAAAAATTAATAAAAACTTGTCAGATTTCTTTTTACCCCTTTACAAAACATCTATATTCAAATTTTCTGACGAGCCTAAAACTATTTATTTTTTTAAATTAAAAATACATTTTAAAAATTTGCCCAAAAAATATTTTTAAAATTAAAAAAAAATATCTGATGTGAGCAACACATGACTTCCTTGTACGCCTATTAAATTATAAATCCGTGGCTCAAAAAGTGATACTAAATTTGGTTACTAGTTTCCGAAGATTACAGTATCTCAAAAACGACACTTGGGGTCCCGACATCTATTGACACACACACAAACGGTGAGGAAAACCAGTATGTTACACTCAGTTTTAACACTTAAAACAATTAATAAAAATCTGGTGCGGTGCGCGTTTCTTTCCATTAAATAATGTGAAAGTAGAAATTATTAAGTTAATTTCCGCTTTTGTATTCTTAAATTACTTTATTACAGAGCGTACTGTTAACAACACATTGGCGGATTGGTGGAAAGAGGTTCGGTCGCATCCGTCTCCTTTCGGATGCACTTGGTTATCCATCTAGGGTCTTGAAAAAGTGATACTAAATTTGGTTACTAGTTTCCGAAGATCGCAGTATCTCAAAAACAACACTCAGCGTCGCGACATCCATCTATTGACACACACAAATAGGGAGGAAAACTAGTATTTTACATTAAATTTTAACACTTAAAACAAGTAATAAAAATGTTTAATTCGATTGGAAACCAAATTGCGTTTATAACCTTTATTACCAAAACATATGATTTATGTATTTAATTTAAACATAATTTTTGATTTATGACCTTCAAGTAAAGTACCCTTTTCGGCTCACCAATTTTAACCAAAATATAGTAAATACATTCATATCTATATAAAAGACCTATTTACCAAATTTGAGATGTTATACATTATATTTTAATATAATTTTTGATGAAAGTCTAAGATGACCTTCAAGTAAAGTACCGCTTCTGGTTTTCCAATTTAGACTAAAATCTAGTATGTTATTTAAATCAATAAATAAATTATAAATACTAAATTGTAGTTTTGCATAGTATTTTAATGTAATTTTTTATGAAAATCAATTATGACCTTCAAGTAAAGTACCACTTCCGGTGATTAAGCAGTGACCAAAAAGGGGGGTTCTCAACTAGATTTTACAACAATCCTAAATACAAAATTTCAACTTTTTACGGCTAACCGTTTTTGAGTTATGCGAAATACGAACAAACGTACGTACAGACGCCACGACGAAACTAGTCAAAATGGATTCAGGGATGTTCAAAATGGATATTTCCGTTAAAATCTGAAAACCGAAAATTTTCGCGATTACAATACTTCCTTTACTTCGTACAAGGAAGTAAAAACGCCCATAATGTATAAACCTTTTGATAGATTTAAACAAAATTTAGAAGGTCAATGTAAGTTCTCAAACTACGCGATTAGCTTTAACTTGGGTGTTTCTACGTGAAAAAAAATCTGTTTTTTTTTTTTTTGCACAGACAGGTTCTTACTAAAGTCCTTGTGCATGAATACTATTCCACTATCGAGAATGTTCTGCCACGACAGAAAACTGCCACCGTGTAACAGAGGCTTAAGGTCAAAGCAGTAAAAGCGGTTCCAAGTTGTTACTGAAAGTAACTGATACTTTATGCTTGTGACATTTTAGTGCTGGTTCTACTTTGATACATTTCAACACGTATTTAATTTAATCTAAATTTAAACTAGCCAGAATTTAGCTACCTATTCTAGCAAGGATGAGGTAAAGATTTATAATTTCCCCCATCCAAAAGCACTTTTTCAAGTGCATGAACACGGTCAGATAAATATCGAAGGCAGATGTCGGTCCATTATCCGATTTATCGGTCCGTAAAATAATGTAAAAATAAAAACAAAATAGAATAATTAATAAATTAAAAATACAATAAGGCCAACATGGGCTCAAAATATTATTTTGTATCGAATGCTTAAAAAAATACAATAGAAATGGTCAAAAAGTACTCTTGAGTAACGGTTACCGAATATTTTACTCGAATACTCTCACTAGCCGGGATTAGATACGTCTAGGGATGTAAGGAATAGTGAATACTGATCTACCCCTTTCATTCCTAGTCGTTTTTAATCCCGAAGAGTGAGATTATTCGAGTAAAATACTCGGTACTCGTTACTCATGAGTATTTTTTTCTCATCTTTAAAATGCAACACCTATGTCTATATAAATAATGTATAACATTATAACAAAATACTAAGAATATTACTTGTAGATAATAGATAAATTATATTACTCACAGGTGCTAATATAAACTAAAGAACTGATTGGTGAAAACATAGGTCTAACTCCAAAGGTGCCTCAGTTCACATACCTGGAAACAAATAAAATTAATTATTATATTATTATATATTATATTATAATAATATATTATATTATATACTATTATATATTATATTATACAATTATTTTAAAATTAATTACATTGGTATTGGGTTATGCATTATTCCCAAACGGGTGATCGCATCACAGAAATTTAATGGCACCAGATATTTTAATATTTGATTGCTGTTAAACTATAGATAGGTGGCTCAAAAAGTGATCCTGAATCTAGTTACTGGTTTCAATAGTTGAAGATTGCAGTATCTCAAATACGACATTCGGCGTCGCGACGTCTTTGCCGTTCATCTATTGAAATACACACATATAAACACGCACACACACACACACACACTCTTGTTTCTGGAGGTCTCATTCCGTTACTACATGTCGCTTTCCTTCAGTAGGTAACTAGTTTCCAAGATATTTCATCATGTTCCGTGACAACATTAGAATTGTCAATGCCACTGGATAAAGCATTGGAAATCGACAGTTTCGACATTTTAAGCGGAAAAACCCACTTAACTAATATCTTATTCTCCTGCTGCAGACTTGTTCTTCTCACAAATGGGGAGGAAAACCAGTATTTTACACTCAATTTTAACATTTAAAAAAAGTAATAAAATTGTTTAATTGGAGTGGGGAAAAAATTGCGTTTGTAACCTTTATTACCGAAACATATGACTTATGAATTTAATTTAAATATAATTTTTGATGTAAGCTTATTATGACCTTCAAGTAAAGTACCCTTTTAGGCTCACAAATTTTAACCAAAATATAGTAAATACATTCATATCGATATAAAAGTCCTATTTACCAAATTTGAGAGGTTTTACATTATATTTTAATATATTTTTTGACGAAAGTCTAATATGACCTTCAAGTAAAGTACCACTTCCGGTTTTCCAATTTAGACTAAAATCTAGTAAGTTATTTAAATGAATATTTAAGTTATAAATACTAAATTTGAGAAATTTTGCATTGTATTTTAATGTAATTTTTGATGGAAATCAATTATGACCTTCAAGTAAAGTACTACTTTCGGTAATCAAGCAGTGACCAAAAACAGAGGTTCACAACTAGATTTTACAACAATCCTAAATACAAAATTTCAACTTTCTACGGCTAACCGTTTTTGAGTTATGGGAGATACGAACGTACGTACGTACTGACGCCAAGACGAAACTAGTCAAAATGGATTCAGGGATGGCCAAAATGTATATTTCCGTTGAAATCTGAAAACCGAAAATGTTCGCAATTACAATACTTCCTTTACTTCGTACAAGGAATTAAAAAGTATTTGAAAGAATTCCTGACGCAAATCAGAAATGTTTTGGATTTTCCACACTCCATTGTTGGATTCGGTTTTTTGAATGTCAACTCCATCTTTCATATAGACTTCCTTTCAAAAAATGGCAAGTTAAGGATGGCGATTTTAAAGAAATTTACGAAAAAAACACGAAAAGAGAGCTTCAAATCGCGCTTATCGCTTACTGTAGACAAACCAAAACCTAGATTTGGTTCGTCAAACGAGAGAAATAATGCCGGACCATTTTCTGCCAATTCCAAGGTCAGCGCTGAAATGACTGGCTAGAAAGAAGAACTTATAACTAAATTTCAATTGATTTTGAGAACTTTGTCCTGTGATAAGCGCGTGGCAGTTGACATATTTGAAGTTTTATTAAAATTGTATTCGGAGAACTGTGATTGGTATTATATGCCGTCTATTTTACATAAAGTTTTATTTCATAGTCGGGAAGTAATAAATTTCTCTCAGTTTATTCAAATTGGAATGCCCCCTAAGGAAACTTTGGAGGCTATCATAAAGTCATCAGAAAAAATAGATTGAATCAAACGCTGAAGAACATTAGGGCCAATTCCAATACTGATCTTTTAAATCATATTTTAATATCTTCGGACCCTATAATGTCTGCAAGCAGGAAAACAAGCCACTAAAATTAGAAAATTAATTTAGAGGATATTAAAAAACATCTATTGAACGATGACGACTCTTCTTTGAATTAACTCCAATTTGAACTGGAGAGTCATCCTTATCTAGGTCATCCGAAGAGAATACGTCACAATATAGGCGACTCAATATAATTTTCTGATGAAATTTTATATACAATTCATGTATTGTAAAAAAAAAAAATTGTGATATCACTACTATATATTACCAGTATAACCGAGCGAGAACTCTCGCATTACATATCTTCTAATCCCTAATTCCAAGTATAAGCGATATTAGGGAAACATATTTATTCGTTTAAACAATATAATATTATCTAGAAAGTTTATTTAACACGCACATTTGGTGAAGCTACATAATTTGTAATGACTATGTTGGAGCTCCAGTGCATATTTAATAAGTAATTAGCTTACACCACTGGAAAACATCTCTTCAATTTAGCAGTTAGGCAATTAGATTTAGATATAACATTTTCTATGTGTAGTATTCATATTTAGCAGTGCCCTTTAGGGTTGGATATGGAAAACAATATATAATTTCCCACTCATTAAAAGTTTTCGTAAACAGACTCAAATTGATATAAAGTTGCCATGACAACGGCACGTACGCAAGATGGCATGAGGCCCGTGCGGACCTATATCGTGCGAAATCTCGAAAACGGTAGGTTTTTAAGCTTTAAAACGCTGGACCAATACGCTCCATGGGAAGCGCCGACTCTCAGTCGTCAAAGCTTTGAAACCTCCCAATTTTTTCATCACTTTCATTTAAGCCCTAGTAAGATTCTAAGAAAATATCTGATGTGGACAACACATGACTTCCTTGTACGCCTATAAAACTATAAATCGGTGGCTCAAAATGTGATCCTGAATTTGGTTACTAGTTTCCGAAGATTACAGTATCTCAAAAACGACACTCGGCGTCCCAACATCTATTGACACACACACAAATGGGGAGGAAAACCAGTATTTTAGACTCAATTTTAACACTTAAAACAATTAATAAAAACGCGGTGCGCGTTTCTTTCCATTAAATAATGTGAAAGTAGAAATTATTAAGTTAATTTCCGCTTTTGTATTCTTAAATTACTTTATTACAGACCGTACTGTTAACAACACATTGGCGGATTGGTGGAAAGAGGTTCGGTCGCATCCGTCTCCTTTCGGATGCACTTGGTTATCCATCTAGGGTCTTGTGCTCCTCATAAAATACAATGTATCTTTGCTGTAACTGGTCAGATTTTGATGATTCTTTTATTAATTTTTAGATAATTTAATTTCGTACAATTCTACACATAATTTATCGTACAATGCATTCTTTTTAAGCTATAAGCGAATTCTGGTTAATCCGATGCGCTGTATCTTTGCTATTACTGGTCCGATATTGAGGATTACTTTATTCCTTTTTAGATAATTTAATTACCTTTCATTAAAGTCTATAGATAATTTACCGTAAAATGCATACTTTTTAAGCTATGCGCAAATAAAGTTTTCTTTTCATCATAACTTTTTTCCCTGCAATTCCTCGATGATTTACTACATAAATGAAAAGTTAAAGACCTTTATGGAGAATAATTTAGACAAGTTTCATCAAAATCGTTAAAGCCGTTTTCGAGAAAAGTGTAAAAAAGTGTAAAATCGATTATATAAAGTGGCACTTCCGGTTAATCGATTTTGACGAAAAAGTTGCTGTAACATCACAGCCATATACCTACCTTAAATACGTAATTTGAGTATCGTACGACTTTTCGTTTTTGAGCTAGGCTGTCACATACACACACCCACACTGACCATTTTGCGAGGCTTGGTCATTTGGACTCAGGGGACCTTAAAACGTGTATTTCCTTCGAAAACTCGAATTCGAAAATTTTCACGATCGCAATACTTCGTATATAGATAAGGGAAAGTAAAAATGTTTAATTGGATTGGAAACAAAATTGCGTTTGTAATCTTTATTACCGAAACATATGATTTCTGTATTTAATTTAAATATAATTTTTGATGTAAGCTTATTATGACCTTCAAGTAAAGTACCCTTTTCGGCTCACCAATTTTAACCAAAATATAGTAAATACATTCATATCGATATAAAAGTCCTATTTACCAAATTTGAGATGTTCTACATCATATTTTAATATAAGTTTTGATGAAAGTCTAATATGACCTTCAAGTAAAGTACCCTTTTCGGCTCACCAATTTAAACCAAAATCTAGTATGTTATTTAAATCAATATATAAGTTATAAATACTAAATTTGAGAAGTTTTTCATAGTATTTTAATATAATTTTTGATGAAAATCAATTATGATCTTCAAGTAAAGTACCACTTCCGGTGATCAAGCAGTAACCAAAAAGAAGGTACACGACTAGATTTTACAGCAATCCTAAATACAAAATTTCAACTTTCTACGGCGAACCGTTCTTGAGTTATGCGAAATACGAACGTACGAACGTACCTACGTACAGACGCCACGACGAAACTAGTCAAAATGGGTTCAGGGATGGTCAAAATGGATATTTACGTTGAAATCTGAAAACCAAAAATTTTCGCGATTACAATACTTCCTTTACTTCGTATAAGGAAGTAACAAAATTGGAATTCGTCACATCTCCGTGAAATTCCGTTCCTTTTGATAACTCACCCGTCAAAACCCATCGCTCCTGAGAGCCGGAAAAGGGATCTATACTACCGTAATAATATATAGTAGTGATATAATTTTTGATGTAATCTTATTATGACCTTCAAGTAAAATACCCTTAAGTAACAAATTTTAACCAAAATCTACGAAATACTTTCATATCCATATAAAAGTTCTATTTACCAAATTTGAGATGTTTTACATTATTACTTCCTTGTACGCAGTAAAGGAAGTATTGTAATCGCGAAAATTTTCAGATTTCAACGGAAATATCGATTTTGACCATCCCTGAATCCATTTTGACTAGTTTCGTCGTGGAGTCTGTACGTACGTACGTTCGTATGTCGCATAACTCAAAAACGGTTAGCTGTAGAAAGTTAAAATTTTGTATTTAGGATTGTTGTAAAATCTAGTTGTGAACCTTAGTTTGGTCACTGCTTGATCACCGGAAGTGGTACTTTACTAGAAGGTCATTATTGCTTTCCATCAAAAATTATATTAAAATAGTATACAAAACTTCTCAAATTTAGTATTTATAATTTATATATTGATTTAAATAACATACTAGATTTTGGTCTAAATTGGAAAACCGGAAGCGGTACTTTAGTTGAAGGTCATATTAGACTTTCATAAAAAATTATATTAAAATATAATGTAAATTATCTAAAATTTGGTAAATAGGACTTTTATATCGATATGAATATATTTACTATATTTTGGTTCAAATTGGTGAGCCGAAAAGGGTACTTTACTTGAAGGTCATAACAAGCTTACATCATAAATTATATTTAAATTAAATACATAAATCATATTTTTCGGTAATAAAGGTTACAAACGCAATTTGGTTTCCAATCCAATTAAACATTTTTATTACTTGTTTTAAGTGTTAAAATTGTGTGTAAAATACTGGTTTTCCTTCCCATTTGCGTGTGTGTGTGTCAACAGATGGATGTCGCGACGCCGAGTGTCGTTTTTGAGATACTACTATCTTCGGAAACTAGTAACCAAATTCAGGATCACTTTTTGAGCCACGGATTTATAGTTTAATAGGCGTACAAGGAAGTCATGTGTTGTCCACATCAGATATTTTGTTAAATAAACTGAAACAGATGTTTAGATTATTGGATAAATTAGCCTTATAGCTTTTTTTACACCAAAAATATTAAATGGTAGATTTTGATTCAGCGCACCAAAAAATCGTTATGTTGAAAATATCATCGAAAACAAAACAAACTAGTTAACCACGAAATTGCGTTTCGTAGCTCTGTATCTGTGGATTAAGTATTTTTTTCCTTTATTATACACTGGAAAACATAAGTTTTGATGGAAAAAACAAGCCAACATCATATTTCATTTCACTTGTAATAAAGAAATATTACAAGTGAAACCCTTAGTCATTCATTAACAGAAGTAATAACTATAGCTGTTAAGATCGGAGTTTCAAATTGCTACAAGGAGAGGGGTAGAGAATTCTAAACTCAAGGATCTACATAATTTTGTTTCTTCTTTTACATGACAAAGAGCACTTCCTGTTACTGTAGCCAAAGTTGTAACTCAGTTTCCGGCGTCAGTTTCTAACTTTGTTCTTCCATGTCTTCCGCACTTCCATCCCATCTCCTTAATGGGATTCAGCTTAAATTTTAGATAGGCCTACGAGTTATAAACAAAAGTTCCGGATATGATAAAATATTAGACTGAAATTACTCTTACGATATTATATCTGATATTATGAGATAAAAATAAATAAATAAATAAAAGCCTCGAGTCTCTTAAAACGAAGTAAATAACTAATCAGTCAATTCGTGTATAATTAATTATATATAATAAACAAAAGACACGCTTTAACAAAAGACAGACTATTGTGTTCTATATTACCAACGTATTCTATGCTCAAATCTATCCAGGGATGTTCAAAAGTATCGAATTATGAATATATTTATAAATTTTTAAATATGTATATATTTTTCACCAATATTTTTTTATCGATAAATCGTAATATCGATATTCAAATTTAAGTATCGAAAATCGATATATTTTCAAAAAAAAAAAAAAATCCGTGAGCAGTAGAGCTCCGTCACTAAAGTCGTATTTTCCCACAAAAGGCAGTCCCTAACATACCGAAATTTATATATGAAATGACAATTTACCAAAAATGACACATTTTTTTCGGGGAAAAAACGCCTAATAAGGCATTGAAACAGTTGAAATAGCCATATCTTTGCTAATAGCCGTTCGATTTCGATGAAACTTCTTTTGTTTTATAGGTAATTTAATTTCTTTTCGCATGCAATAGGTTTTGAGCTCCCTAACTCAACTTGGAGGGGCTTTAAAGGACGCAAAAGTTTTAAAAAATCGGATAACCCAGAGGGGTGGGGGTACCAAGTCGAGACCCCCAAAGGATACTTCCCCGACACCAACATCAATTCACATACCAATTTTCAGCCCTATAAACTAATATGGTGGAGCTGTAGCGATGCGCAAAACTTAAAAAACATGGACAAAAAAGTCATGGATCTCTCTGAGGCAAAACGCTCATTATCTGGAGATAAACTAGTCCCCCGTTCGGGTCTCCGGGTGGGGACTGCTTCAGGGGATTCATGGCGCAAGTTGAAAATTAGAGATTTAGGTATAGGGACGTGGAATGTAAGAAGTTTGAATACAGCGGGTGGGTTAAAATCAGTGGCAAACGAGGTTAAGGGATACAATGTAGATATCGCGGCACTGCAAGAGATTAGCTGGCCAGGGGAGGGTTCGTTAACAGAAGGGAATTATTCTATTTGGTACGGTGGTAGCTGTAATAAATAGATTACTCTCCACATTGAGGGACGTACAGTTTTTTAGTGATAGGATATCTGTGGTCATATTTCAGGGGCGGTGGTTTAAAATCGCGCTGATAAACATACATTCTCCTACCGAAAACGACACTCGGCGTCGCGACATCCATCTATTGACACACACAAATAGGGAAAAAAACAGTATTTTACACTCAATTTTAACACTTAAAACAAGTAATAAAAATGTTTTATTGGATTAGAAGCCAAATTGGGTTTGTAATTTTTATTACCGAAACATATGATTTATGTATTTAATTTAAATATAATTTTTGATGTAAGCTTATTATGACCTTCAAGTAAAGTACCCTTTTCGGCTCACCAATGTTAACCAAAATATAGTAAATACATTCATATCGATATAAAAGTCCTATTTACCAAATTTTAGATCATTTACATTATATTTTAATATAATTTTTGATGAAAGTCTAAGATGACCTTCAAGTAAAGTACCACTTCCGGTTTTCCAATTTAGACCAAAATCTACTATGTTATTTAAATCAATATATAAGTAATAAATACTAAATTTGAGAAGTTTTGAATAGTATTTTAATATAATTTTTGATGGAAATCAATTATGACCTTCAATTAAAGTACCACTTCCGGTGATCAAGCAGTGACCAAAAAGGGAGAGACAACTAGATTTTACAACAATCCTAAATACAAAATTTCAACTTTCTACGGCTAACCGTTTTTGAGTTATGCGAAATACGAACGTACTTATGTACAGCCTGAGTACAGTATGAACCGTTACTTGAAGAACCGAGTAAGGAGGAAGTCGAAATAGCCATCGGAAAATTAAAATCTCATAAAGCAGCGGGAACCGACAACAAATAATAAAAGCGTGCGGCGAAGCTGGAGTTTCTAAAATACATTTTTTGGTTAAAAAGATCTGGAAAAATGAAAAAATGCCCGAAGAATGGAAAGAATCTATACTTATTCCGATTCACAAAAAAGGTCCGAGGACGGAGTGTAATAACTATCGCGTAATATCACTCCTCCCGGTATGTTATAAAATATTCTCATTAATCCTAACTAGTCGATTCACGGAATATGCCGAGGAAATTATCGGAGACTACCAATGTGGTTTTGAACAGATCAACTATCGATCAAATATTTTCCTTACGGCAAATATTAAAAAAAAAATAAGAATTCAACGGTGTAGTTCATCAGCTTTTTGTTGATTTAAAAAAGGCTTATGATTACATTGATCGCCGGAGACGGTATAACATTTTGATTGAGCAGGGAATACCGAAGAAGTTAGTAAATCTAGTAGGGATGTGCATGACCGAAACATTCAATAAAATTAGAATCTGTTATTATTTTTCGGAGAAATTTGAACTTCGCTCGGGTTCAAAACAAGGCGATTCCCTTTCACCTGTCTTATTTAATTTAGCACTAGAGCATGTCATTTCAAAGGTGATGCGTACCGAAAGAGGCTTAGATCTGGGTGGTAAAATATCCGTGCTTGGGTTTGCGAATGATTTGGTATTATTAAGTGAGGACGCGAAAACTATAAAACTGAATACAACAACGTTGATGACAGTTGGGAAAGAGGTTGGCCTCAAAATAAATACGAATAAGACGAAATATATGGTTAGCAATAGAAACAGAGGCGATTTTGATGATATAGATATAGAAGAAAATTGGTTTTTGAACACGTTGAGAAATTAAAATATTTGGGGTCTATGATTACTAGAAAAAAAAAATTCAAGAGGAAATAAAGGCGCGGTTAAACGCGGAAAATCCTTGTTATTTTTCGGTTTCGACATTACTTGGGTCACGCATTTTGTCCAGAAACTTAAAACTTAGAATATACAAAACTATTATCTTGCATATAGATCTGTACGGGTGTGAAACGTGGCCACTAACCTTGAAGGACGAACAACGTCTTAAGGTCTTCGAGAATAAGGTACTGCGTAAAATATTTGGTCCGAAAAAGGATGAGTCAACTGGAGAATTCAGGAGGTTACACAACGCAGAATTGCGGAGCATGCACCATGTTAATATAATCGAAGTGATGTCATCGCGACGGTTGAAATGGGCTTGTAAAGTTGTTGGGCTAAGTAACGGACGAATTCCTAAAAAGTTAATAAACGCTGAGCCAACTGGTAAACGTCCGAGGGGTAGACCGAAACGTAGGTGGGAGGATTGTGTTAAGGGTGATCTAATGGATTTGGGTTTAGACGGTAGTCGGTGGACCGAGGTTTGTAGGCAGCGATTGGTGGTATCGGCATCGAACCTTCGGGTTCGCTAAGCCTTTTATTATTATTATTATACATATTAAATTAGATGAAATTTAAATCAGTATTATAAAACATTTATGAATTATGAATTTAATTAAGACAAGAAATCAAATACATGTTGGTACTCACCAAGGTTTAAATGGATTATATCAAACAGAAAAGTTTGTACTGGTTCCTTCTCGCATGGTACTAACACTGAAAGAAAGGTAGGTAGGATGTTTATAGGATAGGTTAACGGTTTGAGGGTCGGGTTTTTTCCAGTAATGCCGGTGAGTAAGTCCACATAACTTTTTTTGGGTGCAGGTTGGGCTTTGGGAAATGTTATGGTTGTTCATCTTTGCCCAGCCATTGTCTACAACGCCTTCTGTTGTCGTTTTTCATCGCACGTCACAATGCGATCGAGAAGTAGATCATTTTTGTGACGTGTCAAAAGCATGGAACAGATTTCAAAGCGGCGATTTTTTTGGTTGTCGTTTAATTGGTGTGGCACCTATTTGGTCAATTTTTTTACCTCACCAACTGGTGTCTCCAACTGGCGTACGACGGTGGATTGGTTCACTCCGAGTTCTACCGCCATTTCTCGGATGGTTTTGTTTGGGTCTTCTTCCACTATTGACCTCAGCTGGTCGTCGTCAACTGAAGCCACGACCTTCCTTGTCTTCGAAGTCAAAATCTCCACTGCGAAACTTCTGGAACCAACGCTGCATCGTGCATCCGTTAATAGTCCCCTGACCCCACACTTCATTAACATTACGAGCTGTTTGCGCAGCGCTGCGCCCTAATTTAAATTCGTAAAAATAAATTTGAAGAAAATTCCACTTCGACATTTTCAATTTAAATCCTTCAAACACACTGAACAAAACGATTTTACTGATTAAATTCATGGTGAAAGAGAGGGTATTAGAAAAGGTTTATTATCGTATATAAGGAATGAATATTAGGATTAGCTTTGTTTACCGAATTTGTACTATGATATTGCAATGGAGGTAACCTGCATTAATTTTGCATCAACCCAATAGTTTAAAAGGCATACTAGGAAGTCATGTGTTGTTCACATCAGATATTTTTAAACTTTATCTCGGGAAATTTTAGACATACAGATGTCTTTTCAAGAGCTAGTTAAATGCCCTATAAAGGAGTTTATAATGTTTATTTTTGTAGGAAGAACAATTTCCATGATATTTGCAAAAATAAATTTACAAAATGGTGATTTCTCAATTTTTTGAAAAAAAAAAATTGTTTTTTGAGATTCTATATCTCGCGAACTAGAAGACATAAAGAGTTGTAGTACTTCGCGTAGTTGGTAGTCTTCAAGATATTGAGCACGGAATGAAAAATGAACAAAATATTTAGCTATTTTCTTGAATAAAATGTCACTATTTTTTAATACAAGGCTTATTTTACTTATAATGCCCTATATTTTCGTAATTCACTTCCAAACCTTCTCTCCGATATAAACATATGTGTGTGTGTGTGTGTATGATAAGTCAGAAGTCAGCAACTCTAGTAGAAACTATTTAGTAGATAATTTAATTATATTAAATTATTGCCTTTTGGTTTCAACACGACTAAAATTAACTCATGAGACAATTTAGAAATAATTTTCACCCTCTGAGGGGGGCTAATAATAAACTAGGATATATAGGGAGCAGTGGAATGCGTCATCGAGAAATTATTGAGTGAAATGCGAAAGATCAACCGCCCCGGGACAGATACAAAGATAGAGCGGTGCCTTCTATATCCAGACCAAGTGACGTCATCTATGACGTCAACTGAGGATTCCATTACCTTTGCACCCCGTGTAATCTCTGCCCTTTCGTGTCTCCGCCGAAAATCAAATGGCTTTTTCACAGAGCTATAAATTGTTCCATATTGCATTATTTAAACCAAGAATATGTTTTGGAAACATAAAATTATGAAATCTTATTATAATATTATAATTAAAAGGAGGAATTAAAATCTTGATGAAAGGTGGGATGTGCTCTTTATTTCTTCGCTATACTGAATATTAATAAGTAGTAATTAAGATAAGGAACCTGAATGTTTGAGGCCGACTAGGATTGGAATATCGCAATGCGATATATCGGATTTGAAAAACCGATATTTCCTATCGATATCTTAACATCCGATACATCGATGAAATCGATTTTTACAACGATATATCGATGATACCGATATTTTATGATGTGATTGTATCGAGATTTATTTCAGGCGAATGAAATGTATTTAGATGAATGTTTTGAGAATGCACCATGTAGTCGGAAAAGATAAAGAAATTTTTTAGAATTTCGAAGATTTTATTATTGAAAAACTTGTAGAAGAATATAATATATCGATTATGGTTAAAAGCCTTCAAGATAAAAATGTTCCACATTTTTACTTCCTTGTACGAAGTAAAGGAAGTATTGTAATCGCGAAAATTTTCGGTTTTCAGATTTCGACGGTAATATCCATTTTGACCATCCCTGAATCCATTTTAACTAGTTTCGTCGTCGAAGTCTGTACGTACGTACGTTCGTATCTCGCATAACTCAAAAACGGTTTGCCGTAGAAAGTTGAAATTTTGTATTTAGGATTGTTGTAAAATCTAGTTGTGAACCTTAGTTTGGTCACTGCTTGATCACCGGAAGTGGTACTTTACTAGAAGGTCATTATTGATTTCCATCAAAAATTATATTAAAATAGTATACAAAACTTCTCAAATTTAATATTTATAATTTATATATTGATTTAAATAACATACTAGATTTTGGTTTAAATTGGAAAACCGGAAGCGGTACTTTAGTTAAAGGTCATATTAGACTTTCATAAAAAATTATATTAAAACATAGTATAAATTATCTAAAATTTGGTAAATATGACTTTTATATCGATGTGAATGTATTTACTATATTTTGGTTAAAATTGGTGAGCCGAAAAGGGTACTTTGCTTGAAGGTCATAATAAGCTTACATCAAAAATTATATTTAAATTAAATACATAAATCATATGTTTCGGTAATAAAGGTTACAAACGGAATTTGGTTTCCAATCTAATTAAAAAATTTTATTACTTGTTTTAAGTGTTAAAATTGAAAGTAAAATAGTGGTTTTCCTCCCCATTTGTGAGATCAACAAGTCTGCAGCTGGAGAATAAGATATTAGTTCAGTGGATTCTTCCGCCTAAAATGTCGAAAAATCTGGTGCGGTGCGCGCATCACACAACTTTCCCTTAGCGTCCTATAATAATTATCTTTTTAATATAATTCTAAAGAGTTCACATAAACAATACTTGAAACAAGCTCAGCAGAATTCACTTCTTCTCCCACTTAAGCACAATAAAACGTTTTTTAAACAATTTTAGTACACCTGTACACTACCTATATATTTTAACTTTGTCAAGTTCCAAATATATTTTAAAAGTTTCTGGTTTAGTTTCCATGGAAACATTTTCTTTCCATTAAATAATGTGAAAGTAGAAATTATTAAGTTAATTTCCGCTTTTCTATTCTTAAATTACCTTTTTACAGAGCGTATTGTTTACAACAGATTGGCGGATTGGTGGGAGGAGGTTTGGTCGCATCCATCTCCTTTCGGATGCGCTCGGTTATCCATCTATTTTATGCTTCTCATAAATTACACTGTATCTTTGCTAATAGTGGTCCGATTTTGATGATTCTTTTTTTGTGTTTTAGATAATTTAATAACCTTTCATACAATTCTATACATAATTTATGATAAATTGCATGATTTTTAAGTTAAGCGCAAATAAAATATTTTTTTCATCATAACTTTTTTCTCTGCATTTCCTCGGCGATTTACTACATAAATGAAAAGTTAAAGACCTTTATGAAGAATAATTTAGGCAAGTTTCATCAAAATCGTTACAGCCGTTTTCGAGAAAAATGTCAAAAATTGTAAAATCCATGATATAATAGCTAATTCCGGTTAGTCCGATGCGCTGTATCTTTGCTAATACGGGTCCGATTTTGATGATTCTTTTGTTGTTTTTTAGATAATTTAATTACCTTCCATACAATTCTAAACATATTTTTCCGTAAAATGCATGCTTTTTAAGCTATGTGTAAATAAAATATTCTTTTCATCATAACTTTTTCCCCTGCATTTCCTCGGTGATTTACTACATAAATGAAAAGTTAAAGTTCTTTATGAAGAACAATTTAGGAAAGTTTCATCAAAATCGTTAGAGCCTTTTTCGAGAAAAACTTAAAAAAGTATAAAATCTATTCTATAAAGTGGCACTTCCCGTTAGTCGATTTTGACGAAAATGTTGCTGTAACATCACATGCATGTGCCAACCTTAAATACGTAATTTCAGTATCGTACAGCTTTTCGTTTTTGAGCTAGACTGTTCACATACACACAGACCATTTTGCGAGACTTGGTCATTTGGACTCATGGGGACCTTAAAACGTCTATTTCCGTCGAAAACACGAATTCGAAAATTTTCACGTTCGAAATTAAAAAGAAGATGTCTTCAAGGGAAGTTGTGTTTGCTCACAAAAAAAAATTATAAATAATATTTGTATTTAAAAGTATATAAATAATAATAATCTATTTTATTTATAATGTAGTATAGTGTTTTTAATGAAGATAAAACTTCTACCCAGCCTGAACAAACTGCAATTAACCAGTTACAATTTTTACTGACGTCATAAGGTTGTTTGGTCTCTTTCAGATATAGTCAAATATATATCGAGTGCCGCAGAGCTTCGTCGCTTCTCGGTCTGATCGAAGAATTGACGCGTCGGAGTTTATTTTTATCTACGCCATTACTGGGAAAGGGTAGTTCCCATGTTTATATGCATTAGAGGAAATTGTACGTCTTTATTTATTTATTTTTTTCTGTTAGCGGTTTTTTTATTTTTAGATGAAAGTAGCCATTACCATATAAATAATGCTGTTCCTTTGGCATCGATACTAAACTGAATAATTCATTTGTGCTTTTATGTGAAATCGTTCTACGTTCTAACAACATTTTTATACATTATTCTTCTTTTTTTTATTGGTTGAATGAGTAAGGTAATAGATGTAAGCTTTGTAAGGTCTGCATTTTAATATACCTAAAGTAAAATATAGAAATTCGATATTTTGCGATATCGCGAAATCATATATCGATACCCCACTGATAATCGTTAGAAAAATATCGATATATTGAAAGGAAATGGATGAAAAAAAAAAAGTGCATTAAATGAGTATAATACTGTGAAGAAGTTTATGAAATAATATAATTATCATTAATAAAAAAATATTTCTACTAGCCATGATGCATTTTAAAAATATCTGATGTGGGCAACACATGACTTCCTTGTACGCCAATTAAATTATAAATCCGTGGCTCAAAAATTGATACTGAATTTGGTTACTAATTTCCGAAGAATGCAGTAAAAACATTTATAATTGGCTTATTTTGATTACAAACAATAAGTACAAAGTTCAATTCTAATATAGTTCAGTGTGACATGGATAGCAGTCATAGCAGATAGGGGCGTACGCAGGAATTTCTTTAGGGGGGAGGAAGGGCGGGGGGGTCGGTCCTAGAAAAATATAGCTGATATATCTGAAATATAGGTAATTTACGTAACTTGATCTTTATTCAAGATAACTTTTGAGTATCGGACGCAAATTTGAGCATGTTGCGGCTTTTTAGAGCAGAATTTCACTCATTATAATTTTACCGGTTTCAAGAATTTTTTTTAAAATCGGGAAAAATGTTTTTTTTTTCTGTCGGTTATAATTTCGATCTTTCCAAGATCTATTGGAAGAAAACATCTAAATGAAATAAGACGAATTCTAAATAATGCAGTCGCTTACCGAGAAAATTTTTCACCCCCTTAGCTTTTGAATATTTACAGTTAAAATTTTTTTTGGTAACCGGTTGTTTCGTCGAAAGTTCTGGTAGCCCCATCCCCTTAGAGTTCTGATAATTGAAGCATAGAAATGCAAAAGAGTTTAAGTGCCTTTAGAAAATATTTTCATAATTCAAATTTCAATCTGAAAAATATTAAAGAAATATGACTTAATTAAAAAAAAATAATTATTTTTTCCGGACAACCTATGATTGTATAAATAATAAAATCACATTTATAAAAATATTAGCTTTACAATATAAATATTATTTTTTTGTAATAATCATCTTTTTTCTTCCTTTCCTTTCAATCCACATAATTGAATGATGTGTTTCCTCGGTGAATCTATATTCGCTATAATACTTTTATTTAATTTCCCATTAATTTCATATGGCTGATAATAACCAAAGATAAGAAGGTTCAGGATTCAGTACTATGGATTGATATCCAATTGGAGTAATAATATAACAAACAAAATATCAGATGTGGACAACACATGACTTCCTTGTACGACTATTAAACTATAAATCGCTGGCTCAAAAAGTGATACTGAATTTGGTTACTAGTTTCCGAAGATTAAAGTATCTCGGCGTCGCGACATCCATCTATTGACACAAATTATAAATACTAAATTTGAGAAGTTTTTCATAGTATTTTAATATAATTTTTGATGGAAATCAATTATGACCTTCAAGTAAAGTACCACTTCCGGTAATCAAGCAGTGACCAAAAAGGGAGGTTCACAATTTGATTTTACAACAATCCTAAATACAAAATTACAACTTTCTACAGCTAACCGTTTTTGAGTTATGCGAGATACGAACGTACCTATGTACAGATGCCACGACATAACTAGTCAAAATGGATTCAGGGATGGTCAAAATATGAAAACCGAAAATTTTCGCGATTACAATACTTCCTTTACTTCGTACAAGGAAGTAAAAATATTTTTTTTGTAAATTTTTCTTCCTTTCCTTTCATTCCACATAGCCAAAGCAAATCAAGTCAGGGTATTGAATTGAATGATGTGTTTCTTCCATGATTCTATGTTTGCTATAATACTTTTATTTAATTTCCCATTAATTTCATATAGCTGATAATAGCCAAAGATAAGAAGGTTCAGGATTCAGTACTATGGATTGATATCCAATTGGAGTAATAATATAACATTATAAAAAATATATATAAATGGGGAGAAGATAGAAGAGAAAAGGTACAATAAAATTTGAATTATAGGATTCTATTATATAATAAAAGAAGACTTCCTATATTTCTCGCCTAAAATTCACAATAAATGTTAAATACCATATTTTATTACCGAGAGCCTCATCTATTAAAAAAAATTTCCAACTTAAAAATAAATCTTATTAAAACAAAAAAGTGAAATGAAATTATGGAAATTAATGAAGACCAACTATAAAATGAAAAAAAATAAACATATTTTTTTAAATTGTTGACTAATGAAGCCATAAAAAATGCCATACCCTGAAACACCAGGAATTATTGTGTCATCGTATTTTAGGTCAAAATTAAGTTGAGATACCAAAATTCAAGAAATTTCCCTGCACTGGGACAAGACACTAGAATTTGAAAATTATCTAGAAAGGAGATATATCTAGAAGAATCTGCAGGATAGAAGACATCATATGATGTAATACTTAAATATGTTTTTGTTTTTTAAATTATTATAAATCAATTTAAATTTCAAGTATATAAATATAAGGAAATAAGGTTTGAATTAGTCACAAATTAAATCAATCCGCCTCTTCTTTAATATATTGAAAATAATTTTTATTTTTAATACTAAATTAATGTTTAATTTTTATAACTTACATTACAGCTTTTTGTAAATAAATTCTGTTTGCATCTTCGAGTTCATTATTACTCATTTAAAATCAATAACCGATAATATATTAGAAGCGAAATTTTTCCAAGCATTTCACATAGTTTTCTCTTATTTTTTCAAGGTAGTAATCAACCCTTCATATATTCAAAAATGTTTTATTTTTGAATCTTCAACAACGTTTCGTCCTGTACAAAATTAGAAATAACTAGATAATTATAAAATAATTATAATTAATTTGGTAATATCTTTACTCCTTTGTTTAATGTATATTTTTTTCATAATTGTATTATATAATAATTTTAAACAAATGTATTATATATTAATATTTATTAGGGTAATATAATATAATGTTTTAGCATAATTTATTTATCTAACAAGTGCAATTGATAATTATAGAGTGGGAACCTGCTTATGCTGATTTGGGCTCAAAAAGTTGTTAAAGATGTAATCATAAAACATTTTTGAATATAAAAAGGATTGATTACTTCCTTGAAAAATTAAAGAAAAAAATAAGAGAAAATTATTTTTTACATAAAAATTAAGTAAGTTTACATCATAATATTATATATTGGCAAAGGAGATAAAAAATAAAATTAAGAGATCAGGTATAGCTTAAGCAAATTACAAAATTACTTGGGCGAAATTTAAACTGTAAATGCACATGAATTAGAATAAGAACAGCATTCCTGTATTACTGTAAAATTCTGACCACCCAAAAAATATGTTTTCCTTTTGACACCTAGTTCTTAAATATTTTATTATTTAATATTACATACTTTTACTATAATTTAATATTAACTAATAGTACTCAAAACCAGAGACTTTATTTTCATATTCAATCAATCCTCAGGAACTTTTTCTCGATTTCACTTTTCCTAATTCTGTTATTCCGTTCAAACAGAAGAATCGATGGAAGAAGAGACAGAAGTATTATTAGTTCCATTGAGAAAAGAAACCAAATCTCGCCCATCGAAATTATAATATGACTCGAGCAAATTTGTGCCATGGTTGTTACTAAATCAGTTAAATAATACAAAAATTAACATAAATGAACCTTTAATGTTAATTGCAAAATATAATTATATCTTTAAAAGAAGCATCAAAATGACACAAACTCTATCAATTATCCAATTTAGATAATGAATTAGCAAAAACTGATATACAAAAATGGCATAATAGCCATCTAAAAAAAAATACCAGACACAATAGTACCATAATTATATTAAAATGAAGCATCAATTAATTAAAATAAATGTAGTAATATTAATAATAATTTAAATACCTGTCATTTTATAGGCTTCCATGATTCACAGCTACTCATCTGAAAACAAAATAGACAACTCATTAATCAAAAGTTTACAAAATCTATTCTTCCCTGTAAATTATTTTTCTCTTCTTCATTATTAAATATAATTTCTCAATTTTCATTTTAGTAATGCTTTCAAAATAATAGTTGAAATTGTTTTCAAATGATTTTTTGTTAATTATAAGATTATTTGTTGTTTTGACTTAATTTGGCAATATTTAAAAAGTGAATTTTGATATATATATATATATATGAACCAATGAAATTTTATATGAGAGAATTCATAAATGTAATTATTTTATAATTTACAATTTAGGCACTTCATTGAAGAGAACATGCGAAGAAAAAAAAAAAAATCCGTGAGGAGTAGAACTCCGTCACTAAAGTCGTATTTTCCCGTTAAAAAAAGGTAAAAACGGATCCCGTTATGAAACGGATAGAAATCGCAGTCCCGCCACTCACCGCCGACCTTCGACCCACTGCAATGGTCTATTTTTTTCGGGGAAAAAACGACTAAAAGGGTATTGAAACAGTTGAAATAGCCATATCTTTGCTAATACCCGTCCGATTTCGATGAAACTTCTTTTGTTTTATAGGTAATTTAATTTCTTTTCGCATGCAACAGGTTTTGAGCTCCCTAACTCAACTTGAAGGGACTTTAAAGGTGCGCAAATGCTTTAAAAAATCGGAAAACCCAGGGGGATGGGGGGACCACGTCGAGACTCCCAGAGGATACTTCCCCGCCACCAACTCAATTCCCATTCAAATTTTCAGCACTATAAACTAATATGGTGGAGCTGTAGCGATGCGCAAAACTTAAAAAACGCCAAAATTTCAGGTAAACATACCGAAATTTTGACTGGAATTTACCCATTCTTTAATGGTATCGTTCTTCCTTGAAGAAAGCCCTACATACCGAATTTCAGCCCATTTGACCGAAAGGGCCGCTGGAGGTGTTCAACTGTAGCGGGAAAAAAAAAATATATATATATCAGACATCTCCAAATTTTCCATAATCGTGCTCTAGGGGTTATGAAACGGATAGAAATCGCAGTCCCGCCGCTCACCGCCGACCTTCGACCCACTGCAATAGTCTATTTTTTTCGGGGAAAAAACGACTAATGAATTTACATAAATTGAAAATTTATCAGATAAAATGTTTAAAATTACCGAATTTATATTATATGCTTCTTTTTTTAAAAATTATATTTACATATGAGGTCTGGCAGGAAAATTCAAATAAAAGTGAAAAAAAAAAATTAATTTTACATTTAATCAGGTAATTCAATATTATTTCATTCGCCATACCTCCTGCCCTTCTCCTACACTCCCTGAGACACAATACACTTGCGCCATTTCCGTTTCCACTTGCTAGAAGTCTCCTTGGAAGTCCTATATTTAGAGGTTCTTCAGCTGCCTTCTCATTTCTGTTTTGATCCTCTCCATGCCACTCAAATACGACCCCTCAACTGAAGACGGTGGTTACTTTCTTGACAGGGTCATAATAGCAGATATTAATGAATTTTATGTATGAATTTGAAATGGAACTCAAATCCAATATCGGGGAATAGAAACAAGCTGGGGATCCAAGGACGAAAAAGTCAGGAAAATCAAGGAAAAATGTCCAAAAAATACCGGTTGTTGTTTTTTTCGATTCTCAGAATATTTTCACCAATAATTCATCTCTCCAGCCCAGAATGATAGTGAAAACTTCTCCTTTGGTGTTCTTTGACAGAATGGAACACCCCTCTTGTTCCTCTGATTTGGCACCATATGAATTTTTCTTGTTTTCTGTTTTTATGGTCTCCATTTCACCCAAATGCTGCTCCCGAAGCACCGTCTTGCATGTGGGAAACAAGAAAATGTTGCATGGTACCAAATCGGTTGAACAAGGAGAGTGCTCAGTCATGGTAATCTTAATTAAGGTCAAAATCTGATGCATAACTAGCGAAGTGTGTGCAGGGATATTGTCCCGATAGAGATTCCATCGCCCCCTTGGGCTAAATTCGGTCGAACTTGAGCCACTCGAGCTTTGAAGCATCTGAAAACATCAAGATAGAAGTGTTCAATAACAGTTTGGCCTGGAGGAACAGATAATGCCCCAAGAATCAAAAAAACAATCGGTAGTATTATCTTGGCATTCGACCTCGTTTTCCTTGAATTTTATGTCATTGATTCCCCAGCTTGTTTCCATTCCCTGTTTTTGGATTTGAGTTCCACATAAAATTCATGAAATCAAGATTCATTTCCAATTGATAAATGTAGATTACGATACACAGTCTCAAATTATTTATATTTTATTTCATTGTGAGAAGCTTTAGGTATCCACACCATTTCCATTTCCATTCCAGCACCATATCCATTTCCTGTGATGACACTGTCGAGAAAGTCACCACGCTCTTCAACTCGGGTGGGCATTTGGGTGGTGTGGAGGCCATCAAAACAGAAACGACAAGGCATCTGAAGAACCTCGAAACAGAGGACTTCCAAGAAGCCTTGTGGAAATGGAGATGGGTATGTATATTGTGTCTTATGGGTAATATTGAATTATCTGATTAAATATAAACAAAAAAAAAATTTCACTTTTATATAAACTTTCTGGAAAAACCTCATAAACAATCAAGTTGTAAATTAAATTTTGAATTGTTTTGACTGTAATTGTACTAACAGTTTGACTGTAATAGGACCCAGCTTTTCATTAGTAAGTCATCAATGAAGAAAGAGCAGATATTCTGATGTTCTAAAACTCCATAATATTAATAATCGCTTTATTTATTTATTTTTTAAGATTTCTTTTATCAACCAACTTCAAAAAAAGAAGGTTATCAGTTTGACTTTATTTTCTATGAATGTTCACGCTCTATATTTATATATAACATTGCCATTCTTGAACCGATTTCTATGATTCTTATTTCAATCTAAAGATTACACCTTGAGATTGGTTTCATATAAATTTGACCAGGATCAGATGAAAAGTTTTAGAGATAATGTTTTTTTTTTATTGGGATTTAGCGTCTTTCCGGTACAACTATAGAGGAGCGGCGCACTATCAGAAGAGTCTAGAGACTGAATCGAGTGTCGTCCCACTAGCGATCTCTGGTGTCATTCTTGTTAACTACGTGCCTCCTTTTTCAGCACTTTCTTATAAATTTGGTTTTATACTGACCGCTTAAAGCTGTTTCACAGTTTGCAAATTGATTCTTATTTGGGTTTAAAATAATGAATAAAGATAGAGTTAGGAGAAAGTACACGCCAAGTTTGAATTTTATTGTGCTGCATAAATATGTTCATAATTAAAAACCATAAAATTACCACTTTACTATAGCAATTAATTTTTTTAAATAATTAATTTAATTTTATACAAAAATAAATACTGTTATTATTATCCATTATGATTATAAATGATTAAATTCATAATTAAAAAAGATGAAATTACCCATTAACTATCATAAATAGGTACAAACTAGAATCTAACAAAATTAAATCACAATGGGTGTAGCAACTCGGAATAAAAATTGTCGCGACGTAACAAAGCGGGGTAAAATATTTTTTTAGGGAGAGACAAAGTTGATATTCGTTTTTTGCATCCCCAAAAACTACTAAATACAAATTTTCATAGCAATCGAAAAATTGCTTGTAAAAAAACAGCTTTAAGCGGTGAGCATAAAACCAAATTTATAAGAAAGTGTGGAAAAAGGAGGTATGTAGTTAACAAGAATGGTCCCAGAGATCGCTAGTGGAATGACACTCGATTCATTCTCTAGACTCTTCTGATAGTGCGCCGCTCCTCTATAGTTGTACCGTCTTTTCTTATTCTAACCAGAATGGGAAGGTCAAAATTAATTACATTGGGCCGCCACAAAATAAATTTCAACTGGACCAGGCGGGATTCAAACTGATGCCTAGCAGTCTCGAGGTTGCTAAGGTGACGCCTTAACAATCTCGGCCACCACGAATTTATATGTTATTACATACAATCATGAATTTACACATGAGCTAAAAAAAAAAAAAATATATCAAAATGGTAAACAAAAACCACTAAAAATAAATAAATAATAAATTTTTAGAAAAAAAAAAGTATTTCAAAACAGTATACCAGAACCCCTAAAAAGAAAGAAATAATTAAAAAAAAAAAAGTAAAATATTAAGTAACATAAGAAACTATTCCAAATCAATCTGAACAGTACAATAATTTATTATTTTTTTATGTCATTTCAATTATTAAGTTGTTATAAGTTCTTCCCTTAACTGTTCCAACTGAGATAAATTTTAACATTTTAACTAGGACTAATGGTAGAGAAATATTCTTTGTAAAAAATTAATACTTGTTTTTGAACTAACTGTATCATTTCTTTAAAAATACTATTTCTAATATTATTTATTTAACATTTTGTTCCCATAACAACAAGTTGATTTGATAAAAACAATTTTTTTAAAAAGAATTGAATTTGAAAGTGATGATAAATCGTTTTTTTATTGTAATGATTTTAAGTAAAATTTAGTGTAAGATACATGAATTACACTCATAAAAACATTTTGAGATTTTAGAATCAACTTTGAAGGGAAGAACTAACAACTTAATAATTGAAACAGAGTTGTGCTCCACTCTTAGTGGCTTAGCACCGATTTTTTTTAGGGGTTCTTGTATACAGTTTTGAAGTCTCTTTTTTTTTTTTTTTTCTAAAAAGGTTTTTATTTTGTTTATCTATTCATCTGCTTTTTTTTTTTTTTTTTTTTTCAACTTTGATACTAGAATATAATAATAACACTAAATTTATGAGCAATATTCTGTATAAATATAAATTTTTTTACTGATTTATAATGAGTATTGAGAATATATTAAAATAAAAAAATATGAATTAGAACAGATATTAATATCAATAAATCCATAAAATCAATGTACTTGTCAGGATATTTAATTTCCTTTATTTAATAGATATAAAATTATATGGGCTGTGTAAACTGCTACAAGTGAAGTTAATAATATATCTATCAAATGAAGCATATAAAGAATTTTCTAATATGAGCTTCTTTGATTGGAGTACAGGAAAAAAAATAAATAATAAATAATATGATATGCAACTTACTCTTGATTTCTCCAAGATGTCAGTTACTTCTTTCTTGAAATTCACTATCCTCCAAGGTCTTTAAACCCAGAAGATTTCGAAACAAAAGAAACCGAGTGTCCACGGCGGAAACTAAGAAAATTCACAGGTACAAAGAACAGAAACAATACTTTCAAATATTAAAAATTAATACACTGATCGACACACACGAACCGCACCAGACCTAATAATAAAAACTAAGCAAGATTCATGCAAGTTTATTTATATGAGATAAAATAAAAATAAAATAAAAAATCAAGACCACTGCGCTGCACCTAAAAATATAAAAATTCAAATAATACTATGTTAATTAAGAACTTATGTAAATATTCAGAGATTATTTAATATGAAATCAAAATACCTATGAAAACTCCTTTTCATCTGACTTTTAAGAAGTGAATAAATAAATATTTATATTGCTTATATAATATTAAAAATATTTCTCTCACAGATTACTAAAACTTATATCTAACCAATAAACAGGTATTTGCAATAAATAGCATTCCTGTATTACTGTAAAATTCTGACCACCCAAAAAATATGTTTTCCTTTTGACCCCCAGTTCTTATATGTTTTATTATTTAATATTACATACTTTTACTATAATTTAATATTAAATAATAGTACTCAAAACCAGAGACTTTATTTTCATATTCAATCCTCAGGAACTTTCTCTCGATTCCACTTTTCCTAATTCTGTTATAACGTTCAAACAGAAGAATCAATGGAAGAAGGGACAGAAGTACTATTAGTTCCACTGAGAAAAGACACCAAATCTCGCCCATCGAAATTATAATATGACTCGAGCAAATTTGTGCCATGGTTGTTATTAAATCAGTTAAATAATATAAAAATTAACATAAATGAACATTTAATGTTAATTGCAAAATATAATTATATCTTTAAAAGAAGCATCAAAATGACACAAACTCTATCAATTATCCAATTTAGATAATGAATTAGCAATTCATTCCTCCATGGTTGTACATAGACAAGACTCTGTCTAAAATAAATTTATATTTACAGTATATCAGAAATCTTCGAACATGGAAATTTAAATATTTTAGTATCTTTGGTGCACCGCCTCATCCTCGGTTGCCAATAGCAAGCAAAACCAAACTATCTCTAAAATTAATACCTCTCTACTGTGTCTAACTCGGTTTGATTTCCTTTAGCACCATGATATGAGACGTTGAACCATGATAAAAATATTAAGTTATTCATCACTGATTTTACGTCACTATAAGCAAAAAGAGATCCTTCCTTCCCCGAATGTAATTCTTTTTGTTACAAAAATAAATCAACTATATACTAGAAATCTTAGAACTTATAAATTTATATATTTTAGTGTCTTTGGTACACAGCCTCATAATCAGGTGCCAATAGGAAGGCAAACCAAGCTATTTCTTAAATTAATACCTCTCTACTATATGTAACTCGTTTTGATTTCCTTTAGCACCATGATATGAGACGTTGAACCAAGACATAAATATTAAGTAATTCATCAGTAGTTCTACATGACTTTAAACAAAACAAGATCCGCCCTCTCCCAAAGAATATTCTTTTTGTTACAAAAATAAATCAACTATATACTAATAATCTTAGAACATGTAAATTTATATATATTAATGTCTTTGGTACACCGCCTCATCCTCAGGAGCCAATAGGAAGTCAAACCAAGCTATTTCTTAAATTAATACCTCTCTACCATATCTAACTCAGTTTGATTTCCTTTAGCACCACGATATGAGACGTTGAACTGTGACAAAAATATTAAGTTATTCATCACTGATTCTACATCACTATAAGCAAAAAGAGATCCTTCCTTCCCCGAATAATATTCTTTTTGATACAAAAATAAATCAACTATATACTAGAAATCTTAGAACTTATAAATTTATATATTTTAGTGTCTTTGGTACACAGCCTCATCCTCAGATGCCAATAGGAAGGCAAACCAAGCTATTTCTTAAATTATTACCTCTCTACTATATATAACTCGGTTCGATTTCCTTTGGCAGCTTAAGAAGAGGCGTTGAACTGTGACTTATAAATGCAAATTACAGGATCATAGCACTAGTTTAATTAATTAGTTATTATCAAATACATAATTACAATAACAGCAACTTTCTTAATTTATTAATTTAGATGAATATTAACTTTTTATCACTGATGCTACATCACTATAAGCAGAAGGAGATCCTTCCTTCCCCGAATAATATTCTTTTTGATACAAAAATAAATCAACTATATACTAGAAATCTTAGAACATGTAAATTTATATATTTTAGTGTCTTTGGTACACAGTCTCATAATCAGGTGCCAATAGGAAGCCAAACCAAGCTATTTCTTAAATTATTACCTCTCTACTATATCTAACTGGGTTTGATTTTCTTTAGCACCATGATATGAGACGTTGAACCATGATAAAAATATTAAGTTATTCATCACTGATTCTAAATCACTAAAAAGCAGAAAAAGATCCTTCCTTCCCCGAATAATATTCTTTTTGTTACAAAAATAAATCAACTATATACTAGAAATCTTAGAACTTATAAATTTTTATATTTTAGTGTCTTTGGTACACCGCCTCATCCTCAGGTGACAATAGGAAGCCAAACCAAGCTATCTATTAAATTAATGCCTCTCTACTATATCTAACTTTGTTTGATTTCCTTTGGCAGCTTAAGATGAGAAGTTGAACCGTGATTTATAAATGCAAATTACAGGATCATAGCAATAGTTTAATTAATTAGTTATTATCAAACACATAATTACAATAACAGGAATTTTCTTAATTTATTAATTTAGATGAATATAAACTTTTTTATCTCTGATGCTAGATCACTCACTATAAGCAAAAAGAGATCCTTCCTTCCCCGAATAAGATTTTTATGTTACAAAAATAAATCAACCAGATACTAGAAATCTTATATGTAAATTTATATATATTAGTGTCTTTGGTACACAGCCTCATCCTCAGGAACCAATAGGAAAGCAAACCAAGCTATTTCTTGAATTAATACCACCTCTCTACTATATCTAACTTGGTTTGATTTCCTTTAGCACCATGATATGAGACGTTGAACCTTGACATAAATATTAAGTTATTCATCAGTAGTTCTGCATTATTTTAAGCAAAACAAGCTCCGCCCCCTCCCAAAGAATATTCTCCCAGTTATAAAAATAAATCAACTATATACAAGAAATCTTAGAACATGTAAATTTATATATTTTAGTGTCTTTGGTACACAGCCTCATCCTCAGGTGCCAATAGGAAAGCAAACCAAGCTATTTCTTAAATTAATACCTCTCTACTATATGTAACTCGGTTTAATTTCCTTTAGCCCCTTAAGATGAGACGTTGAACCACGACTCACATAAAGGCAAATTACAGGCTCAAAGCAATAGTTTAATTAATTATTTATTATCAAACACATAATTACAATAACAGTAACTTTCTTAATTTATTAATTTATAAAAACATTAACATTTTTATCACTGATTCTACATCACAATAAGCAAAAAGAGATCCCTCCTTTCCCGAATAATATTCTTCTTGTTATAAAAATAAATCAACTATATACTAGAAATCTTAGATCATGTAAATTTATATATTTTAGTGTCTTTGGTACACCGCCTCATCCTCAGGTGCCAATAGGAAGGCAAACCAAGCTATTTCTTAAATTAATACCTCTCTACTATACCTAACTCGGTTTAATTTCCTTTAGCCCCTTAAGATGAGACGTTGAACCACGACTCACATAAAGGCAAATTACAGGCTCAAAGCAATAGTTTAATTAATTATTTATTATCAAACACATAATTACAATAACAGTAACTTTCTTAATTTATTAATTTATAAAAATATTAACATTTTTATCACTGATTCTACATCACAATAAGCAAAAAGAGATCCCTCCTTTCCTGAATAATATTCTTCTTGTTATAAAAATAAATCAACTATATACTAGAAATCTTAGATCATGTAAATTTATATATTTTAGTGTCTTTGGTACACAGCCTCATCCTCAGGTGCCAATAGGAAAGCAAACCAAGCTATTTCTTAAATTAATATCTCTCTACTATACCTAACTCGGTTTAATTTCCTTTGGCCCCTTAAGATGAGACGTTGAACCACGACTCACATAAAGGCAAATTACAGGCTCAAAGCAATAGTTTAATTAATTATTTATTATCAAACACATAATTACAATAACAGTAACTTTCTTAATTTATTAATTTATAAAAATATTAACATTTTTATCACTGATTCTACATCACAATAAGCAAAAAGAGATCCCTCCTTTCCCGAATAATATTCTTCTTGTTATAAAAATAAATCAACTAAATACTAGAAATCTTAGAACATGAAAATTTATATATTTTAGTGTCTTTGGTACATCGCCTCATCCTCAGGTGCCAATAGGAAGGCAAACCAAGCTATTTCTTAAATCAATACCTCTCTACTATACCTAACTCGGTTTAATTTCCTTTGGCCCCTTAAGATGAGACGTTGAACCACGACTCACATAAAGGCAAATTACAGGCTCAAAGCAATAGTTTAATTAATTATTTATTATCAAACACATAATTACAGTAACAGTAACTTTCTTAATTTATTAATTTATAAAAATATTAACATTTTTATCACTGATTCTACATCACAATAAGCAAAGAGAGATCCCTCCTTTCCCGAATAATATTCTTCTTGTTACAAAAATAAATCAACTATATACTAGTAATCTTAGAACATGTAAATTTATATATCTTAGTGTCTTTGGTACACCGCCTCATCCTCAGGTGCCAATAGGAAGCCAAACCAAGCTATCTATTAAATTAATGCCTCTCTACTGTATCTAACTTTGTTTGATTTCCTTTGGCAGCTTAAGATGAGAAGTTGAACCGTGATTTATAAATGCAAATTACAGGATCATAGCAATAGTTTAATTAATTAGTTATTATCAAACACATGATTACAATAATAGGCAATTTCTTAATTTATTAATTTAGATGAATATTAACTTTTTTATCACTGATTCTACATCACTATGAACACCGAACTAAATTTGATGAAAATATCCCAGAATTTTTTAACTAAACAATTCTATGAGAATAATAAATATAAGAATTTATACAATTGAATCCCTCCTTTCCCGAATAATATTCTTCTTGTTACAAAAATAAATCAACTATATACTAGTAATCTTAGAACATGTAAATTTATATATTTTAGTGTCTTTGGTACACCGCCTCATCCTCAGGTGCCAATAGGAAGCCAAACCAAGCTATCTATTAAATTAATGCCTCTCTACTATATCTAACTTTGTTTGATTTCCTTTGGCAGCTTAAGATGAGAAGTTGAACCGTGATTTATAAATGCAAATTACAGGATCATAGCAATAGTTTAATTAATTAGTTATTATCAAACACATAATTGCAATAATAGGCAATTTCTTAATTTATTAATTTAGATGAATATTAACTTTTTATCACTGATTCTACATCACTATGAACACCGAACTAAATTTGATGAAAATTTCCCAGAATTTTTTAACTAAACAATTCTATGAGAATAATAAATATAAGAATTTATACAATTGAATCCCTCCTTTCCCGAATAATATTCTTCTTGTTACAAAAATAAATCAACTATATACTAGTAATCTTAGAACATGTAAATTTATATATTTTAGTGTCTTTGGTGCACCGCCTCATCCTCAGGTGCCAATAGGAAGCCAAACCAAGCTATCTATTAAATTAATGCCTCTCTACTATATCTAACTTTGTTTGATTTCCTTTGGCAGCTTAAGATGAGAAGTTGAACCGTGATTTATAAATGCAAATTACAGGATCATAGCAATAGTTTAATTAATTAGTTATTATGAAACACATAATTACAATAATAGGCAATTTCTTAATTTATTAATTTAGATGAATATTAACTTTTTATCACTGATTCTACATCACTATGAACACCGAACTAAATTTGATGAAACTATCCCAGAATTTTTTAACTAAACAATTCTATGAGAATAATAAATATAAGAATTTATACAATTGAATCCCTCCTTTCCCGAATAATATTCTTCTTGTTACAAAAATAAATCAACCATATACTAGAAATCTTAGAACATGTAAATTTAAATATATTAATGTCTTTGGTACACCGCCTCATCCTCAGGAGCCAATAGGAAGCCAAATCAAGCTATCTATTAAATTAATGCCTCTCTACTATATCTAACTTTGTTTGATTTCCTTTGGCAGCTTAAGATGAGGCATTGAACCGTGACTTATAAGTGCAAATTACAGGATCATAGCAATAGTTTAATTAATTAGTTATTATCAAACACATGATTACAATAATAGGCAATTTCTTAATTTATTAATTTAGATGAATATTAACTTTTTTATCACTGATTCTACATCACTATGAACACCGAACTAAATTTGATGAAAATATCCCAGAATTTTTTAACTAAACAATTCTATGAGAATAATAAATATAAGAATTTATACAATTGAATCCCTCCTTTCCCGAATAATATTCTTCTTGTTACAAAAATAAATCAACTATATACTAGTAATCTTAGAACATGTAAATTTATATATTTTAGTGTCTTTGGTACACCGCCTCATCCTCAGGTGCCAATAGGAAGCCAAACCAAGCTATCTATTAAATTAATGCCTCTCTACTATATCTAACTTTGTTTGATTTCCTTTGGCAGCTTAAGATGAGAAGTTGAACCGTGATTTATAAATGCAAATTACAGGATCATAGCAATAGTTTAATTAATTAGTTATTATCAAACACATAATTGCAATAATAGGCAATTTCTTAATTTATTAATTTAGATGAATATTAACTTTTTATCACTGATTCTACATCACTATGAACACCGAACTAAATTTGATGAAAATTTCCCAGAATTTTTTAACTAAACAATTCTATGAGAATAATAAATATAAGAATTTATACAATTGAATCCCTCCTTTCCCGAATAATATTCTTCTTGTTACAAAAATAAATCAACTATATACTAGTAATCTTAGAACATGTAAATTTATATATTTTAGTGTCTTTGGTACACCGCCTCATCCTCAGGTGCCAATAGGAAGCCAAACCAAGCTATCTATTAAATTAATGCCTCTCTACTATATCTAACTTTGTTTGATTTCCTTTGGCAGCTTAAGATGAGAAGTTGAACCGTGATTTATAAATGCAAATTACAGGATCATAGCAATAGTTTAATTAATTAGTTATTATCAAACACATAATTACAATAATAGGCAATTTCTTAATTTATTAATTTAGATGAATATTAACTTTTTATCACTGATTCTACATCACTATGAACACCGAACTAAATTTGATGAAACTATCCCAGAATTTTTTAACTAAACAATTCTATGAGAATAATAAATATAAGAATTTATACAATTGAATCCCTCCTTTCCCGAATAATATTCTTCTTGTTACAAAAATAAATCAACCATATACTAGAAATCTTAGAACATGTAAATTTAAATATATTAATGTCTTTGGTACACCGCCTCATCCTCAGGAGCCAATAGGAAGCCAAACCAAGCTATCTATTAAATTAATGCCTCTCTACTATATCTAACTTTGTTTGATTTCCTTTGGCAGCTTAAGATGAGGCATTGAACCGTGACTTATAAGTGCAAATTATAGGATCATAGCAATAGTTTAATTAATTAGTTATCATCAAACACATAATTACAATAACAGGAAGTTTCTTAATTTATTAATTCAGATGAATATTAACATTTTTATCACTGATTCTACATCACTATAAGCAAAAAGAGATCATTCCTTCCCCGAATAATATTCTTCTTGTTACAAAAATAAATCAACTATATACTAGAAATCGTAGAACATGTAAATTTATATATATTAGTGTCATTGGTACACAGCCTGTTCCTCAGGTGCCAATAGGAAGCCAAACCATGCTATCATTTAAATTAATACCTCTCTACTGTATATAACTCGGTTTGATTTCCTTTAGCAGCTTAAGATGAGATGTTGAACCGGGACTTATAAATGCAAATTACAGGATCATAGGACTAGTTTAATTAATTAGTTATTATCAAACACAATTACAATAACAGCAACTTTCTTAATTTATTAATTTAGATGAATATTAACTTTTTTATCTCTGATGCTAGATCACTCACTATAAGCATAAAGAGATCCTTCCTTCCCCGAATAAGATTTTTATGTTACAAAAATAAATCAACCAGATACTAGAAATCTTAGAACATGTAAATTTATATATTTTAGTGTCTTTGGTACACAGCCTCATCCTCAGGTGCCAATAGGAAGGCAAACCAAGCTAATTCTTAAATTAATACCTCTCTACTATATGTAACTCGGTTTAATTTCCTTTAGCACCATGATATGAGACGTTGAACCATGACATAAATAGTAAGTTATTCATCAGTAGTTCTACATGGCTTTAAGCAAAACAAGATCCACTCTCTCCCGAATAACTTTCTTTCAATTATAAAATTAAATCAACAATATATTTTAAATCTTAGAAGATAGAAAGTTATATATTTTATGGTCTTTGGTACTTAGCCTCATCCTAAGGTGCCAATAGGAAGTCAAACCAAGCTATCTTAAATTAAATTAAATAAATACCTGTGTACTATATATAACTTGGTTTGATTTCCTTTAGCACCATGATATGAGGCATTGAACCAAGACCAATCATAGCCAATGTGAGGCTAGGTAGAAAAGCCATAGTTTAAATAATTAGTCAGTATAAAAGGCATAATTTCAGTTTCCACATGAGTGAAACTGAGACATAATCTACTAACCAGTTTCCTGCCTAAAATAAATTTAAATTCACAGTAGCTATCGAAGTATATCTTAATTGATTTAAAGCCTTATATACTTTTTGATATGTGATAATCTAATATATATGTGTACATATATATTTGTCCTCCGTCATAATTTTATTCAATATCATACCTTGTCTGAATTTGTATCTCAGTGGATCTTAAAATACATGTATCACTTCTTTGATTGAATCTCCTGCTTGAACATCGCAAAAGAATGGGTAACAGTGATGATGAGAAAGATAGTCGAAACGATGAAATATGAATTCTTATGGTAACAATTAATTAATCTTAATTAGTTATAGACATGACGTTATCAGCAACTAAACATAATTGGTGCAATAAACAAAAAAAACAAATTAGAATAGTCTACTTATGTTAAATATCACATAATATGTAAACGATTTAAAAAGAAATTGTTATATCTACCAACAAACTGGAATATTAAAAACGTAAAACAGAAACTTCAATAATTTACATGATATTCCTCATTGAATTTCTAAATTTACATTTTGAAGAATATACCTCCTATACGAAACCAGATCTTCAGTCCAGTATAGGTTCAAGAAGCTAAAAATCTATAAATGGTTATTCTCATACTAGAAAAGATAATATAATAAGAATTATGTAATAAATATTTACTATTTGTATCTCAAATTAAAATGTTTTTTTTTTTCCAAAAGATAATTTTATGACTCTCCAACAATAAGCATTTTATACAAATAAAATACAAAAATAGAGTATCTATAGAAGAAGATAAATCAAGAATAGATATTAAATATTCTCAAAAACATTGAGAATCAAACCACCGGCTTTAATTTTTTCTTTTAACGATTAATTTCTAAAATGAGAAAAAGTCAAATTGTAAATCCTGAAATTTTGGAATCCAGAACTTAATCATCTTGAATAAGAATTTAGAGTTTTTTATTTGGACAAATCCATGTAAATATGTATATAAAATAATCTTGTACAGATTGAAATCACAATTCTGGACTGTCATTTCATAACTTCATTAGCACAAATAGTAATTTATCCAATAACCACAAAAAAAGCAACATAAAGTATATTGAATAAAATTTAATAATTAATATCATTAATATTCAATCTAAAACTGTAATTATAAAATAGGTGCAGGGCAATGGACAAGAAGAAGCTATAAAAAAAAATATGGTGGCTTGAAACTAGAATTGGCTCCAAACTTTCAAGAATACTGCTACCACAATTAAATCAAATCTAATTTAATTGATTATTCCAACTCAAGACTTAAAAACGGTATCAGTTATTAAGAATAATTTACATTTAAGATTATTTTCACATTATGAAAGTTTGATAATTCACATAATTCGATTCTGAAAATTTAAAGAGAAAAAAAAATTTTAAGTACCAACCTATGAGTTCTTAATTGTGAACATGGAGTTCGTTTTAAATATAATAATTTTTAGAAAAAGATGTATTTAAATTAATGAATTGATTAGAAAATGTATTAATATTTAAATTTCATATTTGATTACTATATATTTCGAAATTATCAGGATTATTACCGATTCCAATATATATATTTTTATTCTATAAATAAGGAACTTGCTGGAAATGAATTACTTTAGAATTAATTGTGATTAAGAAAAATAATTGTAAGTAAAAAATCTTGGAAAATCGAAAGTTTCTTACATTTTTAATTGTGTATTCATAGAAGTTCCTGAGGGGAAACTTTATATAGAAAAGCGAGTTGATATTTTGTATCTGATCTCATATCGTATCGTGTTTTTTTTTTTGTGTGTGTTTTTTAGCCAAGAAGAAAGCCTACTGTATATTCCAAAACATGGGCACTTGCATATAAACGTTAAATTATTTATTTTGAAATTATAATAGTAAGCGGATGAAATAATATAATTTAAGCTAATCGATCTTCATTTTTTTTTGTCTTGCTATTTTATTTAAAAAAAATATTTTAGTGTAATCTCAGATTATATATTAAAATTTATTTTTTTTTAAACTGAGCGGAATACTTCTAATTTTTAACGCTTTTCTTAAAATGATTCTTGAGATTTTAAATGTTTATTATATGCCGGGCCGGAACCAAGGGGGGAGGGGCAAAAAGGATAATATTTCAGTTTATAACACTTGCCCCCGGAGGCAGAATTTAGAGGGCAGTTAATTTCGCATTTATTTTTAGATTAAATCCTTATTACTTAGCCTAAAACAAATATTTGAGTACTTTTCCATTTTTCAATCACTCCATTGTTATTCAGAAAATGCTTTTTCATTTCAAATTCTTCGAAGCCCATTATTATTGTGTTATGGGAGGTTCAGTTTTTTAAAATGGTAACAATTTTAAGATTCCGCGCTCGCGAATCACTTTTTTTTTTTAACTTTTCAGATCTTGTCGATGTTGGGGTTGATTATTTTATTATCGGTGGCGTAGTTTTTAAAAATACTATCGATTTTAAGACCCTACGCTTATATATCGATTTATTTAAACTTTTCGAATTTCTTCGATATTAAAATCGATAGAATTTTTAAAAACCGTGACTAAGATAAGGTAATACTAGACCTCAGTATCTGATCTCTTCGATGTTGAGGTCCACATCTCAATATACAAGAAATCAGAAAAGGGTAAACCTTTGGAATTGCTACTAACGACCGTTAAGAGGTCTAGTCAAAGAATTACACTACCATAAACGAACTTATATATATATATATATATATATATATATATATATATATATGTATATACTGTGCCAATTGTCTTTTTAATTAATAGATTTCATATATTTCACTATTCTCTGTGTAAATATCGCATTATTTTTATTTTCAATTAATTTTTACATTGTTATTTCATTTATTTTATTTTACTTTTATGTAATTTAGTGTTATCTTTTTCTTTTTATACTTCATACTTTTTTATCTTACTTGTATTTTCTGTTTTTTATCATTTATGTTACTGGTACTGCCTCTGTCTCTTTTTTCATTGTTATTATTTTGTTTTCCTTTTAGCCCTGAAGATGGCCTAAAACTTAGGCCGAAACGTCGGCACAATATATATAAGTTCGCTTATGGTAGTGTAATTCTTTGACCGCACCCCCCGACCAACTTCTCCCTTTAAATATAAATATACGGTCAACAATAACTCCCTCCGTTAAGAGGTCTAGATTTTCAGACCAGACTATACTTTCACCCACTGCGCATGCGCAATTAAATCCTCAAACAGACGGATCCTTCTCAGTTGGAACGCTGGTGTAGGGTTAGGTCAGACTTCCAGCCTATTTAGGAAGGGTATTGCAATGCTAAGAAGACTCTCTACAGAGGAAAAAGGTTAATTTGATCCATGACCAACTCATTCGGGTTATGCTATTAACAATTTCGATCCAAGGACCAAGTCAGGAACTGCGAACCATCATACGCCAGGGAGCGGAAGAATGATAAGCCAGAGGTGTAGTAATGATAAACGATTGCTGACAAGTGGCGCATCCGGATTCGTTGAAGCTCAACGCCGCCTTTTCATTAGAAAATGAATGCAAATTTTCTAAAACTTCATGGACGAAAATCTTTTGATCCTTAGTGTTACACATAATTGGTAAATTTTTTTCACAACTTGGACTAAACTTCCCACATCCGAAGCTAATAGAACGTTGGAGAGATTGGCCATGCTATTTAAACTTAAAGATGGTGTAGGAAAGAAGGCGGTGGGGACAAAAGATCTATTCGGTAAAAGGCGGGAAGTCTGGCCTAACCCTACATGACTATTCCAAGTGAAAAGGATCCATCGGTTTGAGTATTTAATTGGGCATGCGCAGTGGGTGAAAGTATAGTCTGGCCTGAGAATCTAGACCTCTTCAAGGTCGTTAGTAGCGATTCCAAAGGTTTACCCAATAACCCAATATTAGTGGACTTCAAATTAATATTGAAGAAATTTGAAATTAAAAAATGTTTCTCTAAATAATGATGGATAAGTTGAAAAATGGAAAAGTATTCAAATCAAATCAACGGCTGACTACTTTTTTGTAATCAGGCATAAATCTTAAGCATTTCTTGTACTTCACTAACGTTGCGTATTTTCTCTTGAAAACTACTCTTCAAACCATAAAAGTAATTCGAGCATTGCTCATCTCTAGTCTACGTATATTGTTATTATCAAGAAAAGGACAATTTTAATGTATCAGATGTGTTCAGTGTTGTGTGCCCTGGAATCCTAGAGTTTATAGAAAGATTTTCGCGAAAATGAAAATTGTATCCTATATTCCGCTATCGGTATCTCAAAAATAGTTAGGGTTACAAAAAATATCTGATGTGGACAACGCATGACTTCTTTGTACGCCAATTAAACTATAAATCGGTGGCTCAAAAAGTGATCCTGAATTTGGTTACTAGTTTCCGAAGATTGCAGTATCTCAAAAACCACATTCGGCGTCGCGACATCCATCTATTGACACACACACACACGGAGGGATACTCTTGTTTCTGGAGGTCTCATTCCGTTATTACATGTCGTTTTCTTTCAGTAGGTAACAAGTTCCTAAGAGATTTCTTCGTGTTCTCTGACAACATTAGAACTGTCAATGTCACTAGATAAAGCATTGGAAATCGACGGTTTCGACATTTTAAGCAGAAGAACTTACTTAGCTTATATCTTATTCTTCTGTTGGAGAATTGTTGATCTCATAAATGGGGAGGAAAACCAGTATTTTACACTCAATTTTTAACACTTAAAACAAATAATAAAAATGTTTAATTGGATTGGAAACCAAATTGCGTTTGTAACCTTTATTACCGAAACATATGATTTATGTATTTAATTTAAATATAATTTTTGATGTAAGCTTATTATGACCTTCAAGTAAAGTACCGTTTTCGGCTCACGAATTTTAACCAAAATCTAGTAAATATATTCATATCGATATAAAAGTCCTATTTACCAAATTTAAGATGTTTTACATTATGTTTTAATATAATTTTTGATGAAAGTCTAATATGACCTTCAAGTAAAGTACCGCTTCCGGTTTTTCAATTTAAACCAAAATCTAGTATGTTATTTAAATCAATATATAAATTATAAATAATAAATTTGAGAAGTTTTGCATAGTATTTTAATATAATTTTTGATGGAAATCAATTATGATCTTCAAGTAAATTACCACTTCCGGTAATCAAGCAGTGACCAAAAAGAGAGGTTCACAACTACATTTTACAACAATCCTAAATACAAAATTTCAACTTTCTGCGACTAACCGTTTTTGAGTTATGCGAAATACGAACGTAGTACGTACAGACGTCACGACGAAACTGGATTCAGGGATGGTCAAAATGGATATTTCCGTCGAAATCTGAAAAGCGAAAATTTTCGCGATTACAATACTTCCTTTACTTCGTACAAGGAAGTAAGAAGAATAGATCTTTTTGTAGGAAATTGAACCACGTAAATTTCCTAAGGTGAAGCATAACGAGCTGTAAAAATATTAGTTTCGACCTGCTGATAATGTTATGTCTTTCAACTTTTGCTGTACAGCTGTATCGATATTTTTTTCTTTTTTCAGTAAGCGGAATGTACAGAAGCTGTTCTTCAAAATACTTTGTAATTTACATTTCTCTTTGACAGTTTTCTATTTTTTAAGCAATTGTTCGCAGTCACCCCGGAAAACATAAAAGTAGGGGCAAGTGCAGACATCTGTAGTGTGATGGTATACACTTGCCCTTACTATCATGATTTGTGGAGGCAGCTACGGACTAGAACATTAAAACAAAAATTATTTTTTTCAATACATTTATACTACACATCCCATTTTAATAACTCAATGAAGATTTTAAAATGTGAATCACGGACAAATGATTAAATCAGTATAATCAATTTCTCCGTAAACCGAACTATTTTACACTTGCCCTAAAACCGCTCTTGTTTAAATAATGAGTTTTCCACATACTTTGTATGTCTTTACCCCTTAAGGGGCAAGTGCGTACTAAGTACTATTCAATTAAATTATCAATCTCATCAAAATGGACGCCATTGAAACATAGGCTTGAATGTAATATTTAAAAATAATCGTCTAAGAAACATTTTTATAAAAAGAGACAAAATATAGCTTAAAAATTTAAATTTTAGTCTTGCAAAGTAAAACTTTTTAAAATTTAGTAAGAGCTTGCTCCACATTACCCTACTTTATTTTAGAAGAGTCAATTTTTAAAATAAATGGCCCCTTACAATGGTCTTATTTCTTACTATTACTACAATGATTATTTCTTATTTTTGCACATTTAACATTCGCTGTTTTTACTTCCTTGTACGAAGTAAAGGAAGTATTGTAATCGCAAAAATTTTCGGTTTTCAGATTTCGACGGAAATGTCCATTTTGACCATCCCTGAATCCATTTGACTAGTTTCGTCTTGGCCTCTGTATGTACGTTCGTTCGTATTTCGCATAACTCAATAACGGTTAGCTGTAGAAAGTTGAAATTTCCTATTTAGGATTATTATATAATCTGGTTGTGAACCTCCCTTTTTGGTCACGGCATGATTACCGGAAGTGGTACTTTACTTGAAGGTCATAATTGATTTCCATCAAAAATTATATTAAAATACTATGGAAAACTTCTCAAATTTAGTATTTATAACTTATATATTGATTTAAATAACATACTATATTTTGGTTTAAATTGGAAAACCGGAAGCGGTACTTTACTTGAAGGTCATATTAGACTTTCATCAAAAATTATATTAAAATGTAATGTAAAACATCTCAAATTTGGTAAATAGCACTTTTATATCGATATGAATGTATTTACTATATTTTCGTTAAAATTCGTGAGCCGAAAAGGGTACTTTACTTGAAGGTCATAATAAGCTTAAATCAAAAATTATATTTAAATTAAATACATAAATCATATGTTTCGGTAATAAAGGTTACAAACGCAATTTGGTTTCCAACCCAATTAAACATTTTTATTACTTGTTTTAAGTGTTAAAATTGAGTGTAAAATACTGGTTTTCCTCCACATTTGTGTGTGTGTGTCAATAGATGGATGTCGCGGTGCAGGGTGTCGTTTTTGAGATACTGCAATCTTCGGAAACTAGTAATCAAATTCAGTATCACTTTCTGAGCCACAGATTTATAATTTAATAGGCTTACAAGGAAGTCATGTGTTGCCCACATCAGATATTTTTAACTTTATTAGCTCTATCTTAAATATTTCTTTAGCTGGGGTAATTTTATTTTTAATATTCAATTTTGACAGTTTTATTTATTTAAATTTTACCCTTTTTACATTTCAAATAGCTAACTCATTAGAGCAGGGCAATAAGAAATGGAGAAATAAGATTCTTCGTATGCAAATATTGAGTAATGGGATAATAATGTTACATATTTGATTAATATTGATGTAAAATTGGTAGATAAAAATAACTTGAAAATGGGCAAAGATAAACCCGAAACGCTATAAATGGTTCAATAAAATTGATGAAGTTTATAAGGCATAATAATTTCCTGAAATATAATAATTTAAAATTCTTATATATATATATATATATATATATATATATATATATATATATATATATATATATATATATATATATATATATATATATATATATATATATATATATATATATACCCTTATGGAAAACTTGAAAGTGAGATTTTGAACTCATTTAGAAGAATTTATTTTATCTTTTAGATACAGTCGAACTTTTTTTTTAGGAACCTTGAATTGTTATTAGAAAACAATATTCTGTATATCAAACAAAAATTTCCCTTAAAAAGTATATAAAATGCAATTCTGATCAAAAAGAGCCCTTAGTTTACGTACGTAAGAATGGGTAATAATTAAATAAGAAAAAAAAAATGTTCCACTGGTTTGTAAAGCAATGGAAATTCAGGGAAGATCTTGTTCCAGAAGAAATATAGGAATATCTAACTTCTCTAAATCTCTTTGCTAACAAAGAGTGAAATTTTAATTTTACATTCGTTTTAACTTTGTCTTTCTTGTTGTGAACATTGCTCCTAAACATGAGTTTGGCAATGAATTATACATGAAAGCTATTTTGTACGAAAAACACGAAAAATAAATCTTTATGTATATGTGCAAATTTTTAGCACGTCCTTATTAAATTGTAAATGTATATTTGTAAAAAATTTGCAATCACAGAGGTAATTTTGTACAATTTTTCAAATAAGTGTTATTGATCGTTCAGTTTTGTTTTTCTTCAAACCTAAAAAATTGCCTTTGATATTTCTTTAATCCTCAATAATAACTGTAATTGTTTTTAGCCTGAAAAGGGTGAAAAATTGCAATCTTTCTATTTATCGATTTTTTTCCAAGGAACTTTCATGTGTGATATATAGAGGTTTGACTGTGCTTTCATTCCATTTATATATTCTCGAAGTTGCCGAAACGGCATAAATTTAATAGTTTCACAATATTTTTGTTTAATTTAGACGCTGCCGTGGCCGTCTCCTTTCTCATAAATATTTGCAAATTTAGGATCCTATTAATTTTTACTATTTTTCTTTTTGGTTTTAACAATGGAACAGGAAAAACTTGATGTAATGAAACAATGTGAGATATGAGAAGCCTACATTAGTAACCTTAATAAGGGTGTGGACTGCAAAACTCCTAACTTCCTTTTTTCGCATTTTATAATAATAATAATAATACTTTATTAATCATAATCATTTATATAGCTAATTAAACATTAATAAACAAAGTATAAATGCAATGGCCTTACGCCGCCTGCCTGAGTTCAGTATTATATATATATATTTTTTTTTTTTTATTGAAATTTACAACTGTATTACATAATACAACAAGTAAATGGGAATTTGAAGTACAAGACAGGAGAATTACTTGTGAAGGAGCCACCCATTGGTAGCACTTCAATGTCTATTTTAACTTAGAAGGTCCCGTGGCCATCTTCTTTTCAGACGCCTCAGAGGATTATCAGGAATACATGGGGATGAAAGGCTACGAATAAGAGGGTTGGTATGGGCAAGGAGTTTGGAATTAAAGGACGTATATCTATTTCGGACTAAATCTGCAACGAATGGGATATTGAGATCTTTGTGGATAATTTTATTTGTGACAAAATAAGGAGCATTAAGGATTTTTAGAAGGATTTTGGATTGCAAGGATTGGATGCGGGAGGAATTTGATGGTTTAGTGCTACCCCAAAGCTCTATCCCGTATGTCCAAATAGGCCTGATAATGGTGATGTAAATGAGCTTTTTGTAGAAAATCGGTAATTTGGAGCGTTTGTCAAGTAAGTGTTGCAGTAATCGGAATCTTCGAGCACTTTAGTATTATATATAGTTTAATACAAACAAAATAGAGAAATACAAAATAAATAAACCCTTTTAAATAAAAATACTAAAAAGTAACAGACTCTAGAATAGAAAAAAACACAAAAATAAAATAGTTTATCACCTAAAAAACAAATGATCCATCACAATAGCTTAGAAACAGGTAAAACAATAAAAAATAAAATAAGAAAAAATACAGAAACAAATTTATTGGAGGAGATCTGAGACCCACTCATTATAACCTGGAAAATAGTTGTTTAAATGATCTATAGATTGGTCAGTTATGAAAGTCTCCAAAAGAATAAAAATATCAAAACCTGTTATTAAATTAATAAAAAGAGAATCATTAAAAGTTTCTATTTCAAGCCTGAAATATTATAACAAATGATGGAAATATTGTCCAGATGCAAGGTGGTAGTCCTACAGACTGCGGTGATCCTCAGGATGACTTGGAACGGGAAGTTGAAGACTTGGGTGCTTCATTTTTTAGTTGATATCATTATTATTATATCATATTTTCATTCTTTAGCCTACATTAGTAAACTTAATAAAAGCAAATAAGGGTGTGGACTGCAAAACTCCTAACTTCCTTTTTGCACATTTTATATAAAATGTGTAAGTAGTTTTGCAGTCCATGAGTTGTTGAAGTGAGTTTTGCAACAACTAATGATTTTTAAATGTAAGAAAACATAAAGGATGCGATCAGTTTAGACTCTTCATTCTGACAGTAAACACATATCATTAATAATAACTATCGCTATCTCAATTTTGACGAAAATGGAAATAAGGAGTTTTGCAGTTCACACCTTTATATTCTAACATTTACTGACCATAGACGAACAGATATTTTAGACGAGCCACAGATTTTTCATTGAAAAACGGTATAAACATCGAGCCTCGCCTGTACATTAGCAGGCAATAACAAGTTAGAACTACGCTGATTTGGTCTATTGAAAAACCCGTGGGGTTTGACCCATCTAAAATATCCGTTCTTAAATTATATTAATTTGTTGTTATCTTCTGCAAAAATTTAACGAATCTTCATCTTTAAATACATCAATAATCAAGAAGAAATGGATTTTAGATAAATATCGGGTTGTCCGGAAAATAATAATAAAGAAAGATTTAAAACTGTTTTATTTAATCAAAATAGTTTCCACTACTATCAATAAATTTCTGCCTACTTTTCCATTCTCTCGGAATAGAATTTTCTATCTTTAGAATTGATTAACTCCAAAAACGCATTTTCTTATTTCCTTTGTCCATTAAATTTTTTGTCACGTAAGTAGTGGTCCAGGTGTCTAAAAAAAATGATAATCAGGCGAGAGGTCCGGAGAGTAGGGCAGATGTGGCAGAGGTTCATATCCAAGCTACAACAGTTTTTGTGACCTAAAACATGGTCAGGCGTTATCGTGCAAGAAAATGAGCTCCTTCCGATTTACCAAAGATGCCTTCATTATAGCCAATATCTGATGCATTGCATTAATTTGGTTACAATACAATTCGACATTGATGGTTTCTTCAGGATTTAAGAAGGTGTAATGTATGTATCAAACCAAATTAAGCCCACCAAACAATAACCATCACCTTTTTTTTTGATGAGTTGGGGCTTTGGAAAATATTGTACTGCTTCTCCTCTGTCGAGCCACTGTTCAGAACGTCTACTGTTATCGTAAAGTATCCTTCCTTCATCACAAGTAACAATTCTGGACAGAAAAGGGTCGTTTTTGTTTCAGCAAAGAAGTGTAGCACAAACTTCATAACGCTGGTTTTTTTAATGAGTGGAATCCAACTTTCAAGATTTTTTACCTTTCCAATCGCCTTGAGGAGGTCATCAACGGTCGATTTGCTAAGGTTAAGTTTCCCTACAAGTTCTCTAACAGTTGTTTTGCGGTTTTCTTCCACCAAAGCCCGCAGGACATCGTCATCAAGAGAGGAAATGGTTCCACGACCTTCTTTGTCTTAAAGGCTGAAGTCTCACTCCCGAAATTTTTTGAACCACCGTTGAACAGTGCACTCATTAAGGCTGCCCTCGCCCCAGACTTGATTGATGTTTCTGGCCGTCTGAACCCCGTTCCGGCCGAGTTTAAACTCATAAAACAAAATTATATAAAAATCACGCGTTGACATCTTAGTAAAGACTGAATTATTTCTAAACAGTGAAATGCTACACAGGTAAACAAACATTATCATTTGGAAGAGGATTAATAAGTGTTGACATTCATACAAATGAATAAGTCTGTAAACGTAAACAGTTTGTTATATAGAGGGGTTTTTAAAGAAAACTCAAAACCCTCCATTATTTTCCGGACAACCCAATAAATTTATTAAAAAAACAAAAAGCATTTCTAGAACAGGGAAACAATAACAAAACTAATCTATGTTATAAAAGAAATATATAATTTGTAAATACAATTATTATTATTAACAAAATGCTTCAAACAATATAAATTATGTTTATTTATAGAACTCGTGTTCAGATTCGTCCTTTTTAATATTGTTCTTATAACCTTTTTCAAAATCTTTCGCAAGGACGATATAACGATTTTCCCTAACAGCATGCATTCCAGCCTGAAACAAAAACGGAAAACATTCATGAAATAACTTAAAAGATCATAAACACACCTGCTAGATTATATCAATGGTCAACATCACAGATTTTGTAAGTGTAAATTTTATAATTTCGAGTAAACAAATTTTTTTTTAGGATCTAGAGATTCAATATTATTAATTTATTTTTATTGGGTAACTTTGATATTATTATAACACTAGTTGTAAACAGATACGTAATGTAGATTAGACATCTCCCAGCAGTTTCCAACTATTTAGGGATTGATAAATTATTTGCCACTTCTATAAATTTGTTTTATTGAAAACTAGTTTCGAATGTTATACATTCATCCTCAGGTCAAGGTTTAAATGGATTATATCAAACAGAAAAGTTTGTACTGGTTTCTTCTCGCATTGAACTAACAACTTGTTCAATGCGAGAAGAAACCAGTACAAACTTTTTTGTTTGATATAATTCATTTAAACCTTGAACTGAGGATGAATATATGTAATATTCGAAACTAGTTTTCAATAAAACAAATTAATAGAAGTGTCAAATAATTAATCAATCAATAATTAGATTGATCCTTCTATACCAACATGCGGATGCCAACTGATTATTTGTGCTATAATGATCGAATTGCATATACAACATCTGTGGACTTGAAAATTGAAATTATGCATATAAACAGAGATATACACAGTATAACAACTCCAATTATCAATTATTTATAGATATTTTTTACAAACTGATGTATTTAAAATTTGAAAGCATGGCAATGAATACTCCTAAAAAGATCAATACAGTAACTGTAATTCTAAAAGTTGTATTAAAAATTCTATATTTTTTTTTTTTTTTTTTTTTATTCTTACACGACTTTAAAAAATTTTCATCAAATACAGTTTGGTAGAAAAAAAAAAGAATAATAATAGAAGTTTTTTTTTTTTTTTTTTACATTTTTTGTAATAAAACCTTAAAAGTTGCTGAAAAAATATTTTAAGTTAATAGATATAATTATACCAGTCAGTGTTTCGCCAATTGAGGCATCGTCAGAAGTGAAAAACATAAGCTCACAAGTTTAATTTTAAAAAATCTACAATATTAGATAGTGAGTAAAATCGAGTAGAGAAAGGAATAGAAAATTATTAGAGGCTATATAAATTACTATAAGCAACAAGGTAACTGTTAATTATACAACAGATAAAAAAAATAAAGAAATCCATTATGTAGACATAATAAATAAAATAAAACTAGTCTGAACATTATTATCAAGTAGACTAATTTTACAATAAATAAATATTAGTTATAATAGAGAAAGGAATTTTAATATGATGATAATAATATTTAAAGTGAAATGTTTTGATTAAGAGTGTTTAAACATTATAGAAGCAGACGAGGTAATTAATTCAATAAAAATATTGAATTTAAATATATTAGATTTTTTAAAAATAATATTATAATATAACATATAATAATATGTTTGTTGGCATATTTTATTTTTTAAATTTCAGAAATATGTCCTGACGATGACATAACGTCGTCCCCACACGATAAACTTACGAATGTGAAAATCACTACTTTTCAGGAGAGCAAAAAAATTGTTACATTCTTCAGTGTAAAAAGCCTATTTTGATTGTTTAAATTTTTTTTTTTTTTATCTCATAGGTTTATGTGTAGTTATTGTTATACCTTCATAATAATATGCATATTTGTTAGTTTAACGTGATAGCTTCAGACTTTCAGGCAATTTTTCGAAAAAATGCAACTGTGATTTCAGCACTTTCTAAAGCCGTGACAGATTACCTTTACTACAGGTTATATCAACCAAAATACTATCGAAAAATAACAAAAACAAAAAATCTAATTTTTCACATTAATAAATTTAACATGGGACCAATGATATCCCCGAAACTTTGGCATTATTATGTTATGAACTTAATAAAGAAAGTTATTGGAAAGTCATAATTATCCATTCTTTTAAGCTAAAAAAAAAAAAAAAAAAAAAAAAAGGCAGACCTAAGATAGTATGTTTTACATCAACAGCTTAAAAAAAAGACTAACCAAATAGAAATTCTTTTAAGCTGTTGGTATAAGATGTGTTATCTCTGAGCTGCATTAATATGATGTTATTGAGTAATTAACATGTTGCGTGCGACTGTTGAATATGCTTAGATAAATCTGACCACGCCACATGCAACCTTTTAAAGTTATGTTTCAATGTTCTAATAATATCAATATTTTTATAATTTGTTTCTTTCTTTGACTTTGCTTAAAGGAATTATATATTATTATAGTGAAACCTTTGATCAGAAGGTGAGCTATGGTGTCTTATTGTTTTGTCCTTTAATGAGAAGTGTACTTATAGCAGCTAATACATAAAATATATTAATAGGAAAAAGATTACCTCTTGACAAATAGCATTGATGTCAGCACCGGACACCCTATCCGGCCTAGCTACATAATCTTCCAAGTCCACCTCCTCGGAGAGGTTCATCTTGGCAGTAATAGTCGAAAAGACAAGCCTTTTCTGACGCCTGTCAGGAAGAGGGAATTCAATCTTCCTGTCCAGCCTACCGGGTCGAAGCAGGGCAGGATCCAGCGTGTCTGCTCTGTTTGTAGCCATTATTACCTAATGGAGCGGGTAACAATTAAGATAATAATATGAACAATACTTCACTACAGTCTAAAACAATAATATCGAGACATAGAGAATGAATAACAGGACTAACCTTTACGTTCGTAGTTTGGTCGAAACCATCCATCTGGTTGAGCAGTTCCAATAGAATCCTCTGCACTTCTCTGTCTGCACCAGTTTGAGCATCAAACCTAAAAGCGATACAAACAATTATAGATTTAGCATAGAATAACAGATAAAACTATTAGATAAAGAAGTTCATAGAAGTAAACAAGCATGCAATGTATATTATTTGTATTTAATAGCTGACCCGAAATGCTTCACTATTGCTTGATTTAAATATATTTCAACAGTGTCAAACCAGAAAGGCATAAGCGCCAAAACAAAAAAAATTTTATATTTATATTAAAATTTTTTTATATTTTATATTTCCATTGAAAAAACAATCAATAAATTTAAAAATCGATTTTGCATTATGCTCAGAGAGTTGAAAGAACTATTACTTAAGAACTTTTTTCACTAAAAATCTCAAGTTCTTTGCTTTGCGCTTATGCCTTTCTGCTTTGACACTGTCGATATGTCGAATATGTCGAAATGAGCACAATTGAAAATTTGTTATCAATTATTGTATTTAGTTAAAATTAGACATTTACATAAACATTATTATTTTTATGGTTTGGACCACATAGATTGTAAATACTGTTCTATTCAATTTTAAGTTCATTACGATGCTTTTGGAAATACAATGTTTATAGTGATTCCATTTGGTATATATTAAAAAAAATTCTTAGTTTTCCAACACGTGAACATGCAGCGTATAATTGTCCATGAGAAAAACATGGATGCTCCTAATTCAACCAACATACTTACGATGATAGATCTTGCAGGGAAACATTCCTTACGAAGATCTACTCCAAGTAATGCATGTTTGGCCTTGAGATTATTACAACAAATTTTTATATTTTTATTTTACAACAATGAATTTTAATAAACAGCAAAACAGTTTTACATTTACACTCTATTTCTTTTTCCTACAATTTGATTCACAAAACAAGGCTTTTAACCAATAATTCCACACTTATTAAAAAGTTTGTATAGTCAACTGGCTTCTTCCAAGTGTATAGAGTTGCCATGGTTACGGCACGTGCGCGAGTTGGACAATTTTTATCTTAGGAATTGACTAATAATTTTTTTTAAAATAACACTTTAATAAAAAATTGGTAGATTTTATTATTGCTAAACCTTCTGGGGACCATGAAGGTGATACAGTTAATATTTGATATTTGGTAAAGATTGGTTCAACAGTTTTCGCGGTTAGCGGTTAAAAATGAAAAACGGGCAGTCTTTATATATAATAATGAGATATAATATTTATATAATTAATATTGTACATATTAATCAATAAACATTTTTAATGGCAAATGATATAAGTCAAAGAGGTCTCAAAAATAAAAAGCTTCTCAATGCAAAAATTATAATTTTAAACATACCATGTGTTTACAACTTTCAGATAGTAAATTAAATAAATTAACTTAGAAAAAAAAAAAAGAAGAAATTTTTAACCTTTTCGTGGCGATGGCATCTATTTCATCAATGAAGATGATGGCAGGAGCATTCTCTTTAGCGAGTCTAAAAACATCACGAACCATTCTGGGTCCTTCTCCAAGATATTTCTGAACGAATTCAGAGCCAACTACTCGGATGAATGCCGCTATTAAAACAGAAATTTTTCATTAGAAGTGTAAGAGGATTAATATTAAGGGTTTTATTGATAAATATAATAAATTTCAGTCAAACTAAATCAAAACATAATAAAAACAATGTTGTATAAAAAAGTTTTCTTGTGACCAGGGTTTGAAAGTCATTCTACTTCTAGAATTTGTCTTTTTTTAAAATAAGAGTTATAATAAAAATAAGCTCTTAAAAAAATAAAATAATATAAAAGTCAAGAATTATTTGCGAAAGATATTTCATTAGATCAAGAAAAATAGCTATTCAGAGATTTTAATTTTTCTGATCAAAGAATAAAAATCATTTCAAGTTTATAGCACTGCAGTTGAGATATTGAGATCTATTATCGAATTTTTGGAGGCGCAGTTTTTGTATAAGTTACAAGATAGTTTCTAAGATCATGCTATCGCGTATTTATTTATAATAACTTTTCCTATTTCTTCGATATTAAGGTACATTATTATTTATTTATACACCTTAAGATCACGGTTAGAAAGTTCTTTTTACTGTGTATTATATTAGCAGTAAGCAATATTAACAGTAAATAAAGAAGAATAAAGAATCATTCGCTATGATTCTGCCAGCATTGGAATAGCCATGGAATTAGGATCTAGAGTTATATTGAAAACTTCAATTAGCAGAACTCAAAATATACATTAGGAAGGGATTGTGTGGATACTATTTAATAGAGAAAGGAAATATAAAGCTTAATAAAATAAATAGAAAACTTAGGAAATATTGTCTGCAGACAGAAGACTAGAACCACTTTAAGATAGGCCTGAAAAAATAATGACTTAATGACTTGTACATCTAAAAATAAAACTTACCAAATTTTAAATACATTGAAATTTGATTAAAATAACTAATTTAAAAATAGCTATTGATAAATACCAGTTGTATGATGAGCAACAGCTTTAGCAAGCATAGTTTTGCCGCAGCCCGGCGGCCCGTACATTAGCACTCCTCTAGGAGGATCGATACCAATCTGACGGTAGAGTTCAAAGTGCGTTAGGGGTAATTCCACAGCCTCACGAATCTCCTGCTTTTGCATGTCCATGCCACCGATGTCTGAATACTGGACGTCTGGTTTTTCGTCTAAAAAAAAAAAAAAAACAGGATTATTAAGAGTAAATAAGTTAAACACAAACTGTGATGCTTCCCAGTGAACTGTGAAATTCGAGGTGCTTTATTTAATAAATTCGTCAATTTATTTAGATAAAATTCAAAATAAAATCAGAAACATAAAATGTTTTCAGTTGACATCCGCATGATGGTATAGAAGGATCAATCTAATTAGGGATTGATAAATTATTTGCCACTTCTATAATTTTATTTTTATTGAAAACTAGTTTCGAATGTTATACATTCATCTTCAGTTCTAAAAACACACAAAAATTCAAAAATAAGCAATTCAAAATACAATTTGGTAATATTATATGCATCAAATTAAATTTATATTATATTTAATTTAATATGTATAATAATACCAAACTGTATTTTGAAATTTTGTGTGTTTTTAGAACTGACGATGAATGTATAACATTCGAAATTAGTTTTTAATAAAAAACAAATTATAGAAGTCGCAAATAATTTATCAATCCCTAATAAAATGTTTTATTTGGTCGGCTTCGGATTAAATGTAAAATTTGGACTTGAAAATGAATTTGAATAATTTTAAAGGTTGTATCCCTGTTTGACAATGAAAAATTATTACCTAACTTTTTACACTTGCAATGGATTACCAAAAATAAAAACAATTAGAAAATACAGCACAGAAACAATAATTTCAAGTTTAAATAAATAAAATTCATATATTGGAATAAATATTTTACTCACAAACTTATTTTATAAAACAAAACAAAATAATCGAAATTATGGGAATAAAATGAATCCTGGCAACAATCCCTTATCTTTGTCGCTCCGTCCTCAACCTCAAGAGCAAGAGGCGAACTTATTACAAGAAGGTGAGTGCAAATAGTTTGAATTAAAACTTGGAGCTAATAAGCTATTATACCGTTCCATAAAATCCCTAGAATTCACTTAGCGACAGATAGAGCAAGCTGTGTAAGCCGAGAAAAGGCATAGAACTAGTATGTTCATGAGAGAGAGGTACAGACGGAAAAAGTTGGTAAAAGGAAGACTTTTTTGGAATTAGAGATGGTAAGATGGACAACTACATCAACCTTCCCAATATTTTGTACACTTATTTTATAACAGAAAAATGGAATTATTAGATTGAAAACTGTAAATTCCCGATGACTGGTTGTTTTTCAAGCATAATTCCCGATTTTTTTTTGTTAACACAAAAAATTCAAGCAAAATACTCAATCTTCAAGGCAGCTGGAAAAATGATAATAACAAGATAAAACATTAGTTTCACGAAAAAGGATCAGATTTCTGCCTCGGTTGTTTTGATTTCACGTTCAAGAAAACATGCCATGAAAATCGTTTTCTATTTAAGAAAAATTAATTTAATTAAAGAATTCGACAAATCTAATTTAAATCAAAAAGATTTAGCCGTGTCTAAAAACATGAAATAGGAAGAGAATGGAACAGAATCCTTATAAACAATAGATGATTTGAATGTGTCACAGACGATTCGTATTTTACATATTTTTAGTGCTCTTCTCAAGCGCAAGAAGAAAATTTTGAGCAAATAAATAAATCAAAAAATGGTGTTAAAAATACTTTTTGTTGCTTTAAGGAAAAAAAAAAAAAAAAAAAAAATTGATGTTTACATTAAACCAGGATGTAGAATTAGTTTTTTTTTTTTTAAATATGTGGTTTAAATAAATTAAAACAATGTTTTTTTTTTGTTTTTTTCTCTGGGCCTTAGTAGAGTGTTATAACGATGTTTTATTGTAGTAAGATATATAAGTATATCCTTGCATCTTTCCTCTACCAAGTTATCCAATCCCGCCGTCCATCCTATAATTTCGACCTCCTTCAATTCAAATCCTCTGTTCATTCTCGTCATACCCGTTCTCGGCCTTCAGATTTATATACAGCGGCCCAACGATCCGTAGCTTTCGACAGATCTTTTCTTGTCCAATCCTTAATCCTTATGGAATTCCATTCCTCGCTCCAATACTCTTACCACCTTCAAATCCCGCTTATTCAATCACTTATTTTCCATCCAGTTCCAAAAAACATTGTAAATAGATTTTCAATTAGAGTATTAATACCAATTTCATATGCTAGAAGTTATTGCATTATGACTTGTTATAATTTTCATTTGTATTTATTTATTTATTGACTTTTATTTTATCTTTTTTTAATTATCTGCTAACGCATAGTTTCCTATATCATTTACTCTAAGGCTCTGGAGCCCACCTATCATTGCCTGTAATTGTTATTCTAAAGAGACTTGTTCCAGAATAAATAAAGAGTTTATTATTATTATTATTAAGATAGATGAAGTGATGTCGGTTCTGGTCAAACACAATATTTACAAACAGATCTGATTTTACCATGGCAAACCATTACTGCTGCCATCCTATCTCATTAAATTATTTCTTACATTTTTATTTTATTATATTTATTTTTTCATAAGATGTTGATTATTAATATCTATATTCTTCTTGCAAATACTAATTGGGTTTATCTGTTTAAATATACCTGGATGGCACTGATTACCAACATGTTTTGTCACATAAAATAAAACAACCAACGAATTGTATGCAATAAAAAAAATAAAAAAATTAATAAAAAAAAATCAAGGATAAAAGCATTTCATTGTTACCTGCTTGAAGCATCGATATGGAGGAATCTGCTTCTGGCGGTAGCACATCAACAAGGGCATTGCTATGTTTATGGAGAGCAACACTCGCCGAAGGTTTCAATAATTCTCTATCAATAGTCGATAAGATCCTCACATAATAATTAGAGCCTGTAAAAAATTATTACGTCATTATGCATTAAAAATGCACAGTGAAATATATAAAATTTAAATTAAATATAGAAAAATTGCTTACAAGGGCACCTTACACAGTCAATAATCCTGCCAATAAGCTAAAATATTGACAGTATCACTGATCATATAAGGGCGATATTTTAATATCAGTCCGTCAGTACTTGGCAACGTCTCTAATAGGAGAGGGTCAGACAGAGGTTGAAGATGCAGTTTGAAGGCACCATTTTTTGTTTTTTCTCTTAATACCTCAGGAACGATCAACTTTAGCAAAAGGTACTTAATATATTTTATATAAAATTAAAGTACATAAAATTTTCTATAAGAAAGATTCCAATAGTTTTTTTTATTAAGCCAGTAGAATGGGAGATAGAGGGGGGATTGCATAATGTCAGAATTTAGACATAAAGTTAAAATTGCTCAAATTTTTTAATGATTAAATTTAAGAAGTTGGTCGGGAGAGGGAGAGGTCAATGAAGAATATGCCTATTAGTGTATCCTTCTTCACTGACCGTATCCTCCTCTGATCAACTACTTCTTAAAATTATATTTACGAACAACTGAATTTACACCAATTTGAATGATTACAGATAAAATTGTAAATTCTTAAAAGAAATTTAATGCTCTACAACTTCATTTCTCTTGACTTTTTTGTTGGACGAAGGGCTGCAGGGTTATCTAGTCAAATAGGGCAAAAAAAAATGAGGAAACTTTTGTTTTGGTGAATTTCAAGCGTGAATATATATCAGAAAATATGCAAGATAGCAAAAAAATGAATAAAGTAAATCTTATGGCACATTTTGTCAGCTTTAAATTTGTATAGAGTGATCTCATCTCTTGGATCCATCGTTTCCGAAATATAAAGGAAACACTGAATAACTGTACAAAAATTCAGAGTTATATGACTATTTTTTTTTTTTTTTTTTCAATTTTTCCCTTGTATTTGTCATAGGTGTAAGATTTAATGTTGATATATTCAAGGTATTGTGCATGTTGTGGATATGATTTAAAATAAACCAGGGTCCTTTAAAACAATTTCTAAGGATTATAAATTGAAGTGTTAGTATTTTATTTATGTGGATATGTTTTGCTGGACTCCGAAGTTCTCTACGTAAGTCCTAACAGTTATTTCATAATGTCAAAAACATGAAATTTACATTAAATCTTATAAAATTAATTCTATAGTAAACCATGATGTTTTTGATAATTTTAGAATTTGATCCTATAATTATACAGCCTTGGCCAAAAATATTAGGCTCCCACAATTTTAATTAAAATAAACTAAAGAGAAATAAAACAAAAAAAAAAAAACCTCAATCTATATATATAAAAATCTGGTACAGTGCACGCATCATACGACTTTCCCTTGCCGTCCTATAATAATTATCTTTTTAATATAATTTTAAAGAGTTTACATAAACAATACTTGAAACAAGCTCAGCAGCATTCACTTCTTCTCCCACTTAAGTACAATAAAGCAGTTTTTTAAACAATTTTAGTAAAACAATTCTGAACATTCTGAACTACATGTATATTTTAAGTTGGTCAATTTGAAAATATATTTTAAAAGTTTCGGTTTAGTTTCCATGGGAACATTTTGTCCATTAAATAATATAAAAGTAGAAATCATTAAGTTAATTTCTGCTTTTGTATTCTTAAATAACTTTATTACAGAGCGTATTGTAGACAACAGATTGGAGAATTGGTGGGATGAGGTTCGGTCGCACCCATCTCTTTTCGGGTGCGTTCTGTTAGCCATCTAGTGTCTTGTACTCCTCATAACATATGCTGTATCTTTGCTAATACTAGTCCGATTTTGATGATTCTTTTTTTGCTTTTTAGATAATTTAATAACCTTTCATAATATTCTATACATAATTTACTATAAATTGCATGCCTTTTAAGTTAAGCGGAAATAAAATATTCTTTTCATCATAACTTTTTCCCCTGCATTTTTTCGTTAATATACTACACACATTAAAAGTTAAAGACCTTTAAGAAGACATTAGGCAAGTTTTATCAAAAATCGTTGGAGCCATTTACGAGAAAATTGTAAAATTCATGACACAATAGATTAGTCTTGGTTATTAGTCCGATGCGTTGAATCTTTGTTATTACTGGTCCGATTTTGATGATTCTTTTTTTGTTATTTAGATAATTTAATTGCCTTACATACAATTCTATACATAATTTACTATTAAACGCATAATTTTTAAGTTATGCGCAAATAAAATATTCTTTTTGTCATAATTTTTTCCATGCATTTCCTCGGTGATGTACTACATAAATGAAAAGTTAAAGACCTTTATGAAGAATAAGACAAGTTTCATCAAAATCCTTACAGCCGTTTTCGAGAAAATTGTAAAAAAGTGTAAAATTGATTAAATAAAATGGCACTTTCGGTCACTTCTTATATAGGTAAAGAAAGGTAAAAATTCAGCCTGCATATGTTTGTGTTCGCAAAATTCAAAAAGTAGCCAGTCGATTTTGATGCTATTTCCCCATCATTTAGAGAATTTCTTCAAGAAGGTTTATATGCATTAAATTTTTCGAAATGCTCCCAATAAGGTGAGAAATGGGGAGAATATAAAAAAAAAAAAAAAAAGGTAGATAATTGAAATAGTTGCCATGACAAATTCAAACATGTGAAACCAAGTTCAACACGAAAACATTTTAACAAGAGTGAAATTATTTTGTGAAAGCGTCATTTGTTAATAAAATTGGAGATAAAGGAAAAAGTGTAAAAACATAAAGCTTCATTGCCATTTTGACAAATTTATTATCATCATGATCCTGTTCCTACAAAAACGTCTAAATGAAATGAGACAAATTCTATATAATGCAGCTAATTACCAAGAAAAATTTTCACCCCTTCGGCCTTGGAATATTTAGTCAAACTTTTTTTTGGTAACCGTTTGTTTTGTTGAAAGTACTATTAACTCCCTTAGTGCCTTTAGAAAATGTTTTCAGAATTCAAGTTTCGACTTATAAATATTAAAGAAATATGGCTTAATTAAAAAAAAATATTTTTTTTTTCTGATAATCTACGGTTATTTAAACAATAAAATCAAATTTAAAATAGTACTAGTTTTACAATAAAAAAAATGATTGTTTTGTGAAAAACATATTTTTTTCCTCTTTTTTCATTCCACATAACCACAGCAAAGCAAGCCAAGAAGATATGTTTCCTCGGTGAATCTATGATCACTATAACATTTTTATTTACTTTCCCATTAATTTCATATAAAATGTGCAATATAAAAATTGGGGAAAAAAAAGTTGAATTTAAATATATATTTTTAGTTCCTTGTACAAAGTAAAGGAAGTATTGCAATCGCAAAAATTTTTGTTTTTCAGATTTAGACGGAAAAATCCATTTTGACTAGTTTTGTCGTGGCGTCTCTACGTACGTACGTTCGCATCTCGCATAACTCAAAAAACAGTTAGCCGTAGAAAGTTGAAATTTTGTATTTAGGATTGTTCTAAGATGTAGTTGTGAACCTCCCGTTTTGGTCACTGCTTGATCACCGGAAGTGGTACTTTACTTGAAGGTCATAAATGATTGCCATCAAAAATTATATTAAAATACTATGCAAAACTTCTCAAATTTAGTATTTGTAATTTATATATTGATTTAAATAACATACTAGATTTTGGTCTAAATTGAAAAACCGGAAGCGGTACTTTACTTGAAGGTCATATTAGACTTTCATCAAAAAATATAATGTAAACCATCTCAAATTTGGTAAATAGGATTTTTATATCGATATAAATGTATTTACTAGATTTTGGTTAAAATTTGTGAGCCGAAAAAGGTACTTTACTTGAAAGTCATAATAAGCTTACGTCAAAAATTATATTTAAATTAAAAGAGAAATCATATGTTTTGGTAATAAAGTTTACAAACTCAATTTGGTTTACAATCCAATTAAACATTTTTATTACTTGTTTTAAGTGTTTTAATTGAGTGCAAAATACTGGTTTTCCTCCCCATTTGTGAGATGAACAAGTCTGCAGCAGAAGAATAAGATATTAGTTAAGTGGGTTTTTCCGCTTAAAATGTCGAAACTGTCAATTTCTAATGCTTTAACCAATGATATTGACAGTTTTATTGTTGTCATGGAACATGAAGAAATATCTTGGAAACTAGTTATCTACTGAAGGAAAAAGGACATATAATAACGGAATATGACCTTCATAAACAAGAGCTTGTGTGTGTGCCTGTATGTGTCAACAGATGGACGTCGCGACGCCGAGTGTCGTTTTTGAGATAGTGCTATCTTCGGAAACTAGTAACCAAATTCAGTATCACTTGAAGTCATGTGTTGCCCACATCAGATATTTTTTTTTAAAATGTTGTTCATAAAAGTTTTGTAAAAACTTTGCAGTATGATGATTAAGAACGATAAGAACAATAGTTTTGTCTTCTGATACACATATTAGCTTATAAAAGATAAACAAAAAACAAAATTGAAATGTACGAAGGTATTTAACTAGCAATTTTTTTCAAGAGCAATACCATTCAGGTACAGCTCGTTTAATATATTTTCATCAAGCCACAGGATTTGATGACCTCATTTATCATTTTTTGCAAAGAATTTAAAAGTTGTAAATCTTCTTTGTCAATTTTTTCCCACATTTCTTTCAAAAATGAAAATAAGTTCTCTTTCATTGTAGGTTATTAGGCTCACTTACTGCAATTTTTTAATTAGATCATAAGTGCACAATGGGATTGAGGTCTAGAAACTGAGGAGGCCCTTAATATTTTTTTTTCAAACCATTCTCCACTCGTGTATGGAACGTGAGTGGCTTCAAAGTTTGACTTAGTATTGAGCTGTAAATATTGCTATTTTATCTTTCTTTGCATATAAACATTTTTCCAACGCCCATAAAATCCGAAATCATAAATATTTCCTCCACCACGTTTTACACTTGGGACTAAACAATGTAACATTATATGCTTTAGGTGATAGGCTCCACTTCTCCCTTCTAACAAAAACGGCACCAAGGATTCCAAAAATCTGTACAACATATGATATTTTAACCATTTAACGACAGCATACTGCTGTAGAAGTCCACACCTTTCTGCCTGTTTTTCAAATAACGATGGTGAACTGCTACTGAAGTTGGACCTTGAAATAGTCTTACGTCATTCTAGAGAGCTTGTAGTACCTACTTCCGCTAATAGATATCTCAAAAATTCAGTTAATTCAGATCCTTCCCTAATTAATTCAGGGTTAATGTCTTCTGTTTCCTTTTTTTTTGGTAAATATTTTCAAGTACGTAAGATCAGTCACAAATCTTTTTTTCTGAGTTGCTAATTACCTATCTGATTTCTTATAATTATTATTCATAAAGACTTCCTTTAATTTTCTATATTTTTACAAAATTTTAGTTGGAATAAAATGATAATTTCACGAATTACCATCAGGAGAAAAATAATTAATTTTTGATTCTATTATAAATAACACCAATATTTCTTCTATAAACTGTATACTATACATGAGTAAATTATAACAAATGAAATAAGACATGACAAATTTGTTTAAAACTACTTGATTGAGCGGGCACCAAGCTACTCGTATAACATGAATAAATAAAGAAAAGATTATATATTTTGATATGCAATGTAACATCATATTTTTCTCAAAATTTTGAATATAATAAAATAACAATTTTCCGAATCTGTCATAAAAAAATTAAATCATTTAAAATAATAAATATTTATTTATATAATTGAAAAAAAATTATACTTTTTTTTTTACATTGTATGTCAGAATAATATTAGAGGTAGAAATTCAACAGCAATCGATTTGTTAACAAACTTTAAAATAGATCTTGATTCTTGGAAAAGGAACATTTTCAAACACATTACAAATGTACTGCATCTAGAAATGTAAAAACTATAAGAAAGTATGTTTGTATTATACCTCAGCATTTCACATAAAAATATTAATTCAATTACTCAATAAGTTGAAAAGCTAACCTCAACAATCGGCAACTATTTACAACTTGTAGGATGCAAGCGATTTGTCATTACTTTCAGAATAATGAAAGCTGATTGTACTTACACGAGTTAAAAAGTAATTGTAAATTTGGAAAGACAATTACAGTTATATAGAGGCTAATTTACATTTTAAACACTAGAAAGATAGTAAAATATGTTAGGAATTTTTTATTGGTATAACATTAATTATTGCTGATCTGATGATAGTACATTCTGTTCAATATTCTCAACAAAATCATGCATGACTTACCTGTAGTGCTACCAACGATTCCAGTATTTTGATCAACTGCTTCTAAGAATTGGCCAATAACTAAAGGAACACTCTGGATTCGTTTGACTTCTTCCTGAGCGTGTAAATATTCCTTCTTCAGATTACGTTGTTCATCTTTAATGTACTCTTCCTGAACTGCTAAAAATTCAAGCTGCCTTTGTAATTTCTGTTGACAGACGTAAAATTGTACATATTGAAATACAGATAATCTCAACACGAAAGCACCAGTGCAAATGAAAAACAATACTCTATTAGATACCTTAAACTTGGTGAATAAGTCACTACTATCGCTGTCATCTGACAGATTCTGTCCTAGTATGGTGCTTAGCTTCCCATCTTGACTGTTTTCTTCCTACAATAATCAAAAACAAAACCATGTCTTAAGAGACTATTTATTTTTCTGACTTAAGTCTTTGCCACAGCAATGCTTGGGAAGTACTAGTTAACCAATGAGAAGTGAATAACTTTAGCCCAAATTATTACAATAGTATTTACAACAAAAATAAATGCAAAATTACTTTCTCGGGTAGAACGATACCAATTTCATCCATCTTGCTAGACAAACTAAATTTTAAGCATAGTCACCAACCATAAAATGGCAGCGCTGATACGGCAGTGTTACCCAGTATCGTTTATTAATTTTTAATTTTATAATTAATATTGTTTTGAAACTGATTGTTTTTTGTATTTCTTCCTATATTATAAAAATTTAAATTAATTTTTAATTTAAAATGAATCTAATTGTTTCAAATAATTTTATTTTATTAAGTCAGTCCTATTATGTTTTCAATTATTATAGAAAGAATATAAAAATTAAAAAATAAATTAAAACAAAAATTATTACTTTAAAGCTTTTGTTTAAAGTTGATATAACTTATTTTGGCATTAATAGTTAATAACTGGGAGTTGTTTGGCATTTAACATTTCTATAATGTGAATGTATAATATACCTTAATAATATTAGACAGCCTCCAACTCTATGAAGGTCTAATACATATTAAGAAAATATTAAAAATATTGAATAACAAACAATTATAATTAAATATATTTTATTTAACAGAATAATAAATCTTGCTCTGATGAATTTTCTATACCGAGTATTTACTGAAATAATGTATTCCTAATGCTTAGAACTCATATTTACTATGTAGCTGAAACTTATAATGTTATATAATATCCATATTATTTAGTGAATAAAGCTGAAAATCATTGAGATCATTAATTGTATTATTATTTATTGATCTGTGATGTTTAATGACTGTTAAGTTGGCTAAGGTCCGTAGACAGGTAGTTTAGTTTAGTAGATCGGGTAGCAGTCATGAGAATGAGACGCTGTTTTATTACTGTCGGTGAAGCGAAATTTTGATTGTTTGGTGGTTGTCACAGTTATTTAACTCTGTCTTGTAGTAAGTCTACAATATGGCAGGTATCAAGTGATGTTATTCGTATTTTTTTGTGATTGTTATTGTATGTAAATAAGAATCACTATTATTATTAATTTAATAATTCAGATGTGGAAAAGCTACCTCTGCTGTTAGAAAATATGGATCTTCTTAAAGAAGACAATAAACATGCATTGGATTTGTTCAACAACATAATAACACAGCTTGACCAAGATGAATGCAACAGTATTGGTATGTATTATTTTTTAGCCTTCTTTCAATGATTATTGAAATATTACATTTTTTTTTGTTGATTTACCAGATATATGCCAATGTGCTAAGGATGTTGCGGCATTCCTTGGATGCGGAATTGTTGAAGTAGAAACTAAAGCTGCAGAAACATTAGCTGAGTTATGTAAAAATGAAGCCCCTCGTTCCACTTTGTCTAACAATGAGGTTATTGTCCCTCTTATAAATTTGTTGTCTTCTCCCAGTAAAGAAGCTAAAAATCAAGCTTGCCGTGCTATTGGTAATATATGTTTTGATAACAGTAAGTATTCATGTATTTTCCTTCAGTTGCTACTAATATATTCAGACAACATTTGCCTTGTAATTTGAATGTATTATTTTATAGATGATGCAAGAGCTTGTGTATTTGAAAACAATGGATTATCGGAAATAGTTGATGTATTAAGGTCCAGTTCTTTACCTGATTGTGAACAGCTTAGAACTAATGCTGCGGGCTGTTTGCTTAATGTCATAATGGCACAAGAATATGTTTACACAAAGGTATTTCCTATTCATTTATTGTTTGAATTTTGTAGACATCCATTACCTTTGTCTGGCTATGATATCAATTCACAATTTTTTCATTCATACATTTGATTTGTTTTATAATTGTTATGTTCACTCATAATATTAAATTTTATACCCTTAACCGTAAGGATCATTAGTGGTGAATAAATTATGTGTTACGTTTTAAAAAAACAATTGTCTAACCAGTTTATAGATACTGAAACAATGACATCGCAGCTTTGTTGTTGTTTTTCAAATTTTAATCAGAAGACATGTATATGCAACATTATCCCAAATCAAGTGTAAAATAAAATAAAATTTTTATATATGAGAACTAAATTTACCCAATTTGACTATCTGGATCGCACAGGTGATTGATTGGAGTGAGGTTCTAATTACTTTTGTTTTCCTTATAAATTATTTGATTCTTGATTTGATTATTTGATATTTTATTTATTTTCTATTCCTTGATGTTTGTTTATCTGAGTTAAATAGATTTATGTATCACTACCATGGCAGGATATATGGGTTAACCTATAGGTTCTGAACCTACTCTAGCCAGAGTGGAAACATTGAAATTTATGCATTAGTTGCCCACCATTTGATTAGCTCTTGTGATCCCTTTAATTTTCTTTTTAATTCAGTTGTTTATACCAAAATAACTAAACTAATGATGCTTTTTTATTTAACATTGATGAGTTATTTATTTATTTTTTTTTTTACATTTTCATTGTTTGTTTTTCTTTTATACATCACTACAAATTGAATTTATAAACTTTTATTCGTTGTTTGTAGTTTGATCAGGAATAATTATATTTAATTACTAAATTCAATTAAATGAATATTCTCTATTATGGAGATGAAAAAAATAAAGCATTTCTTTAGAGCATTTGAAAATCATTTGAGATTACTACGTTTCGATATCAAATTAAAGTATTGCTTTGAATAATATATATATGCATGTTGCCTTAGTTTAACATTGGTAAATTAATTTTCCGAATATTTCTGGAAGTATAAAGAAATATTTCTGATTTACAATACAAATTATTTATTTTTTTAGAGTTAAAAAAAAAAATAGAAATAAAATTTAAAAAGGATTCTGAAAAATGAGTTTCTTTTTTGGTATTTTTCTACTTTAGTTTCCATAGCAACCTTCAGATTACCTGTGCATGTTTTCTTCCTCCTCTGTGGTTGCTAGGGATGAATAATAGATATTCATTAATATTATTATGAATTGAGGTGTTCTCCGGAAGAAGGGCCCTTAGCCAAATATTTAAAACTGTTTAAAATAAACACGGAAAATGTTTATCAGTAAAATATACATATGCATGCATTTTTTTGAATTGAGACTTTCAAATAATAACAGAAACGGTTTTAACAAATATTATAACAAACTGTATATACCACAAAATTTTCGATTTAGTTTTTCTCAGTAGAATGATTTTTACTAAGGGCCCTTCTTCCGTAGAACGCCTCATTTGCTCTTATAAAATAACATACAACTTAATAATAACAATAACATTTTATCTTATCATCAGTTTTATTAAGTATAAAGCAAATATTTTTTCTTTTTAACATAAATGCTGATAAAAGTAAAATGCTATTAATACAAATTCAATATTTTCATTGATAATATTCATTCATTTATTTATTTTCTGAACTATCAATGTATTGTAATATCTCTTAAAATCAATTTAAACCTATCAATTTCTTCTATTCCATCAAACAAAGTTGCTTTATATATGAGTTCGAAAATTTTCTTATCATTGCCCTCCTATATTTATTCTCTCTTAACAAATTTTTCTCATATAATGGTTTCAATCAGAATTTTGTTGACGATATTCGATAGTCATCATCTCACAGCTGTTTTGTATATAAATAAAATGAACAGCTGTTTTGTATATAAATAAAATGGACAGCTGTTTTGTATATAAATAAAATGGACAGCTGTTTTGTATAGTATTTTTAAGCCTTCAAACCATGAAACATCTTATTCCACTTTTTGATCTGCAAATCAAATTTATCAGGTATATTTTGAATTATAAAATTGCCTATGCTACCATTAGAGTACTTCTTTCCAGATAAAGGTGGTCCTTTTTCTTGAAGATATGTCATTGTCGTTTCTTCATTGGTAATTTCTAAATTTTATTTCATTTTTAACAAAATAATTTTAACACCAATGCTCTAGGATCTGCTTTAAAACAACAGCCTCTCAAAAAGACAAACAATATCAGAAAACAAAGGTTAAGGCTGTTTATAGAGTACTGATATTGGTCGGAGGAACAAGTCCAGCAAGAGGGCCTTATTTTCGTTTTAGCCTACTCTTGGTAGAAGAAGAGGATGCTCCTAGATGTCTGAGAGTGAGATATTGTCTCTTATTTATTTGCCTTTTAGACTGTTGATGTGAGATGTGCTCTATTTGATCTGCATATATGTGACCTTATCTTTTTCTGTCCTGGTGATGCCTGAATTGACGAAATGTTGACTGGTTAATTATTCACCAGTTGTTTAGAGACTTGAGGCTTCATGTGTAGAATATTCCTTTTATATCCTAACAATCTAAGGGCCAAGTGGTAAATAACATTTTTAGAGTTCTGATAAAACTGAATTGAAATCAGCTTTGTCCACTTACTATAAGGCAGACGTGTATCGTCTCTTGGCACCTTTATCAATTCAGTTCTGAATCAACTATTGAGTTTATATGAATGGAAGAAGGAAATGTATCACTTTCCACCAGTGCTGCCGATAACCCGATAATATAGAATACAATCTCGTATTAAATAATTTCTAATTTATAGGGAAGTTGATATATTATAATAAATTAATTTGTGAATGACACTTTCCCTTTGATCTATAACTTTATATTTAAAAAAAAAAAAAGCATTTTTATAACATTGGTTACGACGTTTCGAAGTACTTCTTCGTCATCAGGATATATACTTTCTACAATACAACATAAACTATTAAATACACAAATATTAACACCTTAATTTACAATATATTTAGTTACTATTTTAAATATTTTTTTATTACCTTTAAATTACATGATTCTTTCCCCATGTCCCGACATCTATATAATTTTACTTTGTCAATCCTAGCTGGTTTCATTATTAAAAAATTATTTGTGGAGTAACTTTCCTGTTCCATCTTTGTTACATACTCTGTAATATGATTGGAAATGAACCTTTGTACCAATCCCTGTTGTCATATTTAAATATATAGAATATAATAGTAACAATAATTGGAAAACAAAAATAATAGTAAGTGTGAAGAGAATGGATCGGGAGGTATATGACAACAGGGATTTGTATAAAGTTCATTTCCAATGATATTACAGAGTATGTGATAAAGATGGAAAAGGAAAGATGTCGGGACATGGGGAGAGAACCATGTAATTTAAAACATTATTTAAAATAGTAACTAAATATATTGTAAATTAAGGTATTAATATTTGTGTATTTAATAGTTGATGTTGTATTGTACAAAGTATATATCCTGATGATGAAGAAGAACTTCGAAACGTCGTAACCAATGTTATAAAAATGTTTGTTTTATTTTAATATAAAGTTATAGTTCAAAGGGAAAGTGTCATTCACAAATTAATTTATTATAATACTTATTATTTGGCAGTCATTTCAAGTTAATTCATCATTTTTTTTTAATTAATGAAAATATTATATACCATTATATGAATATCGATATACTAACAAAATATTAAAAATATATTTCAATATCAAAGAAAATATTTATAATGGAGGGAGTTATTGTTGACCATATATTTATATTTAAAGGGAGAAGTTGGTCGGGGGGGTGCGGTCAAAGAATTACACTACCATAAGTGAACTTATGTATATTTTGTGCCGACGTTTCGGCCTAAGTTTTAGGCCATCTTCAGGGCAGAGAGGCGTGTGGTCAAGCACCAACTCAACTCAGTTGGCGCTTGACCACACGCCTCTCTGCCCTGAAGATGGCCTAAAACTTAGGCCGAAACGTCGGCACAAAATATACATAAGTTCGCTTATGGTAGTGTAATTCTTTGACCGCACCCCCCGACCAACTTCTCCCTTTAAAGAAAATATTTATGATGAGTTATTTCAAAATTTCTTTCTTTCATTTATTTTTAAACCATTCAATTTTTTTTCTAAAAATCTGGTAGAATCTTTAGAACAAATGTATCAATAAATATAACGAAAGGTTGATTTATCAATAAAAATTCTTTGGAAATAACTGATTGAACATGGATGATTTTATATCCGAAAACTTCATGTTTTTGACATTTCTTTTTCTCAGAAATTGAAATAGCTATATATTTAAAAATTTCACACCTTACTTTTAATGATATTTGAATAAAATTGACTCAAGAATAATCAATTTCACCGACTAGAAACCATTTCTTATTGAAAAAATAAAAAGAAAAAAAAAATTGGTGTAAATTTCATGATTCAAAAAAATGTTCTTGTTATAATTTAAAATCCATAAAAATATCCCATCTGTTTCTATCTAAAACTATTGCTGATTAACATAAAAGTTTGAAGTCAATAACTTTTATAGTTTTATTTAAAAAAGGAACATTTGTATAAAATTAATAATAAAAAAACAACTCTGTATTATAAATTATTAAAAACTATTGGCTCGCCTGTATTCACGAGTACAATAATAACTTTGTTATAGCTGTCATAAAGATATGAAACATTTATCAAAATATTTATTCAGTGTTCAGTTATAGTTTAAGAAAAAATAAAAAATTGTTTTTTCATAATTTTTTAGTGTTTTTTTTAGATATAGTATCGATATAAAGATTAATAAATTGGCACACTCACGTTCACCTAAATCTTCAGAATCCCAATTCTACACTAGCGCTCCACAGATAATGTAATTAAGCCTTTTTACCCGATACCAGAAAACTATCCGAAATCAGGTAATAATACGTGTATCGACAGCACTGCTTTACACCGTTATCCATAGCGAAAATTCAGTTTTTCCTAAAATGTCACTTATCGCCTTTATGCACTTGACTCTTTAATTATTCTGTGTCTCTTGTTGAGTTTTTGCTCCTCCGTGTTAAAAAAAAATTGGTTATAGATTGTAATTGTTTTAACTGTTTCTTGATTCATTATCTTTAAGTAAGAATAATTTGAAAAAGTAATTTTTTTATTTCAGGTTATTGACATGGGTGTGATGGAGGTATTATATGATTTATTGACTTTCGGTGTGAATACCAAACAATCAGAAGAGACGGCCATTCATATATTCGTGATCCTCGGCCTTCTTACAGATACTGGTATGTGTATTATTGGTGATATTGCAGTTAATAATAAAATTCTCAGTTAGCTTTTAGTGCAGTTCGATATGCTCCGCTTTTCTTTCTTTTTTTTTATATATAAATAATAAGGCACTATTAATGTACTATGGAATTACATCAAATATATAAGAAAAAAATAAATAAAATAAAATAATAAAAGTTATAATGTATAATTAATAAGTAGGAAACTATTATTGTATATTTAATTTGCTTTAGAAAAAGTTATAAAAATATAGAATAAATTAATAATATAAGACGAAGGAGAATCTTGGTTGGGGGTGCGGTCAATAAATAAACATACAATAAAATGTTTATTGTGTGTTCTCCCTCTCTTATTGTGTGTTCATTTATTGACCGCACCCTCAACCAAGATTCTCCTTCATACTTTTCCACGGTTAACCATAATCTCACCAAAATAATATAAGACATAATAATACTACCTAATGATCTAATAATATTACATACTACGTTAGACACAGGAATTTATAGTCATGGAATTTAGCTTCCTAGAAAATAAGAACTGTATAAAGTAAAACTTCTTAATCAGTCCAGATCCCAGTTTTCCTATGAACTTTTATTTGGTGCAATGATTCGATTTCCTAGTTATAACACTCTGAGTGAAAATTTTTAAAAATATTTTTTACTTTTATAATATATTATATTATTTAAAAATTGTTCGTACGGACCTTGAAACATGATTATTCATGAAAATCTCTATTTGTGATTTTTACAATACAATTCATATTCCTCCTTTCTAAGAAGGCAAGAGGTAACAATAAACAGTTTTAGGTAACTACAATATGCGATTACAATACTTCCTCTACTCTGTAGAAGGAAGCTAAATCATAGAGAAAGGTGTTTTAAACTGTGAGATCACATTGACTGTATTGGTTGCCTCATATGCCTTGTTTTATAGTTTTTGCTGCAGATGTAGCATAATGCAAATTTTTTGAGACTACTCGGAAGCTTTTATCTTCTGGAAGCTGATATGTGTTGATGTCAGCACCCCCGTTTCTTAAACTTGTCACTATCCTGCGATATACATTGGCATTTTCGGATTAAACGGTAACCCCTCTCATAGAGGTTTTTAGTCTGAAGCCATCAGGACCTTGTCATAACGAAGGAAAGTAACAAATGCTGCATATTCTTTTACATCGCTTAAATAAATAGGTGGGGGTTAAGAATTAACAGGCTGTTCATTTGATGACCGAGTCGTCTATTAGGTTTAATAAGGGTCCGAATCTGTTTTGAGTACTTATGGTATCACTAAACTTCAGATGTTTCAGTGGCGTATCTTTTCGTCATTATATACCATTTTCTTTTAGTAAGTAACAGGTTTCCAAGAGATTTCTTCGTGTTCCCTGACAACATTAGAACTATCTATGTCACTAGATAAAGCATTGGAAATTGACAGTTTTGACATTTTAAACAGAAGAACCCGCTTAACTTATATCTTATTCTCCTGCTGCAGACTTGTTCAGCTCACAAATGGGGAGGAAATCATGTATTTAACACTTTGAACAAGTAATAAAATTGTTTAATTAGAGTGGAAAAAAAAAATCGCGTTTGTAACCTTTATCACCAAACCATTTAATCTCCGTATTTAATTTTAATATAATTTTTTATGCAAGTTTATTATGAATTTTAAGTGCAGTACCTCTTCCGGCTCACCAATTTTAACCAAAATCTGCTATATTATTTTTATTGATATAAAAGTCTTATTTACCTAATTTCAGATGTTTTACATTATATTTTAATATAATTTTTGCTGAAAGTTTATTATGACCTTTAAGTAAAGTATCGCTTCCGGTTTGCCAATTTAGACCAAAATCTAGTATATTATTAAAATAATTTTATATAAATCATAAATACCAAATTTGAGAAGTTATGTATTATATTTTAATATAATTTTTGATGGAAATCAGTGATGATATTCAATCAAAGTACCAGCATATGTAGTAACCAAAAAGGGAGGTTCACAGCTAGATTTTACAACAATCCAAAATTCAAAATTTTAACTTTCCAAGGCTAACCGTTTTTGAGTTATGCGAGAGATACGTACGTACAGATGTAACGACGAAACTAGTTGAAATGGATTCAGGGATGGTCAAATGGATATTTTCGTTGAAAATAATCTGAAAATTTTCACAATTACAATACTTCCTTTACTGCGTACAAGTAAGTAAAAAATGGAACAAGGTTGTTTCTACTCAAGAAAATGATTAGGTCTTAATCGCATTAATTACATCTGAATAGACAACAAATGTTTGAACGCGCTACAGAACAGGACGTGTTTGTGCCCTTTTGAAGTGCACGACGAAACTTTTGAAGAAATAAATAAATTAGAAAATGCCGTTTTTAAAAATACTTTGTTTCCTGAGGAGAAGAAAAAAATATTGATGATTACTTTAAACCTAAAACATTAAGAATGTATATTTAAATGCTTCTTTTTATTGTTTAAATAAATTTAAAAAAAAAAAAGTTATTTTTTAGAATCTCCCGGTTATAGCGGACTTTTTCTCTGGGCCCTAGGAGAGCGTTGTAATGTGATATAAAGTTTTACTGTATATCTAAGTGATATGCTTAACTAAACTGTTTTGAATTTAATGAAACCAAAGTTATTAAAGCAAGATTATATGATAATATAATTTAAAATTCCTAATTTTTCAGGTCTTGGAACGATAATCCTTACTGAAAAATTGTGTGAAGCAGCTGTGAAGGTGCTCGCTGAATCTACCAATGGAGAGTTGAGCGAACTGTGCGTAGAGCTACTCCACAGCCAAGCTGAAAACGGTATTATGGCGCCTGTGCAATTTAAGGTTGTCTTATTTGTTTTTATTTTTTTATACTACATTATTCATGTTACTATTTTAGAAGACGTACGTCTACACCTTGCTAAAGCAGGGCTTTGTGAACTTCTGATTGAACTGTTGGAAAAACATGGAAAACTAGCAGATGACGATGAAACTAGGAATCTATTAAAGATGGCTTGTGATCTCATCGTCATCATTCTAAATGGAGGTATTTCTTTTTTTGTTGACAATTTTCAACAATACTAATACTATTAGAAGTTTCCGATACAAAACCTTATGTTTATGAAATTGCAGTAAATAACTGATAAGCAAATATTTCATTTGCATATACAGTGTATGTTGGACTGTCATAATATACTTATCTCTATTTAATTGGTCTTTTTTAGCTGTTGATGTGAGATGTGCTATCTCTCCCAATGATGCTTGAATTGTCAAAATGTCGGTTTTTATTTTATTTATTTACAGTTTACATTTTATTTAACTACTGCTATTTCATAGACTTCAGGTTTTATGTTGGAATCTTCTGATAATATCTTTACGGTAATTTTTTTTTTTTTTATCATTCTTCGATTTTTCGCGCTCATTATTTACGTATGTGAAGTCTTTGATCAGACGAGTTTGGTAACATTTTTTTTTTTTTTTACTTTGATGAGAGGAGTACTTATATTATTGGTTTTTGTAAAATCTTTTTACACACTTAAAATATAAGTATAATTATGTAGGTGTTAAGAAGACGTAGGTATATACTTTTCGCTTAATCAAATTAACAAGGTTCACAAAAGAAATGTTACTATAATAAGAGATTTTGAACTATTGAATTTCATTCAAAAAATTAATTTTAAATTAATCCACTAATGGTAGGCTCCATTGCACTCTGGGCTATAAATAAAATCTAGTGGGAAAAAACAATTTTTATGCAGAATATATTCTATTTGGAACTACATTGCTAAGTATTTATTTTACCACGCATTACATTTCAGTATTTTAAATATTTGCGCTCTTTCTTACTATGATATTCTAACTTCATAGTAACTAATATATAATAAGTATGTTTAATGGACAATGCTTCTTCATAGAGCTCTCGTCTGTTGACAACCCAGCCTTTGCACTGCTTCTCGGTCGTGTTTTCTGGAAATAAATATTTATATCTAGAGAAAAAAAAAAAACAATGTGCGCAGTGTCTAAAATGCAAATAAAAGTAAATAAAAAAACTTAGGGCTACAAGATAGCATCAGAAAGAAGAAACTGATTTTTTGGTTTATTATTTTTTTTTAAAGTATCCAAATTTAAAAAAATTAAAATCGCAATTCCTTTAGCATTGATGGTAATAAGCTTCTTATAACTATTCTTGAAGGAGCGGAGTAGCTCAATGGTAAGGCACTGTGTTACCATGCTCCCAGTCCCGGGTTTGAGATCTTGTGGGATCAGGAGACCCTCCTTGGGCTCACCCAGCCTCTATAAAGTTGGCGATTGAGTGTGATCTCGGCCTAATCACCTCCTAGCACAACCGTTGGCTTAGAAATAGTACTGTTCTTACCAAGTACTGAACCCAAGACCCTATATGGGTTTTTGTGGTACAGGTTTTTTTTTTTTTTTTTTTTAATAACTATTCTTGCTACTATATCATGATGATGAGGTATCTTGGCTTCTGTATTGACTAATGCTAACTTAGCAGTTGTTTTTTTTTTTCCATGTGATGGTTGGAATGAAAACAGAGACTGATAAGCCTAGACCAAGTAAATATGAACCTAAAATATTTCGGTCAATTTACAATTCCAACTTTTCTCTCTTGATTTGATTTCTGGTCCATAGTACATTATGCCAAATGTAATTTATTTTATAATATTTATTTTAATGGGATTTGGTACATGGGTGATCCGTGTAGGTTTAAAATGTTCATCCCTTGGATTTTCCGTCTAGCCAGGTAAAACAATATTGATGTTATCTACCAAATATATTTTTAATATTTTAAGCAGTAGTTCCATATATAGCCGAACTTTTTTTTTAAGATTTGGTGGTTTTATGTGTGGATAATCATTAATTGTTTAGGAGATGTCCAATCCTTACATGTCAAAATTACAGTTCTACAGTATATCTGTATATAAATGTCTTGTTTATAACTAATTTACTTATCAATAAGATGTTATTTTATTTCCTCATTATTAATATCATTCCCAAAACTTGACATTTTATGTGATGTGCGATGTACAAGAAGGGCGAATCCGCCATTTCACCAATCTTTTTTTTATTTGACGGTATAATATTATAAATATATATATATATATATATATATATATATATATATATATATATATATATATATATATATATATATGGTGTTCTTGATATATAGTTATATGTAGTTTACATAAATCCTATAGAGCATATGATGATTATATTATATGAATCATTTAGTTGACATCCGCATGATGGTATAGAAGGATCAATCTAATTAGGGATTGATAAATTATTTGCCACTTCTATAAATTTGTTTTATTGAAAACTAGTTTCGAATGTTATTTATACATTCATCCTCAGTTCTAAAAACACACAAAAAATTTAAAAATAAGCAATTCAAAATTATAGTTTGGTATTATTATTATTTCGAATGGGTTTCCTAAGGACCACGATGTTCAACTTTTCCGCTTGGAGGGGGACTTGATGCTTGCCCAGTACTCACGCATTCTCTGGCGGTGTTTCTCCCTTCTCTCCTTTGTCCAGAGGGCATCTATTTTCTTACGAGGTGGTCTATCCTGAAACCTCTTTTGTTTGATTATTCTGCTGAGAGGTGATCGGGTTCTGATGTCGTCATCCGTTATCTCCAGTTTCTGCAAATCTTTCCTCACTTCTGTCAGCCATGGTGTTACTATCTTCCTGTTCTTCCAGTAGTTGAGAAGCCGATTGGTCATCCTTGTTGGGTTCATCCTCGTGATATGTCCATAGAAAGCCAGACGGCTCTTCCTGGCCACGTCTGTGATTTTTTCAGTATAACTATATAGCTCCTGGTTTGGTCGTCTCCTGTACTTTCCATCTACTTTGATTGGTCCTAGTATCTTTCTCAGGATTTTCCTCTCCTGGATCTCCAATTTGTCCAGCAATCCTTTCCTATTCAGTATCAGACACTCTCCAGCGTATAGGGCTTCTGGGCGGATAACTGTCTGGTAAGTTTAGTATTATTATATATATTAAATTAGATTAATATAAATCAGTTTTGAACTTTAGAATTGCTTATTTTTGAATTTTTTGTGTGTTTTTAGAATTGAGGATGAATGTTTAACATTCGAAACTAGTTTTCAATAAAACAAATTTATAGAAGTGGCAAATAATTTATCAATCCCTTATGAATCATTTATATGCAGTATACAAGCTGTCAAATAAAAAAAATAAAATAAAAGATGGCGGATTCGCCCTTCTTGTATGGAGCGCCTCATGTGATACTGGATAATATCATGGTTTTTTTTATTGTCAGATGCTAGCATGGAAATAGCTTATGGGAGCGGAAGAGGTAAAGTCTTCGAAGGCTTAGTCAGTTGGCTGGATTCTTCAGATGACGATTTACAAGTGACTGCTGTTTTAGCTATGGCAAACTTTGCTCGCACTGGTAATAATAAATAAATATCAGCATTACTACTTTTTTATTTATTTTTAAAAATTTTAAATAACTTTTTAATCATCAGATCTGCATTGCATCCAAATGGTTAATCAGGGTGTTAGTCGGAAACTGCTGCAATTGCTCGAACAAAATAATACATCAGATGCTAAGATCCGCCTGCAGCATGCTCTCTTAAGCGCACTGAGGTGATGATTTTATTTTAAATCTTTGTTATTGTTTTAATAAAAATTATTAAGCTTTTTTTTTTTTTTTTCCTAATGATTGCAATGTCTGTATAGGAATCTTGTCATTCCTGCCGTTAACAAAGGAACGGTACTTCAGCAAGGTTTTCTGCAACATATCTACCCAATGTTCAGCATACCAACATTCCCTGTTGTATTTAAACTGTTGGGATCCCTCAGAATGGTTATCGATGGACAACGTAAGTTATATTTGTGGTTTACCTGCTTTTTATGTTTTTTTGCAGTAAAATTTTAAAAAAATTCAATCTTTTAATGAAACCTCTCTACGACGGACAGCCACCGATCCAAAGATATGTCTGCTGAGAAGTGCTTATTAAAAAATGATTACATTATACATGTATCAAAACATGTTTATTAATTTGAATGAATGAAGTTTATTAATACGATTTTGTGCTAATTGTTGTTCCCATGGTAAACTTGCGAATGTGAAAATCACTACTCTCCAGGGAAGCAAAAAAAACTGTTACATAAGAGCCGATTTCGATTATTTAAAAAAAATTTGTTGGTTTTTTTTTTTTAATCTCGTAGTTTCATGTGTATTTATTGTTTTACCTTTATAATAGTACACATTCATTAATTTATCATGGAAGCTTCAGACTTTCAGATGTTTTTCATAAAAATGCATCTGTGGTTTCATCACTTTCTAATGTCTTAACATATTTGTAACTTTACTACAGGCTATATCAACTGACAGATGGTTTCTATAGACTTCTAAATTTCAAGCAGTTTACTTCGTTCTTAAATCGACCAAAGTCTTATTTTCTTATTAATTTTTGAATTTCATCTTTACTTTTTGAAAAATACTTGCAAAATCGTGTCCGCACCAAGTATGTTAAAAGAATCTGTTACATCTTTAACTATAGTCAAGTTCACAGAATTGGATACATAAGGCCCGCAATGCATGGGAAGCGCTGTTAACGCTTAGTGCACAACTTCTCTTCTAACCTCTGAAGCACTTTACTTCGATAATGTCAATCATTAAGAAAATTAGTGATCGATTATTCTTTTATATTACATTATTAAGCACTCTCTAGTTACTTAAATCAATCTTTAAGAAATATATGAGAAAAAAAAAGTTAAATAAATTAGGATGTATTTAATTTTGTGGATTCGAGCGTTTTTGTAAAAGAAAAGTTGATAGAGTGGCGATAATAGCCACTGTGGAAAGAAAAGTTATTGAAGCTTATTGTAAATACCTGGAGACATTTGCGTTATAATAATGAAATTAAATCCACCACAGGTTATTCCAAATTGTCATTTTTTATGTAAGTGTACAATAAAGCCCTTTGTTAACCCCAAAAAATAATATTCTGGGTTTGTATAATTACTTTCTTATGTAATATTATTTTCTTAAAAATATTTTTTCACCTGCAATTGTGTCGATTAAAACAAAAAATTCTTTAAGTGTAAAATTACTATTTGAAAGGTTTATTTTGTAAATAAATAAAGTAGCACTTTATTGCCCTTTATAAAAATTTATTGTTTCAACCCTTTTCCATGAAAATGTCTGCAATGAATGAGAGCGAATAGCATATTGTAGGCTATTATTTTAAAGGTTATTTTGGTATTTTTGGGATCGATCCAAATTTATAGCGGGGGTAAAATTACAGTTGTTAGTTTGTTGATAAAACTGATCAAAAAAATTATTTTAAGATATAATTATATTTTTTGATGCTTATTTATTTTTCTGTCAATAAAGATTTCTAATTGTATATTTATTTACTTCTTAGCATCTGTACCACGAATTTTTCCAGAATGTATCTAACACTTTTACTTATCTAACAAAAATTAGTTATTGTGGCAAAGCGTACATAACATTTAAAGTAATCAAATAAGTTAAGTAACAAAATAAAATTGTCTATTCCTTCTGCAGTCAGTAACGAGAACTTACTCAATTATCAATACTACCGATAGTGGCCGACTATCGCTATTCATATTGAGAGGATGTAGAAGTGGGAGAGAGATCTGGCAACAGTGGAGATGCCCTGTTGTCAGCTCTCTCGAAGAGAGTCAGTTCACGGGCATCCCCTCCCGCCCGCATCTGGCAACACCACACCAAATAACGTCTTCATTCCAAGTATCTAATTGTATGAACCCAATTATAGTTTAAAATTGTTTGTATTTATGTTTTAATTTCACTTTTGACTATGTAAATAGATTTTTAATGATTTTTTTTTTTTACTATTATAAATTGTTAAGAAATAATTTAAAGTAATACTACTCACATTACATATTACATTGTTGATATTTGATTACAGCGGAAGCAGCTTCTGAACTGGGTAGTAAAGAAGAAATCATTGATAAGTTGGTCGAATGGTGTTATACCGACGACCATCCTGGTGTTCAAGGTGAAGCAAATCGTTTATTAGCGTGGATCGTTAAAAACAGCAGGTTCGTTAATTTTGTTTCCAACTCTCAGGTACCGAGATAGCGGATCTAACTATTACAATATGCTTGTCTTACTATTAGTTTAACTTTTACAATATCAATATCAATACAATTTTATCCATAACTTATATCAATTTCGATCTAAGTGATTTGAAAATCTGTTGTCCTAAATAAGGAAGAAAAGAATTTGTTCATTTGCGAGTACACATATATATGATTGATACACAAATACAGTCGAACATCGAGGTTCCTAGGAATAAATTTGATGTACGGAAATTTTGATATATAGAAAGATTAGAATTTTCGATACTTGTAATACAAAAAAACAATTATAGTTATTTTTTAGGAATAAAAAAGTATCAATAGTAATTTTTTAGGACTAAAGACAAGAAAGAGAACTATGAAAAACATTTATTTGCAATTGATAAAGATAGATTTCCTATACTTAGTCTCAAATTCATTATATTTTATTTCATTGAGAGGAGCTTTCGGTGTCCAGCACCATATTCATCTCGGTAAATCTTTGGAATTGACTAACAACTGTTAAGAGGTCTAGATTTTCAGACCAGACTATACTTTCACCCACTGCGCATGCGCAATTAAATCCTCAAACTGACGGATTCTTCTCAGTTGGAACGCTGGTGTAGGGTTAGGTTAGACTTCCAGCATTTTTACGAAGGGATATTGCAATGCTAAGAAGACTCTCTACAGAGGAAAAGGTTAATTTGATCCATGGATTCCAACTCATTCGGGTTATGCTATTAACAATTTCGATCCAAGGACCAAGTCAGGAACTGCGAACCATCATACACCAGGGAGCGGAAGAATGGTAAACCAGAGGTGTAATAATGATAAACGATTACTGACAACAAGTGGCGCATCCGAATTCGTTGAAGCTCACCGCCGCCTTCTCATTAGAACATGAATGCAATTTTCTAAAACTTCATGGACGAAAATCTATTGATCCTTAGATTTACACATAATTGGTAAATTTTTTTCACCACTTGGACTAAACTTCCCAGATCGGAAGCTAATAGAACGTTGAAGAGATTGCCCATGCTATTTAAACTTAAAGATGGTGTAGGAAAGAAGGCGGTGGGGACAAGAGATCTATTCGGTAAAAGGCGGGAAGTCTGACCTAACCTTACATGACTATTCCAAGTGAAAAGCATCCATCGGTTTGAGTATTTAATTGGGCATGCGCAGTGGGTGAAAGTATAGTCTGGCCTGAGAATCTAGGCCTCTTCAAGGTCGGTAGTAGCGATTCCAAAGGTTTACTTTCATCTCTATTTAAAAACAACATTATAATTAAAAACTAGCTTAGTTATTCATTATCCATAATCATCATATTATACAGTAATAATTCTAAATTAATTTATTGCCATACAAACAAAGGTCATCTTTATATGATAAAGGTTTTTATCATCAAAATTTGGGTGTTGCACTTAATGAATTTTATTCAAACAGGTCTGGGGATAGGCCTGATAGACTAATGTTCAAAATAACAACCCCTCCCCCCTTATGACGGAATAATGATTAGAAAGGTAGAGTAATAATAATTGTTTGCGTGATTTTCAAGGAAGTAAAAAGAGTCTACCTACAGTTTCAAAAACATTTATTTGAAGAATTGTAAAAATGTGTGATTATTATATACATATTTAATAAGGACATTTAGATATTAAAAATATGTATACTTAAATAAAAACTAATTTATTTTTATTTTCTCTCAAAGCAGTTTCTAATGTCTTTTGGCGTATAAATAATCACCAAAGTAATGCTTAGGAACCATGTTAACAAACAACAAAAAAAGTCAAAGTTAAACTGATTTTAAAATGAAAATTTCACTCTATGTTCAGAGAATCTCAGTCCTGTGAACACTGTAATTGCTTTTTCAAGCATAATGTTCCCCAAATTTTTACTGTTTTGTTAGTTAAATTATGAAACATAATTGTAAATTTTAATTAGTGTACTACTATTTTTTCAGGGACCGTGATGTGATAGGAAAAATGGTTGGAAGAGGATGTGTTGAATGCCTGGTGCGAATGTCTCAGGCAGAGCATACCGTGATGCAGGCCGAAGCGTTCCTCGCGCTGAACCTCATGACGGCTATGCGAGGCCAGGACGCTGAATACAGCCTATTGCGTGCAAGTGTTGGTAGTGCCCTTACCAATTTCCTCCAGCAGACCACTCCTCAGAGAGAGGTCTTCCATAACCTTTTAGCCTTTGTTGGCCAGTTGGTCAATTCCAGTAAGTATTAAATATTTCTTATCTAATCTTAAGTTTTTACTTTTTAAATTTTCTGCTCTTGAATTTATTTTATTATCATTCATTTTTACTATCCTTTTTTTTTTTTTTGCATTTTGACCGCCTCTCTGATCGTCTTATCCTTAATTATGCCCATAATTATGAAAGTGGTCTAAGTCAAAATAAAAAAAAAAAATGAATTTATCACTTATTTCACACGACATGATTTTAAACTAAATTTATTCAATGTAATTTTTACGATATCGTCAAAAATGAACCTTTAGATAGTAGTTGTAATTACAACGTTATACGGAATTCATTTAGTGTTAATTATGAAAGTAGTCTAAGTCAACAATTTAAAGAAAATATATAAACATAAAAGAGGAAGACCAAAAATATACGAAAATATTCAATTGCTTCCATTATACAACACCACTAGACCAGTAAAAGAAGAAAAACATAAAGATCTTATGTGTTTACTACCATACGTCCCTCCATTTTTTCAGGAACATTTTAAAAATCTTAAAAACTCGAAATGATGATAAAAATGGATTACTAGTTTAAAATTATTAATAAATGTTTATGAATTATTTCGTTAAAGTTGTTGTTTCAAATAAAAATCACAATTTTTTATTACTTTAAGTCAATTATAGGACATTCAGTTAATTTTGAAAATGGTCTAAGTCAATTCAAGCTTTAAAAACAACATTTTTCTATGAAATTTGCACAAAATTTCATATGTATAATAAATTTCCATTAATCAAGACTAATAAAATTATAAATTGAAATGTCGCCTAATATAAAAATATTTTTTAATTTATTCCAATGCGATTCATTAAATATCTCGAAACAAGAAATATATGACTTGGACCACTTTCATAATTATGGGCACAATTATTCCATATATGTATAAGAAAAAATATGTTTTATTATCTGCAAATCCTCTTCTTTTAAATTATTCTCTAGTTCTTTTTCCTTATTAATTATGAATATAGTTCTGGTTTAACCTTTTAAACACCACCATCTAATTCTTGTAAAAATAAACTCTGTAATTTTATTCTCAGTATGGTTCAGTTTAGATTGTTAGAACTAAGCATTTCCTCGATAATTTTCCAAAATGTTTTAGAAGTGGAACAATGGCAGGTTCAGGTTATACAAAGGAAGAAAAAAAAAACTTTTATTCCTAGCAATTTTAAATGATTTGTCAATACGAAAAAAGCATGTGGTATTAATTAATATTAATAAAACATAGTAAAGTGATGTGGGATAAGTACGTAATTGTCTCGTTAAATCAAAACCCTCAACTAGTAAGTGCTGACCTTTACGGAGGAGCATAAAGTCTAAACTTTGATGTATATCAGAAATCAGCCATGAAAGTTGGCTTAGGTGAAATGTAATAAGTTGTAATATATAATTTCCAATCTCTCCACGTCTTTTAATTTTTACTGTACAGCTGGATCGGTGCTTATCTACCAATAGGCCTTTTTTTTTCCATTCCCGTAAGCGGGACCTACAGAAGCTGTTCTTCAAAATACGTTGTGATTTACATTTCTCCTCAACACTTTTCTATTTTTTAAGCCCCTGTCCGCAGTCACCCAACAAAACATGATAATAGGGGCAAATGCAGACCTCTGTTGTGTTACAAGCGTGCGTGGTGAACACTTACCCTTACTATCATGTTTTGTCGAGGCAACTGCGGACCAGCGAATTAAAACAAAAATTATTTTTTTCAATATATTTATTCAATTGTATTCCATATCCCACTTTCATAACTCAACGAAGATTTTAAAATGTGGATCTCAGATAAGCTTTAACTTTTTTCGGTGATTACATCAGTATAATAATCATCCGTAAAACGAACTATTTTGCACTTGCCCCAAAACCGCTTCTACTTGAACAATGAGTCTTCCAAATACATTGTATGCAATTACCCCTTAAGGCAAATGTGTACAAGGTACTATTAAATTGAATTATCAATCTCATAGAAATGTACTACGAATGTGCTTGAATGTAATATTTAAACATAATCATCTAAGGAACATTTTTAAAAACAGAGGAAAAATATAGCTTCAAAAATTAAAATTTTACAATCATTTCAAATCGAACTTACCCCACATTACCTTACAATGTTATAAATTTTTTGTAAAATAATAGACAAAATAAGGAGTTCTTATATATAAAAATGAACAATATTTTTGAAAAATGTATGAGTTATTACGTTTTATAATCCATGGTATTGTACTACAAAGAGAGGAAGAAAACAAAGAATAGATGAAAGTTTCTCTAGTCTGAACCTGCTGTTTTCCATTTGTACGTCAAATCTAGGAACATTTAAATTAAGATTAGTACAACTTCTTCTTAGGATTTTTCATTTATATATTCTGTAAAGCATTTTTTTTTTTTTTTTTTTTTTTTTTTTTTGTAATCTATCATAAGTAATTTAATCACTTTTCAAATTAAATTTTATTGACGTAATAATAAAAAAAAAAATGTTATCAGTATTCCTATCACCACCAAAATGTTATCAGTATTCCTATCACCATCCAAAAAATCTAAAAGTTTAACTTTTTTTATTTTTGAACTAAAATTGATAAAATCTTTATTTGAAAACAATTATTTCAATCTTGCATTTGATTTTTAAAAAAAAATTGTTTTTACAAAAAACCAATGGTTAAGATCGCCAAAATTTCTTTATTATCTATGTTCCACTTCTGGAACAATGCTTGATATAAAAGGTCGATTGTGTTAATTAACCAACTTACACAATCAATGTTAATTAACCAACTTACGTTAATTAAACCAACAAATTGCTAGGTAAAGTTTTATTTTAATTTTCTATATTTTTTTTATTTTTCTTAGGTGATATGAGAAGACATTTACGAGATACTGGAGTACCGAAGGCACTCTATTCTTGCGTTCTCGGGGATACACTGTCCGACCTCAGGGATCAGGTCTCCAGGTTGACCACTCTCATTGACGCTGGTTGATTTTCTCACATAGTTAACCTTATCGATCAGTTTTCTTATATAATTCTAGTCATTAATCCACGTATGTTTATATGTTTGATGCTTTTTCTTAACAGCTTATGACTTTCATCATAAGCTAATCTTTGATTACTTTTTTTTTTTTTTTTTTTAGCGTTTTCAAAACATTTTTTCTTTTCCTTTCGCTAAAAGGAAGGAAGTAGTCACTTCATCTTAACACTACTTCATCGTCGATGTTAATCTTTTCCTCTTTTACAAACTTATGTAATTCACTAAACATTTAAATTGTATTTCTTTCATATTTATAGGATAAGATGAAATTTGATTATGGGATTGTCAGCTTCTGGTGGAAATGTTGGCTAAAGTTGCTTTGATTAAAGTATGCTGAGCAAAAAAAAAAATTGGTCCTTTAGAAAATTTATTTTGGTCCTTTATTTTTTTTTATTTTAACAGTTCGGATTTTCGATTATTTATAATCAAACTACCGATGTTAAATAGCAGACAGGGATGAAATTTGTTTAATTATTAATCACAAAATAACTTTTAAAAAAAACAATCAATTTAATTTTTTGATAAATTTGTTATAAAAACAAGTATTATCGTTTTAAAGTAAAAACAGTTATTAATTTACAAAAGTTTGAGGTCTCCCCTCCCCCACAGCATAAATTTTAGAAAATGACGCTTGCAAATGCTGGAAATTTTATTTTTCAATTTTATCGGGTAACCTGGAATCATATCCATGTCTGATATTTAATTAAGATGTTCTTTATATTTGTGGAGGTCAGTTTCTAAAGGTATTATATTATCTAAAATGGTGATTTTTGAGAAAATCGTACTGAACATTTATCATTCTGTTCTGTACTAAAACTACAACTGTCATTTGTGAAATTAAATTTGCTATGGTTGTTTCACATTATGATTTGAAATTCTTTCAAGAAAAAGAAAAGTCCACGAAACACTATAAACTTAAAAATAAATAATTAATATTAATTAATTAATATTAAAATAAATAAATTTTAAAAAATTGACTTTTAGTACCTTTTGAAACTCCTATCCTCATACATCTAGATAAATTAATTTATATTATTTTTTCTTCTTTTATTTTTATTATATTTTTTTTTTTTCGAGTATATAACTTTTCTAAATTGGTATTGGTACTGACGCTGCATCTACGCGAATTCACCATAGATTGATTGAGTACGATATTCATTCATTTGTTAGAAAGTCTCCTCTGGCCATTGATTTACTTATATATATTTGATTTTTGTGTTATTCATTGTTTGATGTTTTCACAGATTAAAATAGGGAAATTTCGGAGCTTATTTTGTATTTATGTACACTTGTAGCGTTCTGTAAAAAAAAAAATAATTAAAAAAAAAAATTCTAGATATTTCTAGATGAACCATAGGATTGTAATCTTTTGTGAAGATTTTTTCCACTAATTACTGATCTTTACATAATCTCTCTGATAGTTGTACGTGTAAGATTAGTATAATATAATTGTGTCGTTTTAAAAGAAAGTTCTTGTTACGACTATAATTTTTCATTATAAAGTAAAGTTTCACAAAATCTTATTGTTGTAAATGCTATAAAAGATATTTTCAGACCAATACTTGACTTGATGAATATTTCTATGAACTATACGTGCATTTAATGCTAAAAATATGATCGCGACCTGCAACAACACTTATAGTCACCACCACATACGTAAGTAACGAAAGTGAAAAATTGTACTTTTCGATTTCCTTTATTTTATTAATTTACCAGAACCATATTTTATAGATGAAATCTTATGAACACAAATTTAGAGTGTAGATAAGTAAAAAATGCCTTAAGATAACAAAATTATTAGCAATGGGGAAGTTAAAAGTAAATCGTAAAATTATTTTTCGGTCTCCTGAAAAGTAGCTATATTCACGTTCGTTACTTAAACATGGTGTCGAGATTATGATTTTTTCAGCTTTGAAACCACTTTTAAATTTCTGTCATTTAATCTGGAAATGATTTTACTAATGGTCAGATGTGTAGTTTACACTGAGAAAGAAGTTAACCTATCGATATATATTATATTTTTGTTTAAAAGAAAAAGAAAAGTATAATGTACTCACAATCTCTCATTTAGCATGCTATTTGCTGAGTTTCAACAATGCTAAATACCGCAAAAGAAAACAAGTCCAATAATAGGCTCAGTTTAACAACCTCATTGTGTGCTCAATGCAGTGTCACTTTGCTAATTGGCAGCCATATTGTTTTGTCAACTCATAGGTCTCTGCATGAGGTTTCAAAGTGTCAAGTGGTTATTTGTTTAATTTAATTATTATTCTTCATTTTAAAATTTTACAACATTGTAAGAAAGAGTGATTTTTATTTTACTTTATGTAAGTTACTTGAATTTGATTAAAATTTGTGCCACTATATCTGTTTAATGAGATACGATTTTCTAGTACTTACACTAGGCTGCTCATAATCCTCAATTTAGCATGCTAAAGAAGTTTGTGAGTACCCCTTATATATGTATATAATTTAGCCCTCCTTATGTTTTTTTTGTATTATTGTTATACAGATACTTTTTATATTATATAAATATATATAATCTTTATTTTTTTTTACTTGTATAAGTATAATATTTTAACAATTTTATTTTTACTAGACAATTCGATACAACCTTTTATTGTTTTTTATTATTGTCACCTCTCGATAATTTGAATCTCAAGCAAATAAGGCATTATTTTAACATTAAAAATAGTGTAATAAAAATGGACTTTTAAGCATTTCTAGTTCTAGAGTTGACATTTTGATTTGAGAAACAGATGCTTCATTAAAAAAAAATTATACCGGATATCGAATGGAGGGGAGAGGAAATCAAGTCATTAAAGATTTGTGTTTTAAGTTATCGAGAGTCGACTGTACTAGAAGTAAACCTTAAGTTCATTATGAAACAATTAATGTTTTATACGTTCATAAAAAGGAATAAATAGTAGTTTTTATTTTTGGGCAAAGTGGTTTATGATGTCTTTTTGTCTTATGTTATTTTCTGTATATCTAAAATTTTATTTAATATAACGAATCTGTTTTTCTAATAAAAATCTATGTTCCTCAAATATATATATATATATATATATATATATATATATATATATATATATATATTATGTACAATCAAGTTTTTTATATTTGAATGTTCAACTGTATTTGTTTTGTCTACCTTATCATTTTTAGTTTTGATATTGTTTCATTTCAGCTTCTTTAATTTTCATTTAATCAATTTTATTATTCCTTTTTAACAAAATAGGGCAATAATTGTAATTACTTATCGTAAATATTTGTGTTTATTATTAATTTTATTATTATTTTTTTAATATTTGTTACAGTTTATCTCTTTTACCTAAGAAGAAAATAAATAATAATAATGGTCACTTTCTAAATTTTATATATTTGAAATATTTTCTATACTTGTATTTAGATGCTCTATTTAATCGTTTAAAGATCTCTGTGATGATATATATTTGTATTACATGTTACCCACTTTTATACTTACGTTGTCTTGAATCTGATATACTCTTTAATTTCTAGATTTCGTTATCATCTTGCTTCTGTATTTATATTAATAGCTTTTAAAAACTATTATTTGTAAATGTCTTTATATATAATTGAATTCTTATTCCATGTTAATGATGTATATTATATGTGTTACAATGTTACGTCAAATACATTTTATTAAATGTTTGTGCTTTAATATAAATGAATTTTACAAAAGTTTAAGTATAAATAAAATAAAAATCTTTATGTAAGGGTTATCAAGTTAGATCAATTTTTATCGAAATAGGATTTAGAACATTCCTTTTGCATTCCATTTTTCAAACAGTTGAAATTTTAATCTGGATACTATTCTTAAGTCTAGTCATTGGTTTATTTACGAATATTTATTTAACTCCTTTTTAGATTCCCATTATTATTAAATTTTATCATTTGGAAGTAAAAGGTGTGTATGCTTTATTAAATTTTAACTCTTGCACGAGCATAATTTGTTATTTTTGTTACCGTTTATAAAATATTAATAAATTTATTGTAAATTTTGTGATATCGTTCTATTTTTTTTGTAAAACCAATCTTATTTCATTTAATCTTGACATACGCCCAATGTGAGATGTGATATCAGCACACGCAATGATTCCAGAGGTCCAAGTAAAATTTTTATTTTGTTAGTCTATTAAGGTCGGTTTTTATTTTGAGGCAGACTTAAAGAATAAATCTCAACCTTCTCATGGATTTCTCGTCTTTATTGAAGTACATAAGGGTACTACAATCGACTCTCAGTAAGTCGAACTTCAAGGGAATGAGAAATCACTTCGAGTTAAAAATAGTTTGTGTTATAGAGGTTAGCTTGTAGACATTTCGAGTTATAGAGCTATATATTTATTTGAGATTCAAAGGCTTAAATTAAAATATATATATATATATATATATATATATATATATATATATATATATATATATATATAGTGTGAGTAACAGTACTCTGTCACTAAAGTTGTATTTTTTTAAACTAAAATAAAAAATATCGAAATGACGTGGAGAAAAAATTGAGCCCCCAAAAGTTACTTCTCTAGTACCAAGTCAATTCACATACAAATTTTCAAACCCCTAACACAACTTCAACTGTCAAATGTACGAGTAATGAGTAATATATGTATATATATTGTTAAAACAGTTACTTTTCGTAGCGGGACGCTCCCTCCCTCCCTAATCTAACAAGCTTAGATTCTCTTACATAGGAAGAAGTTGTCTGCTATTAAAATAAAACCAAAAAGTATTAAAATAGCTTATTTTAATGTCTCTCTACTCCCTAATATAGTCCGTTCCGTTTTAATAACTATCCAGGATCTATCGAAGCCTATATCAATGTTAAAACCGACTATTTTTGAAATAAGGACCTCTATCCCCTTGCCAAAGCTAGTATTATTTGTAGAGTGTTACAATGTATGTATAAATTTATATATATTTAAGTATATATCGAACACGAAGGGTTCCTTCATTTGCTATAATCGAAAAAATTCACTAAACGAGGTCTGTTCAAAAGAAAAGGTGAAGTTTGAATTCACTGTTTTCTTCGATTACAAAGGCGTGGTGCATCATGAGTTCTTGCCAACAGGTCGTACGGTTAATAAGGAATACTGCAAGGAAGTTATGCAACGTTTGCGTGAAGCAATACGGCCCAAACGATCGGAATTGTGGAAAAAAAAATCATGGATTCTGCATCATGATAATGCACCAGCTCACACATCAATGCTTGTTCGTGATTTTTTGGCCCAAAACAACACCCTAATCATGCCTCAACCACCTTATTCACCAGATTTGGCTACCTGCGACTTTTTCCTATTCCCAAAACTGAAGAGACCAATGAAAGGAAAGCGTTTTGCCTCAATTGATGAGATAAAGTCAGAATCGAAGAACGAGCTGATGGCCATACCGAAAAGCGCATTTCAGAAGTGCTTCGAGGATTGGAAGAAGCGCTGGCATAAGTGCATTATGTCTGAGGGGGATTACTTTGAAGGGGACAAAATGGATATTGATGAATAAATAAATACTTTTTAAAAAAAATTCAAACTTCACCTTTTCTTTTGAACAGACCTCGTATAGAAAGATTCCAATTTTTCTCTCTTCAGACTAATATCAATTACAACTATTCATTAGAGTTAAAGAATTATCAAAGACAATTTTTTGGGGTTAACGATGTTACAAAAGCAATTATTTAGGGTTAAAGAAAACCAAAACTGAAAGATCAATGACACTTATTTGAAAATTTGTACAAATTTCATTTGATTGCAGATTTTTTTCAAATGTACATTTATAATTAAATAAGGACATGTATTAAAAATAAGCAAACATACATAAAAATTAATTTATTTTTGTTTTTGTTCAAAATAGCTTCTAATGTCTTTTTGTGTATAATCTATCACCGAAGCCATCTTTAAGGGCAATATTCACAACAAGAAAGGCAAAGTTAAAATTAAAACTTCTATCTATGTCAGGAAAGAGAATTTAGGTATTCCTGTGGTTCTGAAACATAATTTTTTCTGAATTTCCATTGCTTTGTAAACCAGTAATACATTTTTTTTTCTTATATAATTATTGCCCATTCTTATGTATTTAAACTAAGGGCTCTTTTTGATGAAAATCACATTTTTAAATGGGAATTTTTTGTTGATATATGGAAATTTTATTCGATACACAGTATATTTTTTTCTAATGAAAATTCAAGATTCCTAAAAAAAAAAAAAATAGATAAAAAAAGATTTTCGATGTACGGAACTTGGATATATAGAAGTTGGCTGTAAACTGTTAATGCAAGTAACCTAGCAACTAAAATAGTCCAGGCGCGATAGTTTATTTTATAAAATAAATTGCCACGGTATAATTGCAACGTGATAATTAGGAGAAAATATCTGATGTGGACAACACATGACTTCCTTGTACGCCTATTAAACTATAAATCGGTGTCTCAAAAAGTGATCCTGAATTTAGTTACTAGTTTCCGAAGATAGCAGGATCTCAAAAATGACACTCGGCGTCGCGACACCCATTTATTGGCACACACACACAAATGCGGAGGAAAACCAGTATTTTACACTCAATTTTAACACTTAAAAGAAGTAAAAAAAAATTTTAATTAGATTGGAAACCAAATTGCGTTTGTAACCTTTATTACCGAAACATATGATTTATATATTTAATTTAAATATTATTTTGGATGTAATCTTATTATGACCTTCAAGTAAAGTACCCTTTTCGGCTCACCAATTTTAAACAAAATATATTAAATACATTCATATCGATATAAAAGTCCTATTTACCAAATTTGAGATGTTTTACATTATATTTTAATATAATTTTTTATGAAAGTCTAATATGACCTTCAAATAAAGTACCGCTTCCGGTTTTTCAATTTAGACCAAAATCTAGTATGTTATTTAAATCAATATATAAGTTATAAATACTAAATTTGAGAAGTTTTGCATAGTATTTTAATATAATTTTTGATAAAAATGAATTATGACCTTCAAGTAAAGTACCATTTCCGGTGATCAAGCAGTGACCAAAAAGGGAGGTTCACAACTAGATTTTACAGCAATCCTAAATACAAAATTTCAATTTCCTACGGCTAACCGTTTTTGAGTTATGCGAAATACAAACGTACGAACGTACGTACGTACAGACGCCACGACGAAACTAGTCACAATGGATTCAGAGATGGTCAAAATGGATATTTCCGTTGAAATCTAAAAACCGAAAATTTTCGCGAATACAATACTTCCTTTACTTCGTACAAGGAAGTAAAAATAGTAGTTAATATCGGGAAAAGTTATTATTATTTTTGCATAAAATTTGTATTACAGAGAGGCACTAACACAACCCACAAAACAAGTTACTGTGATAATTAAAAGCACTGTAATAAAATTACGATATATTTCGCGGTTTTTAATTTTTTTTTTTGCGAAAAGTTGACAGACTTCGATTGTTCACAACTCATTTTTTCCATATTTTTAAACACTATTACGTGCTATTTTTTATTCTTCTTAAACAAATTTTGTTTACATCTTAAACGTGAAAAATCTATTTTTCGTCACCTTTATGAATTTTTTTCACCATGTTGCTACATACCGATTTTATCTAAAACATATAAAAAAAATTCTAATATTTTTATGCGTTTAAAAATATGGAAAAATGAGTTTTAAACAATCGAAGTCGGTCAACAACTATTCGCAAAAAAAAAAATTAAAAACCGTTAAATATGGTCATTTTATAAGTGTTTTTAATTATCTCAAGAACTTGTTTTGGAGCTTAAATTGTGGCTTTTGTTAGTGGCTATCTATAATACAAATTTTATGCACCTTTATGAATGTTTTTCACCATGTTGCTACAAACCGATTTTATCTAAAATATATAAAATTTGTTTCTACTATTTTTCTCCTAATTATCATATTGAGAAAATCCCATGACAATTTAAAAAAAATAATATATTTACTCTACTGTGCCTGGACTAAAAGTTTAATTTTTGATAACGAAGTTTCTTTTACTCAAATACTTTTCAACTGTCAAAAAAGCAGAAAATGTGGTTTTCAGGCATCTAATTTTTAAACATTTTCTCCTGTTAGGAGGGCCCTTCTTCAGTCCCTAGCCAAGGGCCCCCGAGCAAACCAACCTACGACCTGCGAAAACTAATAAAAAATATAAAACAGTTCGAAGGTTTATAATTGTTAAACATACCTGATGACAATGAGAAAAAGGCATATAACATTTTGTTTGATGTAGGCAAATTTATCTTTCCTTTTCATTTAGTTTTTAGAAAAAAAACTTCATATTTTCATCATCCATTTATTTTTAAGAAACAAATTAGTATGAATGATTGAAAAATTTGTTTATAAAATATCATTTTTTTTTTTTTTTATAACAACACATTATATGTACGACATGGATGGATTTGTCCATCTGAAGTCTTTTCTGAATCTTTCATAAAAAATATAAATGTGAAAAAGTAAACATAATCATATAATATATTAAATAAGCAGAAATGGGCTCAGTATTAAATAATAAGAAAATATAAATAATCTGAAACTAAACAATAACTCTTTTTTAATATTTCTTTAAATCCATTAAACTTTCTTATAATTATTACATTTTTTTGTTGCTAAGATTAATTATATGACAAACCTGTGTTAAATTAACTTAATTTGATAAATTTGTTGAATAATTTTTAATAAATCATTACAAAAACAATCTCCTGTAAAAAAAAAAAAAAATAAGCTAATTCTGGAGTTAAGACCTTTGCCCATTAATGTGACTATATATATAAAAATAAATAATAATTAAACATAAACATTATCAATATACATTACCAAAAACTAAATATAACATAAGCTAAGTATATAATATTAATCAATAGATTAAGGAATCAAAGAACTACTTAACCCTTAACTACTTCATTTGGAATCAATATAACCTGGCTCAGTTTTACTACTATAAATAAACAAATATTTTCTGGAATCATACCGTTATAATAACAATTTAAATAAACTTAATTTATATTTTATGAGTTTAAGCTTATATTATCCCCAAGATTTATTAGTAAAATCATTTTTTTTTATTATCAGGTCATATAGACCCGAGGTGATCATAGGTCACCCCAATATTAGTGAGTAGTTAAGGATTAATCCCACGTTTGTTTAATTAATAAACATTTTTTTATAAAATTCTAGCTGCACCCGCACGGCTTTGTCCATGAAAAAAAATTGCAAGTTAAATACCCTCCCAAACTTCAAATTTTGTGTTTAACTTTTAAAAGATAATGTGAATAACATAAGACAGAACTATTGGTCTTATCATTCCTAATCATCATTCATCATCATACTGTAAAGATTATACAAAACTTTTACAAACAACTATAAAAAAATAAAAAAAAAGAAGATTTTCAGTTTAACTTTAATTTTTATTTTATTATTAACACATTAACTATATATTGCACATTTCCTCATACTTTTTGCTATCTGAAATGAATGGAACAGTAAATAAAAGTATTATAACAAAAATAGATTTACCGAGGAAACTCATCATTCAATTCAATCAACCCTGACTTGCTTTGGTGTCGTTATGTCTAATAAAAGGAAATGAAGAAAAAAAATGTTTTTTACGAACAAATCATTTTTTTATTGTAAAGTTGATACTATTAAAAATGTTATTTCATTACTTATACAGCTATAGATTATTAGATAAAAAAAGTTTTTTTTTTTTTAATTAATTCATATTTCTTTAATATTTTTCAGATCAAAACTTGAATTCTGAAAACATTTTCTAAAAGCACTTAAGACTCTTTTGCCTTTCTATGCTTCAATTATTAGAACTTTTAGGGGAAGGGGGGGGAGGGAGGGGGTAAGGAGGGTTACTAGAACTTTCAATGAAACAATCAGTCACCAACAAAAATTTTGACTGTAAATATTCCAACGCCAAAGAGGTGAGCATTTTTCTCAGTAATCAACTGCATTATTTATAATTCTTCTCATTTCATCTTGACGTTTTTTGGAAACAGAATCAAAATGATAATAAATTTGTCAAAACGGCAATAAAACTTCATGTTTTTACACTTTTTTTTTCTTAGTCTCTGATTTTATTAACAAATGACGCTTTCAAACGATAATTATCAAACGATGAATTACATACATACATACTGCTCAAGGCATTACTTTTTATAAATTTTTAAATATTCTGATTTTCCTAAATGTTATTTTCTTTTTTGTCACATTCAAGTCAAGTCTTTCAATTTGGTGACCTAGAATTTCTAAAAAACATAAATTAATATTTTAGAAAAACATACTCAAAACTTTGATTATTTTTTATAAAACACGATATAATTTTAAATTAATATTTGGGCATAATTTATTTTATTTATCCACTTTATTAAATTTAGTAAAATCAATTTAAATTTGTCTTGTTTTTCATACCTTAAAATACTGTTATTTTCTGAAAAATAAATCACCCATATTAATTTAGTTGAAAATGAGAAATAAGATTGTTTCAGCTCACTCTATGAAAATTCCTTTTGAAACTGTTTTTGTTTGCGAGAAATAGTATATTATTTATTCAGCTTATTTAGCAACTCTGCATAAGTGAAATTAACAACCATAATAAACTTGTTGATTACAAATAAGCTAAATACATAATTTTTTTTTGTTATATTATTAATATAAATTGTTATCAAAATGAATAAGCGAAAACTAAATATAGACATATTTCAAGGTTAATGTGAGCTAAAACATTCTTCCTTATAACTTTATTCAGCTTTATACATTAAGTCTAACTTTTTGTGGCACTTGCCATATTCTCAGGGTCCATTACGACTATTTTATGTTCAAAATATTACAATTTTTTTAATTATTAATCTTTTGAAAAACTTGTGTATCCATTTAAAGATATATTTTGTCATTCTTTCCAGTTAAATATTTAAGATTGCCAAAAGAAGAAGTTACAGCAGCATTTAACTTTCACTGTCACATACACTATTTTAGATATAGAGTATATAAATATAATAATAGGATATAGAAAACTGATCCAATAAAATTTAATTAATTCTGAATTATATTCAATTATAAAAAAAAACAAATATTTGAAAATGAATAGAATATAACACCTATCAATAATTTATTAATAATAATAACAAATATTGATATATCTTTGTAAGAAAGAATTTTTTAGCTCATGTTAACCTTGAAAAATGTCTATATTTAGTTTTTTGGTAAGGTTTATTTATTTTGATAACAATTTATATTAATAATAAAGCAAAAAAATATTATATATTCAGTTTATTTGTGATCGATAAGTTTATTATGGTTGTTCATTTCACTGAGTTGCTAAATAAGCTGAATAAATAATACTAGTATACCCGAGCGAGAACTCTCCCATTAGACATCTGTCTTCTCCCAAATGAAATCGAAGTATAAGCTAGTTATATTGGAGAAGCATGTTTCTTCGTATAATGTTAGAAACAATATAATATTAGCATGAAAGTTTATTAAACAATCACATTTGGTAAAGCAGCATAGTTTATAATGATCATGTTTAAGTAACAGTTTACTTAATAAGTAAGCTAAGCAATAAGACTCAGCTATACCATTTCCTATGTGTAGTATTCATATTTAACAGTGTTTTACGATTAGACACGGGAAAGAATATATAATCTCCTCAATCATTCATAGAAACCTAAAAACAACCATTTAACAGAATAGTTTAAAACTTATTAAATGTTTGTATACAGACCCAAGTTGTTTTTACATGTTTAAAGTTGCCATGACAACGGCACGTACGCAAGATGGCATGAGGCCCGTGCGGACCTATATCGTGCCTTATCTCAAAAACAGTAGGTTTTTAAGCTTTAAAACGCTGGACCAATACGCTCCGAAGGATTGTATGTTATATTGATGCCCGCGTAAAAATCTGTAAACCCCAACTTATCCCGTCTCGATCCGTTGACTCTCAGTCGTCAAATTTGTAAAACCTCCCAGTTTTTTCACCACTTTTATTTAAGCCCTAGTAAGAATTTAAGAAACGAAATCAGGATTCGTCACTTCTCCGTGAAATTCCCTTTCTTTTGATACCTCACCCGTCAAAATCCATCGCTCCTGAGAGCCGGAAAAGGGATCTATACTACCGTAATAATATATAGTAGTGACTAGTATACCCCAGCGAGAACTCTCGCAATAGATATCTTCTAATCCCTAATTTCAAGTATAAGCGATATTAGGGAATCATATTTATTCGTATAAATAATATAATATTATTAAGAAAGTTTATTTAACACAAATATTTGGTGAAGCTACATAGTTTGTAATGACTATGTTGAAGTTACAGTTCATACTTATTAAGTACTTAAAACTTATTCCACTGGAAAACATCTCTTCAATTTAGCAGTTAGGCAATTAGATTCAGCTATACCGTTTTCTATGTAGTATTTATACTTAACAGTTACCTTAAGGGTTGGACATGGAAACAAAATATAATTTCCCACTCATTAAAAGTTTTTGTAAACAGACTCAAATTGATATAAAGTTGCCATGACAACGACACGTACGCAAGATGGCATAGGGCCCCTGCGGACCTATATCGTGCATTATCTAAAAAACGGTAGGTTTTTAAGCTTTAAAACGCTGGACCAGTATGATCCAATGGATCATGCATGATTTTGATGCCCGCGTCAAAATCTTTAAAACCCAAACTATCCCGTCTCGATCCGCCGACTCTCAGTCGTCAAAGTTTTGAAACCTTCCAGTTTTTTCATCACTTTTATATAAGCCCTAGTAAGAATTTAAGAAACAAAATCGGGATTCGTCACTTCTCCGTGAAATTCCTTTTCTTTTGATACCTCACACGTCAAAATCCATCGCTCCTGAGAGCCGGAAAAGGGATCTATACTACCGTAATAATATATAGTAGTGATACTATTTCTCGCAAACAAAAACAGTTTCAAAAGTAATCCTCATAGAGTGCGCTGAAACAATCTTATTTCTCATTTTCAATTAAATTAATATATAAATATATCTGTATATGGATACATAAGTTTTTCAAAAGGATAACATTTACAAAAATTTGTAATATGGTGTACCTAAAATAGTAAGATTATGGACCCTGAGTATGCGACAAGACTTAATGGATAAAGCTGAATAAAGTTATAAAGAATTTTTTTGTTCACATTAACCTTGACAAACTTTATAAAATAAATCTTCTATAATAGTTTGTATTGTTATATAAATATAGACAATATAAAATAATAAACAGACATGTTCAAATATATAAACTATGCTGTTATAAAAAAAATAAATAAAAGCCTTATGAAAAATATTAATAAGTAAAAGTAAATTAGAATTCATTTTTCAATTATGATTGAATTCTGAGAGTAAAAACTGTCACGGTTTTAATGAATTATTATTTTTATGAAACTTAAAATATCTTTCCATTATTGTGATTAAAAAATAAATAAAGATATTAATATATATTATTAATTTTATTTTTAAAATAAGATAACATTGGATTTCTTCAAATTTGCTGTGTAATGTTATGAATGAAGTTAAATTGTACTATAAATGTGACCTTGACCGTGACCCTCTATCTATTTATCAAAGTGTTTTGATTTGTACATCAGTTCCCTCCAACACTGCAATTCTGTCTCTTATACAAAACTAAAAGATTTTTTTATTCAGTGGCTATGTTATGAAATTATTCTATTATTTTATTTATTTATTCATTTTACAACTGTCAACAGTGATAACTAACTGCTTTGTATTCAATTGTAACATTCGTGTTCATTGGAATTATTAAAATTATTACTGCTTTAATTAGATATTATTTAAAATTATTAGTGCTGTCGACTACCGCTCACTAAGTTCGCTCAAGAGATATGCAAACCCCATAAGTTCCTTTTCAGCTGAGGTCGGGACCTTACTGTAATTTCAATTATTATTACTTTAATTAGATCACAGCTGTCGAATTCCACTCGCTTAAGAGATGTACAAGCCTCCATAAGTTTGTTTTCAGTCTAGGTCCTGCCCTTACCATAATTTAAATTATTACTATAAATTCCACAGGCCAATGGAAATCGAGCCATCTATGCTAACTAACTTCTTTCTATTAAATTCTAGAATTCGTATTCAATGAAATTATTAAAATTATAACTGCTTTAATTAGATATTATTTAAAATTATTAGTGCTGTCGACTTCCAGTGATCTGGAGAAGTTGTAGTAATAATTTAAATTAGGGTATGGGCCCAATGTCAACTGAAAAGGAGCTTTTGGGGACTTGTATATCTCTTGAGCGAGCGTAGCGAGAGGAAGTCGACATCTGTGATATAATTAAAGCAGTAATAATTGAAATTACGGCAAGACCTCAACTGAAAAAGATCTGTTGGTGTTTTTTTCATATCTTGGGCGAACGTACTGAGCAGAAGTCGACAGCATTAATCACTTTAAATAATATCTGATTAAACCAGTAATAATTTTAATAATTCCGATGAATACGAATGTTAGAATTGAATACAAAGTAGTTAGAACAAATGGCGCTAGAGAGTGGTGGTGATGCGACCTTCGGGTAAGTTCGGCAGGAGCCAGTGATAACGCGTCCCGATTGTAAAGTTGTGCCCAAAGCTACCCATTCACGGTCCAAGTTAGTAGGACTACGTTGTAGGACTACAGTTGAATTCATTTGTCCACTCACGATCCTACAAGGGATCCGATCAGATATTCTAACCTCAACTCATCGCTTATCAATGTTTTAAAAAATAGGAAGATGTCGGCAATTTGTCTTCCTATGGGGTTATTGGAAAAAAGAAAGTTTGGACGAAAAAATAGATAGGAAGTATTATAAAAATTACTTAAGAATGGATAACAAAATCTTCTCTCTAGTATAAGATAAGGATAAATGATAAAAAATGTATTTAAGGTTTATATTTGTGTTAAACGTTTTTATTTACAAGTTTATACGTTTTCATATTAGTTTAATTCAATATATCTTAAATTAATTATACTAGCTGAAAAATCGGTTCAAATTAATGGTTACAACCAAAACAAGATAAATTATGGATGAACATGTAATTAACAAAAATAGGATCCAAAACTATTAGTTCAAAATTGTTGCCATTCAGGTTTAATCACATTATTTATTTAATATTTTAATTCAGCCCCAACAATAAAACGTCACAGTGACGTTATAATAAAAGATTTTGGACATGAGAACATCTTTTTATTAGTTTATTACACTGCATGTCTGGGAAATACCAGTAAAATAAAGTAATAAAAAAATATCTGATGTGGACAACACATGACTTCCTTGTACGCCTAATAAACTATAAATCGGTGGCTCAAAAAGTGATCCTGAATTTGGTTACTAGTTTCCGAAGATTGCAGTATCTCAAAAACGACACTCGGCGTCGCGACATCCATCGCGACTTTATGTTTTATTATTTAAAACAAATAATAAAAATGTTTAATTGGATTAGAAACCAAATTGAGTTTGTAACCTTTATTACCGAAACATATGATTTATGTATTTAATTTAAATATAATTTTTGATGTAAGCTTATTATGACCTTCAAGCAAAGTACCCTTTTCGGCTCACCAATTTGAACAAAAATAAAGTAAATGCATTCATATCGATATAAAAGACCTATTTACCAAATTTGAGATGTTTTGCATTATATGTTAATATGATTTTTGATGAAAGTCTAATAAGACCTTCAAGTAAAGTACCGCTTCCGATTTTCCAATTTAGTCCAAAATCTAGTATGTTATTTAAATCAATATATAAGCTATAAATACTAAATTTGAGAAGTTTTTCATAGTATTTTAACATAATTTTTGATGGAAATCAATTATGACCTTCAAGTAAAGTACCACTTCCGGTGATCAAGCAGTGACCAAAAAGGGAGGTTCACAACTAGATTTTACAACAATCCTAAATACAAAATTTCAACTTTCTACGGCTAACCGTTTTTTAGTTATGCGAAATACAAACGAACGTACGTACGTACAGACGCCACTACGAAACTAGTCAAAATGGATTCAGATATGGTCAAAATGGATATTTCCGTTGAAATCTGAAAACCGAAAATTTTCGCGATAACAATACTTCCTTTACTTCGTACAAGGAAGTAAAAATGAAGTGTTTTCAAACCATTTTTTTCCTGATCATTCTATTTATTAGTTTCTAATTAGATAAAAAAAGATAAACGCATTTATTAGTAGATAAAAAAAACAACGACATTCTAACCATAAAAAAAAAACAGAGTAAAAAAAACATAATCTAGGAAAAAAAAAAAACAACTTGACAGTTCTTGACTATTATGAAGTAAACAAATACTGATGATAATCAATGATGTAATAATGACGTAGTAGTAAACAAGTGGAGTTCGCGGGACGACAGCCCTACTCACGATCCAACGCGCTAGGATGTTGGGAGGAAAGAATGCTTGTAGGACGAACGGAGAAGCCTACAAATATCCTATAAGCTCTATGTAGTCCTACACTCCCTTTCACAGTGCAACAGTAGTCCTACAAAGTAATCCTACATGTAGGACCGTGAAAGGTTGGCTTTAGTTAGCACAAACGACGCTAGAAACTGCTAGTGCGGCGACCTTCGGGTAACTTCGGCAGAAGCCACATATAATGCGCCCCGATTGTAAAGTTGTATTTAAAATAGTGTTAATTGTGTTTGAATTGAAAAAATATGGGTGCTTGTTTGTTGATGATATCATATATATTAATCATGGATAGTACGCATACAAAAAAAAAAATACTTTTGTGTTCATTATTCATGCCTGAGAGAAGAATAGATTTCTGTGTTTAGCCTTCACCACGCAGTTTTTTGTCTGTCAGGCGTGCACGAAGATTTTTTTTTTCAGGAGGAATGATTTAATGAGAAGGCAACAGGATCTGAAGCCCTATTTTTAAAAGTTACATATATTTTTAGGCATAAGCCTTAAAATATGCTTCGAGTTATCTTATTTGCCATTTATAATTTTTGTACATACGATAAATTTCGAATAAATAAAAAATATCTGATGTGGACAACACATGACTTCCTTGTACACCTATTAAACTATAAATCGGTGGCTCAAAAAGTGACCCTGAATTTGGTTACTAGTTTCCGAAGATCGCAGTATCTCAAAAAAGACACTCGGCGTCGCGACATCCGTCTATTGACACACACACGCAGACAAATAGAGAGGAAAAACAGTTTTTTACACTCAATTTTAACACTTAAAACAAGTAATAAAAATGTTTAATTGGATCGGAAACCAAATAGCGTTTGTAACCTTTATTACCGAAACATATGATTTATTAATTTAATTTAAATATAATTTTTGATTTAAGCTTATTATGACCTTCAAGTAAAGTACCCTTTTTGGCTAAACAATTTTAACCAAAATATAGTAAATAAATTCATATCGATATAAAAGTCCTATTTACCAAATTTGAAATGTTTTACATTATATTTTAATACAATTTTTGATGAAAGTCTAATATGACCTTCAAGTAAAGTACCGCTTCCGGTTTTCCAATTTAGACCAAAATCTAGTATGTTATTTAAATCAATATATAAGTTATAAATACTAAATTTGAGAAGTTTTGCATCGTAATTTAATATAGTTTTCGATGGAAATCAATTATGACCTTCAAGTAAAGTACCACTTCCGGTGATCAAGCAGTAACCAAAAAGGGAGGTTCACAACTAGATTTTATAAAAACCCTAAATAGAAAATTTCAACTTTCTACGGTTAACCGTTTTTGAGTTATGCGAGATACGAACGTACGTACGTACAGACGCCACGACGAAAATAGTCAAAATGGATTCAGGGATGGTCAAAATGGATATTTCCGTTGAAATCTGAAAACCGAAAATTTTTGCGATAACAATACTCCCTTTATTTCGTACAAGGAAGTAAAAATGATATATTGTTAACTTATATGCTTTTTTCTTCAAATAATAATTATTTATAAATCTTTTAAACGTAGTATATATCTGAAAAAGGTAATTATATACCTAGAAAACTCTATACAGAAGGACATTAGTTCATTTCTTCCCGTTTTGATGGTCTTATACCTAATAAACTGTTTTATGTAAAATAAAATGATGAAGTAATTAAGAAAAAAAAAATTAACTTAAAAGGTCCGGAAACACTCTGTGTAATTTTTTCACTCTCACTAATAAAGGACATTCCATGCTCATAAATGAAAAAAGAAATTTTTGTTTATCGTCTTTTCATCAAGAGTTATAGATTTTTGGTCACTAAATCGACAATTTTTCCTACTGTGGGCCCCTTGTTAGAAGTAATTAAAAATGGATAAACATAAACTATGAAATAATTTGATAATTAACTAAAGAAAAAATGTTTTCCCATGTTGAAAACAAATTTCCAGAAATAAGAGTAGTAATAAAGAGGCATAATAAACCATTGAAAAATTAAAGATTTTAGAATAATTTATGTCTAACATAAAATGTCGTTGAAGATAATTGCGAGTGACGAAAAATTCATAAACTTAAATTATTGTTGTAGTTAATAATTTCTACTTTTCTATTATTTAATAGAATATAAATGTTTCCATGGAAACCAAATGGAATTTTCTTGAAAACTAAATAGGAACTTTTAAAATTTATTTATTTTCAGCTTGACAAAAAAAAAAAAAGAATTAGTGTACAGAATTATAGTACTAAAGTTATTTAAAAACTAATTTATTGTAATTTTGAGAGAGAAGAAATGAAGAAATGCATGCTGCTGAAAATATTTCAAATAGTGCTTAAGTGAATTCATTAAAATTATTTTAAAAAATGGATAATCATTACACCTCGCTAAGTGAAAACTGTGTGATGAGCGCACCGCACCAAATTTTTAATTTTGTTTAAGCTAAAAAAAGTTTCTAATCAAAATATTAAATTGAAAGTGATAATAATAGCAGTTACACTTCGTTTTCTAATGGAATGTGACTTGTGTACTTGAAATATTTTCTCGATTTAAAAAGGTGTTCGGCGTCAGGTGGTTTGACGTAATATAGTCTGACGTAACAACTGAACAAATGTGATAATCGCCATTACGGATATTTATTTAGATCTCAATAAATGAAGGATATTTCTAATTTTTAAGATTTATTTTTGTTCAATAGATTAATAATAAAGGATTAATATCAATTGTTGAATTAATAAGCCTTACTGTAATAAGCTAATTTACGAATAATAGCGGAGAGACTATATAACTTAAGTATAACAAGTTCGCCATCTGAATAAAATTAAGAAGTAAAAAATCTGGTGCGGTGCGCACATCACACGACTTTCCCTTACCAAGTTATAATAATAATCTTTAAAATGGAGGGAGTTATTGTTGACCGTATATTTATATTTAAAGGGAGAAGTTGGTCGGGAGGTGCGGTCAAAGAATTAGACTACTATAAGTGAACTTATATAATTGTGCCTACGTTTCGGCCTAAGTTTTAGGCCATCTTCAGGGCTAAAAGGAAAACAAAATAACAACAATGAAAAAAGAGAAAGAGGCAGTACCAGTAACAGTAAAAATGATAAAAAACAGAAAATACAAGTAAGATAAAAAAGTATGAAGTATAAAAAGAAAAAGATAACACTAAATTACATAATACAAAAGACAAATGAAAAAATAAAATAAAATAAAATAAATGAAATAACAATGTAAAAATTAAAAATTAATTGAAAATAAAAATAATAATAATTATAAATAATAATAATTTAGTAATAATAATAAATAATAATAATAATTTAGTGTTATCTTTTTCTTTTTATACTTCATACTTTTTTATCTTACTTGTATTTTCTGTTTTTTATCATTTTTATCGTTACTGGTACTGCCTCTTTCTCTTTTTTCATTGTTGTTATTTTGTTTTCCTTTTAGCCCTGAAGATGGCCTAAAACTTAGGCCGAAACGTAGGCACAATTATATAAGTTCACTTATAGTAGTCTAATTCTTTGACCGCATTCCCCGACCAACGTCTCCCTTTAAATAATCTTTAAAATTATTTTAAAGAGTTCACATAATCACTACTCGAAATAAACTCAGCAGAATGCACTTCTTCAAGTCTTTTATCAAAATAGTATAATAAATTAGTTTTTTAATAACTTTAGTAATAAAATTCTGTACACTAAATATTTTTTGTTTGTCAAGCTGAAAATATGTTTTGTTTTGAATCATTTTGTTTACATGAAATAATATAAAAGTAGAAATAATTAAGTTAATTTCTACTTTTATGTTATTATAATACATAGTTATAGAGCGTTAATAACAACAGGTTGGCGGCTTGGGGGCAGGAGGTTCGGTCGCATTCGTCTCCTTCCGGACGCGCTCGGCTTTCCATCTAGGGTCTAGTAGTCCGTATGAGATACGCTGTATCTTTACTAATACAGGCCCGATTTAAATTATTATTTTTTTAGGAAATTTAATTACCTTTCATATGATTTCATACAAAATTTACCACCATAAAATGCTCACCTTTTGAGTTATGCGCAAATAAAATGTTCTTTTCGCTATAACTTTTTCCCCTGCATTTTCTCGTTGATATACTACATATATAAAAAGTTAAAGAGCTGTAAGGAGAAGATATTGGGCAAGTTTCATCAAAATCGCCCGAGCCGTTTACGAGTAAATTGTAAAATCCATGATATAATTACCACTTCCGGTTAATCCGATGTGCTGTATCTTTGTTATTATTGGTCCGATTCTGATGATTCTTTTTTTGTATTTTAGATAATTTAATTACCTTCCATGCACGTCTAAACATAATTTACCATAAAATGCATACTTTTTAGGTTATGCACAAATAAAATATTCTTTTCATTATAACTTTTTTCCCAGCATGTCCTCGGTGATGTACTACATATATGAAAAGTTAATGGCCTTTATGAAGAATAATTTGGGCAAGTTTCATCAAAATCATTGGAGCCGTTTTTGAGAAAATTGTAAAATCGATAATATAAAATGGCACTTCCGGTCAGTCGATTTCGACGAAAAAGTTGCTTTAACATCACATGAATTTGTCTATCTTAAATACGTAATTTAAGTATCGTACAACTTTTCGTTTTTGAGCTAGGCTGTTCACATACACACACAGACCATTCTGCGAGACTTTGTTATTTGGACTCAGGGGACCTTAAAACGTGTAATTCCGTTGAAAACTCGAATTCGAAAATTTTCACGATCGCAATACTTCGTATATAGGTAAGGGAAAATAAAAAATATGTAACCTCTAAATTATAGTCTGGCACATCAAAAAACTTTTTAAGGTGCCTTTACAACTTGCCAAGCCTAGGCAAATCAAACGCCAAGGCAAACGGCAATCATGTAAAGGGTTGACAGAACTTGGCAAACTAACCAATCCAGACGCTACTATTCCAACTTTTGTCGGTTGTTAATTTCGGTTTAAAATAGGTTTATTTTTTAAATAAATTTTAAAAATATAAATTAGAGAAACAGAACGTTTGAACTTCAGCAAATTTTTATCAGGTAGATACCCTATACAATTACTTCATTATACACAGTTAACGGAAGTAGTGTAATGAGCCCCCGATTTATAGTTTAATAGGTGTATAAGGAAGTAATGTGGTGCCCAAATCAGATATTTCTAAAGGTTAAATAGCTAAAATGGGTAATCAAATGTTTTTGTTTTATTTTATTATCTTATATATACTTCGATAAAGAAAATGTGTTAGAAAAATATCCTACATCGATAGGGTTGCTATCACTCTTTCTTGTCTAGAAAGTACAGTAATTACTTAATTTCCTCTTCCTTTTTTACTTCCTAGTACGAAGTAAAGGAAGTATTGTAATCGCGAAAATTTTCGGATTTCAGATTTCGACGGAAATATCCATTTTGACTAGTTTCGTCGTGGCGTCTGTACGTACGTACGTTCGTATCTCGCATAACTAAAAAACGGTTAGCTGTAGAAAGTTGTAATTTTCTATTTAGGATTGTTGTAAAATCCAGTTGTGAACCTCCTTTTTTGGTCACTGTTTGATTACCGGAAGTGGTACTTTACTTGAAGATCATAACTGATTTCCATCAAAAATTATATTAAAATACTATACAAAACTTCTCAAATTTAGTATTTAAAATTTATATATTGATTAAAATAACATACAAGATTTTGTTCTAAATTAGAAAACTGGAAGCGGTACTTTACTTGAAGGTCATATTAGACTTTCATAAAGAATTATATTAAAATATAATGCAAAACATCTCAAATTTGGTAAATAGGTCTTTTATATCGATATGAATGTATTTACTATATTTTGGTTAAAATTGGTGAGCCGAAAAGGGTACTTTACTTGAAGATCATAATAAGCTTACATCAAAAATTATATTTAAATTAAATTCATAAATCATATGTTTCGGTAATAAAGGTTACAAACGCTATTTGGTTTCCGATCCAATTAAACATTTTTATTACTTGTTTTAAGTGTTAAAATTGAGTGTAAAAACTTTTCCTCTCTATTTGTGTGCGTGTGTGTGTCAATAGATGGATGTCGCGACGCCGAGTGTCTTTTTTGAGATACTGCAATCTTCGGAAACTAGTAACCAAATTCAGTATCACTTTTTGAGCCACCGATTTATAGTTTAATAGGCGTACAAGGAAGTCGTGTGTTGTCCACATCAGATATTTTTTATTTATTCGAAATTTATCGTATGTACAAAAATTATAAATGGCAAATAAGATAACTCGAAGGATATTATAGGTTAAGCGAAAGGAGTGCTTTACTTGAAGGTCATGAAAACTTATATCAAAAATTATATTAAAATTAAATACTGAAATCATATAGTTCGTTAATAAAGATTACAAACGTGATTTTTTCCCCACTCTAATTAAACATTTTTATTACTTGTTTTAAGTGTTAAAATTGAGTGTAAAATACTGGTTTACTCCCCATTTGTGAGATCAACAAGTCTGCAGCATGAGAATAAGATATTAGTTATGTGGGCTTTTCCGCTTAAAATGTCGAAACTGCCGATTTCCAATGCTTTATCCAGTGATATTGACAGTTTTATTGTTGTCACGGAACATGGAGGAATATCTTGGAAACTAGTTACCTACTGAAGGAAAACGACATATAATAACGGAATGAGACCTCCAGTAAAAAGAGTGTGTGTTTTTGTGTGTGTGTCGATAGATGGATGTCGGGACGCCGAGTGTCAATCTTCGGAAACTATTAACCAAATTCAGTATCACTTTTTGAGCCACGGATTTATAATTTAATAGGCGGACAGAGAAGTCATGTGTTGCCCACAGGAGATATTTTTTAAAAAATGTTCTATCGTCTACAATTTCTCTCTCCCCTCCCTAAATTACTCACTATTTTCGATGATATTTTCAGGCTAAATATGCATATGTAAGTCCAGCTCCATATAGAACTGAGAGTTTAGAGTAAAAGGTGGATTATAGCTAGATTCTATTAACATAACCCTGTAATATACACTAATAAATTATATTAAACAAAACTTTTACGAATAACGAACTTTAAAAAAAAAAGAAAATATATAAGTTCAACTTTGATAGTTATTTTATTTTTAACACATTATTTATACATTGCACTTATATATTTCATCATACTTATTGCTATATGAAATGAACGGAAAAGTAAATATGTATATATATATATATATATATATATATATATATATATATATATATATATATATATATATATATAAAAGTCCTATATAAGGAATTTCAGCTCATTCGACTCTGAGGGGGCCGCTGGAGGTGCTCAAATGTAGTGGAGAAAAAAAATCTCTCTCTCCACTACATCCTCCAGCGGCCCCCTCAGAGTCGAATGAGCTGAAATTCTTTATGTAGGACTTTTTTCCAGGTAAACGATTTAATGGTAATTAAAGAACGGGAAAATTCCATTCCAATTTTCGGTATATTTATCTGGAATTTCGACGTTTTAAAGTTTTGCGCATCTCTACATCTCCACCATATTAGTTTATAGGGCTGATAATTTGCATGTGAATTGAGTTACTGTTGGGGAAGCATCTTTTGGAGGTCTTAACTTGGTTCCCCCGACCCCCCCGGATTATTCGATTTTTTTAAATATTCGCGCACCTCTAAAACCCTTCCAAATTGATAAACTTGTTGAATTTGAAAGGAAATTAAATTAGCTATACGACAAAAGAAGTTTCATCGAAATCGGACAAGTATTATCAAAGATTGACTATTTCAACTTCAGCGGCCCCCGTTGGTTCAAATCAGCTGGAATTCGGTATGAAGGGTTTTCTGTATCGAAGGTCAGGAGAGACAGAACAATATAATAAAAGTACGGGTAAATTTCGGTACGTTAGGGAACTGTCTTTTGTGGGTCTCAACTTTTTTATCACTCCCCCATTTTTTAATATTTTGTATTTTAGTGAAAATACGACTTTAGTGACGGAGCTCTGCTGCTCACGATTATGTTTTCGATATATCGTGAGCGGGAATCGATTGAGGTGGTGTTGAACGGTTCCATAATTGAATTGAAACCTACATTTTGAATTTTTGGTGTTGAGCCTTTTTAAAAATATCTGATGCGGACAACACATGACTTCCTTGTACACCTATTAGATCGCAGTATCTCAATAACGACACTCGGCTTCACGACATCCATCTATTGGCACACACACACACACACACACACACATGGGGAAGAAAACCAGAAATTTACAAACAATTTTAACACTTAAAACAAGTAATAAAAATGTTTAATTGGATTGGAAACCAAATTGCGTCTGTAACGTTTATTACCGAAACATATGATTTATGTATTTAATTTAAATATAATTTTTGATGTAAGCTTATTATGTATCTTCAAGTAAAGTACTCTTTTCGGCTCACCAATTTTAACCAAAATATAGTAAATACCTTCATATCGATATAAAAGTCCTATTTACAAAATTTGAAATGTTTTACATTATATTTTAATATAATTTTTGATTAAAGTCTAATATGACCTTCAAGTAAAGTAGCGCTTCCGGTTTTCCAATTTAAACCAAAATGAAGTATTAAATCAATATATAAGTTATAAATACTAAATTTGAGAAGTTTTGTATAGTATTTTAATATAATTTTTGATGGAAATCAGTTATGACCTTCAAGTAAAGTACCACTTCCCGTGATCAAGCAGTAACCAAAAAGGGAGGTTTACAACTAGATTTTACATCAATCCTAAATACAAAATTTCAATTTTCTATGATTAACCGTTTTTTGAGTTTTGCGAGATATGAACATAAGTACGTACAGACGCCAGGACGAAACTAGTCAAAATGGATTTAGGCATCGTCTAAATGGATATTTTTGTTGAAATCTGAAAGCCGAAAATTTTCGCGATAACAATACTTCCTTTACTTCGTACAAGGAAGTAAAAACAACGTTGATATACAATATATATATATATATATATATATATATATATATATATATATATATATATATATATATATATATATATATATATATATATATATACAAAAAATGAGTACTAAATCAAAATTATTCGGTATAACTTGTGTCCGAGGATCCTGATGAAAGTGGTACTGAATTTTGACTTGAATCTGTTAAGACTGGCCGGCGTCGAGATGAGCTTGAAATATTATCCTTAGCGGACAGCTGCCGCCTATATCGGTCGCCAGGGTGTGTACGAGCTGGCTTCATTCCATTGCTAATTACTTGTATCAATCCGATTTTCACCTTTGCCTTGTTTTCTTCCGGGACTCTCTTGAAATCGTTGAGAAGAGACAATATGAAGAGCCTATCCGGATCGAAATCCTGGTCTTCGGCCTTCTCCTGCCTCCACTTGAGGTGCTTGACTAGAACGTCTGCCAATGAATTTTCTCCTCGTTCTAGTCGCTTTCTTTTATTTGACGCGGCATTCGAAGCGTAACGCTGCGGCGGTCCTTTCGCGGACACCAAACTCTCGGAAAACTCTTCGATTTCTTCCACTTCTCCTTCTCCGCTTATGCTCGAGTCCACTCTGCAAAGAAAGAAACAAAGGGTGTATTATTTATGAGCATAAAAGCGATTCGTAAAAAAATAAAAACAAAAAACGCACATTTTTCAACAAGCTTACTTTCAAAAATATATGAATTAAAAAAAAAAAGGTAAACAATTTTAAAATACTTTTGGATATCTAGAGAAGACATTTCGAAACTGTTTTGAGATCAAGAATAACTTTTAAAGCAAATATAGGATTTAAAATTTTGATCCAAACATAATTGAAATTTTTTTTTTTCATATTGATAAACGTAAGAAAAATTAAACAAAGTAAACTAAATGCAATTAGTTGACGTATGATAGTATAGAAGGATCAATCTAATCAGGGATTGATAAATTGTTTGCCACTTCTATAATTTAGTTTTTATTGACAACTAATTCCGGATGTTATACATTCATCTTCAGTTCTGAAAACACAAGAAAATTCAAAAATAAGCAATTCAAAATAAAGTTTGGTATGATTATACATATTAAATTATTATTATAAAGCATTTATGAATTTTATAGGTAAACGGTTTAAGGGTCGGGGTTTTTCCAGTGATTCCAGTGAGTAATTGTTTTTTCTGTTATAGATAGAAATAAATTTAAGATTGGACTATTGGAGATATTTATTTGGCCATTTAAGCAAAAATTTGTATTGGATTTAAAGGATTTTATTATTTCAAGTGCTTCATATATATGTATGTATATACAGATGTATTAATTTAACGCCTGAGTCTTTGATGAATTTATGGTTTTCTTCATTTAAATGAATTTGGAATTCTCTGTCTTATTATGATATGCACGTATATGTTCCTTTAATCTCTGATTTAGCGATCTTCCAGTTTTTCCCGTGTTTTTGGCTGCACAATCATTACAATTTAGTTCGTATACTCCGTTTTTTTGGAAAGAGTCTATTTTGTCTTTAGGGGAAGGGAAATATGAGGATAGGGTTTTTCTATTTTAAATTCAGGGTTTAATTCGATTATTTCAATTCATTGGTGGATATTGGTGGGTTATCTTCGGTGGTTGTTGAATAGATATCATTAATTGTCTTTTTTTGTATTTGTTTTTCAAAATGTGATTGATAGTGGTTTTATTGCACCCGTTATTTTTTGCTATGGAAGTAAATAACAGGTACAATAAAACCACTATCAATCACATTTTAAAAAAACGAATACAGAAAAAGACAATTAATGATGATATGATAAAAACAAAATTATAGAAGTGTCAAATAATTTATCAATCCCTAATAAAATTAAATCTGATATTTTTTCCAACAAAATGAACAAGCCACCATTCAAACCAAGAAGAACTAAATCTACAAAAAAGAGAGAATACCTACAGTAACACTCCCAGAGAATATAATTTGTACATGCTCCTTTTTAAATAAAAACTAATAGTCACTTTTTTGAAAATCAGAGAAAAAACAATTACTCATCGGAATCACTGGAAAAACCCCGACCCTTAAACCGTTTACCTATAAACAACCCACCTTTCTTACGGCGCGAAAACAAAAATACATTAATTTTCCATATTTTTAATACATCTCCTTATTTAATTATAAATGCACATTTGTAAAAAATCTGCAATCACAGATGTAATTTGTACATTTTTTTCAAATAAGTGCTATTGATCGTTCAGTTTTGTTTTTCTTTAACCCTAAAAATTGCCTTTGGTACTTCTTTAGCTCTAAAGAATAGCTGTAATTGTTTTTAGCCTGAAATGGGTAAAAAATTGCAATATTTCTTTATATCGAAATTTCCATATACAGTAAAGCGCCGATTATCCGAACTAATGTTGTCAGAGGTGGTTCGGATAATCAAAAGTTCGGATAATCGAAATTCACGTACTCGCATATACAGTTTACAGTTCTAGGTATATAAATACTATTTATATATTACTATTTACTCTAGTTTCTGAGAAATAATTAAGGATGGCTTCCTTTTTAATCGTTCTGGAAAAAATAATTTTATTTTTCGTTTAATTTTATTCAAAATAACCATAATTTTAACAGTACCAATAAATAATTTACATGATCAAATTAATTAAAATTACACACATAAAAAAAAAAAAAAAACGTTCCGATAATCGAACGTTCGGATAACTGATGTTCGGATAATCGACGCTCCACTGTATATAATTTTTTTCAAGGAATCTTTAAGTTCGATATATATAGAGGTTCAACTGTGTATATATATATATATATATATATATATATATATATATATATATATATATATATATATATATATATATAGAATATTTGATGGCTTAATATTCGCATTATTACAGAGCTTAATCTCTGAATTATTAATATAATTAAGTAAAAAATAAAAGGATACTTTCGGTTTGCACAAAAAAGGGCTAAATGGCTCGAAAATGTTTTCAATATTGAATATAATGTAGAACTTACTGTGTATGGTTCAATGAGGGTATCAAAAATGCCATTTTATCGTAATAAATGTATGTTTTCCATGATCTACCACATCCGGTTTTCTGACGTTTCCTTTTTGCAACTTCTCTTGCGAAACTATTCCGCAGATGTCTCCACCTTTTTTGAAGCGCTTTTTCTGAAGAAAAAAAATAATAAAATAAGATGAAAGAATTAAACAGATACCTACGGTACAGCTTTACAAGAGGGACGCGTTATCACTGGTACTCCCGATCTTACCCGAAGATCGCCCACCGGACTAGCATACTCTAGCGCCATTTGAGCAAACTAACTGCTTTGTATTCAATTCTAACATTCTTATTCATGGGAATTACTAAAATTATTTGAGTTTTAATTAGATATTATTTAAAATTATTGGTGTTGTCGACTTCTGGTGGTCTGGGGAAGTTGTAGTAATAATTTAAAACAGTAATAATTTAGGTACAACTTTATAAGAGGGGCGCGTTATCACTGGTTCCTTATTCCTCTTTCCCCCCGAACTTACCACAAGGTCACCGGACTAGCACACTCTAGCGCCATTTGTGCTAACTGCTTTGTATTCATATTTAACATTCGTATCATTGGAATTATTACTGCATTAATTACATATTATTTAAAATTTTTATTGCTGTCGACTTCCGGTGATCTGTGGAAGTTGTAGTAATAATTCAAAGGAGTAATAATTGAAATTACGATAAGACCCTGACCTCAACTGAAAAGGATCCGTTGCTGTTTTGTTTATTTCTTGGACGAACGTAATGGGCGGAAGTCGACAGCACTAATAATTTTAATTAATATCTAATTAAAGCAGAAATAGTTTTAATAATTCTAATGTACACGATTGTTACAATTTAATACAAAGCAGTTAGTTAGCATAAATGGCACTAGAGTATGCTAGTCGGTAAGTTCGGTGGGAACCAGTGATAACGCGCCCCTCTTGTAAAGTTGCACCACAATTTTTAACAATATCTAATTAAATCATTAATAATGTTAATAATTGACCAATAATAATGAATACGGATGTTAGAATTGAATACAAAGCAGTTAGAACAAATGGCGCTGGAGATTGGTAGTGCGGCGACCTTCGGGTAACTTCGACAGGAGCCAGTGATAACGCGTCCCGATTGTAAAGTTTTAACCCTCCTTTAAAATTTAAATTTTTATGTTTCAGGATATGCCGTCCACGGCTTTTCTCTGAGACTAAGGGGCCAATTTTTTTGAGATTAGGCACCAAAGGCAGAGTTCACCCCAGGATGATCCCGGGAACTCAACATTACCATCCGCCATTTCGTTTCAAAATGGCGACCGATTAGAGACATTACAAGGCCATAATTCGGTCGAAATTTTCAACGAATAGGTAGAGATATGGAATAAAAAACTGTTTGTTGATAATTGTACGGCCCATAGCAGTACCACATCACTCAGCGATGTTAATCTTCTGTTTTTGCCAGCACAAACTCTAAGCTGCAGTCTCTAGACTTGGCCATAATTAAACGATTTAAGACATTTAACGCAAGAAAGTAGTGATGCAAATCTTAGAAATCATCGAGGAAGGAAAACTCCTTCCTCAAAATTAAGAAACTCCCATAACTTTTCGAGATTTCGCCTACTTTGACGAAGATTTAACGGTACTTTAAGATTTTGTTGATCCATCTATATTGCTTTATGTCCATTTATATTAATACAATCTTGTATTAGTTTTATTATTTCCTATTTTTTTACCACCGATTATTGCAAATCTCGATAATTCATTTTTAACCTTTCGAACCATTGACCATACGAATTATCGAGATTCTATTGTATTTTATTTTAACAATTCCCTTTTTTCGTTAAAACTTCAGAGTCGTAACCCCAACATGGCGAAGGTCTAGATTTTTAAGATCAGTCAGGTCCTGAAAATCTAGATGTCCTCCACGTTGGGGTCACGATTCTGGAATTTTACCAGTAAATATAACAATATACAATATTTAATTACCAAACAAAAATTAGTAGATAAGATTTATATACAAATTGATTATTATGTAAATGATGATGATACTGAGATGAATATCTAATGAATTACATGCTTTTAGATGAATGTTTTCAGAATGCACAATATAGTCGGAAGCGTTATAAGATAAATAATATTTTTAGATGTTTAGAAATATGACTAAAAGTCTTCAAAATAATAATATGTTATAACATTTTTTTTTAAGTATAATTCTTTTCTATCTTTTTACTTCCTTGTAATAAGTAAAGGAAGTATTGTAATCGCGAAAATTTTCGGTTTTCACATCTCAACGGAAATATCCATTTTGACCATCTCTGAATCCATTTTGACTAGTTTCGTCGTGGCGTCTGTACGTACGTACGTATTTCGCATAACTCAAAAACCGTTAGCCGTAGGAAGTTGAAATTTTGTATTTAGGATTGTTGTAAAATCTAGTTGCGAACCTCCCTTTTTGGTCTCTGCTTAATCATCGGAAGTGGTACTTTACTTAAAGGTCATCATTGATTTTCATCAAAAATTATATTAAAATACTTTGCAAAACTTCTCAAATTTGGTATTTACAACTTATTAATTGACTTAAATAGCATATTAGATTTTGGTTTAAATTGGAAAATCGAAAGCGGTATTTTACTTGAAGGTCATATTAGACTTTCATAAAAAATTATATTAAAATATAATGTAAAACATCTCAAATTTGGTAAATAGGACTTTTATATTGATGTGAATGTATTTACTATATTTTGGTTAAAATTTGTGAGCCGAAAGGGGTGCTTTACTTGAAGGTCATGCTAAACTTATATAAAAAAATTATATTAAAATTAAATACAGAAATATGTTTCGGTAATAAAGGTTACAATCGCGATTTTGTTTATACTCTAATTAAACATTTTTATTACTTATTTTAAGTGTTAATATTGGGCATATAATACTGGTTCTCCTCATTTGTGAAATGAACAAGTCTGCAGCAGGAGAATAAGAAAGTGGATTCTTCCGCTTAAAATTTATAAACTGTCGATTTCTAATGGTTTATCTAGTGATATTGAGAGTTTTAATGTTGTCACGGAACACGAAGAAATCTCTTGGAAACTAGTTACCTACTGATAGAAAACGACATATAATAACGGAATGAGACCTCCAGAAACAAGAGTATGTGTGTGTGTCAACAGATGGGTGTCGTGACGCCGAGTTTCGTTTTTGAGATACTGCAATTTTGGAAATTAGTAACAAAATTGAGGATCACTTTTTGAGCCAACGATTTATATTTTAATAGGCGTATAAGGAAGTCATGTGTTGTCCTCAGATATTTTTAGAATGTTTCATAGCTAATAAAAATATTGTTTTATAAATAATAATCATTGAATTATTTCATAACCTTCTTCACAGTTTAACATTATATTCATTTGATGCACTTTTTTTTTTTACTTTTTTATTATTTCCTTTCTACATATCGATATTTTTCTAGCGATTATCGGTGGATATCGATATTTGGTGAATATCTATATTTTCCCTTCCATGTTCCAACCTTAACCCTCGGACACATATCAAATACTTTTCGACCTAGTATCACGAAAAATATTTTCATTGAAATCGGTGTGCTACGTCCGTAGGCTCTCCGGTATACACCGAGATCGGTATGAGTCATACAAAAAATACGGCTGTAGGCTGTCTCATGCGACTTCCAGCAATTAAGGTGGCATTTTAGTTTTCAAACTTTTAAGTATTTTAGGTAGATAATTAATTGAAAATTTTAATTGTACCAAATCTCACTAGGTAATTACATTACAAATTTATAAGTAATTATAAAATACCTTTATAACTTACCATATTCTTTTAATATTATATCATGACATAAGTATTATTAAAAAGTAAAATTTTATTGTTCCGAGTTTTTAAATAATAATACCAAAGGAAAAGGATTCTTTTAATATTTAATAGGTACATTAAGTAATAAATCAATAAAATAATAATAAACAATATTTATTGTATCAAATAAATTATATAGAATGTTTTTTAAATTTAAAAAAATAATATAAATATCTGATGTGGACAATACATGACTTCCTTGTAGGCCTATTAAACTATAAACCGATGACTCAAAAAGTGATCCTGAATTTGGTTACTAATTTCCGAAGATTGCAGTATCTCAAAAACTACACTTGGTATCGCGGCATCCATCTATTGACACACACAAGCTACGTTATAAAATGTCGTTTTCTTTCAGTAGGTAGCAATTTCCCAAGAGATTTCTTCGTGTTCGGTGACATTAGAACTGTCAATGTCACTAGATAAAGCATTGGAAATCGACCGTTTCGATATTTTAAGCTGAAGAACCCATTTACCTTATATCTTATAAAAATGTTTAATTAGAATGGAAAAAAATCATATTTGTAACCTTTATTAACGAACCATATGATTTCTGTATTTAATTTTAATATAATTTTTTTATATAAGTTTAGCATGACCTTCAAGTAAAGCACCCCTTTCGGCTCACCATTTTTAACCCAACTCTAGTATATTATTTATATTGATATAAAAGTCCTATTTACCAAATTTCAGATGTTTTACATCATATTTAAATATAATTTTTGATGCAAGTCTAATATGACCTGTAAGTAAAGTACCACTTCCGGTTTGCCAATTTTAACCAAAATTTATTATATTATTTAGATCAATATATAAGTCATAAATACTAAATTTCAGAAGATTTGCATTTTATTTTGATATGATTTTTGATGAAAATCAATAATGGCCTTCAAGTAAAGTACCACTTCCGGTAATCATGTAGTAACCAAAAAAAGAGGTTCAAAACTAGATATTACAATAATCTTAAATACAAATTTTTAATTTTCTACGGCCAACTGTTTTTGAGTTATGCGAGATACGCACGGACGTACGTACATACGTCACGACAAAATTAGTCAAAATGGATTCATGGATGGTCAAAATGGATATTTCCGTTGAAATCTGAAAACAATACTTTCTTTACTGCGTACAAGTAAGTAAAAATGTACACAATACAATTTATTTACCTGCTTCGTTATTTTTCTCTCGATCCCAGCCTCCTATTTCCTCATCACAAAATATAAAATTAAACACTTTCTTCCATCCGTTGTCTTTTTTGCTTTTGTCAGAATAATTCGGATCACTCTTATCCCACAATGGAGTCTGCATTTGCACGGCAGAGATTAATTTATCATTATCGATATGCACGTCCATTCTATCGAAAATGAATAAATTAAGAAAATAAAATACCGATAAAGAACCCCACACTTTTAAAAAACAGAAGATACTAAAAGATTACACCACGCATCGTCAGATCTCTCTCCGTAATGGCGAGAAATCTCCAGGAGACGCTTTCAGTCTCCCATACCGATCTACCAGTGTTGCCACCACCTTTTCAAGAAAATACCCTCTCTTCGAACTGAAATTACTCTTTTTGATATTAAAACATATTCATAGTTATGACTTATAAATTTGTATATTTATATTGTGTTTTGTTGTAAAAACATCAATATTTTTCCCACTCGGCGAATGCCACGTCCTTATCAAAGGGGGCGTGGCCTCACATTGTTGACATTGAGGTTACGTCCCCATCACCTTCCTCTATACATTCATTCCCATGTACGTTCACTTCTTTCTGGTAAAAAAACGTATTACCTTTATTTCTTATAAAATTAATTTATGAACTTTTTATGAAATTATGATTAATTTATGAAATTTAAAAAAAAAATTTTGTTCATAAAGGAATTTTTTACTTTCCCTTACCTATATAGGAAATATATATATTAGGGGGAAGTATTGCGATCGTGAAAAATTTCGAATTCGAGTTTTCAACGGAAATACACGTTTTAAGGTCACCTGAGTCCAAATATGTCTCGCAAAAAGTTCTCTGTGTGTATAAACGCCTAACTCAAAAACGAAAAGTCGTACGAAACTGAAACTACGTATTTAAATTAGGTATATTCATGAGATGTTACAGTAACTTTTTTATCAATATCGAGTAACCGGAAGCGCCACTTTATATCATCGATTTCACACTTTTTTTTTTTTACAATTTTCTCGTAAACGGCTCTAACAATTAAGATGAGACTTGAATAAATTATTCTTCATAAAGGCCTTTAACTTTTCATATTTGCAGTATATCATATAGTATATAGTAAGTTATGGCAAAAAGAAAATTGTATTCGTGCATAACTCAAAAAGTATGCATTTTATGGCAAATTATGTTTGATATACCATGTGAATGGTAATAAAATTTTCTATAAAACAAGAAAAAAAATCTGGTGCGGTGCGCGCATCACACAACTTTCCATTACCGTTCTTTAATAATTATCTTTTGAATACAATTTTAAAGAGTTCACATAAACACTGATTCTAATAAACACAGCAGCATACACATCTTATCCCACTTAAGTACAATAAAAAAGTTTTTTAAACAATTTTAGTACAACAATCCTGTACACTACCTATATATTTTAACTTTGTCAAGGTGCAAATATATTTTAAAAGTTTCTGGTTTAGTTTCCATGGAAACATTTTGTTTCTATTAAATATTAACAAAAGTAGAAATTATTAAGGTAATTACTATTTTTATATTCTTACATTACATTAATACAGAGCGTATTGTTGGCAACAGATTGGCGGATTGGTGGGAGGAGGTTCGGTCGCATCCGTCTCCTTTCGGATGCGCTTGGTTATCCATCTAGGGTCTTGAGCTCCTCATAAAATACACTGTATCTTTGCTAATACTGGTCCGATTATGATGATTCTTTTATTGTTTTTTAGATAATTTAATTACCTTTCATACAATTCTGTAAATAATTAACTATAAATTGCATACTTTTTAAGTTAAGCGCAAATAAAATATTCTTTTCGTCATAACTTTTTTCCCTGCACTTTTTCGTTGATATACTACATAAATGAAAAGTTTAACGTCTTTAAGGTGAAGACATTAGGCAAGTTTCACAAAAATCGTTGGAGTTGATTTCGAGAAAATAGTAAAAAAGTGTAAAATCCATGATATAATAGTTATTTCCGGTTAGTTCGATGCGCTGTATCTTTGCTAATACTGGTCCAATTTTGATGATTCTTTTATTGTTTTTTAGATAATTTAATTACCTTTCATACAATTCTAAACATAATTTACCGTGAAATGCATACTTTTTATGCTATGCGCAAATAAAATATTCTTTTCATCATAACTTTTTTCCCTGCAATTCCTCGGTGATTTACTACATAATTAAAAAGTTAAAGGCCTTTAACCAATTTTCATCAAAATCGTTAGAGCTGTTTTCGAAAAAATTGTAAAAAAGTGTAAAATCGATTATATAAAGTAGTACTTCCGGTCAGTCGATTTTGACGAAACAGTTGGTGTAACATCTCATGAATATATATCTATACCTTAAATACGTAGTTTCAGTTTCGTAAAAATGCAAAAAGTTAAATATTCAGTGGTTTCGCTTTTGTAACTATTTTTAGTGCAGTTTATTGCAAAATACATAATAACCAAACTTATAGAGGATTAAATTTGCTACAATATACATGCAACATATTTGTAATCGCTTACAATAGACGCCAAGAAAATTTTTCCTTTCTCTAAAATTGTTATTTCAATATTACTCGGCGTCGGTTGAGAGTAATTCCAAATATTTTGGATCGGACGATGAAATTTTTTTTTCTGATTTTATTCAAATTAAAAAATATATTATTAACATAATGCTATCCTCTTAGTTTGTACAATAAAAACAAAACATGTACTTTGCCTTAAGATTCAAACAATCCTATGAAATTTGGAAATAACTGCTTAAGATGTTTATGTAGATTTACAGAATATTAATTTCATATTCATTATCTCACAATACATAAGAATGGTATGATTCAGAATTTTGACCGGAAAATAGCATTTTAGCGCCACTTTGACTGTTCTGAAGTTACTAACTCAGCCATTTTAATTTTTTTCGGTATTTATTTTTTTTCAACCTCTCAATCAGCATTACTTTCGTCTCAAAGCAGAGAATATTTGAGATATTTAATGTTTAAAAATAAAATTTTTGTAAAAAAAAAATTTTTTGTGAAAACTTCGCGCAAGTTGTATTCTGTCGGAAGTGAATTTCGAAGATTTTCATTAAATATTTTAATTCAAAAAAGTATGATATGACTACTAGGGACCCATCGCACAACGAAAAAATCTCGTGGCATAGAAGTTATTTTGCTTTTTTTAAGTAGATACTAGAAAATCGTAAAATCATAGAACTCGCAAACCTAGTCAGATTTTGCACCCGTTGACATTGTTGTAACAGTTATATAGAACCAAAGGCAAATTTTAATGAGCGTGAATATTTTGTTTTATTTTTTACATTCTCTGACCTATATAATTGAAATATATAGCACGGAGAAATATTGCGATCGTCGAAATTTTCAAATTCGAGTTTTTCAAAGAAAATACACGATTTAAGGTTCCATGAGTCCAAATAACCAAGTCTCGCAAAATGGTCTGTGTTTATGAGAACAGCCTAGTTCTAAAACGAAAAGTTGTACAAAACTGAAATTATGTATTTAAGGTAAGTATGGCTGTAATGCTACAGCAACGCCAAAATCGACTACGGAAGTGCCACTTTATATTATTGATTTTACAAATATCTGGAATACTGCTCAAACGATTTTGATGAAACTTGCCTAAATTATTCTTCGTATAGCCCTTTAACTTTTCAAGTATGTAGTACATCACCGAGGAAATGCGGGGGAAAAAGTTATGATGAAAAAGTATGTTATTTGCGTATAACTCGAAAAGTATGCTAATTATGTATGCAATCTGAATAATAAAATATCTGATGTGGACAACACATGACTTCCTTGTACGCCTATTTAACTATAAATCGGTAGCTCAAAAAGTGATCCTGAATTACGTTACTAGTTTCCGAAGATTGCAGTATCTCAAAAACGACACTCGGCGTCACGATACCCATCTGTTGACACACACACATACTCTTGTTTCTGGAGGTCTCATTCCGTTATTATATGTCGTTTTCTATCAGTAGGTAACTAGTTTCCAAGAGATTTCTTCGTGTTCCGTGACAACATTAGAACTGTCAATGTCACTAGATAAAGCATTGGAAATCGGCAGTTTCGACATTTTAAACGGAAGAACCCACTTAACTTAAATCGTATTCTCCTGCTGCAGGCTTGTTTATCTCACAATTGGAGCTAGTAAATACCTTCATATTGATATAAAAGTCCTATTTACCAAATTTGAATTTTACATTATATTTTAATATGATTTTTGATGAAAGCTTAATTTGACCTTCAAGTAAAGTATCACTTCCGGTCTGCTAATGTTAACCAAAATTTATTATGTTATTTAAATTAAAATGTAAGTCTTATATTCCTAATTTGAGAAGTTTTGCATTATATTTTTATATAATTTTTTATGAATAATGACCTTTAAGTAAAGTACCACTTCCGGTGATCATGTAGTGACCAAAAAGAGAGGTTCAAAACTAGATTTTACAACAATCCTAAATACAAAATTTTAACTTTCTACGGCAAACTATTTTTCAGTTATGCGAGATACGAACAGTCGCCACGACGAAACTAATCAAAATGGATTCAGAGATGATCAAAATGGATATTTCCGTTGAAATCTGAAAACCGAAAATTTTCGCGATTACAGTACAATCCGACCAGTACTAGCAAAGATAGAGAGTATCGCTCTAACCGAAAGTGTCAATTATATCGTCTATTTTACACTTGTTTACAATTTTCTCGTAAACAGCTCCACGGATTTTGATGAAACTTGTCTAATGTCTTCTCCTTAAAGTTCCTTAACTTTTCGTGTATTTGGTACTTCACCGAGAAAATGCAGAGAAAAAAGTTAATGCTAAATGAAAATTTAATTTTGTATAACTCAAAAAGTACATATTATATGGTAAATTATTTATACGATCATACACAAGGTAAATAAATTCTCTAAAAAACAAAAAAAGAACCATCTAATTTGGACTTGAATTAGCAAGTCCGTGTATACAGCAAACAGTGTATTTTATAAGGACTACAAGATCCTAGATGGAAAGCCAAGCGCGTCCGTAAGGAGACGGATGCGACCGAACCTCCTCCCACCAATCCGCCAATCTGTTGCCAACAATACGCTCTGTATTAATGTAATGTAAGAATATAAAAATAGTAATTACCTTAATAATCTCTACTTTTGTTAATATTTAATAGAAACATAATGTTTCTATGGAAACTGAATGGAGCTTGACAAACCTAAAATTTATAGTGTATAGAATTGTCTTACTAAAATAGCTTAAAAAATATTCTATTGTACTTTTGTTAGAGAAGACGTGAAGAAGTAAATTCTGCTGAGTTTGTTTCAAATAGTGTTTACGTGAACTATTTAAAATTATGTTAAAAAGATTACTATTACAGGGTGGTAAGGGAAAGTTGTGTGATGCGCACCGCACCAGATTTTTTTTCATCGATTTTGAAAGTGTCAATTTATTTGAGAATGAACCTTTGACACCACTTTGCGTCTTACATAACGAATGAAATTTAGAATTGTTGGTTCAAGGATAATTTGTTTGAAGACCAGAACAAACAAAATGTTTAATATTAATGTTTGTGGTAACCATAAAGGGGTAAATTTTTTGTTGAAAATACATGTATAATTGTAATAGACTCTTTATTGTTTAAAATATTCTCTTAATCAATAACGGGTGATCCTGCCATTAAAAACTATTTTTAAATGGGCACTGATTAAATATCTTACGATAAATCTTGCCAGTTAATTGTAATTCCTTAGCCGGGTTAAAAAAAAAAATTACATAATATTTAATTACATAATAAGTTATTTCATAGGCAGGTGTTGTTATCTCCAATGCAGTCCAGCTGTGAATTCATTGCTGTTTCGAATAGGTTTATCTTAAATGTGATAAGATTAAATATTACAAACAATTAAACATAGAATAATTTATGAGCATGATAGGCGTGCGTTTGAGATAAAAATTGAATTACTTAATCTTTTTACAACCTTGTACGCAGTAAAGGAAGTATTGTAATGGAAAAAATTTTCGGTTTTCAGATTTCAACGGAAATATCCATTTTGACCATCCCTGAATCCATTTTGACTAGTTTCGTCGTGACGTCTGTACGTACGTTCGTACGTGCGCATCTCGCATAACTCAAAAATGGTTAGCCGTAGAAAGTTAAAATTTTGTATTTAGGATTTTTGTAAAATCTAGTTGTGAACCTCCCTTTTCGGTCACTGCTTAATCACCGGAAGTGGTACTTTACTTGAAGGTCATCATTGATTTTCATCAAAAATTATATTAAAATACTTTGGAAAACTTCTCAAATTTGGTATTTAGAACTCATATATTGATTTAAATACCATACTAGATTTTGGTCTAAATTGGAAAACCGGAAGAGGTACTTTATTTGAAGGTCATATTAGACTTTCATAAAAAATTATATTAAAATATAATGTAAAACATTTAAAATTTAGTAAATAGGACTTTTATATCAATATGAATGTATTTTCTAGATTTTGGTTAAAATTGGTGAGCGGAAAAGGGTACTTTACTTGAAGGTCATAATAAACTTACATAAAAAATTATATTAAAATTAAATGGAGAAATCATATGTTTCGGTAATAAAAGTTACCAACGCGATTTTGTTTATACTCTAATTAAACATTTTTATTACTTATTTTAAGTGTTAATATTGGGCATATAATACTGGTTTTCCTCCCCATTTGTGAGATGAAATAGTCTGCAGCAGGAGAATAAATATAAGTTTTGTGGGTTCTTCCGCTTAAAATGTCAAAACCGTCGATTTCCAATGCTTTATCTAGTAACATAGACAGTTCTAATGTAGTCAGGGAACACGAAGAAATCTCCTAGGAACCTGTTACCGACTGAAATAAAACGACTTATAATAACGGAATGAGACCTCCAAAAACAAGAGCTTGTGTGTGTGTCAATAGATGGATTTTTTGAGATTTTGCAATCTTCGGCAACTAGTAACCAAATTCAGGATCAGTTTTTGAGCCACCAATTTATGGTTTAATAGGCACACAAGGAAGTCATGCGGTGTCCACAACAGATTTTTTAATTTATTTTTATAACATATGATTCATTTCGATTGCTGCTGTAATATATATATTTTTTAAACCTTTTTCTTTTCTATTTTTCTCTTCCTGTAAGTTTAAAATAAATAAAAATAAAAAACTAATCGGTAACAGTCAATGATCCCAATTGGGAACATACCGAAAATTCAACTAATTTTGTTTCTCTTTTTTTACTAAAACTTGCAATCGTTATGTCTCATATGAAAAATTAGAGAGCCAAAAACTCGAGAAGAAAATAATGTTTTTGACAAAAAAAAAAAAAAAAAAACCTTTGGCACTATTTTTTATTTTTCCTCAATCAACCTTCAAACAAAGCATTACAATATCTCTGTTATGTTCATTTCTGGTGCTGTATTGCATACAGAAATCGCTTCAGAATTAGTTTAGAAACACAGTATTTGAGTATAAGATTGGGTTTCTTTTGTTTTTCGGTTGTTAGGCTTTTTCGTTCTAATTATTTTTTGTAAGATTGAGTGACAAATCTGTGCATTTACCAATTCTTCTATAGCTTTTTTTATTAAGTATATAGTGATATGACGAATATCAAAATAAATAATATTAGATCAGTGGAAAATAAGTTATCCAAAAAATAAGATTTTGGTTTTTTTGGTTATCAATTTTTTGGGATTCAAATTAAAATTATTGCGTCATTATTATTATTATTTTTTTTTTTTTACTTACGCATAGAGTTGCCAAGCGTTCTACAATTCTCATAAACCGTCCTGCATCGGTTACCAGGCGACCTAATTACTGTAGGACTGTCCTACAATTCTTATAAACCGTCCTACATTAGTTATCAGGCGACCTACTTTCGGTACGACAGTCCTATAATTCTTATAAACCGTCCTACATCGGTTATCAGGCGACCTACTTTCGTTAGCAATGCATTTTGTAACTATTTAAAATAATTTTAATCTAGATTTCATATCAAGCGGTTCCGATAGTTTAGTTCCTGCAGAGCTCATTGGAGGAACTAAAATTCTTCTTGAGTTATTATATGTCGGAAATAGATTCATTTATTTCACATTTTAAAGAAGATTCATTAATACCTAAATTGTCATAATTGAAAATAGATGGAACCAAACAATTTTGGAAGTTACACAATTATTATATATTCTAAATGTGAACATGGACACACTCTTTGAAGACATAGTTATTGTTAACTATAATATAAAAATACTTTTATACCTGTCTTTTCAATCATGACAAATAAATGAACTGATGCGAGGAATAGATGTTCTGTAGATCTAACTATAGCAGAATTATAAATATCTGTAAATTCTCAAAACGAGTATAAGACATTTTTTTGAAAATATAAAAAGTAATGTACCCTTATTAAAGTGTTCAAAGAGTAACCAAAAATATAAATTTGGAAGCTACATAGACTAGTCTATTACAATGTAGGATACATTAAATATTCAATTTATAATTATTATTATTTAAACCAACATCAATGTTCTGAATGGATTCGATGTATCGATTCTGATAACATCGAGCTGATAAGAACCTTTGAGAAGGTTACAGTGTGTTAAAAAAATAAAAGTGTTTTAAACGGAATCAGATTTTAAATCTTAATAAATAGCTTGTATTCGCAAATAATGACGTTATTAATAAAATAATCCTACAACTACATGAATAATTTTTGAATTTCTATTTAGTATCATATATTTTTATATAATGAATAAGTAATATTACAAGGTTGTGTTATCAGAATCAATGCCTAGTGTATTAATAAAAAGATATATCCTTTTTCATGATATAATGTGTTATTAATTTTTTGCCTGAAAAAAAAAAAACCCTTAGCCCTTAGCCACAAAATTCCCTGCCGATTTAGAACTGTCCTACTTCGGAACTTCAAAAACCTGCCAACCCTACTTACCCACTCAAATCAAGATTATTTAATTAAGATTATTCTCAGGAACATGATTCACCTTTTATTCGATTCACTATGAACCAAGGTATAAAGATCAATAACCAATTATTGCTTATCTCATATAATTTGTCATGCACAGAATTTTGTTCGAAAAATTATACTTTCGGGCCACTTACACCACTTGCACTTGACTAATTAAAATTGTGAGTTGCGGTCAAAAAGTAGCACTTTAATAAGTGATACTTATTTATTTTGTGCCAACGTTTCGGCCTAAGTTTTAGGCCATCATCAGGGCTAAAAGGAAAAACAAAATAACAACATTTAAAAACGACAGAGGCAGTACCATTAACAGTAAAAAATGATAAAAACATAAATTACAAGTAAGATAAAAAAGTATTAAGTATAAAAAGAAAAAGATGACACTAAAGTGAATAATACAAGTTACTAATGAAAAAAAAATTTAATAAATAATAAAATAAATAAATAACAATGTAAAAACTAATTGAAATTAAAATAATGCGTTATTTTTACAGGGAATATTAAAATATATGAAACCTATTAATTAAAAATATCCCCAAATATTATTAGTTGTATAGTTATAATCCAAATTCATACTAGTTGTCTTTTTAATTAATAGGTTTCATATATTCTACTATTCCCTGTGTAAATAACGCATTATTTTAATTTCAATTAATTTTTACATGTTTATTTATTTATTTTATTTTATTTATTTATTTTTTCATTAGTCGCTTGCATTATTCATTTTAGTGTCATCTTTTTCTTTTTATACTTAATAATTTTTTATCTTACTTGTAATTTCTGTTTTTTTCATTTTTTTACTGTTACTGGTAATGCCCTGTCGTTTTTCAATGTTATTTTGTTTTTTCTTGTAGCACTGATGATGACCTAAAACTTAGGCCGAAACGTTGTCACAAAATAAATAAGTATTACTTATTGAAGTAATAAGTAAGTAATTAAGTAATTACGTAAGTAAGTAAGTAATTACTTTTTGACTGCACCCCCCCGACCAACCTCTTCCTTGAGTCTATCTACGGTCAACCAATACTCACTCCAATTAAAATTGTGAAAAAATTATTATATTTATAGTCCTTTTTATGTGTTTATTATTGGTACCGACCGATTGATGTCATCTGTCTAATAGAATTATTATTTTTTCTGAATAAACTCTATTGTATCTTATTATAATAATTTTTTTCTGTGTGTTCTTTCCTTGAACATTCCATTTTTTATTTTATTTTATTTTTTTATTTCTTCCTTACTTCTAAAATGTTTTAGATAGATATGAAATATTGTTTCAATAATTTTTGTGGTATTTTTTTTTTTTCACAGAAGAATTTACCAACGCCTCCAAATACGATTGTTTCTTCAAAATAACAAAATTGAATTCGAAGAAAATTTTCATTTTTATAAAACAGGGTTACCAAATCTTTAAATACTAACTTTTAAAGTTAGCTAAAAAATATTTTATTAAACACTTTGGATTGATTATCATTATTTTTTTTTTTACTTTCCCTTACCTATATATGAAATATATAGTAAGGGGAAGTATTGCGATCGTGAAAAATTTCGAATTCGAGTTTTAAACGGAAATACACGTTTAAAGGCCCCGAGTCCAAATAACCAAGTCTCGCAAAAAGGTCTGTGTGTATATGAACAGCCTAGCTCAAAAACGAAAAGTCGTACAAAACTGAAGCTACTCATGTATATTCATGAGATGTTGCAGCAACTTTTTCGTCAAAATCGACTTACCGGAAGTGCAACTTTATATCTTCGATTTTACACTTTTTTTACAATTTTCTCGAAAACGGCTGTAACGATTCTAATGAATTAGATAAAATTTGCTTAATTAATCTTCTTTAAGCCCTTTAACTTTTCATATGTCTAGTACATCGCCGAGGAAAAACAGGGAAAAAAGTAAAGATGAAAAGAATATTTTATTAGCGCATAACTTAAAAAGTATGCATTTTATGGTAAAGTGTATATGAAATTGTTTGAAAGATGATTAAACTATCTTAAAAACAAAAAAAATAATCATCGAAATCGGACTAGTAATAGCTAAGATACAGAGCATCGAACTAACCGGAAGTGACAATTATATCATCGATTTTACACTTGTTTTCAATTTTCTCGTAAACGGCTGTAACGATTTTGATGAAACTTGTCTAATGCCTTCTCCTTAAAGCCCTTTAACTTTTCATTTATGTAGGATATCAACGAGAAAATGCAGAGAAAAAAGTTATAGCGAAAAGAAAATTTTATTTGGGCATAACTCAAAAAGTCAGCATTTTATGGTAAATTATGTATGAAATAATATGAAAGGTAATTAAATTCCCTAAAAAACAAAAGAAAAACCATCTAAATGGGGCCTGTATTAGCAAAGATACAGCGTATCTCATAGGGGCTACAAAAGACTTGATGGAAAGCCGAGCGCATCCGGAAGGTGACGGAGGCGACCCAACCTCCTCAAACAAAGCCGCCAACCTACTGTTAACAATAGATTCTGTAACAACATATTGTAATAATATATAAGTAGAAATTAAATTAATAATTTCTACTTTTTTATTATTTAACGAAACAAAAAATTCCATGGAAACTAAACCGATACTTTTAAAATATATTTTCAGCTTGACAAACCAAAAATATTTAGTGCACAGAATTGTCGTACTAAATTTGTTTGAAAAAAAGTAATTTATTATACTTTTGTGAGAGAAGACTTGAAGAAGTGAATTCTGCTGAGTTTATTTCTAGTAGTGTTTATGTGAATTCTTTAAAATTATATTAAAAAGATTATTATTATAGAGTGGTAAGGGAAAGTTGAGTGATGCGCGCGCCGCACCAGATTTTTTTAATAAATACATTTGCATTAAATTTTAAAAATTAAAATTAAAAATGAATCTTAATGGTTGAGAGTATGGTTGACCGTGGAAAATGTACGTAGGAGAATATTGGTTGTGGTGGGGTCAATAAATAAACATACAAATAAGAAAAAAATTATTATATTATGTGCCCACGTTTCGGCTTAAGTTGTAAGCCATCATCAGGGTTAAGAAAAAACAAGATTACAATACATGTAACAACAGTGGTAGTGTCATAAAAAAGTTAACAAACAGTAAGATGAAAAAAATATAAAGTATAAAGAAAAATATGCTAATCACAATATGTCAATATTAATAATATTAATATTAATAATATTATTAATATTAATATTAATAATAATAAGAAATATAGAAGAATGTTTTAATAAAGTATAAATAACGTAAATAAAATATAAAGAAAAAATGCTAATTAATTAATTAATAAATGATTAGCATTTTTTCTTTATATTTTATTTACGTTATTTATACTTTATTAAAATATTCTTCTATATTTCTTATTTGTTATGTGAATAATAATAAGAAATAATAAGAAATAAAAAATATGTTAATGGATAACGACAAGAAAGGTATTTAAAATTATTGTGAAAATATAAGTATAGAATATAGAAATAAAGATAAATAAAATGAATGAAAAGAATGATATAGTAAAATAAATGAAAAATACCAATTATAATAACACTAGAATGAAGATTTAGGAGTATGGAAAATATCTCAAGATAATATGATAATATAAGTAATGTAAATGATTTCAATATTAGATATAATGAAATAGATGGAAAATGCATGTAAAAAAAAAGAAAAAGTAAAATAAAGCAGTAAGAAATAAAGTTATGTAAGCTTAAAGATAGATTAATATAATCATAAGTAATTATCATATGTGGGGATTTTTTTTTAATTTTTATTATTACTGATACTACCACTGTTGTTACATATATTGTAATCTTGTTTTTTCTTAGCCCTGATGATGGCCTATAAGTTATGCCGAAACATCGGCACACAATATAATAAGTTTTTTCTTATTTGTGTGTTTATTTATTGACCCCACCCCCAGCCAAGATTCTCCTACGTAAAAATGAATCTGTCATTGGAATTTAACAAGTACCTACCTACCTGAAACAGGTGTGTAATGTTGAAGTTTATTTAAACAAATATCTTGTAAAATTATATTTAAGAAAAGAGAGTGCATATATTCATTTATATAGATGTTTCAATAAATATATAAATCTCTTTTTATAAAAAATAAAAATGTATAAATATACAATACAATAGTATGAATTTGAGATAAAATTTTCATTTTTTTTTTTTTTTTTTAACGGTCTCTTATGTAATGTATTTATAAAAAAATAAATTATTCATATTTCTAGAGAAATATTAAAGAAAAATTGATAATCGTGATTTAAATGCGAGATAATGGACGAAAAGATTGAAGCAGACAAGTGGGGACATTCTGAATAAACTCAAACAATTACAGCGTGAATTGCATGCGTGATATGACGTCTCTATTTTTCATTTAATTTATTTTGTTCTGGATTACGCTTATACTGAGAATATTTCCATATTATAAGGATTCATTTTGAAGGCTAGTTTGATGAGTAAAATCATTCTATTTTTTTCTTTGAATGATATTAAGCTTTTGATAATTTGAATCGAGCGCCAGGTAGAAATTCTAGAATAGTTGAATCCCTTCCCGTAAGCCACGTAACCTCACTTTCTTGACAGCTTCCGCCAGACTGTTTTTTATTTAGGCTAGTGTGCCTTCTCAGTCTTGTTATATTGATAAAAACTTTCGTTACGTTTATTTAAAATTAAAGATACAACAATCTCGTAAGTATTTACAAATCGGGCGAAAGTAAAAATGTTACTGTTTCGCTGTTTGGTTTCATGTGTGCTATAACCAAAGATCTATCCTGAATAAAACGGTACAATTTCATGCGTCTCAAAGATTAAACCTGTATTTGATAGTAGTTTTAATTTAAGGAAGATTTGAGTTTAAAAAAAAAAAAAAAATTGTTTTAAATGGTACTAATAATGCTTACATCGAGCGCATCGTAGTTACTGTGAAAAGGGGAGTGACATATAAGTGTAACCGTCCATATATCAGACTTCCATTTGTAATTTAATTAATCAATTGAAATTTTAAAAGCTGATTCATGTTTTCAAATTAACTAAGGAGCCCTCAACTGCTTTTTGTAATGTAAGTACCATGGTAGGTTAGAAAACATTAATGCATTATGTTCTCTTGCAATTCAATTTTAAACATAATTATTGACTGTGAGAAAGCATTTCTTTGGTGAATAAGTAGTAATTTTCGTTATCAGAGATTTAAAAAGCTCAAAATATGCAATATCTAATGAAATATTTGATGTATCATGTTTAGGTAAATGTTTCTTGTTTTTTTACAAGATTTCTATGCCATTTTTTTAATATAAGTATAAAAAATGCATATTTGTTTTGTGTTTGTAGTTTGAATAATGAACGGCCAATCTTGCACTTATTCTGACTCTGGAAATGGTACGCCAACGCCTTCATCAACAAGCTATCCAGGTAAATGCTTTTTTTAATAATCTTAAATGTGATTTCCATCGAATATGTTATTAATATTTTTTTTCATTTTTTTGCAGCTAGTTTATCGTCACAATCTTCCCGTGATACCTCCCCCTCCCGTCTTCAACCTAACGTTAATCATTTAAATTCTGAAAAATCACTTAATTCATCTGGTAACTATATGAATTATAAAACACACGATACGTATACAAATGCAAATTCTGTTTATGGGCAAATATATACAGACTCTAGTACACTGACTAACAGGGCTACGGTTTCTCCGTACATTAGTGATACTAATAACGACATTAATCAGTCTCAGAGACTGGGGCAGCCTCAGCTCCGACCTTTTACAACTTCATCTCAATTAATAACCAATTTAGGTTCTACGGTTTCTAAACCTGTCTATAGTTCATCACATTTAAATCAAATATCAAATGATCAGAAACAGTTTGGTAGTCAATTTAGCACACAAAAGTTAGATAGTGTAATGCAGCCAAAAACATCAGAGAGTAACTTAGTTAAAAATCATGAAACTATGCCTACATCTAATTTAGCAATATCTGATTATTATCAGGGGTATAATCAATCGATGAATAATCCCTACAGGCCAGATAATGTATTGCCTAACCAGACAATGAAGCCTGAGCAACAGTATCATGCTCAAACCCAAGGGTATCAGGTTCAGAAGCCCTTGATGTCGCCAACCTCGAATCCATACATGAATTCAGTGCCTCAGGATAGCCAAAGTTATCCCCAATCGCCGGTCGACGCTCCCAGGCCGGCCTACCAACAGGGTTATTATCAACCTCAGCCCTCTTCGGTGATGAGTGGAAGACCGCAGATGACCCTGCCGTTGACTCAGTCTAGATCGCTTGATGAACCTATTTCTTCAGGACCTCCAAGGACTAATGTCTTAGGAATCATTCCTTATGCCACAGTATGTGATAATTATTAATTATTTTTAATATTATTTTTTAAGTTACCTATTTCTGATCTGTAACACACAAAATTGATCATTCATTAATCAGAATAGATTTCTTTTTGTTATATATGTCATTTGATTGTTAGCCTGCACTGTAACCTTCTCATATTTTTTATATTGAGAATTGGAAGGTTTTTTTTTTTTCTAAATTATTTCTATTAAAAAATTGAGTAAAAATATTTTTTAACTATCCAACCACCACTTGGTCAATAATATTGAGGTTTTTCCAAATTTTGATTGGGTCAGGCATGTGTAAATTAACTGTTATTAACTCAATATAATCAATTTAAAAAGCTAAAACCTTTTTTTTTTCATTATTAAAGTTTTGAATAATTTATAAAGTTTTAAATAGATTTTAGCCATCAACTGCTTGCCATGCTTATATATTAGCAGAGCTTGGACAGTAAATAAAAATAATTTCTAAACATCCCTATCAATTAGTGATAACATTAAGATGTTAAATTAGTATGGTTCCGATCTGTCAAACACCTTCAGCAATGAGAGTTGCCTCATGACTGTTTGTGATGTGTTGTAGTTCAGAAATATGTATTTTATGAAGAATTAATGAGTTCATTCTTAAAAGTGTTATCTTTGACAGTGCATTTACTGAAATACTCATTATTAAAAAAAATACCTCTACAATAGAAAAAGTATCTGTATTACTATTTTAATAAATTTTTTATTTATTGTAATTAATAGAAGTTGGTATTTCTTAAAATAATGTTAGATTATAAATTAAATTTTCTTAATTTATTATTAATATATCCATTTAAACCTCAACTAACTGGTGCAAAGTAGTCTAGGAATAAGATTGGCTAATAATAATCACAAATAATCTTACGTTCACTTTATAAGTATCAGTTATAGGTAATTGCGTACTAAACGGTCAACTACAATTCTGTTTGTACCGCTTATAACATGCACTGTAACCTTTGTTTCTTATCAGTTCTCTGTTTTGTCTATTATTGTACTCTGTGTTTTAATAAGTTGTGTTAATTATTAAGTTATTTGTTTTGTTGTTTTTGTTTTTATTTGTGATTTTCATCCAAATTATTATTGTTTTTTTTTGTTTCAAAGATAAATGATAAAAAATTGAGAATTACCTTCTTCGAAAGAAGATGCAGTAAAATATTTTCAAAATTTTGGGATTATTCCATCGAAGAAGGTCAGTGATAATCGGCATGATATTTCCACTATATAAATAATTAAATTTAAATTACGGTGAGGCACCGACCTCTACTGATAAGAATCTGTTTGAGTTCTGTATATCTCTTGAACGAGCGGAAGTCGACAGCTATGGTCTAATTAAAGCAGTAATAATTTTAATCATCTCAGTGAATATGAATTTTTAATGCCACCATATAAATTCAAAATTATGGGATTATTCCATTTTTTTTTTTTTAAATGAATTTTAATACTAAAATGTAATATTAATGTACGAATAAGAAGATAGATGTTATCAGTGTCAGGTTATGGGGAACAACAACAGAATTAAGGTCAACCGGTTAGTATGAAAGTACCCACTTATATATCCTGATCTACTAATTAAACAATGCATTAATATTCGATTAAAAATTCAATGCATTAAACAATGGAAAACATTATGTTTTAACTGACTAGCCTTCTAGAATATATATTAAGCTATTTTCTATAATAAAAACATAAACTTTTTATCTCTGTTTTAATCTCTTATTATTATTAAATTATTAGTTTAGGAAAAACTAATTTTTATTATGATTATTCGCTTAAGAAAATAATTTATAGATTAATTTTATTTTCATTTACAAAATAAAATCTGAAATCAATTTTTCTTTAACTGGATATTAATTTTTTCACAAGTTTTTAATTAATACTTTAAAAAAATATATTATTGCTATACTTAGCTTGCCAATAGCTTAATCTCCGATGATTATATCAGTTCCATGTTGGGAAAGTATGCCATCATCACTGATAAAAACATCATTGTCATCAGGGTGGTTTCGGGTGTCAGGCGGTATAGAGTCGCTTTATTACCAAGAATTATTTTTAATTGAAGATATATGTTTAAAGGAATAAAAATAAAATCTTCAGATTTTTAATAAGAGTTCATTTGTTCTCTATCGATAATGGTACCTTGTATTCTTTTGAAATTACTTTACTTATTTTATTTTTTCATTTTTGTAATTGACCTTTTATTTATTTATAATTCTTTAGGAACCTGCTACTTCACAAGTTGCAAGGCCTAAACTACCTGATGGCGGAGGGTATTACCAACCTATGCAACCACAGCAACAACAACAACAACAGCTACAGCAGCAGCAGCAACCGCCACGAGTGGCACCAAGACCTCCAGCACCGGCTAAGCCTAGAGGTTACCCTCCTCCACCCTATCAACAATATCCATCTTATTCCCATCCTCAGGTAAATTGGCAATAAGTTTATTAGCTTAATAACTCAATGTCAAATAATAATAGAAACTTAATAAGGATAAAAATTATATTGTTTATTATTATATATTAAATCAATGAAACATTTAAAATAAAATGTAAAGATATTAAAAATGTATTTTGTTGGATTTTCATTTGATTACTTCGTCAATACAAAATGAAATACATATGTATTAAATAAATGATATAGTGGTCTGAACAGGTCAGCCATAATCATTTATCATAAATATTTTTCTTATAATAATAATAATAATAAACAAAAAAAAAAGAAAGAAATTATTCAATAATAAAACTTTATATTTACATTGATTCAGGGAAAAAGGTATTTATGATTCTTGGAGAGATAGAACAAAGAGACGGTATTTAAATGTACAATCTATGCAATCTACGTCTTATTGGCTTGGATGAAGGGCCATAAATTGTTTATTGAATCCATAAAAATTGCTTCCATTAAACCAAAAATTATGAAGGCAAATTGAATGGGTTTAAAGCAATTTAAAATTGCTAACACGATTAGTAAAGTATATAATTTTGCGGATCCTCCTACAACTGGAGTGGTTTCATTTTCTTTTGACCCACATTACAGTGAAGGTCCACTGTATTTACATATAGCTTCGAAAATTTTCTCAATACAGTTATGCAACAGTTAATTAAATTAATTGGATTTAAAAAGAGTGAAATTAAACAAATTGTAATTAATATCGATGATTATGAGATTATACTGGTAGTTATCAGGAAGCCTCCAACATAATTTTTAGCCAATTGTTTTTTTGTATATGGTTTTCAAATAATATTGGTTTAATGCAGAGCTTCCTAACCCATAGAAGCCTGCCGACCACCTTTACCTTTGACTTGAGGATTAAGATGCTTAAAATTGTATTCTGAAGCTCTTTTTTGTGCATATTTTACTACATGCAATAAATACTATAAACAATAAAACAGTTCCTACAATGAGTCCTTCCAAAAAACATACAAGAGGCTGCTGTGGAACCCACCCGCAGACCAATCTAATGTTCTAGCTGACCACCGGTTGGAAACCACTAATAATCCCCCCTCCACTAATTAAATGAAGGTCAGCCTACTGGAGGTATAATTTGAAATAAAAAAATAATCTTTATTCTGGAATATTCAGTCCCCTAAGAATAATTAAAATGTACAATAGCAGGATTTACCTGGCTTCACTGTGTATAATTAATTATATCGTGAACAAAGAGACAAATAATTAATAATAAAAAGATATATACTTATTTGCTCAAACTTGCGTAGTTATTTATTCTTTGCCATGTAGATTGATCATTAAGGAAATAAAGAAATAAATGGTGTTTAAATGAGGTTAGGAGGGAAACTTCACGAATGGAGATGGCTAAGGAATTCCAAAACAAGGTAGCACAAATGATTTTTTGATCCTTAAGGATTGGAATAAGAAGGCACCAAGAGGATATTGTCGTTGGAAATTAGGCTAAAGCCACTCTTGTTTGGAATACCAATGAGAGATGTGAGAGCATCTGAGAAGACCGAAAATGAATCTTATTAAGCAATTCATTAATCTTTTTATCTTCTCGTGCTCACCAGGCAGTTCTCTCTATACACATGAAATATACAAGATTCATTTAAATCTATTTTCTAATAATTAATTTATTTTATTTTATTTTTTCAGAACAATACTGGGCTACCTCCTTACAACCAACAAACGATGGGTGGCGGTTATTACCCGAGCGGGGACGAACTTGCAAATCAGATGTCACACCTTAGCGTTTCTCAACTCGGTTTTAATAAACTCTGGGTATGTTTATTTCTAATCATTGGTGTAATTTTTTATTTTATTTTACAAAAATGAAAAACTTTAAAGAAGGATCTACTCAAATCTTTTGTAAGCCCTATTTTATATATATCTATAGATAAATATATATATACAGACTATAGCTCTCGGTTGTATTTGAGGACAGATTGAAGCGTATCAGGAACTGCTTTTTAAGATTTGTCTTTGTTACCTCAAGGTGGTATCAGGTGTCCACACCTTTATGGCTAGTTGAAGTGGCTCTTCTCCTCCATTCGCAGACAATATTCCCTTGGATCTTTTCTTCCACTCACAGGAAACAAAATCGCTCCTTTCTTTTCTCTATACCCCTTTCCACAGAACCAAAGCATTCGAACGTTCCTTTCTTCTGGAATTTCTTCCCTTCTATTATCCACCATTCTTCTTCTCTCTCCTCATTCAAATTCCACCTCTTTCAAAACCTCTTCACTTCCCCAAAAGATGTTGTCTAATCATGAAATTTTAATTCAAGATTAATATTTTGATTAGTTGTAAATAATTGTTTCAATTATCATATAAAGTTTCAACCCTGTGAATCATTTCATTATTTTTATATCCTCCAATCATGAAATTCTGTTTAGAAGTGAATATTTGTTTTTAACATTGTTTTAACTCTGGATTGTTTCATTATTTTTATATTTTTATTTTCTACGTCTTTTGTTTCTTTCCTTTTTTTCTTTTAATTTTTTTTTTGGTAATAAGATTATATTTATTTCATTTTTTTACAAGAAGAATCTTCTTTTTTTTTGTTTTGTTGTAATTGAGATTATTATAAATATTAATTGACTTTTATTATTGTAGTCTTTGGCCAGACTACAATAATAAATAATAATAATAATTTTCTGTACATTTATCTTTTTTACTTGTACATACTTATTATTCTAAGTATATATTGTTCGGATTATTCGGAGTATATATGTAATACTGTAGTTAATGTGTAAATTGTATAGTTTCTGATATATATGTTTCGAGAATTACTGTTGAAAAATAGCCAGTCATCAGGAATTTTTAATGGAGGGAGTTTTTGTTGACAGTATGTGTATATTTAAAGGGAGAAGTTGGTTGGGGGGTGCGCTCAAAGAATTGCACTATTATAAGTGAACTTATATATTTTGTGCCGACGTTTCAGCCTAAGTTTTAGGCCATCTTCAGGGCTAAAAGGAAAACAAAATAACAACAATGAAAAATGACAGAGGCAGTACCAGTAACAGTAAAAATGATAAAAAACAGAAAATACAAGTAAGATACAAAAGTATGAAGTATAAAAAGAAAAAGATAACGCTAAATTACATAATACAAGAGACAAATGAAAAAGTAAAATAAAATAAAATAAATGAAATAGCAATGTAAAAATTAATTGAAATTAAAATAATGCTAAATAATGGGAATTTTTAATGTTTAGTGTAATAATTCCATTTTTCCATCAGTACTAAGCGAGAAGTGTATAAAATATTGAGAAGAAAGTTGATGCAGTTATCCCCCTTACCATCTCTAATTCCATGAAAGCGAGAAAAAGCCTCTCTTCCTCCCCCTTCCATTTTGGTTCCAATTTTTTTAAAAATTTAATCCAATAAATTGACGAAAAGCGCCTTGAATTTTACTATTCATAGCCTTGAAATGCCTGAATTTTTTCATGCTATATCGCTGGACACACTGTATATATAACTCACCACATATCATACTCATTTCATTATAGGACATCAAAAAATTTATATTTTTTTAATGTAACTGATTTAATTTTCTTTCAGGGAAGGGATACAGTGGACTTGATGAAAAGTCGTGATGTTTTGCCCCCTACTAGGGTCGAAGCTCCTCCAATTCGTCTTTCTCAGGAATACTACGATTCAACAAAAGTTAGTCCTGAGTGAGTATTATTTATAGTTTCTTCATGATATATAATTCTGTAGCTCATAAGAAATAATCTTAACTGGTGCCGTAGCTGAGGTAATAAAGTATTTTTCTCTATTTTAAAACTTAAATACTCTAATTGATTTTTATTATCCACTTGGAATTATTAAATATTGCAGTTTCAGTCTTTAGTCGAGACTGCTCGACTGATTTCTTTGATATTTGCTACCAAAATCACTGGTCTCTCCAGGATAAGAGGCCTGCTCAAAAAATACGTAGACTGATGTCATAAAACAAAATGTACTTTATTTACAAGCTACATGTCTTCAAAGTACTCCCCTCCCCGACATCTTATTACCACTTTTGGAAACAGTCCTGAAACTCTTCTTTTGTGATGTCCTTCGTCGTATCTTCCTTAATCTCGGGAATCGTCTCAAATCTTCTTCCTTTCAAAGGTCTTTTGAGTTTGGGGAACAAAAATGAGTCTAGAGGAGCAAAATTCACAAAGTTCAAGCAATTCCTGATATACCTGGACACGATATCAAGCATGAAACACATTTCGCAGCAATGCGATGCATCTTCAATTTTTGGTCTAAACCTCGTAGCATGAATCCCACACTCTTCAGCAACCTCTCTGATGGTCAGACGTCGATTTGCCCAAACCAGGGTATAAATTTTGTCGACGTATGAGTCGTCAATTGATGTGGAAAGACGTCCAGGACGCTGATCATCTTCAATCGATTGACAACCATCTTTGAAACATCCACACCACTTAAAACATGTTGCACGTTTCATAGGAACGTCGCCGTTAACCGTCTTGAGCATATCAAAAGTTTCATTTGCAGATTAACATAAAATTTCAGAGCAACTCTTTGCTCGTTAAAGTCAATCATTCTAAAATCCGTTAAACGAAAAATAACACACTTTACCAACAACCGCTTAGCTAATCAACCAATAATGATAAATGCAATCAACAAACCATCAGCTGATCTGTACAAACATGGCGACACCAAGCGGATTTGGCTGCAATTCAGTCTACGTATTTTTTGAGTAGGCCTCGTAATCCTCGGGCTTTGACATTATCATCCGTTGTTTCCTTTTGAATAGGCAGTCTAATTAGAGGTTTCATACACCCATATCTCAGCCATTTATGAAGAGGGAGGAATAAATTGTTTTATTCTGTCTATTTGGAAATAATAAATTATGTTGTAATGATTAGTGTTTTTTTTTTTCCAATTTAACTGATTTGCTAGTCAAATTAATGATTTTCTTTTTCAAATTAATCGTTTTCCCTCAATCTTACTCTTCTAAAAGTAAATCATATCGTTATCTTAGCTGGTCCTGTGGGTACCAAGGACTTCTTAAAGTAGGATTTAAGAATGGTAAATAAGATACAATATTTGCTTGGTTGCGCTAGTAAAATATCCTTTTCATCATAACTTTTTTCCCTCCATTTTCTCGTTGATATACTACATATATGAAAAGTTAAAGGGCTTTAAGGAGAAGACATTAGGCAAGTTTCATCAAAATCGTTAGAGCCGTTTATGAGAAAATTGTTATATCCATGATATAATTACCATTTCCGGTTAATCCGATGCGCTGTGTCTTTGCTATTACTGGTCCGATTGTGAAGATTCTTTTTTGTTTTTTAGACAATTTAATTACCTTTCATACAAGTCTATATATAATTTACCATAAATTGCATGATTTTTAAGTAATGGGCAAAAAAAATATTCTTTTCATCATAACTTTGCTACATACATGTAAAGTTATGAAAGTTAAGGAGAAGACATTAGGGAAGTTTCATCTAAATCGTTAGAGCCGTTAACGAGAACATTGTAAAATCCATGATATGATTACCATTTCCGGTTAGTCCGATGCACTGTATCTTTGCTATTACTGGTCCGATTTTGATTATTCTTTTTTGTTTTTTAGATTATTTAATTATCGTTCATACAAGTCTATACATAATTTACCATAAAATATATGCTTTTTAAGTTATGCATGCACAAATAAAATATTCTTTTCATCATAACATTTTTCCCTCCATTTTCTCGTTGATATACTACATATATGAAAAGTTACAGGTATTTATGAAAAATAATTTAGGCAAGTTTCATCAAAATCGTTACAGCCGTTTTCAAGAAAATTGTAAAAAAGTGTAAAATCGATTATATAAAGTGGCACTTCCGGTTAGTCGATTTTGATGAAAAATTTGCTGTAACATCACATGCATGTGCCTACCTTCAATACGTAATTTCAGTATTGTACAACGTTTCGTTGTTGAGCTAGACTGTTCACATACACAGACCATTTTGCTAGAATTGGACTCGGGGGACCTTAAAACGTGCATTTCCATTGAAATCTCGAATTCGAAAATTTTCACGATCGCAATACTTCCCCTTACTATATACTTCGTATATAGGTAAGGGAAAGTAAAAAAGTTTTTTAAAGATTTGTGTACATAGACAGGAATGGAGTAACTCGGTGAGTAAGGCTCTTTGTTCCTATATCCCGGACCTGGATTTGAGTCTGTCTATGGTAGTAAATTATTTATCCTGTTACATCAGCTGTGAGTCGACCTTATCGGTTCAGAAAACCGAGGTTCATCCGCCCTCTATAAAGTGGGTACCCTTAATTGAGGAAAAGTCTGGCAGTTGAGCGTGATCATGGCCAAATCACCTTGAACAAAACCGTTGGCCTAGAAACCGTCCGGTCTTTACTAAGTACTGATCCAAGGACTCTTCATGGGCTGTAGTGGTACATTTTTTATTTTTTTTATATGACAATTTTTCATAGTGCCTAAAAATTGTTTACCGAGGTAGATTCTCTTTATTATCTATGTACCTGTAGCATCAAGCTGCATTCTACGATTTAAATAATTTTACATTAGAATGTTTATATCTGAGGTAAGGATTTTATTCCTGCCCATTAATAAATTAGTGATAGTGACCATTAATACATTTTTTTTTTTTTTTATCAGGATATTCAGATGCACGCTGACCAAAATACCTGAGACCAAATCGCTTCTTGATAAATCTAGGCTTCCTCTCGGTGTCTTAATCCACCCTTTCAAGGACCTAAATGTAAGTTGTTCACAGCCATGCTTTTTTTTTGTTTTGTTTTTATTGATAAGAAATGTTATGATTTAATATGATAATATTTTTCATTATTTTAGCAACTGTCGGTAATCCAGTGCACAGTAATAGTGCGATGTAGAGCCTGTAGGACTTACATAAATCCTTTTGTATTCTTTGTTGACTCGAAGCACTGGAAGTGCAATCTCTGCTTTAGGGTGAATGATCGTAAGTAAAAATTGTCTTCTTTCTTATCATTTTTTAAGAAGTTCCTGTAATTATTTTACGATAGGGAAATATATAAATTCCAGGTATAATCTTCTTCTTTATTCAATTAACGTTTCGGGAAAATACTTCCTCATCATCAGAATATAATCTTTTCTCTTCTGTTTATTTCTCTCCCATTGTACATAATTAAAATTTCTGCATCTATTATTCTGCATATTGCTGGGAGTCTAAAGTCAGTAAACTTAATTCTTTATGAATTTAGGGGAACATTTAAAAGATACTGTTTATTTTTAAAGATTATTTTCTATTTGCAAATTCAATCTCATTTAAAATCAAAATGACCTTTATTATTTTGATAAAAAGTTATTTATAACATTTATTGATGAGGATTTAAAAAGAATTAACTCAGATTTAATCCTTTTTAATAATTATCATAAATTTTAAAATACTATTCAAAACTTTATATTATATTTAATTTATTCCTGATATTATTAATCGGATAAAATCTAGTGGTATGATTTCGATGGTAATAAGTAACTTATGGAATATTTTTGTTCTATTATAAATTTTTAGTTTGTCTTATCCAATGTTATTTAATTTTTATTTATAGTGCCGGAAGAATTTCAATACGACCCATTAACGAAGACTTATGGAGACCCTACAAGACGGCCAGAAATAAAATCTGCTACAATAGAATTCATAGCTCCATCGGAATACATGGTAAAATGACAATGAATCATGTTAGACTCTTCCCTAATATAACTTTTAGGTTTAAGATAACTGGTTGCTCGTAAGAAGGTGCCCATTAATTCCCACATTCACCTTCAGAATTCACAATGATCAATTACCATTATATTTTTAAATAGTTTTTATATGAATTCATAACTATGAATTACAATGTAAATTATAATGTATATAATGTCAACCACTCTCCCATTGAATTGAATTTGTATGCCATTGTTATTAGATAACTTAATGAAATATAAAAACAGTAACAGTTAGCGGTTACGGTTGGCAAGTGCTACCAATCGTAACCAGGGGCAGTACCAGCGAAAGTCTACCTTTAAATGGCCAAACCATCTCAGCCTAAGCTCCTCCATAATATTCTCCACTGGTTTCTCTTACATATTACCTCTTATTACTATATTTCTGATCCTCTCTCTTATAGTGCATCCTTCTACCTTCCTTAGGTATCGCATTTCCGTCACTTGCAGTCTTTTCCTGTTCTTGGTTGTTAAAGCCCATGGTTCGGTTGAACATTAGTGTTGGGAGGAAGGTTGACTTATAGACTGATACTTTGGTATTTTTAGTTATTTCCCTTTAATGGTATTGAACAGTCTTCCTGCTACACTCATCGTCTCTGTCACTTCTGTATCTATATATCCACTTCCATCCAGGTAGACCCCCTTGAAGCAGTGCACCTATTGCAACCTGCCATTTTTTGCCCTTATCACCCCCATGTTTTTATGGGACTTCTTCTCAATCCTCATGACCTTTATTTTCCTGGGGTTTTAATCATATTTATTTTACTTAACTACAATAGGAATAACTTTATAATAAATTGATTAATTAATAAAGTAAATAATTGCTAAAACAAAATCATATTTACAATTTTTTTAATTGAACAAGGAAAATTATATTTTAATTTTGTTTAATTCTTGGAATTTAATTTCTATATTATATTAAAATTCTGTATCATACACCAAGCATAAAGAATTGATTTACCATATCTGAAGAAATTAGTTTGGAAACCCTGGAGAGTTTTTGGCCCCTAATCATAAATCATTTTATCGATATTATTTCAGAGACAAAAGATTTTAATAAATTTGTTTCAGAGAACCTTTTAGAATACTACTTTTTTCCATAATAGACACAAAAAATAAACGTTTAATTAATGAGGGAAAAAAGTAGTATTCTAAAAGGTTCTCTAAAACAAATTTATTTAAATCTTTTGTCTCTGAAATAATATCGATAAAACGATTGATGATTAGGGGCCAAAAACTCTCCAGGGTTTCGGAACTAATTTCTTCAGATATGGTAAGTCAATTCTTTATCTTTGGTGTATGATACAGAATTTTAATTTAATATTGATGAAATTAAATTCCAAGAATTATACAAAATTAAAATATAACTTTCCTTGTTATATGTGTCTATTTCTATTTAAATTTGCTGATTGCTTTATTATTTACTATAATATTGTTATACATAACAATTACTCTATTGTAATAGGTACGACCACCGCAGCCAGCAGCGTACGTATTTGTATTGGATGTATCTAGACTGGCGATTGATAGTGGTTACTTGCGCATTTTCTGCGATTGTCTCCTTTCCCAATTAGAAGCATTACCGGGCGATTCAAGGACAGCGGTGGCTTTTATCACATACGACTCTGCGGTCCACTATTACAGTCTTGCAGATACTCAGGCTCAACCTCATCAGATGGTAGTTGTGGACATTGATGGTAAGATTTTCTTATTAATTAATAATATGTTTTTTAAATCCTTATTTTTCTTAAACAACTTTCAAGCTTCATACTTATCTTATTAACTTTTAACAGGCCAAATTCATACCCATATAAAAAAAAAAAAATTCGCGTTTTTGGCTTTCTAATTTTTCATATAAACATAACGATTGCCAGTTTTAGTAAAAAAAAAAAATTTGGAGTGAGTTTGGTTGACCTTAGATATACTTAATGAATAAGTTGGTCGGGGGTTGTGGTCAAAGACTAACACATTAATAAGTAAGACTTGTTTATTTTGTGCCAACATTTCGGCCTAAGTTTTAGGCCATCATCAGGGTTAAAAGAAAAAACAAAATAACAACATTGAAAACGATATAGGCAGTACCAGTAACATTAAAAAAATGATAAAAACAGAAATTATAAGTAAGATAAAAATATAGAAGTATAAAAATAAATTTTTTTACGATATATACTGTCATCTTTTTCTTTTTATACTTCTATATTTTTATCTTAATTATAATATCTGTTTTTATCATTTGTTACTGTTACTGCCTCTGTCGTTTTCAATGTTGTTGTTTTGTTTTTTCTTTTAGTCCTGATGATGGCCTAAAACTTAGGCCAAAACGTAGGCACAAAATAAATAAGTCTTACTTATTAACATGTAAGCATCCCCTGACCAACTTATTCCTTAAAAAAAAAAAATGTTTTTTGGTAAGTTCCCAATTGGAAAAATGGCCTCTACCGATTAAGCTTTTATATATATATATATTTTCAAGTTACGACATAGAGGAGATACTGCTGGGAAAAATAGAAAAGAAAAATGCTAAAACAAAAAAAATATTATACTAATCGAATTTAATAAACCTTTATTATAAAATAAATTAAAACAAAAAATATTAAAAAAACAAAACATATTACTCGTTTTAGAAAAATATTAAGTAACCCAATTTTTAAAATTTTGCTCAGTTTTTGCTTCCAAAAATAAGCTTTGACCTTATATAAGCAAATAAAAATATTGAGTGAGTATTTACTGGCCATTTGGGAAAATTGGCCACTAAAAGGCTACTTTTGTAGGTAATTTAATTTCTTAAGCAAATAATCTCATGTCTTTTGTATGCAGAATTTGTAATATCTGGTTTCTGTTTTTTTAATTTAATTTTTTCCTCTTACCTTTAAATTTAAATTGTTGCAGCTTATTTAAATGATGGTACCAACTAATCAATTTAAGAAATAAAAATATAGAATTTTCATTTCCTTCCAATGTTTAATATTTAATTTTTTTAGTACTTGAATGAATTGTATCAAAATATATGTTTTTGTTTTTTTCACAAAATTAGATATGTTCGTTCCATGCCCTGAAAATTTACTGGTGAACCTGAGTGAGTGCCTGGGACTTGTGCGGGACCTTCTGCGAGAGTTGCCTAATAAATACAGAGATTCCTATGACACAGGCACTGCTGTCGGTCCAGCCTTACAAGCGGCTTACAAATTATTGGTATGTGTAAATTGTTAGTTTATTACTTAACTTTTTTTTTTTTTTCTGTATCATATCACAATGTAAATAGTGCTATGATACGCTAATAGTGCTCACGCCATCAATAGTCCATTTTAAGATCATTTCCAATTTTTTTTCCGATATATCGAGAGCGGGAATTGATAAAAGTGGTGGTTACATAAATTATAATAATTATTTTCTGCACATTTTTTCTTTCATATACCCTCATTTTCCAAAATAAGAAAAATGTGTCTATATCTAAATTATTTGATCAAAAACTTATAAGTTGTGTACTCCTTGAAAAGGCTTAAGACGTTTTGATTGTCTGCCGACTAGTTATATCTGATGATATAAGTATTCTTAGATCTCTTATTTGTAGATAATAGTTATAATCTATACCATTTATTTTCCTGAAATCATCAGTAACTAGTATACCCGAGCGAGAACTCTCGCATTAGATATATATCTTTCTTATAATCCTTAATACATTAGAAGTGTAAGCAATAATAGAAAACATTAATTTTATATAATATTAGCTGACATCTGCAGGATGGTATGGAAGGATCAATCTAATTAGGGATTGATAAATTATTGCCATTTCTATAATTTATTATTATTGAAAACTAGTTTTGAATGTTATACATTCATCTTCAGTTCTAAAAACACTGGAATCAAGAAATAATGTCTCAGGATGGGTCTGTGTTGGGGGGTGTGAATAGATATCACTAATTTCTTTTTTTGTATTTGTTATTTTAAATTTGATGTATTTGACAACATGTTTTGGATTTCTTGTCTTAATTAAACTCATAATTCATAAATGTTTTATAATACTAATTTAAATTACACTTAATTTATTATATATAACAGTACTAAACTGTATTTTGAATTGCTTATTTTTCAATTTTTGTGTGTTTTAGAACTGAAGATGAATGCATAACATTCAAAACTAGTTTTCAATAAAAACAAAATTATAGAAGTGGCAAATAATTTATCAATCCCTAACTTAATATTACCATGAAAGTTTATTTAACACACACATTTGGTGAAGCTACATAGTTCATAATCAGTTTATACTTAATAAGTAATTATTAATGAATAGAAAATATCCATTCAGTTTAGTAGTTAAGTAATAAGATCTCAACTATATCATTTTCTTTGTATAGTATTCATATTTAGCAGTGCCCTTTAGGGTTAGACATGGGAAAGAATATATAATTTCCCACTTATTATTATTAAAAAGTTTTTGTATACAGACTCAAATTGCTTCAAATTGATAGAAAGTTGTCATGACTACGATATGTATGCAAGATGGCATAGAGTCCATGCGGTCCTATATTATGTGTTATCTCAGACACGGTAGGTTTTAGGGATTTATAACACTGAACCAGTACATGATCTTGATGCCCGAGTCAAAATCTTTATAACGCGACCCATCCCGTCTCGATCCACAGACTCACCACCTTATGAATTTTAAAACCTCCCAGTTTTTCCATCACTTTTAATTTAATTTAATTTAAGCCCTAGGAAGAATTTAATAAATGAAATTAAGATTCATCACTTTTTCGTGAAATTCCCTTTCTTTTGATACCTCATTTATCAAAATCCATCGCTCCTGAGAGCCGGAAAAGGGATCTATAGTACCGTAATAATATATAGTAGTGATGAATTTTTTATTTCTGGATTTCTGTTTAGAATTTTTTTATTGTATAGATAATTTTTTTTTTTTCTCTCCTGGAAATAAACACAGGAAAAAATGTTCTAAAATATTGTAAAGTTGCTAAACTGATTGCTTAAACATCAACCTATGTGATTTTATGAGTTTGTAGTTTTATATTTATATTTAGTATTATTTACAGTTTAAATTTTATTTGATTATCTGTTAAATGGTATTACTTGTTTTTAATTTAAGACCTGTTTACATGGTGACAGTTACCATGACAGCTACTGTCATATAATATGCCTTGACAGTGAACTGTCGCACCTTATCTATCTATCGACCTAACTTTACCTATTTATCAACTATATGTTTCGATTATTTATGAACTTGAAATTGATTTTATCCAACCTTTTGATTTTATTTAAATCTTCAAGGAGGAATAAAAACTGCAAATTGCTCTTGTCCAGTCAGCTGTTTTACATCCGTCATTTTTCGAACTGTCACAAGCTTTACTGTCAATGTGTAGAAAGGACATTGCCACACTTCCACACTATCTCACTGTTGTGACAGTACTTCCATAGCAGAAAAGTTTCAATGTGTAAATGAGGCTTAAGTATTATCAATCTGTAACCAGCATCATCCTGACTATTAAAACAAACTAGTTATTTTGAAATGAACTGATTATTTTAAAACACTAGTCATTCTTGGAGACTGTTAAAATTGGTTTTTCCTAGCATTTTCTTACTCCACAAGACCCTTGAACTACCTGATGGCAACTTATTTTATCAAACTGAGGCTTATCAAATTTATTTTTTGAAAGCCTCCAACCCACGACAAACCCACTGTTGGAGTCATCTGTCACTATTTTTGACCAAATCATCTTTTTTGATCATATTTTTGTATCACACTAGTTAACCAAATTATTATTTTGTGATACTCATTATAGGCAGAATTTGAAGTACTTTAATTTAATATACCACAGATTTTTCGATTTAATGCACAGCTTAGGAATTATTGGTGAAAAAACAAAAATAGTTCTAAAATTTTGAGTTTTTTTACTGCCATTTTGTATTCCAACAGCTATAAGTTGTCAGACGTGCATTTTTTCACGTCAGACCTGTAGACATGTTCATTCTATATGCCCTAGCCTTTGTATGAAATGTCACTTTTTTTGTCAAGAGCTTTCGGACTATAATTCTTAAGTTTGTCAGATTACTGGAAGTTAAATAAAAACTTGCAACTATAGAAATACACTCAATATGTGCATACTACAAATGAATACATACATTAAAAACATTGAAAGGATTTTACATATTACCAAATATGTAAAAGAGAAAATTAGAAATCACACAATTACAGAAGGACAAGATTTACACTGCATTACAATCTTCACTATCATAATGTTATGTTTGACCCTTGTTCAACTTTTTCTACCACAGTTAGCCTTTTGTGTTTTCTTTTCCCACTTCCACCAGATTCGGACATGATTAAACTTTAAGTAGGAACTTCAAACACTGCAAAAACTGAGAGTAATCAAAAAATATGTTTTACTGTGGAAAGTAATAATTCAGGTGTAACAGACGATTAGAGTCTGAGATAGTATAACTTTCTGTAGACATGCAGTAGTCTTATAGTTTCAGGTACAGTCCAGCACAGTGTCGGTCTTCCAAGTGTCAGGCTATAGAGACTCGACTGTAAATAGAATTGTCAAAAACTTATATTTTTTAGTCTTTTCTAATCGATTGTTCATATACAGGCCGCGACTGGTGGAAGAGTGACTTTGGTGACGAGCTGCTTGGCGAACAGTGGGCCGGGGAAATTACCTTCACGAGAGGACCCAAACCAGAGGAACGGGGAGGGGTTGAATCAGTCTCACCTCAACCCGGTCACCGATTTCTACAAGAAGTTAGCCCTCGACTGCTCCGGTCAGCAGATTGCCGTCGATCTTTTCGTACTTAACAGTCAGTTTGTCGACCTTGCGTCTCTAAGTGAGTAATCTGTTTTGTCTTTATTTATTAAATTCACAGCTTTAAATATATATATTTACATTTAAAAAAATAATACCAATAGATTGTAACTGAAAGACCTTATTAATATCATGAGATAGCCCTAAAAATATTGTTATTAATTTTAAAAAATCTTACGTAAATTTTAAAAACATCTGGGTTCAATGATTCAAACAAGTCTTGTGTTAACTCAAATAAGGCTTAGATAAGAATAGAAAAAAATTGTTAATATTAAACATATTAGACTGCAAAACAAAGACTTCAGTCTCTCAAATAGCAGTAAATAACTTACCAGTCAACGTTTCGCAAATTCAGGCATCATTCTGACCGAAAAAGATAAGATGACACTAATGCACAACAGAGATAGCACATCTCGCATTAACAGTCTAAAAACAATGAACCAAATAGAGAGAGATACATCCATACTGTCACTCCAAGGCAATAAAACATACAATCAGATGTTTTATATTTAATCAGATGTTTTATATTAAATTAGATACTTTATATGAAATCAGATGTTTTTTAAAATTGAATGAAGTCTTCTTTTGTACAGAATTTGGGGTGTTTCTCTTGTGTAATATTAGGACAATGCAAATTTCCGCTTTCATATAAAATATCTAATTATATGTTATATTATATCTGTTTAGTTAGTCTTTTTACCCTGTATCTGTTTAGTTAGTCTATTCATCCCGTATGACCGGAAGGTCGGGTAGGGGGAAAAAAAAAAATTAGTCTTTTTACTTGACCAAGTCTTTAATTAGTCTTTTTGACTTAGCCATAAGGAGTGTAATTCGTTTGTAGATATATAATGATTTTTTGAGGCGATGGCTCAGCCGATTTTGAAGTTTGATGGCTCAAATTATTCGGTGAGATTCTGGAAATATTTTGAAACAATTTGAGTTCAAAATACTAAAGAAATGTTTTAATATACCCTAAACTGGTATAACTTTAAGTTAATGGAGATTTCAAATTTGAATTTTTTAAGTCTGTTCATTGTTACCGCCTTTTGGTACAAACTAAAATCTGAAACTAAACTAAAGGCAGTAACAATGAGCCTGCTTAAAACGTTCAAATTTGAAATCCAGGTTTACTTTAAAGTTACCCCAGTTAACGTTAGTTTAAGTATTATCGACTTTTTGTTGATGTTTCATATCATATCGTGTGTAAGTTCATGATCATTTGTAATGAAATATAAATTGTCTATACCTACTTGAAAAATTATAAACGTTAAAATAGAAACAATTAAATTTAAAAAAGAAGAAAATAACTGTGGAAATAGCCCTATCTTTTCTATTGTCTCTATTTTACTAATTTTTTGTTTTGCTCTCATTAATTATTGAAAATGTTTTTGTTTTTTTCAAGTTGAGCAATCGTTATTCTATAAAATGAGGAAAGATGCTCCCAAAGATAGATTTTTTTATTTAGACATAATAAACAATGTGTGCTATCTTAAAATTTAATCGAATCAATAACTAATACTTAATATTTCATCTGGTTTCAGGTGGTGTTTCGAGGTTTTCTGGTGGTTGTATCCACCATTTTCCTCTGTTCTCAGCTAAGAACCCCCATCATGTCGAATCATTCCAGCGGAGCCTCCAGAGGTATCTGTGTCGTAAGATAGGCTTTGAATCCGTCATGAGGTTGCGCTGTACCAGGTTTGTTACTTCGTTTTATTTTATCTGTGTATTATTTTTTGCACTAATAGAAATTAGTTTTTAACTAAACAGTTAAAAAAAAGAGAAAATAGCAGAAGATAATTTCTTTCTGTTCCTTCTGTATTATTGTTGTATTAATATCGAACCATCCTAAACAGGCATTTCTAACTATTGAAAATCTCTCATAAACTTGTAGTTTTAGTTGTTTTTTTTATTAAAATGTATTATTGAGCTTCTATTAACTGGATGCAATAATGTTTTTTACTTGTTGAGAAAAAAACAAAAACAAATGAAGGGCTATTACCTATTCAATGTAATGTGATGGTGGTAAAGGGTTCATTGAGAATCTTGGCTAATTCAACTCACCTTGAATATAAAAAAAAATAATATCTGCTTTGTCTATTCATGTTACTTTCCTTACCGCTTTGGTTGCAAAGTCCAATACAAAATCCTGTATCTTCATTAATATAGGTCCATTTTAGATTTTTTCTTTTCTTTTCTTAAGTTTAGCTTTGTAGACAATTTGATAATTTTTCAAAGAAGCATCTGGGATGTTTAAGGAGATTTATAGCTTTTGAGTTATTCGAGTTTCCATAGGAACTTGTGCATAATACTTAATCCTATTAAAAGCTTATTGATGGGAAGAGTGATATTATAAAAACAAACATATATCTCAACCCCGTTTCTACTAACGCCGGAATTTTAAGCACAAAAAAAAAAAAAAATATGTTGGAAAAAAAATAGTTGAAATACAGTAAAATAAATTAATTTTAATTTTGAAACGAGAAAATTACATAGTGCTCATCCAAAAAAAAAGATGGTTAAATGATTAATGTAAAGGTAAAGTAAATTTAAGCTAAACTTTAATTAAAAATAAAACAAAATTTTCTTTCGAATCTAAATAACAATAATTAAACAACAAAAGGAAATCTGCAATTTCAATTGCTTGGGAAACAAAATTTTTAGCAAATACATAACTAGACAAATATACATCTATTGGAATATTGGGCAAATTTAACTAATTAACAAACATAATCCAAAGCAAAATAGAAAACAAAATTAATTTTCAATGAAATCGTTTCGGTTTATTATCATAAATTTACCACAAGGGATAAGCTAATAACCTCTTTCATGAAATTCAATTAATAGTTTATTAAGTTCATTAATTTTTTCACTATATACCACCGACATATGAATGCCAAAGAAATAGAAAAAGTCTTTGTTACATCATAAGTCGTTTTAACGAGTTATCTTAAAGGAAGGCTTTTTTTCCAAACTTCCATTGATGAAAGATGTAGCTGGCAGCTGGTAGACGTCGATCGTCAGGAAGAATGACAATCGATGCCTGACGAAATGGTAATAGCTCCACTCTCTTTGGCATTCCTTAGGAAACAGCCCGTAGGGCAAGAGGGGCCACAGTTATCATATACAATGTAACAACTAAAATTGTGTTTCAATAAAAAAAAATATATACTTTCTATTATTTAACTAAAATTCTTAAGTGACAAAACAAAACTAAAGTTTACGGCTTAAACACTTATGGTATGAAAATTCATTCTGAAAAATAACCTTTTGTTTATTTTTGTTGTGAATGCTCTTAAGTGCTACCTGCACTTTTGTTTACATCCAGAGATTTTATTTATACCTTTACTTATCACAATTTCTCAATCATTCTCCCAATTTCGAAGTATAAAGAGGTTAAAATTGCTGTGAATCGTTTACATTGTAGAAATGCCATCCAAAGACTGTCCTGACAGAATGCAAGATAATGTAAAGATCGTTTTTCATGATATATTCATTTTTAAATTCTCAAATTTATTAGACCAGTAGTAAAACAAAATTCTAATAATTAGATTGAAATTATTGGCCTTTTTTCTAGACAAGATAAATTTTTCAGTCTATGAATTTTTATGCACTAGGCTATAGTTGTTAGTTGATGATTTTCATATTGGAATATTTTTAAAATAATATTTTTTCTCTGCTTTGTTACTTGCATAACAAATACTGGTTATTTTTATTACTAATTTATTTTTACTAGTAAAACTGAGCAAGAACTCTCGCATTAGATATCTAACCTAATCCTTAATGCATTCAAAGTATAAGCGATATCAGGGGAACATATTTATTCGTATAAACAATATAATATTACCAAAAAAGTTTATTTAACACACACATTTGGTGAAGTTACATAGTGTGTAATGACTATGTTGAAGTTACAGTTCATACTTAATAAGTAATTAGCTTACACCACTGGAAAACATCTCTTCAATTTAGCAGTTAGGCAATTAGATTCAGCTATACTATATTCTATGTGTTGTATTCATATTTAACAGTGCCCATTAGGGTTGGACATGGGAAAGAATATATAATTTCCTACGCATGAAAAAGTTTTTGTAAACAGACTCAAATTGATTGATATAAAGTTGCCATGATAAAGGCACGTATGCAAGATAACTTAGGGCTGTTCGGACCTATATCGCACGTTTTCTCGAAAACGGTAGGTTTTAGGGCTTAAAAACACTGGACCAATACGTTCCATGGGAAAGTATATGATCTTGATGTCCGCGTCGAAATCTTTAAAATGCGATTTATCCCATCTCGACCTACAAACTCACCACCTTCAGAATTTTGAAACCTTCCAGTTTTTTCATCACTTATTTAAGCCCTAGTAATAATGTAAGAAACAAAATTAAAATTCGTCACTTCTCGTGAAATTCCCTTTCTTTTGATACCTTAGTCATCAAAATCCATCGCTCCTGAGAGCCGGAAAAGGGATCTATACTACCGTAATAATATATAGTAGTGATTTTTATGGTAATTTACTTATTTTTATTACTGGTTATTTTTTATGCTATTGTTGTTTTACTACTCTATAAATTCATACTCTATATCAAAAAAGTTTATTTAAAACAAAAAAATTGAATAAAATTATTATTCGTCTACTTGTAAGATGTTCTTTAGAGAGGAATTTGAATATTGGACGATGTCATACGGCAGGCTTTAATAGATTAAAAAACATGGGTGCCAAGTCCAATTCCCGATATCTTTGCTAATATCCTAAATGCCCTATTGATGTGACTTTTTTTTTTTTATAGAATTATTGGCCTTTCAAGTGATTATATAGAATTATTCATAAGATATATACTTTTTGAGTTATGTGCAAATAAAATCACTTTTCCTTATAAGTTTTTTCCTGTTTTTTCTCAGGGTTGTACTTGAAAATTTGTATGATATAGTTATAAAACTTATTATGATACAGTTATAATAATAATATTGTCTTATATTTATGTCATCCACTGAAAATGGTCTTTATGGTTAGGGGTAAAATTTTGTATGTTAGAATAAATAAAACAAAAAGTTATTGTTATATTTTAATGTTGAGAAAAAAAAATGTAATTAAAACTCGTAATACCTATTAATTTATACAGAACAAAAATTAGAAATACATCGAGTCATTTGTGAATATATAATTTAATTCCTTTTCAGGGGGTTATCTATTCACACATTCCACGGAAATTTCTTCGTTCGCTCAACTGACCTGCTTTCCTTACCCAACGTGAATCCAGATGCTGGTTTTGGAATGCAGGTATCGATTGATGAAAACCTTACTGATATACAGACTGTATGTTTCCAAGCAGCTCTCCTGTATACTTCGAGTAAAGGTAAGTTATTTCTTACAATCTTTTTTTGTCTTCTTAAAATCTTTCTCAACGATTTTTATATCTTATTAACTTCTCATTTATTATTTATGCAATTTCATGGGAATTGTACTCATTGTTAGATGATATAAATTACTAGAAATAGATAAAGGCTATTACTACTGGATTAATGTGAAAACTTGTCAAGTGGGCTTGCATTTTTTTTTTTTTTTGTTTACTTAACCCAGTTTCAAATAATCCTCTTATTTAAATTCAACGTCTTTTTGTGTAGGATAAGATGGTACGGGTGGCAGTCAAAAAATGAATCTCAGATAATATAAACTATTTATTAAAAACCAACATTTTGACCCATATTACACAGCAATTCATCAGGGCTAACTAAATAAGATACAAAAATGATATATTGAGAGAATGATATAAATAAATAACAAAGTAAATAAAAAGTCATAATGAGAAAAATGAAAACAGTAATGAATTTTGTAAAATTTTATAAGAATATACTGATGGAGTAATAAAAAAATAAAAGAAAATTAACCCATTTCTGCCCAATAAATGAAAAAAATTAAATAATTTTGTTTTTATATTGAAAAAAAGTTACTGGTATCCTAAATAATGTATAATAATTTATTATTTCATTACAAGTGCTCCTGGTACCTAGAAAAAAAATGTTGCGTTTTCGCAACATTGGGCAGAAGAGGTCATATAAACAAAAAAATACTCTTTATATTAAAGTGTTTGTAGCTGCACTAAAAAATGTATATAAAATCATTCATTCATTGAATTATAAGTGGAATTTTTTTTAATCAGGTTATATGTAAAGGAACTTTACACTTTTCACACTCATGCTCTGAAAGAAATATTTCCGAAAATTGTGGAACACCGAAAAATCACAGTACTCTGTGATAAACACCCAAAAATCATAGTACTCTGGTAAAAAAATATTTTTTTCTTAAATAATATTTGGAAAATTAAATTAAACTAAAAAAACTGTAAAAATAATTTTGTTTGTAGTTCTTATAGAAAATTTTTTGAAATTTTTTCAATCCCAATGCATTTTCGCAACATTGGGTAGAAATGTGTTAATAACAGTAGTAATTAGAGTAAAACTGAGGAATTTGGGAAATAAAATATAAAATTAAATAAACAGACAAAATTTTCATACCTTGACAGCTCAGGGTGCAAGTGAGGACTAAAGATATTCATGGTTCAACATGTAGGCCCACTTTTTAGGAGTATACTAGATATCGAAACATGGGATCGTGAATAAGGATATAGAACTACATCGAGCTTATAGGATATTTGTAATCTTCTCCGCTCGTCCTACAAAAACCTCCAAACATCCCACTGCGTTGGATTTTGAGTATCTTTATCGTCCTACAAAAAAAACACGAACTCTACTTATCTAATACTACATCATTAATTGTTATCAATATTTCTCTCTTTGGGCTTTTTCTCTCTTGATTCAGTTTTTTTTGTTTTGTTTTTTTTACTAAATATTTTTCATAATTTTAAACTAATTAGAAACCAAAAATTAGAATGATTAGAAAAAGTATTGGTTTGAAAACACAAGTTTTTTTTTTTTTTTTTTTTTACTACTTTATTGTACACAAATATGTCCCAAATGTTAAGTGTGATAAGATAATAAAAAGATGTTCTCATGGCCAAATATCTCTTATTGTAGCGTCACTACGATGTTCTATTGTTGGAACTGAAATTGTTGGAACTGAAATTAAAATATTCAATAAATAATGTGATTAAACTTGAATAGCGACAATTTTGAATAGATAATTTTATCTCCTTTTTTTTTATCTTTAAATGTTCATCTTTGATTTATCTTGGTTTTTGTTGTTTTAAGTTGTAATCATTGATTTGACCTGATCTTTCAACTTCTACGACTCATTTAAGTTATATTGAATTAAAGTAATATAAAAATGTGTTAACCTTGTAATATAAAAAGATATAACACAAAAATAAACCTTAAGTACATTTTTTATCATTTATCCTTATCTTATACTAGAGGGATAATTTTGCTATCCATTCTTATGTAATATTTATAAGCCTTCCTATCTTTTTTATATTTAACATTTTCAAATAACTGTAATTTATTTGGTTAATAACGTTTTTTTTCCCCAAACTTTATTTTTCCTTTTTTCCAATAACACCATTGCAAGACAAATTGTCCACATTTTTCTATTTTTTAAAATGAGTGGACGAACGAATCCAATTACAGTCCTACAAAGTTGGATCGTTGGGTAGCTAAGGATGACTAAGCAATAATTTAAAAGGAAAGAAGGGTATTATGGAGGTGGTGGAGTGATTGTAATTAATTATACATGATCAGTTGACATCCGCATGATGGTATAGAAGGATCAATCTAATTAGGGATTGATAAATTATTTGTCACTACTATAAATTTGATTTATTGAAAACTAGTTTCGAATGCTATACATTCATCCTTAGTTGTAAAAACACACAAAAAATTCAAAAATAAGCAATTCAAAATATAGTTTGGTATTATTATACATATTATAAATTAGATGTAATATAAATCCGTATTATAAAACATTTATGAATTATGAATTTAATTAAGACAAGAAATCAAATACATGTTGGTACTCACCAAGGTTTAAATGGATTATATCAAACAGAAAAGTTTGTACTGATTTCTTCTCGCATTGAACTAACAATGAACGAAAGGTAGGTAGGATGTTTTTAGGTAAACAGTTTAAGGGTCAGGGTTTTTCCAGTAATGCCGATGAGTAATAGGGTTTTCTGTTATAGATGGGAATAAATTTAAGATTGGACTATTGGAGATACATAACAAAGACAATTAATGATGTCTATTCAACAACTCCCGAAGATAGGCCCATCCCGAAACAGTATTTTTTTATTCTAATTACGGCCCTATATCCACCAAAGTTGGAAATGAATTGAAAAAAATAGGATTAAACCCTGCGTTTAAAATATTAAAAAACCCTATCCTCATATTTGCCTTCTCCTAAAGATAAAATAGACCCTTTCCAAAAAAGTGGAGTATACAAACTAAATTGTAATGATTGTGCAGCCAAATACACGGGAAAAACTGGAAGATCACTAAATTAGAGATTAAAGGAACATATACGTGTATATAATAATAATACAGAGAATTCCAACTTTGCAATTCATTTAAATGAAAAAAAACCCATAAATTCCTTAAAGAAATTAATACATCATCTTGAAAACAGCCTCAAATTAAATATATATGAAGCCCTTGAAATAAAAAAATCCTTCAAATCCAATCCAAATTTTTGTTTAAATGACCAAATAAATATCTCCAATAGTCCAATCTTAAATTTATTCCTATCTATAACAGAAAAAACAATTACTCACCGGCATTACTGGAAAAACACTGACCCTTAAACCGTTTACCTATAAAACATCCTACCTACCTTTCGTTCATTGTTAGTTCAATGTGAGAAGAAACCAGTACAAACTTTTCTGTTTGATATAATCCATTTAAACCTTCGTGAGTACCAACATGTATTTGATTTCTTGTCTTAATTACATTCATAATTTATAACTGTTTTATAATACTGATTTATATTACATCTAATTTAATATGTATAATAATACCAAAATATATTTTGAATTGCTTATTTTTGAATTTTTTGTGTGTTTTTAGAACTGAGGATGAATGTATAAAATTTGAAGCTAGTTTTCAATAAAACAAATTTATAGAAATGGCTAATAATTTATCAATACCTAATTGTACATGTGTCATTATAATTAAGAAGGCTAACCTTAAATCTAAAGATTAAGAAGGTTACATTCTGAGAGTTACGATATGCAAAAAGTTCAGTTAATAATGCCAAGCTAAAACTTTTTGGAAAGCTTCATAGTATCGAGTCTTACAGCTTAATATTGAGTGCTGAGGGGGTTGGATTACTCAGAGGATCGGACTAGTGGAAGTAGGATTAGCGAGGTTCTTCTGTATAACTGAACTATATGCGTCAGCTCTAAGGGCCCCAAAAAAAATTAAATTGCAATTTTGAAAATATAGTATGAATACCTAATCACTATCAACCTGTTATTTCTCTTCAATAATTTTATCAATCTCGTTTTTTTAAAAAGGCTAATCGCCAAAAATTCGAAATTTAGATCTCTATTTATTATGGAACATAAACACTACCACTATCGATTCCCGTTCATGATATATCAAACAAAAAAAAAAAAAATTAGAAATGGTCTAAAAATCAGCTATTGATGACGTAAGCATCAAATACTAATGACTCTCATTCGTCCCTCTGGCCTTGACCAGTGTTTAAAGTCTTTAAAATATATTGTAATTATAAAAGTGTTTCTACCTGATTAAACTCCTATTGTATAAAATAAAGGATAAAATTTAATAAAATATATATTGTTATTTAGGGAAAAATCGTTTTATATTTTTCTGTAAAGTTTGTCAAAGGGCGCCAAGCCTTTTTCAAAAAACAACATCGATATAATCTGAAACCTGCCATTGTCCGACAACAATTTTTTTACAATGAACTGTACAATTTTTCTCACAGTTTGTTTATGCTGTGCTTTAATAACAATAATTGTTGGTCAGTTATTACAGTATAAATAAAATTTAAGATATTGATTGTATAAAATCTTACATCTCAATCATTATTTCTTATTGTATTTATATTTTTCTTTTAAATATTGTAGGAGAAAGAAGAATCCGTGTTCACACCTTGTGCCTTCCAATAGCTTCTAACCTTTCAGACGTTTTGCACGGAGCAGACCAGCAATGTATTGTGGGTCTTCTGGCTAAAATGGGTAAGGAAACATGTACTTAGTTTAAATTATAAAACAGCAGATAATCCTGTTAATGTTCATTAGGATAGTTGAAAAATTGGATTTTGTTTTATATGTCAGGCCTACATGATTTTTAGCCAATATCCCAATTTAGCTGTCCTGTAGGGCTATTGTTCAAAAATAGCAGAATTTGAAAAATAAATTATCTTTTGCAACAAAAAACCATGAAAACCTCAAAAGTTTTCAGAAAGTAGCCCTATCTTGTGGTAATTTTTTTATTATTTTCTTATTTTTCCTAAAAAAATGTATAATTAAATTACTATAATCGTACATCTCAATAAGAATACAAATAAAATTTTTTACAGTTTGTCTAAATATTTATCTGTACTTTGAAACTAAAATGGCCAATGTCCAAATCTCAGAAATTCGAGTGAATGTACTAGTAAAATGAGGGTTAGGATATACATTAATTATTAAAAGGGTCATTGTCCTCCCATGGGAGGGCCGACCTCCACCCTTCTGATTTTACCCCACCCTGATTTTGCTCGTGCAGTCACTCAAATTTCTAAGATTTGGGCATTTTCTCTTTTTGGCCCAAGGTTCAGAAATATATTGAGTTTTTTTTCACATGAAATTTTATAAAATAATTTTAAAACATTTAACTTAATAACAAATTTTTTCTAATCAAATTTTCGAATAAATAGCTGTTGATAGGTGCCATCAATCATCGCTGAGCGATGCGAGGGAGGCTTTTGTGAATGTAGTCGCTGACATGCTATCTGCGTTCCGGATTACCCAGTCCGGAGTATCACCTACCTCGCTCATCGCTCCAACTAGTCTCTCGCTTCTTCCACTCTATGTACTCGCTTTGCTCAAATATGTAAGTTATTTTATTTATCTCTATATATATTTTTTTTCTGTACACCTGTCACCTTTTTTCATTAAAATTTCTAAATCATTGTTACTGAAAAGTATTATAATGTTATGGATTAATTCTGAGGCAGTAGCTGAAAAAATGGCATTCGTGATCAAACTCACTTTTTTTGCGGGATTGCATTTTTAGAATTCTTTATATTCAATTTGTTTCAAAGTTGTCTCATAATTTATAAAGCTGATTGAACTGTTTTAATTTGGGAAGTTTACACAATCTTTATTGAAAGAAAGCTTCAATGGTGTTTTAGGATGGATTTTGTTTCTTTATTTTATTTTTTTTTTTTTTAGTTTTTAAAAGAAAAATGTTGATAAATCTGATGCAAAAAAGAGATTAAAAAACACTCAACTATGTTCTCGTCAACAGACATATGAGTGGCCCAGTTAGAAACTAACTTAAACCAGGTCAAGTTCACTTTGATCACAAAATGAGTCAGCTATAATTTTCGATGGGCAGTTTCATCCTCTTTGCAATACTAAAGCTCTTTCGTTTCTAAAACCGTCAGAAACGTGTTAAAAATACGTTCAAATATCTGACTTCTTTACAAAAAAGGATAAGCGCTTAATTTCAAACATGGCCAGGTCCATTTGAACCAATGACAGCATAGAATTTAGATCACGTGACCACCACCTATGTAGTATCTTTCAACATGTAGAACATTAGCCAATACCTAAACTGCTAGATCAAAGTTATTATTACTCCAAACTCTATTGTTACAACTTAACTTTAGTATACGGAGCGTCATGTGGTGAAAAAGCCTTAGACCAAAAAAATGTGTCTATTTATACATAGTTATGAAGTGGCATTAGCTATATTAAAAAACTACAAACCAAGCTTCAAAATTCAATTTTTATGATGTTGCTACCAAAACAAGAACACTAATGTTTTCAGCATGTGTTTGAATTGGTTTATTCACAGTCCACAGCATGTTATTAGAATAGAAAAAGTGAATCTTATCACTGCCCATTCTTATATGCCCATCAACTTATTCCTTATATCCTAATATTCAGCGGCACTGAGAGAGACAAAACCAAATACACCATAGTTACGCAAGAAGAATACCATAATTGTTGTGCAGCCCATGGTATTAAGAAAAAATTGGAATGATTATGATTGGAAATCCATGGCAAAGAATTTGTTAAGGATACCAAGAACTTGCACTTCAAAATATCTGGAATAATTAGTAGTAATAGTAAGTAGCAGAATAAAAAGTAGGCCTAAAAAATGCATTGATATTCAAGGCAGGATGAAGTACTTGCACGAGACTACCGAGATTCTCAAGATTAAGAAATCTTGAAATCTGTGATTGCAGATTTTTTACAAATGTGCATTTATAATTAAATAAGGACATGCATTAAAAATATGGAAAATTAATGTATTTTTGTTTTCGCGCCGTAAGAAAGGTGGGTTGTTTATAGGTAAACGGTTTAAGGGTCGGGTTTTTTCCAGTGATTCCGATGAGTAATTGTTTTTTCTCTGATTTTCAAAAAAGTGACTATTAGTTTTAATTTAAAAAGGAGCATGTACAAATTTTATTCTCTGGGAGTGTTACTGTAGGTATTCTCTTTTTTGTTGATTTAGTTCTTCTTGGTTTGAATGGTGGCTTGTTCATTTTGTTAGAAAAAATATCAGATTTAATTTTATTAGGGATTGATAAGTTATTTGCCACTTCTATAATTTTGTTTTATCATATCTTCATTAACTGTCTTTTTTTGGTATTTGTTTTTTTAAAATGTGATTGATAGTGGTTTTATTGTATCCGTTATTTACTTCCATAGGAAAAAAATAACGGGTGCAATAAAACCACTATCAATCAAATTTAAAAAAAACAAATACAAAAAAAGACCACCAATTATATCTATTCAACAACCCCCGAAGATAGACCCATCCCGAAACATCATGTCTTGATTCCATATTATGGGTCTATATCCACCAAAGTCGGAAATAAATTGAATAAACTCGGATTAAACCCTGCATTTAAAATAGAAAAAAAACCTATTTTCATATTTCTCTTCTCCTAAAGACAAAATAGACCCTTTCCCAAAAAGTGGAGTATATGAACTAAATTGTAATGCTTGTGCAGCCAAATATATCGGAAAAACTGGAAGATCACTAAATCAGAGATTAAATGAACATATATGTGCATATAATAATAAGACAGAGAATTCCAACTTTGCAATTCATTTAAATGAAAAAAAAACCCATAAATTCCTCAAAGACTCTGGAGTTAAATTAATACATCACGTTGAAAACAGCCTCAAATTAAATATATATGAAGCACTTGAAATAATAAAATCTTTGAAATCCAATCCAGATTTTTGCTTAAATGGCCAAATAAATATCTCCAATAGTCCAATCTTAAATACCCACTATAACAGAAAAAAAAAAAATTACTCACCGGCATTACTGGAAAAACACCGACCCTTAAACCATTTATCTATGAACACCCCATCTTTCTTTCATTGCTAGTTCAGTGCGAGAACAAACCAATACAAACTTTTCTCTTTGATAAAATCTACTTAAATCTTGGTGAGTACCAACATGCATTCTTGAACCAACATGCAACATGGTTTCTTGTCTTAATTGAATTCATAGTTCAGAAATGTTTTATAATACTAATTTTTATTACACTTAATTTTATATGTATAATAATATCAAACTGTATTTAGAATTGCTTATTTTTGAATTTTTGTGTGTTTTTAGAACTGAAGATGAATATATAATGTTCGAAACAAGTTTTCAATAAAAACAAAATTATAGAAGTGGCAAATAATTTATCAATCCCTAATTAGATTGATCCTTCTATACCATCATGCAGGCGTCAACAGATTTAATTTTCATTAAAAAAAAAAAAATTGTGTTCAACCTTGTTTTTTTTGTTGATTTGCAGTTATATCTTAAGAAAATTTAAGAAGGATACGGTCTGGGTGGCAGTCAAGAATAACCAAAAATAGGAATAGCTATTTATTAAATAGCATCGTTTCCAGCCACTTTGTAGGCCCTCATCAGAGCTCAACCTCTGACAATAGGCAGAAACTGGTTCTGCATTTAGTAAATAGTTACCAAATACTTTTTGTCACATGTACCAACTACCATTTTTTACTTTCCCTTACCTATATAAGAAGTATATAGAAAGGGGAAGTATTGCGATTGAAAATTTTCGAATTCGAGTTTTCCACAGAAATACACGTTTTAAGGCCTCCTGTATCCAAATGACCAAGTCTCTCAAAATGGTCTATGTGTCTGTTTATCTGTGTGTATGTCATCAGTCTAGCTCCAAAACGGAAAGCTGTACAATACTGAAATTACGTATTTAAGGTTGGCACATGCATGTGATGTTACAGCAACATTTTCGTCAAAATCGACTAACCGGAAGTGCCACATTACATAACCGATTTTACAATTTTCTCGAAAACAGCTCTAATGATTTTGATGAAACTTGCCTAAATTATTCTTCATAAAGACCTTTAACTTTTCATTTATGTAGTAAATCACCGAGGAATTGCAGGGAAAAAAATCATGATGAAAAGAATATTTTATTTGGGCATAGCTTAAAAAGTATGCATTTTATGGTAAATTATATATCAACTTTAATAAAAGGTTATTAAATCATCTAAAAAACATAAAAAGAATCATCATAATTGGACTAGTATTAGCAAAGATACAGCGCATCGGACTAACCGGAAATAGCTATTATATCATGGATTTTACACTTTTTTACATTTTTCTCGAAAATGGCTCTTAACGATTTTGATGAAACTTGCCTAAATTATTCTTCTTAAAGGCCTTTAACTTTTCATTTATGTTGTAAATCACCGAGAAAATGCAGAGAAAAAAGTTATGATGAAATATTTTATTTGCGCTTAACTTAAAAAGCATGCAATTTATAGTAAATTATGTACAGAATTATATGAAAGCTTATTAATGTATCTTAAAAAAAAAAAAAAAAAAATCATCAAAATCGGACCAGTATTAGCAATGATACAGTGTATTTTATGAGGAGCATAAAATAGATGGATAACCGAGCGCATCCGAAAGAAAATGGATGCGACCGAACCTCCTCCCACCAATTCGCCAATCTGTTGTAAACAATACGTTCTGTAACAAAGTAATTTAAGAATACAAAAGCGGAAATTAACTTAATAATTTCTACTTATTATTTCTACTTTCACATTATTTAATGGAAAGAAAATGTTTCCATGGAAACTAAACCAGAAACTTTTAAAATATATTTGCAACTTGACAAAGTTAAAATATATGTGTAGTGTACAGAATTGTTGTAAAATTGCTTCAAAAACTCTTTTATTGTGCTTAAGTGGGAGAAGAAATGAATGTTGCTGAGTTTATTTCAAGTATTGTTTATGTGAACTCTTTAAATTTATATTAAAAAGATAATTATTATAGGACAGTTAGGGAAAGTTGTGTGATTTGCGCACCGCACCAGATTTTTTGTTATTCTCTACTGCTACCCAGCCCATGCACTTTTTGATGTTCCCTACGGTGAACCATCAATCAATAAAATAATGTTGAAAATTTATTTTCATTATTTTATATGGTCTAATTTATTTTCATTATTTTATGGAAAAAAAGGTGACCACTTAATCTTCTTTAGTAGCTATTTTATGATCTACAATCAACTGCCATCTAAAATTAAGTGTTTTTATTATTGTGTGATAGTGATAGACCAATCATTACCAAAATAAATGAATGCTGATTATAAATATAGTTACATCATTTTCAAAACTTTACATGGCGTTTCTTATGAATATGTTTTTTGGGCAGTCGTTCTTCACCTCAATTATAAGATGTAAAATTTTTGAAGAAACCTTTTCTTGAGACTGTAAAATTTGTTTCCTGTTAAAACAATACATAATTTTTCATCAGTCTTAATAGTTTGTTATTTAACTTGATTGTTTTTGTTTTCAGATTGCTTTTCGTGTCGGCCAGAGCACAAGGTTGGATGATCGAGTCTACGCTATGTGCCAAATGAAGTCTCTGCCTCTGGCTCAGTTAATACAGTCCATATACCCCGATCTCTATCCTATTTACAATATCAACGAATTGGTAATGATATTAGTTTTTTATATTTTATATTATTTACTTATAAATTGTATATATTGTGTAACTGTATGAAAGTTTATATAGTAATCTTAAAATATATATGTGATCAATGCAAGGTTTTTGTAATGCAGGGAAATTCTTTTTGCTCAGGCACTCCTTCGGCAAACAATTTTACAAAGTTTCAACAAAATGTTTACTATGAAAATTTATAATTTAACAGGATTTAATAATAAATGAATACCCTGTTTAATTATTTATAATTTATAAGTAAACAGGGTGTCCAGCAGCCTTGAATTTCTTCAAGATCGGGAATTCTGCTTAATTTTTTTGTATTGGGAATTAAAAACAGCCAGTTATTGGGAATTTTTATTTTTAGTCTAATAATTTTATTTTTCCATTAGTACTAAGCAACAAATGTATAAAATATTTTGAAGAAGGTTGATGTCTTAATTGTTCCCCTCACCATCTCTATTTCCAAGAAAGCTAGATAAATCTCCTTTCACTAACTTTTTTCATCAGTTCCTCGCTCACAAACATGTAGTCGTTCTATATTCTGTCTTATCTTACACGGTTCGCTCTTTCTATTGTTTAATGATCTAGGGATGTTACGGAACGGTAAAATAACGTATAAGCATCAACCATTTCAGCTTTAACAGTGTATTAGCTAAGCCTTCCAGCTTCAAAAGGCTCTGAACTTCAATGCCAACCGATTTGTACTTATATTCTTATAATAAGTTTGGCTGGTTCACCCCTTGCTCTTGAGGTCGAGAGCAAAGTGACTAGAATTAGAGATTACCAGAATTAATTGTATTCCCATAATTATTATTATGAGTAATATTAATATTTTACTGAAATGCACTAAGGTTTGAAACTTTAAACACAAACACAATACATCGAATACAATACACAAACCAAGAAAGATATAATGAAAAATATTACTCGTGCAATTATAAATTTCTGTGCTGTATTTTCAAGTTGTATTTATTTTTGACGATGCATTGAGCCTTTGCTGTAAGAAATTGTTAACAATTTTTCATCATTAAACAGGGATACCACCGTTATAATTATTGAAATTCATTCTCAAGTCCGAATTATACATTTTATCAGGAGCCGACCAAATGCAGCATTCTATGGCTACAATTTTTTGTTATATTTAATGTAATAAATTGACAGAAAGCGCTTTGAATTCATTCATGGTATATTGCTGGACACTATGAGCAAAAAGCTTCTTAACAGGTACAGACAAATAAAAAAGCTTCTTTGAGGAAACTTACAAATTTTAAATTGGTCAATTTTCAAACGATTTGTTTATAGACTTTTTTATTTTTAATGACACTGACTTAACTCCTAAGCATTGAATTTAAGATGCTGATTGTTGTTACCTTGCCATTTCTTATTTTCTTTTTAATATCTATACCATTGACCCAACTTCTATATTAATTATATCTGTACTGTAGGGCTGAATTGACAAAAAAATTCTTCTAATGTTAAGAGAAAACTATCAACGACCTAGTTTTAAACCTGGGTCTCTATCTAGAATCGAGTTTTTTTTATATGTTTCTGTGTTTAAAAGTAGTCAATTTTTGTAGAATAAAAATTAATTTCCAGACGTAAATGCTAAATTATTTTGAATTTTCTAACAAGCCTATCATTTTTATTTTTTATTTTTCAATAGTCCCTGGTTACAATCGGGGAAGACCAAGTGGTCCAACCGCCACTGCTTCACCTCTCAGCTGAAAGAATAGACTCGACGGGAGTTTACTTGATGGATGACGGTACAACCATTATAATCTATGTCGGCCACAACATTAGTCCATCGATAGCTGTGTCGTTCTTCGGAGTCCCATCGTTTTCAGCAATTAATTCAAATATGGTAAGTTTATTTAATGTCAACAACTTGGTGTACTCAACAGTACAATTTTATTCTATTAGCTATGTCTTTGAATTTTATTAGTGTTTTCTTGTTATTTAATAAGCATAAGTTTTATCTTTATACTGTAAAAAAAAACAAAAAAACTGAAAAACCTTGAAATATGCACTGAAAAGTGTTTCCACGTGGAATAATTTTATTGTATTTTATTATATAGCCTAAAGTCTGAGAGATTTGGGAAGGAATCTGGACAGAAAATAGTGGAGTAGGGTTTGAGCCAATGGCTTGCGTTGAAGGTTGTTGTTTCTAACTTCAGCTGCCTCATTTGAGTCTTGGCCTTAGTAAAGGAAATATTGGAATCGCGAAAATTTTCAGATTTCAATGGAAATTTCCATTTTGACAAGTTTTATCCAATGTCTATATGTATGTTCGTTTGTTCATATCTCGCATAATTCAAAAACCGTTAGCCTTAGAAAGTTGAAAATTTGTATTTAAGAGTATTGTAAATAAAATCTAGTTGTGAGTCTCCCTTTTTGGTCACTGCATGATTACCGGAAGTGGTACTTTACTTGAAGGTCATTATTGATTTTCATCAAAAATTATATTAAAATATAATGCAAAACTTCTCAAATTTTATATATAAGACTTACATATTAATATAAATAACATAATAAATTTTTGTTAAAATTGGCAAACCGGAAGTGGTTCTTTACTTGAAGGTCATAATAAACTTTCATCAAAAATTATATTAAAATATAATGTAAAACATCTCAAATTTGGTATATAAGACTTACATATTAATACAAATAACATAATAATTTTTTGTTAAAATTGGCAAACCAGAAGTGGTTCTGTACTTGAAGGTCATAATCAACTTACATCAAAAGTTATATTGACCTTTAATACTGAGATCATATGGTTCGGTGATAAAAACTATAAACGCAATTTTTTTTTCCACTCGAATTTAAACAATTTTATTACTTGTTTTAAGTGTTGAAATTGAGTGTAAAATACTTTTCTTTCCTCCCCATTTGTGAGCTGAACAAGTCTGTAGCAGGAGGATAAGGTATAAATTAAGCGGGTTCTTCCGCTTAAAATGTTTAAATCGTCGATTTCCAATGCTTTGTCTATTGACAGTTCTAATGTTGTCATGAAACACACAGAAACCTCTTGGGAACTAGTTAGCAACTGAAAGAAAACGACATAATATAACGGAATGAGACCTCCAGAAATTAGAGCTTATTTGTTTGTGCGCGTATTTTTTGAGATCCTGCTATCTTCAGAAACTAGCAACCAAATTCAGGGTCACTTTTTGAGCCACCAATTTATAGTTTAATAGGTGTACAAAGAAGTCATGTCATGGGGTGTCCACATCAGATATTTTGATTTCAGTGCTCTAATATTATTTTTAAAACAATTTTTAGAGTTTAGTTCAATATTATTATTATATTTTGAATAGAGTTTGTAGTTTTAATAATTTAACCCTTTGACTGTGTAACATGAATATGTGGGAGGATACGCTAGTGCGGGATAGTCTAGCGCCTACAGTGCCCCGTGTGCTGAATACTTTTTGCGTTTAGCGTTTATCATTTTTTTCCATTCTAGGTTTTCTAATAATGTTTTCTATCCTCCTTTTTGATTCGGACGGTGGACCAGCCCTGGCAGAGTTGATTTTTTTATTGTATTTAAAAAAAAATTAAACATTTAATTTTTTTTTAAATGTTTTTAATTTTTTAAAATTGTATTATTTTTAGAGTGTGATATATCTCAAAAAACGTCGCTGGACAAAATGCCGTATCGCACTCCTGGCAATTATTTGCTGCCTTATATTCTTCAGAATAAATTTTTTTTCGACTTATTACTTACTTGACTATTCACTGGCAAAGCAGAAAGTATACTAAAGAGATATGCAGGATGAATTTCAGAGAAACCGTACTTGGACATAAAAAAAAAAGGGACGGAGCAAGTATAAAGTTCGGCCGAGCAGAAGGAAGCTGAAAATGACAAAACTGAATTCCTACACCCTTTATCGGCTTTGAAGGACATTGCTACTTCTTTAAATAGTCTAAAGATGGCAGTAGTCTATAGGCAGAACTAATATAGAAGCTAGTAGCAGTCAGACGCTAAACAAGCCGTACTACTATATGAGCTCGTAGCACACGGGGCACTGCAACCGCCGGACTACTATATGAACTCGTTGCAGCGAAAGGGTTAACAATTTTTTGAATAAAAACTATGAATAATAATATCTGGTGAATGCAGTTCGACAGAAGGATTAACTATTAAGAAAGAACATAATAATAATGTTAAATCAATGTAGGTTCTCGATTAATATCTTTAGCTTACAAAATGCCTATATCCTGATGTGAGGCACCTGGTTCGCGAACCCACTAATATAAATTACAAAGAAACAATAGCTATTATATTTAATGCAAAAAGCATGACAGTAGTAGTAAGTTTACACCATACATACTAGCCCCACAACAGAGATCTGTACTTGCCTCTACTAGCGTGTTTGGCTTTGGTAACTTTGACTAGCACTTAACTGTCAAGGAGAAATGTAAATCACCAAGTATTTAGAAAAATAGCTTCTGAAGGTTGCACTTAGCACAAAAATAAAAAAAATAAAATAAAATAAGGGCTAGTGGTGGATAAGCACTGACACATCTGAACAGCTGACGTTGAAAGGCGTAATCAACAGGTTGGAACTAATATATTTACAACTCGTTATACTTCACCTTAGGCGTCCGTCATGCTCCTAAAAAGGCAGTTCAGGATTTAGATTTAACGAGATGATTAGGCACTTGTCCAACATTACCTTATCAACTTCAGGTTGAATTAAATAAGAAATATGTGTATATATATATATATATATATATATATATATATATATATATATATATATATATATATATATATATATATATATTGTAAAGTTACGTTTTTGGGAAAATAAATAAATTAACTTATTTTCACTTTTTATATATTTATATTTGTTTTATATAAGTTTTGACTCTTTTCTCTGGGCAGGGTTACTAGACAATCAGACACAGACACACGGAACTATTACTAATAAAAAACAATAAAACGTGAAGCGTCAATATTTCTTAAATTTAACACTTTCTTCTTTGAACGATGACGGTGGTTTACGGGATATAATGAATGTGTGTTACCAAATGATGTGGATGAAGTATTACGGAAGATCTTATGATGTCAGTTCCGGTCCCTGGTCCAAAACAACAATGCTCTCCTTTGTTGTCCATTACACCACTCTACAGGTTTCAAAATGGCGAACTGCCATTTTGATTATCTATTACAAATGGACCATTTATTATTTTCAGAGGTTTTCGTTTGATCAAAATCTCTTCAACTTCTTTTTATTTTCTTATATTAGACTTATTGTCGAAGTATTGAAAAATTGCTCATCTTCACCCACTCGATCATTATGGCAGTGGTTCTGTTGAAGTCCAAAATAGAGCCGCCATGTTTTTAAATGAAAGCGTATATTTTGGTTCCATTTATGATGACAAACACACTTTTCATTATAATTCATGATGATTTCAGTCAGGATAAATAAATGTATTATTATTTTCCTGAGAATCCCTATTTCCAAATACTAAATCTAATTTAAGATACAAAAAAACAATTATTTACAAGTACCTATAATCTGAAAAAAGGTGTATATTACAATATATATATATATATATATATATATATATATATATATATATATATATATACATATATTTTTTTTAATGTATATATTGAAAGATTCAAAAGCAAAGCCCTCGAGTTTCTGAAATACCAGTAAATAATTAACCAGTCAACATTTAAGCGATTCAGGTATCGTCAGGACAGAGATACCACTTTAAAAGTTTATAATATACTGACATATTAGAGATTGTACGTCATTTCAAAAGAGTTAGATAACATATGCTGTCTAATTAGGGATTGTTAAATTATTTTCCACTTCTATAAATTTTTTTCTTGAAAATTACTTTCGAATGTTATACATTCATCTTCAGTTCTAAAACCACACAAAAAATTCAAAAATAAGCAATTCAAAATATAGTTTGGTATTATTATACATATTAAATTAGATGTAATATAAATCAGTATTATAAAACATTTATGAATTTAATTAAGACAAGAAATCAAATACATGCTGGTACTCACCAAGTGTATAGTATTCTAAACTAATTTTCAATAAAACAAATTTATAGAAGTGGCAAATAATTTATCAATCCCTAATTAGATTGATCCTTCTATACCATCATGCGGATGTCAACTGAATATGCTGTCTAAGCTAGAGAGAGAGAGAAATGATTTATTAAAAATGATAGAACTAAAGAGTTTATGTGTCTGAGCGCACTAGTTTTAGTAACTACCAGTCCAATATCAAAAATTCTTTTTCCGTTAGATAGGCCGTGCATTGAGGAAGGCTTTAGGCTTTTTAGCATCATGCTACGACCCACAGGAACAGCTAGCAGATTTTTGAATTTTTTCAGATTATTGTGTGTTTTTAGAACTGAGGATGAATGTATAACATTCGAAACTAGTTTTCAATAAAACAAAATTATAGAAGTGGCAAATAATTTATCAATCTCTAAGCAGGTTATAGTTTATTATTTTAAAGGTTATTTTGTATTTTAGGTTTTTACCCAAATTTAACGTAGGTGAGATTGCGGGGCACGGCTAGTCATTTATTTATGTCCAACAAACTGTATAGCAGTGATCCACTCTCTCTATATTTAGTTAGGCTGTTAAAGTGAATAAACCATCTCTGGCCTCAGTTAATCTTATTTTTATAAGAAATAATAAACTAGTTTTGTTTTTCATAAATATTTTTTCATTTATTTATTTTTAGTTTGAACTACCCGAATTGAATACACCAGAGTCCAAGAAACTGAGAGGATTCATCAATTATTTACAGAATGAGAAGCCAGTAGCTCCGACTGTGCTCATCATCAGGTAAATTATGACCTATTATTGATTAATTTGTTATTTATTTTAATGTTAAGTTTATTTAAAATTAACTTAACTAGATTAACAGTAATGCAGTGTTTCTCACATTTTCTTATAATGCAGACTCAGTTTAGTTCTAAGATGTTGTAACTGCGCACCATCTTATGGGTTATTATTTCTTACAACTCTAGCCAAGATATCAGAACTGTTGTCCGAAACATAACGTAACTCATTTTGTTTTATTATTTTCAATAATGAAACTTTGTAATCGAAAAAAAAAAAATTTGGTGCAACTTTACAATTGGGATGCATTATCACTGGTTCCTGCCGAACTTACCCGAAGGTCGCCGGACTAGCACACTCAATCGCGATTTGTGCTAACTGCTTTGTATTTTATGTAACATTTGTATTCATTGAAATTATTACTGCCTTAATTTGATATTATTTAAAATTATTAGTGCTGTCTCGACTTCCGGTGGTCTGGGGAAGTTGTAATTATAATTTAAATTATGATAAGGACCTGACTTCAGCCGAAAAGGAACTTTTGGGGCTTGTATATCACTTAAACGAGCGCAGCGAGCGGAAGTCGATATCTGTGATTCATTTATTTCTAGGGTGAACATAGTGAGCGGTGAATAGAAGTCGACTGCACTAATAATTTTAAATGATATAATTAAGGCAGTAAAAGTTTTAATAATTGCAATGAATACAAATGTTACAATTAAATAAAAAGCAGTTAGTTAGCACAAATAACTAATATAATATAATATACTGATATAATTAATATAACTGAAATAATTAAAGCAGTAAAAAATTTAATAATTCCAATGAATACAAATGTTACAATCACTACTATATATTATTACGGTAGTATAGATCCCTTTTCCGGCTCTCAGGAGCGATGGATTTTGACGGGTGAGGTATCAAAAGAAATAGAATTTCACGGAGAAGTGACGAATTCCAATTTTGTTTCTTAAAATCGTACAAGGGCTTAAATAAAAGTGATGAAAAAACTGGGAGGTTTCAAAAATTTGACGACTCAGAGTCGGCGGATCGAGACGGGATAAGTTGGGTTTTAAAGATTTTGACGCGGGCATCAAGATCATATACGCTCCCATGGAGCATATTGGTCCAGCGTTTTAAAGCTTAAAAACCTACCGTTTTCGAGATAACGCAGGATATAGGTCCGCACGGGTCTCATGCCATCTTGCATACGTCTCGTTGTCATGGCAACTTTATAACAATTTGAGTCTGTTTACAAACACTTTTAATGAGTGGGAAATTATAAATTGTTTCCCATGTCCAACCCTAAAGGGCACTGCTAAATATGAATACTAAACATAGATAATTTTATAGCTAGATCTAATTGCCTAACTGCTAAATTGAAGAGATGTTTTCCACTGGGGTAAGTTAATTACTTATTAAGTATGAACTGTAACTTCAACATAGTCATTACATGTGTGTTGAATAAACTTTCTTGGTAATATTATATTGTTTATACGAATAAATATGTTTCCCTAATACCGCTTATACTTGGAAGTAGGGATTAGAAGATATCTAATGCGAGATTTCTCGCTCGGGTATACTAGTTAAATAAAAAGCAGTTAGTTAGCACAAATAACTAATATAATATAATATACTGATATAATTAATATAACTGAAATAATTAAAGCAGTAAAAAAATTAATAATTCCAATGAATACAAATGTTACAATTAAATAAAAAGCAGTTAGTTAGCTAAAATGGTGCTAGAGATTGGTAGTGCGGTGACCTTCGCGCATCTTAGGCAGGAACCAGTGATAATGCATCCCGATTGTAAAGTTTCAAGATACATATCGACGTCATTTTTTGAAAATGGCTTTTGTGTTAAAAAGTCTAACTTTAATTTTACATTTATTATGGAACGTAAAAACCACCTCTATTGATTCCCGCTCAAGAGATATCGAAAAAAAAAATTGGAAATGGTCTAAAAATTGACTATTGATAATGTTACCCCTGGCAGTCAATGTGTTAATAGCCATACGTAGACATGAATATTATTTTTTACTCCACATTATGGGTAATCTCGATTATTTAAGCATCCTGATAAATCATATTTAATCCTCAGACTCTTGACAATACGAATTATCTGTTTTGTGTTTTTTTAACTGTCCTTGGAATGTGCCATTCTCCTCATTTATTTAAATAAATTTCTAATATATTTGTATTGTTGATAGGGATGACAGCCAGCAGAGACATCTATTCGTCGAGAAGCTGATAGAAGACAAAACTGAATCTGGTCATTCTTATTACGAATTTCTGCAGAGAGTGAAAGTCCTCGTCAAGTAACAAACGGCTGAGATTTCCTCAAGCTATACCAACCTACCAAAGACTATGTCGTGTGCTGACGGGGCATGGCAACACATCTTATGTCCATTATAGATTTCTAACTTTTTTATATTTTCTGCTTCTTATTCATTGTAATGAGAAGTTTTAATTGATGTTACATCAACTACAAAACTTTTATCCTGTATAACACATCATTTTATATAGTATTATATATTATATATATATATTTATATATGTTTAAATAACTTTGTAAATGTTTATATAAAAAAAAGCGGCGAATGGGACTGCGTATTATGACTAATATGTACATAAATAAATAGAGAGAGTGAATTTATTGTAATGTAAATGTAACTATTATGTAATATATATATATGTTGCGGTGTTGTTAGCAATCACCATTCCTTGGACAGGGGCAAGAAAGGGATCATTGCCGACAGGGTGCCTTATAGGTACGATTGACGCATTATACAAACTGTTAATTTATCAATTATAATCGAAATTATTAAAGTGTAAAATTAAAGGCTAAGGACTGCCTGATATAGCAATGAATAAACTTTGAAATATGTGTAAAAAAAAATTTTATAGGCGTCATTTTTATGAATTTAGCTGTGATGCTTTTATTATGCACCTCTTCATTGTGTGTGGGCAACGTAGAATGTTAACGAGTTGGCTTATAATTGTTTTGTCATTTGTTAATTTTATTATTTTTAATTATTATTATTGGGATTGAAGTGTACATACTGTTATAATTTGAAAACTTGCCCTTTACTTATTAATTTATTGTAAAAGATATATATATATAAATATATATATTTATAGATACATGTACATGTTTATGTGTGTATACATTATGTTTCTGTATACGTTCACAAACATATTTTGAAGATATAGAAAGTTGTTAAACCGTATTGGTTTTTATTTGCCTTACAAACTCTTATAGTAAAAAGGACTTTGTAGTTAAATGTTTGTAAGAGTCTTTACTCTCTATTTCTCTCAATTATAGACTCTTTTAAAAAGAATGTAAATTTTTATTGTTTAATGTACGATACAAATTGTTATGATATTATAGGTTTTTTAGTTAAAGGGTTGAAATGAAAATGCAATTTATGTAGAAAATAAACAATATTAAATGATGTATTTAAATTTGTACACGATGCACTTGATTGTCTTGAACCCGTATTGTCCTGAATAAAATGAGGTAGAAACTCAAGTTTTTCAGGCGTGTACTCTTAAAGAATACATGATATGAGATTTATGATAGCAGATCGAGGTTTAGATTCCGTTATTAATACATTTTCGAGGGTTACTTACAAGTTTATACAGTGCTCCTACTGCAATAAAGATATTCCTTGAGTTATGCAGGGTATCCCAGGAGGAAATGCTAGCAATTAAGGGAGGGATGGTCCATCAAAAATTTACTTCAGCACTGCCAGCCACACCTTCTTATCTTTATCTGTTTTCCAGATATGATTTTTTTTTTTCATGAGTTCCAATAAAACCAGGTTTTTCCCATTAAAAATACTAATTTCTTTACTGTAACTGGATATTTCTCAACTTTTGTCAACATTTTTTTTTATCTACGATGAATTTTCTATAAGATAGCAACCAATTTATAGAAAAATATATCTTCGTCAGACGATCATAGCAGCCAAAGCAAAGTAAACTAGAAAACAGAAATAATTATCAGAAATACTCGGTCGAATATCGAGGAATGAATTTTCAAGCTACGAACTTGAAGAATGAGTAAAAGTTGCTTCAGTTAATCAGCTCTCAAACGAGATACCCAACGTTGCAAAGCTAGTCTAATTTTTAAGTGATATTGAGGTTGCGAGGTACAAAAATGTTTGATACCTAAAACAATATGATTATATTTTGTTTGTCCTGCTTTTGTTATCTCATACCTTGGTTTAATTTTCCCTCCAAAAATTTCTTAAGTGGTTTACTATTGCAAACACAGTGTTTTATATTGTTTGTTCAACAATTTTACTTTTTAATTAGAGATTGATAAATTATTTGCCACTTCTATAATTTTGTTTTTATTGAAAACTAGTTTCAAATGTTATGTATTCATCTTCAGTTCTAAAAACCCACAAAAATAAGAAATTCAATATACAGTTTGGTATTATTATTTTTAATTGCTTATTTTTGAATTTTTGTGTGTTTTTAAAACTGAGGATGAATGTATAACATTCAATAAAACAAATTCATAGAAGTGGCAAATAATTTATCAATCCCTAATTAGATTGATCCTTCTATACCATCATGCGGACGTCAACTGATTTTATTTTTTAATTTCTTTTTTTTTAAGAAGTGAAGGGTGATTACAATGCGATAAATTGGCAGACGTTATAGTATTTGATTCCATTTCATTTTCTTCTAATTTTCCCAAAAAATAAATAAAAAGTAAAATTATTGGACTAAACATTCAAAACAAAGAACATTGTGTTAGCAGTAGTAAATAACTTTTTTTAAAAAATTTTGGGAGGGGGGGGGGAGAAATAAAACCAAGATACGAGATAACAAGAGAAATACTAGGTGCTATTATTGTTGTAGGTATCCTACATTTTTTGAGCTCCCAAACTCCAGCAGCATAGCCAGGATTTCGTTTTGGGGGGAGAGGGGAGAGGGGCATCCATCTAATGATCTACTTAAAAGAAACCCACCCCAACCGAGGATGCAAGGAGGCCCTCTCTATATATATTATATTCTATGCCTAGGTATATTATTTATCAAATAAAATTCAGATAGGTTTATACAATTTTTGTTTACAGATAAGAATAAGTAATGGTAATTTGTAATTTCCTGGGGGGTCCAGACCCCCTGGACTCTCCCTCTGGCTACACCAATGCCAACCTCAATATCTCTTCGAAATTAGACTAGCTTCGCAAAATTGGATATATCATTGGAGAGCTGATTAAATGAAGCAACTTTTATGAAACCCACAAAGTTTGAAAATTCATTCTTTGAGATTCAACCGAGTATTTCTGAAAATTATTCGTTTTTACTAACTTACTTGCTTTGGCTATTATGATCGCTTGGCAAATATATATTTTTTTATAAACCTATTGCTATCTTATTGAAAATTCATCGCAGATTCAAAAAATGGTGGCAAAAGTTGAGAAATGTTGAATTAGGAATTGATAAATTATTTGCCACTTCCATAATTTTGTTTTTATTGAAAACGTAGTCTTGAATGTTATTCATTCATCTTTTGTTCAAGATATAAGTAGATTATATCAAACAGAAAAGGTTGCATTACTTCAGTGCGAGAACAAACCAAAGATGAATTTATAATATTCGAAACTAGTTTACAATAAAAACAAAATTATAGAAGTGGCAAATAATTTATCAATCCCTAATTAGATTGATCCTTCTATACCATCATGCGCACATCAACTGAGAAACGTTCAGTTTCAGGAAAGAAATTTGGACTTTTATTGAGAAAACTTGGTTTTCTTGAAAACTGTTTAAAAAAAATTGCCGGCACTGAACTACATTTTTGATAATTAGGGATTGATAAATTATTTGCCACTTCTATAAATTTGTTTTATTGAAAACTAGTTTCGAATGTCACATATTCATCCTCAGTTCAAGGTTTAAATGGATTATATCAAACAGAGTTGTTAGTTCAATGCGAGAAGAAACCAGTACAAATTTTTCTGTTTGATATAATCCATTTAAACCTTAAACTGAGGATGAATGTATAACATTCGAAACTAGTTTTCATTAAAAACAAAATTATAGAAGTGGCAAATAATTTATCAATCCCTAATTAGATTGATCCTTCTATACCATCTTGCGGATGTCAACATTTTTGAGACTATCCCTTCCTTAATTACCCTCCTGGGACACCTACAGTTAATTTATGTAAGTTGCAAACATTGTACACCCTTTTACAGAAAACATTGCAATTTGAAACTATAAATTTATTCTAAAATGAATATTTTCCTATATTAAATAATTTTCAATTATTAGGAAAGATTAATATATTATCATTTAATTATTTGTGAAAAAAAACTTCCCATTTATATTTTTTAAAAAAAACATTTTTATAATAGTGTCATCGACGTTTCGAAGTCCTTCGTCTTCAGGATGTTTATTTTCTACAATACAACATAAAAAAATTACATCGAATAAATTAGGGATTGATAAATTATTTGCCACTTCTATAAATTTGTTTTATTGAAAACTAGTTTCGAATGTTATACATTCATCCTCAGTTCTAAAACATACAAAAAATAAAAAAATAAGCAATTCAAAATATAGTTTGGTATTATTATGCATATTAAATTAGATGTAATATAAATCAGTATTATAAAACATTTATGAATTTAATTAAGGCAATAAATCAAATACATCTGTCTTAATTAAATTCATAAATTTATAATACTGATTTATATTAATCTAATATAATATGCATAATAATACCAAACTATATTTTGAATTGCTTATTTTTGAATTTTTTGTGTGTTTTTAGAACTGAGGATGAATGTATAACATTCGAAACTAGTTTTCAATAAAACAAATTTATAGAAGTGGCAAATAATTTATCTATTCCTAATTAGATTGATCCTTTTATACCATCATGCGGATGTCAACTGACAACGAATAAATATTCATAATTTTAATTTATACCATATCTTGCTACTTATTAAAATTTTATATTACCTTTAAAATACACAGTACCGTCCCCTCATTTGTACAATTTTACTTAGTCAATAATTACTTGTTCCATTATAGAATATTCTGTGGAGTGATTACACTTTCATATCCCTGTCATACACTGTACTATCACTGAAATGAATTTTGTGCTAATGAGAACATGGTAATAGGAAATTTTATTCATTAACAAGATATGGTGTAAATTAAGGTTATGAATATTTATTCGTTGTATTTGTTTTATGTTTTATTGTAGAAAATGAACATCCTGAAGACGAAGAAGGACTTCGAAACGTCGATGACAATATTATAAAAATACTTTTTTAAATATAAAGTTAAATATCGATAGGAAGTTGTCTTCCACAAATAATTAAATCAGAATATTTTCCTTCATTACAAAAAGAAGGGGAGGTGATGCGTAAAAAGCTCTGAACTCACACATCTGCTTGTTTTCTGGAATGTAATGGTGGACCCAAGTCTTATCGCAGGTAACTATGAGAATAAGAAAAGGGCCACTCTTGTTCTGATTATGATCAAGAAGACATTGGGAAATATGAGGGTCAAGGTTTTTTTGTTTTTTTGCGAACCAACAGTCGCGCCCCCCTCTCATAGTTTCCTTCTACTGTTCTACCCAACACCCTAACTCTCTTGCTGGAGCATTAGCTCGAAACATTCTCGTTTATATCTGAATGGCCCTCTTATTATTTATTTTTTTCTTTTAAAAGTATCAAAAGAAAATATTGTGGAAGATGTGCGGGAATAATTTTGATTTAAGCCTGGGTTTTTTTTTTTTTTTTAATTTAAGCTACTAATTTTTTTAAAATTTTTATTGTTAATTAGAACTTAGGATGTATTAAGGGTTTCACTAATGATTACTCCATGCCAAAGGGAACGTCGATCGACCGTGTGAAATCCTATGTGCATTTCTTGGAGTGATGGGCAGCTGGAATTCCATTGGTTCCGTTACTCCTCCATGCCACGCCAAAAACCAATCACTTCAACCGACCAAGTGTTAAAAATTGCTTAAGTTGAACGATGACTGGATAGTTTTTTCACACAGTTGATACAACTGTACAATCAGAACGCATTATCACTGACTCCTTCCAAAGTTAGTCAAAGGTCGCCGATCTAGCACCATTTGTACTAAACAACTACTTTGTATTCAATTGCAACATTCATTGGAATTATTACTGCTTTGATTAGATATTTAAAATTATTAGTGCTGTCGACTTCCGCTCAAGATATGAACAAACCCCAACGGATCCTTTTCAGTTGATGCCGGGTCCTTTCCATAATTTAAATAATTTGTACTTTAGGTACATCTCCAGACCACCAGAAGTTGATAGCACTATAGTTTTAAATAATATCTAGTTAAAGCTGTAATAATTTAAATAATTCCAATGAATACGAATGTTACAATTAAATACAAAGCAGTTAGTCAGCACAAATGGCGCTAGAGTGTGCTAGTGCAGCAACCTTCGGCAGCGGGCAGTGATAATGGATCCCGATTGTAAAGTTTTACTCTTTTTGTTCTGTTTTATTTTATTCTGTTAAAATAAAATTAGATAACTAAGTGTTCCACAGGTTTGTTTTAATGTTAAATTATTAAAATATTCAAAAATTAAGAAAATGAATAAAGATAAAAACTAAGCTGATAGGAGCGATTAAATGATGTAGTATTGCTGTTGTTTTGGTGGCAAAATTTCTATAGATGAACTGTTGTGGTGTTGGCAGTGCTGTAACACTAGATATTGTTTTTTGCCTTAAATGCAGCATTCTAACCAATACCTATGGGACAAAAGTGTTTAAATAATCCAATGAAATGATCATACAGAAAAAAAAAAATTAAATTGGTTATTTAAATAATTATTTAAAATTATTTTTAACGAATAGCCTGAAACAAAGGATTCAATACAGTCTTATGTTGAAATGGAACTTTGATTTAGAAGCATATTATTAGGAATAAAGACAAGGTTTTTTGTTCAATAGATGTTTAATATTTCATAATTAATTTATTATTGGTTTTATATAAATCTTTGATTATGGAATGACTAGTTTAAGCTTTCCCTTGCATTGTTTTCACCAGCTGCATTGTTAATTTTCTTGCCTGTAAGAAATAAAAAGTGAATTGAATTATCATTTTTTCTTTTCACTTTAGTTCTTTATTAGCAATTATATGAACTTACTTATATAAGACAGATTCGTCACAGATACCATATTGGTGAGAAAATATATGTGATTGTATTACACGGAATGTAAATTTTTGCCAATATTTTTAACGCAACCTCGCACTTTATAAAACAAATATTTTTAACATTTTGGTCATAATATTTTTTCACAATAAAAACTGTTCGATATTTTCAACATAACTGATGATACCATAGTGGCTGGGTGGAGCTTAGGCCGGGAGGTTATGCTCAATGAGGAAAAAGCTTTCTTCTTCTACATAACTTCAGACAGCCATCTTGGATTTTTCTTTTTACATTTTGATTTGTTTTGCATTCTTTCAATTCAATGTACTTATTCGTAAGGTTATTGTCAGGCGTATGAGCACTAAATATGGTTTTATCAACATCCTATTTGGTTATTGTCTCTCTTCTTGTGTGCGAATAAATAGTTAAAAGTTATAAAACAAAACAATATTTCAATCGATAAATCTTCCAAATCTTTTATAGTAGTAGATATAAAGTAGTAGTTGTAGATATAAAACTATAGAGATATCTACGATTTAAATTAAAACTACCGACTTTTTTATACAAAATAAAATTTACTTAAATAAACTTACTTTTTCTGAGTTTTTTATTACACATTCCACCTTGTTGAAACCAGCCTCACAATCTGTTCCTTCAGCTAAAAAAAATAAATGATAAACTATTATTTATAAATAGTATAATTTAATAATAATTAATATTATTAACATTAATATTAATTAATATTAATAATAATTTTATTATTTAATAAAATATATTAATGTTTGAATTAAATTGAATGATTACTACTTCTTTGATTAAAGGCTAATTTTATTTACAAATTCATAACTATAAAAAAAGAAATAAAATATATTTAAACAAATATTTTCGTTGTCATATTCTATTTCTGAGCACTTTTGATTCTCCATATCTATTGAATCTTCATTAACAAAACTTTAGGGATATATACCAGAGATGGGTTGTGACAGCCGCTAGTGGTATCAGTGACAAGTTGCTCCTGTTCCTCCACTGTTACCAAATACTTTTTGTCACATATATCAACTACCATTTTTTTCTCTCGTACAAAGCCATATTTTTATATTTTATAATTGCTAATTATATGTAAAGGTATATATTTGTAATTTTAATTGTATATTATAATTTTCTAGGTTAAAAATATAGTGTTTTGTGATTATATTTTAACAATGTTATTGTCTTTTAAATGATTAAAAAAATGTGATTTTCTAAACTGTTATTCTCAGTATTATTTATATATATATATATATATATATATATATATATATATATATATATATATATATATATATATAAATATATATATATAAACTGTTATTCTCAGTATTATTTATATATATATATATATATATATATATATATATATATATATATATATATATATATATATATATATATATATATATATATATATAAATGTGTGTGTGTATGTATGAAGAGGAGGAGGTTGAATCAGTGAATTAGAAACCTATATTATAAAAATACATTAGAAACAAAAAAATATAAAAAGGCATATTTCACCTAATTCAACAAATCGTAAATATCTCAAATTTGAAACATTTGCTCTATTTTTGCATCCAAAAATAAGTTTTTACTTTATATAAGAAAATAAAAATATTGAATGAGTGTTTATTTTTAGATCAACTTTTTTTAAAATTTTCTAATCATTTGTTTCCTATAGGGAACATTGGCTGATCAAAGGTTAATATTTTTCCTTATACATTTTTTTGTTTTTCTGTTAGGAAAATGTTTTTGAATTTTTATTGAATTCAGAATACACAATGCATTGATGTTCTCTATTGACTGGAATTTGTTAATTTTACGTGATTAACATACTCAACATAAAATGAATTTATATACATACAGCTTACTAATTTTATAATTGTATTGAACTTTATTATTAAAACTTACGATTTTTACATATTTCGTAAACCCTTAATGCTTCTTCTTTATAACCTGGTGTTTTTAAGTCGTTTATGATTTTTAAACTTTCATCTTCCTTGAATTTTCCATCTTCAGACATCTACAAAGTTGATTTCAAAATTTTACTATTATGTTTTGAAAAAAATATTCACATAAATATATTGAAAATCATTTCCTTATCATACCACATTCATCTTCTTCGAAACGCATGATATCATACACTAAAATAGAAAAAAAATTAATTACATAATGCAAGTATTGTAAAGTTTTTAATTACTTATAATAAATGTTTGAATTATTAGTAATATTATTTACACAAAACAAAATACCATAGTAATATCCCTGTAAATTTAACTGAACAATTTTTTATAAATTCATCAAAATTTTAATAATTATTGAATTTTTCAACCGAAATTTTAAAATTTTATGAACTTTCTATTTTAGTATTATTTATTATATAAGAAGTAATATATGATGATTGAATGAAGAGATACAACTCAAAAAATATGTTTTTTGTTAAAACGAGCACTAGACAGAGGCTAAGTTCTACATAGAAGCTCCTAAGATGTTTCCTTTAACACACGCTGCTGGTAGATCACCTATTTTATAAATCGGTTTGGCTTGATATTTGTGAGCTGACTGCCCTTTGGGATGCTAAGGGTCAAACTATTGACATTTCTGATGTTAGAAATATTGTATTGCGCCATCCAATTTATAGTAATGTTTTATCCCGGTGTTTATATATTTATTGTGCTAAAGATAAAACAAATGCTATCCCCTCCCCCCCCCCCCCCCCCCAAAAAAAAAATGTAAATTTAAATAGTTTCCCTAAAAGCAGGTAAGTGAAGTAATACATGAGAATTAAGATTAAAATAGGAAGTATATTCAAATATTTTAAATTGTATAGCTTAATTATAATTAGAAATGATTCATAATTATAGATTTGAAAATGGGCTATATAGGCCCCTATATAGGCCTCCCTCCGCATTGTCTTAATAAAGAAAAAAAAATGCAATGCTTAGGATTTAATAGGACATAAAAAAAATATTCTTTTTAGATTATTTAAAACAATCAAAAGTAAGTTATTAAAATTAACCAAGGTAGGAAGATTGATCATATGCCTTCAAACTTCTAACATCTTTATTCATAGATTGACGTTTCAGACGATTCGTCCATTATCAAAATTTATTTTTCTATAACAAAATATTTACATCATATATATAAAATTAGTTAACGACATATTATTAAACAATATAATTATATAAAATTTAAATTATAAATAGATAATTATCTCTATATTAGTTGATAAGCATTACTCGATGGACAAAATGTAGTATATAAAATAAAATGTAAAGATTGTACAAACAAATATTATATAGGAGAAACATCCCAAAAATTAGAAACCAGACTCAAACAAGACAAGATACCCAAAATCCAAGAAATATCAATACATCACCACTTGCAAACCATTCGCTAAAATATAACCATCATTTTGATTTTTGATAATACAGAAATAATTGATAAAACAGAAAATTATAGACTAAAATAACATATAGAAGCAATATATAATACAAAAAATATTAATAAGATACTAAATTTTAAAAGTGATATGGGAGGTATCGATAACCACTATACTGATATTATTAAAAAAAAATAGATGTACACTGATTAATTAAAATAATTACCTATTAGGGCAATAGTATAATAATATAAAACATCCCACTTAATCAAAAGATTAAGATTAGATATTGCAGTATTTGACTGGACAGGGGTCAATTAGTAGTTAGATGTAAGACAGACCAATTGTTCCATATAAGGCATGAATATTAATTTAATTTACTCTGTGTAATGATAAGATAATATTTTTAAATTGTTTATAATGTCTATATAAGTTTTTGTTAATGATTTTAATATGTTCATAACAAAAGAATTTAGGACGAATTAAACTTAAAGTTTAAGGATAATAAAATGAACTGTCAAGTGGCCAATAATGTACATGTAGAAAAGAAAAAATAATTTATTAAGGTAATGAAATTCAATAATGTAAATAATTTTAAATCAACTAACATAGAGATAATTATCTATTTACAATTTAACTTATATATAATTATATAGTTTAATAATATGTTAACTATTTTTTTTATACATATGATATAAATATTTTGTTATAGAAAAATGAATTTTGATAATGGACGAAATGTCAATATATGAATAAAGATGTTAGAAGTTTGAAGGCATATAACCAATCTTCGTACCTTGGTGCATTTTAATAAAACAATCAAATTAAGAAAAACTCTAAAAAATGAAAAACCTAAAAATAGAAGAAACAAGCAAATTATAAATTTAAGCATATTAAATATATATGAATAAATATTTATTTTAAGTAAATAAATTGTAATTCTGTTTCATTTTTATAATGTAATGTAAGATAAGCCAGATTACAATAGAAAAGGATTTCACTAAAACTTTTCATTGTCTAGTAGAAACATTTGAGTTAAAAATCAATGAAAGTTATAGGAAGAAAAAAAAAAAAACAGGAAAGGGAGCCTAGACAAAAAAAAGGATGGAAGAAATGCTGAAGTTGCTATAAGAAAAAATGAAGAAAAAAAACTACAGCTGTTTCCTTAATGGACATATGGCAAAAAGGACTGTCTGTCTGGCTTTAGGATTTTATTTACTGAATAATTTGAAAATGTTTTTTATTTTCTTAGACATGTTATAATATATTTGTAAACAAACTTATTGTTGATTATTATAACATTTGAAATTCTAAATATACTGAAAATCACATGAGAAAAAAACTTACTTTACATGGACTGTATTTAGGATCATCATGCTTGGCATCTGCTTCGAACATTTCAAAACAAAGATCTGTACACAAAAAAATGAAAAAATAAAATAAGATAATAGATAAAAACTTTTCTCGGTTTTCAAAAACCAGTAGGTACTTATGAAAATATATGTAGGTATAAATGAACTACACAAAATGCAGGAATATTTAAACAAATATTTATTATTCCTTAAAAAGGTATAACATTAAAATTTATTATTACACATATTTTGGTATTAAATTTTCTAATGTTTAATTTTTTGTCACTTCAAAGATTTTTTTAAGTTGAGGTACAAAGTTACAAAATTTTTCAAAATAAAGTGAAGAGTTAAGAGCGAATACTTGTATATGCTCAAAACTAATATTAATATTAACAAAATTAATTTAAATTTTAATAAAAAACTATTTGTATGTATATTAAGATATTTAAAATTTAAATTTAAATTATAAATCTAATTATTTGTTTTAATCATTTACCAAAGTCAACATTAGAGTCTGCTGCACATTCTCCCACATGTTTGATTATTTTACTAATCAGTTTGGCATCAGTTTTTTCTTCTGCATACTAAAATAATAAAAAAATATAAAATAAATTATATATTTTTTAAAAATACATAAAGATATTCATGTAATAAAAATGCAGTAGAAGATATTGATAAAAAAAAAATTATTTGAGGATATTAAAAATAAAAATAATTTTACATTCACTTATAAAGTCATTAATTAAAAAAATAAATAATTGTTTTTATCAGACCATTATAGTACATTAATGGAAATTGATGTTCGGAGCTAAAATTAAATTACTGACCAGGAAAGAATTTAAAGTATAAAAAGAAAGGTTATTCCCTGAAAATATTCATTTTAATTATTTTTTTTATGTGCTTTATTGTTTAAAAATATATTTAAATGCCAAGAAAACATCAATTAACTGCTTGAAAAATCGAAATCACTTTTATTGAATTAAGTTGCAATATTATTTGAAATTTTAATATTTTTTTCTAAAACAATATTTTTTTTCTACAATCTTAGTATGATTTTGAAATATCTGTTTTATTTTTAATGTATTTTGACAAATTATGGGTTCTACTCATTGTAAGAAAAAAAGTATTGTCTTTAATTTAACAAAAAAACTACTACAAACTCCTGAAAAAAGGTTTGCACTAAGAGCTTTAAGGTTTAATATATATATATATATATATAAAATAGTGTCTTCGAGAGAAGTTGACTGAAAATAACCAAGCATTAGACAGTTCATCAGCGTACAAAACTGCAAACGTTGCTCAAGATATTTAATTTGCTCAGGTTATCACTGTAGGCTTTTTGTTTAACTTAGCATTCATCATACCTCTGAATTGTATTACCTAATCTTAAAGATTCATTAAAAACGGTTCATTATTTTAAAAGAAGGAGTGGTCCTTAGACATCAGATATTGATGGAAACCATTGACTTTTTTAGATTTCAGAGACCTTAAAACATGTAAACTGTGCTTTTGAATCAAACCAAATTTTGATCTATGATTTTTTTCAAAAGGTAGGGGCTGTTATATAGTTGGTTTGTTTAAATTTAGGAAATCAAAGACAATGAAATTATAGATATAATTCATAAATCGACTTATGACAAAGACATTTTATATAAAATGAAAGACCACTCTACTGAAGTTTCTTTAAATTTAATGACTGTAAATATATTGATTTTCTGATCAAAACTTCTCATTCTAAAATTAATTAAGAAGTAATTATAAATTTGAAAAATCTTGTTATTGTGTTTTAAATGGATATTATAGAAATTTGTTGAAGTAATCTTAATGCTAACAACTACAATTATAAATCTGGATTATTCACAAAAAATAAGTTTTAACTTGTGTTGATTTATTGTTAGTTCAATATAATAAATTAATATTTTAAAAACATTAAAATGTGACCGGCTACCATACTTCCTCTGCTTTAAAAGTTGAGGAAATTATAACAGATGAATAAGTTGTTTTAAATTTACCGCCAATCACAAGTTTATTCTAGTGTTTAATTCTCCCCCCCTTCTGGGTGAATTCTTGAAACTTGATACATTAACAAAACGATTTACAATAAATATTTTTTGCATCAATAAAAATTCTTAATTCTATTCTATGTAAATATTAATGGAAAATAATCTTACACATGCTGGAACTACAAAAATAAATGCTAACAGTTTGAGGATTTCCATGATCGATTGTTGTAATAACTTAAAGCACATTCTGCCTTTAAACCAGTATTTATACGTTGCATTTTCAAACTATCTCATTAATATCGAAGCAATCTCGCATTATTTCCATTCAATGAGAAAGGAAACAGATAAGAAAATTGGTATTTAATGATGGTGTCCATTTCGGTTTAATGCGAAACAAACGATTAAGGTCAAATAAAATCATTATTTGCTAACGAATAATTTATGGTTGTAACTTTTTCAAAAATATTATTTTAATAAATACAATATCTATAAGAGGCTTATGACTTCATAAAAAATGGTCAGCCACTCAATACTATACCCGCACTGAACAGTTTCCAAATAACCTATTTATTTCTAGTTTGTTCGCCTTTTTTAAGTAAAGTTTTGGATAAATATCGAATTATTAAGCATTGAGAGAACGTCGAAGCTCAAATATGGTGCAGTTTTCAACTTTTAATTATTACAATAAAAATTTTTGGGTTAGGAGGCATTTCAATTTTTTTTCTCTATCTGGCGGGAAAGGGAGCCAGAACACAAAACTTCTAAAAGATGGTGCCCCCGTTGGAAGCTGATTTATAAAAAATAGTGGATCTCGAACAAAGGCTTGGTCAACGTCATTCCTTTCGTTTATTAAGGACGGTTGTTATTATGTTTGAAAAGTTTTATCGAATGTGATTAAAGCCATGGAACACTTGTTTCATGTTTATTGTGATTCTACATGATTGCCCTTGGATATATATTTTTTTTACAACTACAGAAAAGGGTCAATATTTCTCATCGTTTTTTCTACTACCACCGATGAAAGTTCCTGAACAGTTAAATGATGCCTTAGTTTCTCTGATGGTTTAGAAGGTTTGTAATGTTTACAAAAATTTCATGTTTGTTTACAGGCTGTTTGTCAGATATGAATTGGAGATATTTTAGACTTAATTAAAAGAAAATAAAAAAATAAATATGGAAGCTACCAAAAAGTTTTATTAAAGTACTAAATAGAAGACCAGAAAAAACACTTGTTTTGAAAATATGAGGATGTGATAAGAGAAAAGAACCTCTAGTTTATTAAAAACAATTAACTTGGTGTAAGTAGGATGCTTAATATCTAAATATATTTGAAGCTTTTTCATGAAATACTAGTTTAAACTATACATATAATATATTACAATGTTATGACCAAAGTTTGATCGTTTCATATGTACTTTTTTTTTTTGCATTTATTGAAGTTTATTTGTTAATTTTGCATTATTTATTTATATTTTTAATTAGTGTTTCAGTTTCAGAATGTTTTTCTCAATTTAGTTAACTATTTATTCTGTTAAATTGAATCTTGAGGATACATATAGATTATGTAACACATCAAAAAAACATTCTTTGTAAAAAATATTTTATAAATGATGCATTAGTGGCTTTAAAAACAAATCAAACCAATTCATTATTTGATGTAGTTGTAATTTAAATTCTGTGTTTAGTTGTCTTCGAAGTTTTTTCACATAGGTTCACTGGATATGATTTAAGAACTGTGACTCTTTTAGTCAATTAGTATATAGATCTAAGTATTTTTGAGTGTCAAATTTTAAACTTATATTATTTCAGCTAAACATGGTTCAAAAAAAAAACAAAAAAAAAAACTAAGAAAAGTTTTTTAATTATAATAATGCTTCTAATCATTAGTTTTTTTTATCCATGTTTAGTATGGTTTCTCGTGACTTAGTAACTTAGATCTTCAGATAGATCATGTTTTGATGTATAGTCTATGAAATATCTATTTAAATTTAACTGTACAATTCTATCTTGATAAGCTAAAAGCTCCAACTCCAAATCATTTTTCTAAATACAGTTTTGCAGTCTACCCGAATTGGTCTGAATATTACACCTTTTTATGATATAAGTTTTTCCTAAATCAGGGTTTAAAACAGTTATTGAACTTTTTCAAAAAGTTTCAGTTTAACTGTTTTACAAGAACTTTTACAACTAAAGTATTAACATAAAAGTTCTACACAAAAGAACGTTTTGATAAAAAGTTCCTTACATTTCCAATCCTTTTTATAAAAGTTCCTACTAAAGCATTTAAAATATAAATTTTTTCATACATATGGGGCAAAGCTTGAGAAGGATCTTCAGGAGGTGGGGGAAACCTCGGGAGACAGAAGTATTGCAAAAAAAAAAAAAAAAAAAAAAAATCTTAACAAAATCATATATAACAAATGAAATTCGAAATAAAAACAAATTGAAAACTGTTACCTTTTTTTTTTGTTTTATTTAATATTTAATTTCAATAGAAAAATTGCTTTATTTTTAATTAAATCATCTACATAATGTTTATTTAATGAAATAATATTATAAGATAAGAAAATCTTTTAAAACACAATTACATAAGTATTTTCCACATTTTATTGGGAACTTTAATGATGGTAATTTTTATTTTAATTTCACTAAAAGCTCTAATGAGAAAAGCTCGAACTTCTATGTAAAAGTTCTTAAATAATTTTTATTATAAAAGTACGATACAGTTTTCAAAAAGCTTTCATATTTAAGTTCTGACCAAAAAGTTCTTGTAACAACTTATTATAAAGGTATTTACATAAAACTTCTTGTATATATTGTATCAAAAAAGTTTAATTTAGAATAAGAACTTTTTCAAAACAAAAGTGAACAGTTATTTCAGAGCCCTGTCCTAAATCCAATTATTGGATCCAAATCATTAGTTTTAGAGCTTTCTAATGTCTTTAAAAGGTTTATTTTTTATACCAGTTCAGGTACACTATAAAGATGTATTTAGAAAAATAATTTGGAGTTTCGGCATTTTAATGTACGAGGGCAGAATTGTATATATAGATATTAGAGCAATGTTGTTTAGCAATAAACTAAGTAAAATCTCAAATAATTTTTTTTTTCTACCGTGAATCATTGTTTGTAAAATTACTTCAAATGTTAATGTATGTTTCATTTTATATTGTTAATGAATGAAATGTGTATTTTTAACAAAATCAATTTTTTTTAAAAGTTCAGTAAGGCTAATAGAAGCCAACTTGTCAAATTATCTAGTTTTAAATTGTATTGAGTTTAAATTTCTGGGAAATAAATTATTTTTTTAATTTGCTGTTTCCTGAAATTGGTAGTCTCTGAGGTTAGATATTCCTCGACATTCATCTGTCATTACTGTAATCTGAAATTAGTTGAATGACCAATCTTCAGATTATTGTGGCTGAAGGATGGGATTGCATATGGTTGTCCCTTCATTTGGTATTTGAAAATTGTGTATCTAAAACGTCTTAACTCAGAGTGTATGTGGCAGAGGGAGAGGGAAGGAGGGATTATTTTGTAATTCATCCATGTTACAAAAATCATTCAAGTTAATTGATCGTATGAAAATTGCTCTGAACTTTTTTTTTCTCTTTAATTTTTTATTTTATATTCAATTTTTTTTTTAATATTCATAAGAGCTCATTTACACATGTCCCTGGTGTCTCTGTTCTGTTTTTCCTTATCAGTGAAATGTCTGATGTGGACACCACACGACTTCCTTGTTCGTTTATTAATCTGTAAATCGGTGGTTCAAAAAGTAATCATGAATTTGGTTACTAGTTTTCGAAGATAGCAGTATCTCATAAAAGACAATCGGCAATGCCCTGAGTCTTGATTCTGGATGTGGTAGACTCAGTATTTTATTTTTTTAAATATTTATTTGACGCTTTAATTTCTAAAATTGTTAGAGAACCATTTAAAAAATCTGACGTGACCAGCACATGACCTTTCGCCAATTCAATATTAAAAAGCTACATCTTGGCTAATACTGAATCGACTTGGATGAATTTCTTTCTTTTTTTTTTTACAGGAAATTTAATTATCTTTCTAATGATTTTGTAGTGGTCATTAGTGGACGAAGTCCTACATAACAAAAAAAACAACAAAATTGGTCCACCCGTTCAACAGATAATCGTGACACAAACACAGACAGACCAATGACCGAAAATGCTTTTTTTTTCAACTCAGTGGGATCTGAAATGCTCATATCCGTTGAAAACTGCACATCGAAATTTTGACCTGATTACAATACTTTCCTAGTAGCAGTAGGAAATACAAAGACATAAGTACATACATGTTATTATTTGTTTATTTGGTTATCTGGAGTTTTTGGACGATGAAATAGAAGTTGTACCTTTAAGGCCGAAGGTCCAGGATGTAACAGTCAAAAAGTAACTCATAAGTGGGGTTTGCTTAGTAATCTTTTCTTTTCTCTTGATAAATTGTCTATTGCACTTTAAAAGTTCACTCATCCAACGTTCAACTTTATTAAAACGTTCAGTATTTGAATCCATAGTCTCATATTCCGACGTAGTCATATTAATTTTGGGGAACACACCAGCTGACCCATCTACTGTGAATTATTTTTCATTTATTCAGTTCTTTCCTTTTAATCTTTCATACGCTGTCTCGCTTCTAACTCTTTTAAATCCTCATTTTAGATCTATATCTCTATATTCCACTAATACAGCATTGCCTGGTTGTTAAACCAAATCACTAAAAATGTCTCCATCTCATGAATAACAGCTTTTCGCTGCTTAATTATTTTGGCTTTAAATCCTGTTGATGATTTCACTGCCTCTTTTATTCTAACTTTATTCTTTAAAATCATTGAAATGGTTGAATGAGCTAATTTCAAGTCACATTTCAACATTTGCCAATGACGGACGCTCAAGCTTAACCCGAATTATAGGTCGAAACTCGATTGATTGTAAATTGAGGAGCACCGTACCGTTACTATAAAACTAATATATGATAGATCTGCTGTTATATTTTTGTACTATCAGTAGACTACTGGGATTAATAATAATTTAATTTTTCATATGTTCTAGGAAAATGGAGAAAGAAGTTTATTCCAAGTCAACCCAAGCTCAAGGTCCTTATGACGCTCTCGATATGTTCCAGTCTTATTATTGCAATTACCCGACCAGCTATTTACAGGGATTGAAGTACCAACTGAAGGAACAGATGGGATTTCAAGCAGACCCCGGCCACCTTACATCTCTCTATACCCCACCAGTAAGAAAAGTCCCTCCGAAACAATCTGGTCACGAGCCTGGTCCGGCGGTAGAATGTCCACAACACGGACATGACCCTCAGAAAAATCCTATGCCTATCAAACACGACGATCCGACGAAAGAGGGCAGTGACAACGAAGCCCCGACATTTCATTGCCTTCATACTCGTCCTTCGAGCAGTTCGACTTCTGAAGATGTTCAAAAGGGAAAAGTCGAGTGTTTTTATTGTGATTACAGTAATATAAATAACGCCGTGTTGAAAACTCACCTTAAAAAACACAAGCCTGAAAGGCAGCTGCCGTGTGATAAGTGCGATTATTTTACTTCGCTAACAAGCAGCCTGAAATCGCACATGTTGAAACATACTGATGAAAAACCGTTGAAGTGTTCTTACTGCGATTATAGCACGAAGCATAACAGTGCTCTGAAGCTTCATTTAAGTAAACATACAGGTATTTATCAGTATTCTTGCCCGCAGTGCGATTACAGAACTGCCAGCTCGAGCAGTCTCAAGTCCCATATGCTGAAGCACAGCGATATCAAACCGCTCAAATGCCCTTTTTGCGAATATTGTACAAAACACAAAAATGCTTTGAAACTGCACCTAAGCAAGCACAACGGGATCTTGCAGTACGGTTGTCCACAATGTGATTATAGGACGGCTAGTGCAAGTAGTTTAAAGTCACACATGATGAAACATAGCGAGGTAAAACCATTAAAGTGTTCTTTTTGTGATTATTGTACGAAACATAAATCAGCTCTTAAAAATCATTTGAAAAAACACCCTCACATTCCCTTTTTGCCACATTCATTTTTAACATAACATCATTGGGAATGAGTTTAAAGATAGAAATTTTATTTTCTCTGTGTTATGGTCATGTATAAAATGTTGAGTTGTAAATTTGTTCTTTATATTTTGATAATTTCTTGAAGTTTGTGATCTTAGTATAGTTTGGTTACTGCCTTGATAATTTGATTCAGAAATGAAATGTATATAAAATGTACATCTAGAAGACTAATTATGTCGAATCAGTCGTTGAGTGATAAAAATGGTGAATAATTATTTTCTTAAATTTCTCAAAAGCTGAGCATATTTTGGTGTGTAAAATTCTGAATATTATGTTTTTTAATGAAGTGCATGCTTATTTTTCTTGTTTCTATTCTTCTACTATAGAAGCATCAAAAACCTATAGGCTGCTAACTTATCTATAGTTCTGCCAGTAAATTTTTTTTTTTTTAATTTTTAAAATAGGCTTAGGAATTGATAAATTATTTGCCACTTCTATAAATTTGTTTTATTGAAAACTAGTTTTGAATGTTATACATTCATCCTCAGTTCTAAAAACACACAAAAAATTCAAAAATAAGCAATTCAAAATATAATTGGTATTATTACATACATATTAAATTATATAAATCAGTATTATAAAACATTTATGAATTATGAATTTAATTAAGACAAGAAATCAAATACATGTTGGCACTCACCAAGGTTTTTTAAATGGATTATATCAAACAGAAAAGTTTGTTTTTGTTGTTTGTTTATTGTTTGAAATAATCCATTTAAACCTTGGTGAGTACCAACATGTATTTGATTTCTTGTCTTAATTAAATTCATAATTCTTAAATGTTTTATAATACTGATTTATATTAATCTAATTTAATATTTATAATAATACCAACTATATTTTGAATTGCTCATTTTTGAATTTTTTGTGTGTTTTTAGAACTGAGGATGAATGTATAACATTCGAAACTAGTTTTCAATAAAACAAATTTATAGAAGTGGCAAATAATTTATCAATTCCTAATTAGATTGATCCTTCTATACCGTAATGCGGATGTCAACTAAAATAGGCTTATTTCGATTGGTATTTTTAAATAAAACATCTTACATTTCATAGAATGATTTTTTTTTTTTTTTTATGAATAAGAATCTTTTGGGAAAATGTTTTATTTTAAAATTTATTTGCTATGTTATTTCTCTAGATGAACTCGGCATTGTAAGAATCTTAAAATTTCTTTATAAATGAATTAAAAAAGAAACTGTGTTGCTTTTAAAAACTACATTCTGCGAATCTTACTGAATTATGCGATTAGTATCAAACAAAATAAGTTTTAAAAATTATTTTTCAATAATATTTTTTAATTATTGATTCGATTAAGCTATCATTTTATGTTTATTTAACACTCCTAATTTAATTAATTCTTGGTGAATCTTTTAATTGGCTGGTGCGAAAAATCCTATCAACTTCTCATATAACATCAGCTCTTAGATAGGAATGAATATATCTTTTTTAAAATTTGTGGTTAACTCATTCTCATAAGGACATAATGAATTATCGTTTCAGGACTGTAGGTCAGAGATGAACTGTCGAAAGTGCAATTTCACTGAATTTGATTTTACTATCGTATTTGCATTATTCTGGCCATATTTTCTTTGTATAAGAATCGTAAATAAGCTAAAATAATAATAAAATATGCAACACTTCAAATATAAAGATTGACCGCTATCCAGAACAAGTGATACAGTGAGATCTGAAATTTCGTTTTGCTCTTTTGTAAATCTTTGAAAATGTTACTTACTACAGTTTACCTCTGGCATACAGATATAAGCTATACTAATCTTATATGATAACTATGTTTTTTATTGCTTATGACTAACATAAGTTTTGATGCTTGGATGAATTGTTTTCATCATTTTAATCTATAAATGACTGTTTGATTGAGTTTTTGACTGGTTTATTCTGTGATTTTTTAAAATTTATTTTAACTAAAGATTATTAAGATAAAAATGCTAATTGTAGAGCTATAAACATGAGGACTTATAGAATTATCTACTCTTTAGGTTATCATCCTCCATTTAATGTTTTATGAAACAATTACGAATCTGGCTGTAAAACATATAATGTCAGCTTTTGATGCAATAAAATCTATTTAATATATCATCTATTAATATATTATTTATTAAAATGATCATAATGAATCAATTATGTGTAGAAGCTTGATTGGGGAGGGAGAGAGAGAGGTTGTGGTGAATGAAGAAAAACACAAATAAGATAAACTTATTTTATTGTGTGCTGACGTTTCGGGCTGTTTTATCCTTAAAACTACATATATCAATGCTTTCACCATTACGATTCAATTATGTTCATCGTCTTCTTTAAATTTTTTCAAATCTACATACTTTTTAATTTTTTTGATATATAAAAGCTTGTCTGAAGTTCATGAAGAAATAAATTTCTAGAAGGCATTTTAATTCTAAAAAGCAGCTAATGGGACTGAATTTCAGAAAACTATCCATGAAAAAAATGTTATGAATGGCCTAGTCACACTTTTGTATTATTCAAATACAAATCTATACAATTATAAATAACAAGTTCGTATAATAGTATTGTTATTCATAATATTCGTTCATTTATTATTATTAATAAATAACAAATTATGTTATTTATTGGTTATTGCTTGTTCAGAAATTTTTGATTCTTTAATATTTAAATTAATTTTTTTTTTCCGGCATGGTTGCACTGTAGCCTTGTTAAGCTTTATTATGCGTCGACCCGTAGTCTGTAACAAAAAACCCCAGTAGCTTTTGCGAAGCTGCTCATATTATGTGGATTAATGAATTCACAAAGCCTAGGATGCATAATGCATTCACAATCAAAATGGAAGTACCGTATTCTAGCAAAAGTACCAGATCTGCATATTATGTGATAACCGGTTTCATTCCCCCTATTGCATAATATGCAAATCGGTGACAACTGATTCCGGATTAGAGAGGTGTTTATTCAGCAGGCAGTGACCTATGTACAGTCCTGTCCGTTGAAAGAAGTGTTGAACTTATCTCTTTTTACAGAGTCCTTCTAGAAACAGCTTCATCTATGATCATCAAATATCACTTATTTTAAATTAAGTATTAAATTATTTTTTTTAATTAATTGTACCTCAAAAGCTGGCATTTCATGTAATTACAATACCAGATAGTAATTTAAATAAAGTTATATCTCATTTATAATAATGGAGATATTTCTGATTGTTGGTAAAATCTAGTAGATAATGGTTGGTGGTACTGTTGCAAATAAAACAGAAATTAATTTTTACTGTTTATATGTGTTAACGTTTCGGCCTATAATATGAGATATAAGAAAAATGATATATATATAATGGAAATACATAAGGAGATATGATAAAACTAATATAAAATAATACATAATTATAAATAAAAACATTAATACAGAGAAGTTGTATGAAATTGAAATCATGTCTAATATTACGTGTAAAAGGTGAGAAGGGGAGCAGGTGTTAAAGATGTAAATGAGAAAAAACAGAAAATTATCATCGAATAAAGCAAAATAAAAACAGAAAGATAAAAAGTAAATAGAAAAAAGAGGGTATCGTTTGTTATTTTATTCTAAATTTTTGGAAGAGATTTGTATTCTAAATTAATAATTGAATATGAAAATTTAAAACTTCCTCTTAACTGGTTTTAATCAAAAACCCATCACATTTTTATTCAATGTATCAGAGTTTTGCCCCATCTTCTGGAATACACTACGATATATGTCTCTAACTCTGGCATGTCCATTTTTTACTGATTTAACTATGTTACACATTTGTATTTAACTGTTTTTGCTTTACCCATAGGTATAGATATCCTATGTTCTAGACCAATTTTTAGGTGTTACATATTTTTAAAAGAACACTAAGTAAACTTTTTCGGATGGAAATATCTGTTCATACTGCTCTTCAGGAAAGTGTGACATAGTGTTCTTTACCTCCGAGCTAGAGTTATTAATTTAGTTATAAATTAATTAGTACAGTTTAAAAAAAAATTAAATATCTTTATTAGCTACATTATGCTGTAGTATATCTGTTAATTTCTCACTGAACTGCCTTCTGATTCTGCTAGTATGTGCTTCCTATGTTTAATTATTACCCAACTACGACGAAGCCACAAGGAGGGTAATTAGTTTAGCTTGAACGATAGTAGTTATCTAACAATTTTTTGAGCAGACGGCTCAACAGATTTTCAAGTTTCATGGCTAAAATTATTCGTTGTGATCCTGTGAAGTTTTGAAACATTTTGAGCTCAAAATACTAAAGAAATGTTTTATTAGATATATTTAATTTGTCCGTTTGAGGGTACCTACTATGCTTTGAGAAAGCTGCATGACCGATTTTTGGATGGCTCAAATTACTCAGTGAATTACCGTAAATGTTTTGAAACATTGTGAGCTCAAAATACTGAAAAATATTTCATTATATTTTAACTATTTTCGGCTTTTTGTTGGTTTTTTTATCATATCATTTGTAAGTTCATGATCATACGGTAATAAATTATAAATAGCCAATACTTGAAAAACTAAAAATCTTGAAATAAAATTGAATTTAATAAAAAATAAAAACCCCGACTACGGAAATAAATTTTATATCTTACAATCCCATTGTTGTAAGGGACGGAATGTTCTTGCATATCTACTTAAGCACATTGGTGGATTGTTAGTGAAGTTGATGGCCATGAATATTGAACCTTGGTGTAGTAGTCGGGTGTCTTCCATATATATATATATCGTAGTGTATTCCTAAATGTGGGGTAAAACCTCGAAACATTGAATAAAAATATGATGGATTTTTTATTAAAACCAGTAAAAAGGAAGTTAAATTTTTTTTTTTCTTAGACCTGAAGAAGGCTGAAACGTTGACACATAAACAGTATAAATTCATTGCTGTTTTTTTTATTTCTGAGCGTATCCTAACCATCATCTAGATATTATTTATAATAAATATCATGTTGCTGAAGTAATTTAAAGAAATTAATATATATATTTCTGATGTTGTTCTAGATATATATCTACAATACTTTGGTACCGAAGAATGTAGAACAACAATTATTAGAAGATAATAAGAATACGTAATAAAATTGAAAGAAAAAAAAGTTAAAACGTATGTTTAAACTGAGGATAAATCTCTCATGGTAGATATTTACTGTTCAATTATGATTTGAACAGTTACGGTAAGCTATAAGGTCCTCTTTTTTTTGTATAGAATCCCTTTTAAACTTAGTACTTATATATATTATATATATTCATATATATGTCCTCATGTTTAGAGCTGGTTGTATCAATTTGCATGCTAATTGTAAAAAAAAAATTAGGGAATAATGTAGAATTATTTTGAAGAAATTATAAATATGTTAGCATAAGTTAGAATGGATTTGTATAGAGCAAATATTGGATATATAGTAGGCTGTCAATAATTTACAACTAAGGTGACCTTAACAGAATTCTTTTAAAATTGTGAATTATCCCCACATAGAAAAAAAATCTGGTGCGGGTATCACACAACTTACCTACATCCCTACTTGAAATAAATTTTAAAAGTTTGCATTTAGTTTCCATGGAAACATTTAGTTTTCAATAAATAATGTTTTATTTATTTATTTATCGGATTTTGCGATTTTCTCACATTCCGGTCCCCAATACGCCTTTCCTCCAATATCTCCTGTCAAAACAATCTTCTTCCGTCAGACCTCTAGCTGCCATTTCTTCTCTGACCCCTTCCATCCACTGCTTCCGAGGTCTTCCACGTCTTCTTCTCTTTTCAGGACAGTATTTAAGTGCTCGAAGGGGCCATCGTGTCTCGTCCATTCTCTTGATGTGTCCAAACCACAGCAGTCTTCTTTCACTGATGTCATTGAGAATGTTGAGTTTAGCCCCCACCTTATTTCTTATAATCTCATCGGAGACCTTCTGCAACCTGGATTTATTTGCCAATAATTTATTTGCATATTGTTTTGTCACTGTCCATGATTCTGACCCATATAACGTTGTGCCAACCAAGAAGGATTGGTATATCTTCTTTTTGGTTTCGAGAGAGACCTTTTTACTCCATAATATACCGTTTAGGAGTACATTATTATATAAATAATGTAACAATAGAAATTATCTACAACAATCACTCACGTTTTTCGTAACTCTCTATTACCTTCTACGACTTAATATGTTCGTTAATATTTTTTCTAAAATCTTTAGCTTTCCAAAGCTATATTATACATCTGTACTATTACTCTTATTTCTGGAAATTTGTTTATAACCTGCGAAAATATTTCTCCTTTAGTTAATTATCAAATTCTTTCAAACTGTATATTTATCCATTTTTTATCACTACTAACAATGAGAGACAGTTAATTATTTCAAATAATCAAAATTAAAGGAAGAAATTTTTACAATACGGCATTTAAGCTCTGTCAGACTATTTAAAATAAGACTTAGCTGATAATCATAGGAACCTTTTTCGAGAAAATTGTAAAAATGATATTTTTTTAGTTAAATCAATGATATAAAGTGGCACTTCCGGTAATTTTGGTGAAAAAGCTGCTGTTACATCCCAGGCATATACCTACCTTAAATACGTTATTACAGTTTCAAACAACTTTTCGCTTTTTAGCTAGACTTACCAAATACACACACACAGACCACATTGTGCGAGATTTTACTGTTTGGACTCAGGGAACCTTAAAATTTGAATTCGAAATTTTTTTGTGATCGCAATATTTTTCCTTATGATATATAGGTAAGTAAAAGTAAAAATGAGATTATAAAGTGCATTAAGATTGCACTTTTATGTACAATTTTATTTCTGTATTTCCCTTATCAAAGGAAATCATAGACAAGGAGCAGTGCCAGAAAGAACAGTGGCGTGTAAAAAGTATTAAACTCAAATTATTTATATCAATCTAACAATTTTTAAGGTCTCGTAATATCAAATTGTACAAGAATAGATTATATTCGAAAAAAATGTATGCCAATAATTAGGAGTAAATCATTATGACCTCATCCTCAGAACGATGCAGTTTCATTCTATTTAGTTTAGTTTATTTAGATCAAATGATACACCTTAACTCTTTATAGGACAGTGGATCATATTCGTCTCACTTGAGAAATGGGATTAAAAAAACCCGCAGGGATTGGATAAATCCGGTATATTGTCGCATATTGCCGCAAAACCTGCTATGTAACCAAAAATCAGTTATGTGATTTCGATTTTATTAGAAACAATATTTTATCTCCTATGTGCTGGTGATAAGTTCTAATGTGTTTAAAAATCATTCCATTATTTAAATTGATCAATGAGAATCCTAATAACCGCTAGAAATCACCCATGAAACATTTCCAAGACAGTCATCACATAGGTTTCACAGTAACAATGATGATATACTTTTACACAAAAGAACTAAAAATATCATTTACGCTACGCTGAAGTACTGTAATTTTTCTTTAAATAGTTTAAAATATACCTTATTCATAAAAAAAAACTTTGTTAAGATAAAGCTGTCAAACTGAAGACTCTTTCTGTCAAGTCTGTTTTTTTTTTTTTTTTACTGATTGGTCCGTTTGTTTTTCCACATTAGTTTCAGATATTCGTTTAATCAGATGCACTTGGCCGTATACCAGCACGTATAATCTAAATTTAATGTTGGTGAAACCAGATAGTAACAGATCATTGATTTATAAAAGAAAAAATAAGTTATATTGTTATTTGTGCAGGCATTTCTTTTAGCTATTATCTAATCTTGAAACGTTACAATGCTTCCCAAAATATTTTAGTTTATGCCAACTTTTTGCATGCCTGCTCGTGGCCCATCATATTTTGTCTTTAATCGGTTCAGAAGCAAGATAGCCTGGCTTGGAACAATAATTTTTTTCTGGATGGAAAATTAGTGGCCTTGTCCGGGTATGAATTATGGCTTGACAGATACTTGTTGGTTCCATTTAATCCCAAAACAAGTATTGGATAAAATAGGGCTTTTGGAGCACTATGAAGTTGACCGCGATTCCTCCCATTAATATCATTGGTCTTGAATCTGGTATCTTTAGCAGTGCATTCCATAATACCTAATCATATACTAGCTTTTTTTTTTTTTTTTTTTAAATATGATTTGTTGATTATTGAGAACCTACTATATATGCTTTGTAATGAAATTAAAACTAATCTAAGGTAGTTTTCATCGGTAAGAAAACTAAGACAGGGTACTAAAAACAAAGGTAGCTACTTAATGCGATAAATTAACCCGACACACCGATGTCAATAGGCTAAAAAATATATCGAAATGTATGTGTGGGTTTCTTTAAAAGAACAAAACTACTTTTGTTTATATAAGCTTTACTTTTAAATAATCGCTATTCTATAAAATAAAGAAAAAAATGCTTTGAATTTTATATTTCTGATCAAACTACTTTTATCTGTTTTATAGCTTTATTTGTAAGTTATTTATTAGTAAGATTTTTATTTAATTATAAAAGATTTTTAATTTTATAATATAAAGCTTAATATATTAGATCGGAATATAAAAAAGAGAAATGCATGAACCATGACCACAACTGCTCGGTAAATATTTCAAAAAAATTATTTTATTAAATATTATTTTTTTAACTATCGTTTGGAAAAAGTACAATACAGTAAAGACCCTATAATGCAAGTAATATTTTTGGCTTTATAGGAACTTAGAAAGTAACTAAAGCTCTCCCATGTAACTAATATTCTTCCATAATATTAAAACATACAATTATATCATTCCTGAAATCCATACTACTTTAAAGGAGCATTAAATGATAGAACCCTATGTAACTAACATATGGATGTAAAATTTGTAAGACAGAATATTCCCTTATTTATAATACAAAGTAGTAAACTATATATTTAATTAGGGATTGATAAATTATTTGCCACTTCTATAAATTTGTTTTATTGAAAACTAGTTTCGATAAATACATTTTGATGTTATACATTCATCCTCAGTTCTAAAAACACACAAAAAATTCAAAAATAAGCAATTCAAAATATAGTTTGTTATTATTATACATATTAAATTAGATGTAATATAAATCAGTATTGTAAAACATTTATGAATTATGAAATGGATTATTTCAAACAGAAAAGTTTGTACTGATTTCTTTTCACATTGTACTAACAATGAACGAAAGGTAGGTAGGATGTTTTTAGGTAAACGGTTTTAAGGGTCAGGGTTTTTCCAGTAATACCGGTGAGTAATTTTTTTTTCTGTTATAGATGGGAATAAATTTAAGATTGGACTATTGGAGATATTTATTTGGTAATTTAAGGTAAAATCTGGATTGGATCCAGATTCTGGAACTGAGGATGAATGTATAGTGCATTCGAAACTAGTTTTCAATAAAACAAATTTATAGAAGTGGCAAATAATTTATCAATCCCTAATTAGATTGATCCTTCTATACCACTACCTATCTATCAACTAACTATATATTTATAGATGTGGCATACCTACGGAATGAATCTTGACCTTTTCGCTCTGGTTAGAATAGGTTGATAACCTGTAGCAATAACCCGTCCTGGTTGCCTCAATAGGAGTAGGATAAAAAAAAATTCTTAACGTTCACAAATCGATCACGAAAGTTCATCGAGGTAAAGTATAACTAGTTGTAAAGATATCAGTTATAACCTGTTGATTAATTTGGAAATTACCGCTTCTTCTGTACAGCTGTATCGGGGTTTAGAACCTTTAGAAGCTGTTCTTCAAAATACTTTGTGATTCACATTTCTCCTTGACAGTTTTCTAATTTTTAAACGCTAGTCCACAGTTACACCGGCAGAACATGATAGGTGCAAATACAGATCTCTTTTTTGGAACAAATGCGTGTGGTGTACATCTAGGGTTTTGCTGCGGTAACTAAGGACTAGCACATGAAATTGAAATTCTTTTTTTCAATACATTTATTCACTTATGTTTCACATTCAGATAAGTTTTAATTTTTTTTTTTTTTTTTTTATGATTACCTCAGTAAAATAATCTTCTGGAAACGAAATATTTTTCTCTTTACTGCTTGAATAATAATTCTTCTAGATATTTCATACTTACTTACATCTTACGGCAGAGGCAAGTGCTACTAAACTGAATTATCAATCTCATAAAAATGAACATGATTGAAACGTGTGCTTGAATGTAATATTTAAAACAAAATCGTCTCAGGAACATTTAAAAAAAAAAAAAAAGAAAGAAAAATCGAACTTCAAAAATAAAGATTTTACCGTCGTTTAAAGTAGAATTTTGAAAAATTTAGTGCACACTTACCCCCACATTACCTTAATTTAATAATAAATATGTTAAATAAACTTCATTAAACTAAATAAAAATTAGTATATAAATGTTCAATCCAGTGCTAAGCCTATGATCCAAAAATAATTTGAATTAACACTTATGTTTGTAAGTGTTTATATACCTTAAAAATAGGCTTATTGTTTTTGTAACAAATTATGGATCAGTGTCATGCAGTTGGAAAAAGTACATAGTTGCTCATAATTGTGTACAGCATATGCATTAATTAATTAATTAATTAATTATTAACTTTAATTTCTCACTATAAGGGGTCTTGCCGTATTCTATTTTTATTATATTATTTTTCAAATATAGTTTTAGCTAGTAGATCTCTGTACTTTAATTCTAGTTAATAAATAATCTATAAATTTGTTTTTTATTATTTTTACTGTAGAGTATTTTAAAATAGAAATTCAGGATTATAATGTAATTGATGAGTTAATTGAAGTTATAAAAACTATATTGATTAATAATATTTATTGTTCAAGAGATTCATGACTTGGTGGTAATTTTGTGTATAATATTTTTTATTAAGAACTCACTAAATTCGGGTAAAAAATTATTACTATTTATAATTAAATTAGTACTAACGATTATACAGTGTGAATATTCTTCGAAATAAAAAAAGACGACCAATGAGAAAAGGAAGCCCTTTTTGAGAATATTCACCCTGTATGATTGTTAGTTTTTGTGCCATATCTATGCACAAGTTTTAATCCAAAATAAATTTGGAGCGGGGGAAGAATAATTAAAAATTGAAAAAAAAAAAAATTCAAAATTTTATTTTATTAAAAAAACAAATTCAGTTTCTTCACAAAAAAACTTTACAGTAAACAGAGCCAGTACAACAAGGTCTTAAGGCAGGAATTCAATATCACTCTTTTGTCTGCTGACGGATAACTTCTTGGTGATTCAGTTATAATAGCAAACGAAAAAAAGTCTCTCTACTGGGTACTGAGGAATCATTTTTATTGGTATTAAATTATAATTCTTATTTATTTAATTAGGAGTTCAAAATGGTTAACAGATAATTAATAACAAATAGCATTCACAGATTGTACTACAGTAGAACCCCTGTTAACCGGCCACCTCCGGGAGTCGAACCCGGGCCAGTTTCCGTTTTGGCCAGTTAATCCAAGTTGTAGGTATTTCAGAGGGAAATATTAAGAGAAATGTAGAATAACAATGTTTTATGATTTATGTAATGTGGATGTGAAAATTTTATTTTTTATTTTTCGGCCTCTATCCCAGAGACTCATTGGCCTCTATCCCAGAGGCTCATTGGCATCTAGAAATTGCCATTATATTCTATTATAATAATTTATTTTCTTTAGTATTTGTAACTCTAATAATATCTAGCTCCAGTAAATAACAGGCCCCTATCACTTCAAGGAAGCCAAAAAGTGACCGTATTTTTTTATTTCTCTCTAGGCTTGTTAATCCAAAGGACAGCTAATGGATGGCTGTTCAACAGTGATTCTACTGTATTATTAGAATAACAAATAAAAAATTATTTGTCATCCATTATCCGACTTAAATTTATTCAAAAAATCCCCAACGCTAGCAAAACCTTATTGACCAAAGCCCTCTCAATCCAGAATAAAAATGAGTTATTACTCAAATAGGACGCAATAATATGATTTTGGTTTCTTTTATAAACTTTTAGAAAATGGATTGAACCAGTTTTTAAACTAATCGCCTCATTTCATGCACCATTTTTTTTGTTTTAAAGATCGCATTGCAATACTGATTTTAGTAATTGAATACAGAATTTAGTAATAACTAACTATTAATACATTATTTTTTAAACTGTTAATTTCATGTAGTACTTTTTAACAGATATTTAAGTTAAAAATTCTGAGTATGGGTTCTTTAATGACGGTATTAAGAGGGGTAACAAACTAAGGACGAACATCACCATTTTTATCCTCAAATGCTGATTTGATCTTTTTGTTTTAATAATTCACCATAAAGTGTTATAATAAAATATATTATGAATTGTCCGTGCAATTTAACTCAGCAGGAATATAGTTTTAGATGCCTATAACTTTCTGATGATCTATTATAATTATGAAGTTTATTATTGTAAGATTTCATGTAAATATTGTCATAAATGATTATATTTTCTCTGAATTGTTTATTGAAAAAAAACAAAAAAAAAAAATGTGACAGAGTTCGAAACCTTGAAATGTCTTTCATTATTTTAATTTTCACCATATTGCTAGTCTGTCGTAATGAATTGTTTCCTCATATATTCATTTTTCAATGTATTGTGTTATTAGTTGTTATTCTGGAAGAGACATAGAAGTGTAATTTTATTTATATAATTATTGATAATATAGAATAATTATAATTATAGTTAATAAATTACTTTTTTTTTATTTAGTTTTTTTCTGTTTTAACTCCTAATTCCATTGTTTTGTTTTATTTTTTTCATGTGTCTCTTAGTCCAATTATTTTTTTTTATTTTTAGCTTTATGATATTTTAATTAAAATAAACTCTGTTACTATTAAATTTTTTTTTTTTTTTTTAATTTATTTATTGAAATTTACAACTGTATTACATAATACGGGAATTTGAAGTACAAGACATGAGAATTACTTGTGAAGGAGCCACCCATTGGTAGCACTTCAATGTCTATTTTAACTTAGAAGGTCCCGTGGCCATCTTCTTTTCAGACGCCTCAGAGGATTATCAGGAATACATGGGGATGAAAGGCTACGAATAAGAGGGTTGGTATGGGCAAGGAGTTTGGAATTAAAGGAGGTATATCTATTTCGGGCTAAATCTGCAACAAATGGGATATTGAGGTCTTTATGGATAATTTTATTTGTGACAAAATAAGGAGCATTAAGGATTTTTCGAAGGATTTTGGATTGCAAGGATTGGATGCGGGAGGAATTTGATGGTTTAGTGGTACCCCAAAGCTCTATCCCGTATGTCCAAATAGGCCTGATAATGGTGATGTAAATGAGCTTTTTGTAGAAAATCGGTAATTTGGAGCGTTTGTCAAGTAAGTGTTGCAGTAATCGGAATCTTCAAGCAGTTTCTTGTCGTTTCAGTCTTGTGTGAGGATTCCATGTAAGGCGTTTATCAAGATGGAGTCCTAGGTAGCGGATTTGTTCGACTGGGACTATTAAATTTGAAATTTATTTTATACAAATTCTCTGGTATTGGTATGGAGAGCATCATAGAAGATTTCAACACAAAGTGTGTTGTCTCTCAAACAGCTGTAAATGCTACAAGCATAAATGGCATAATGTTTCATATTGATTTAAATATTTGTTTATGTTTCCATTTTGAATGTTAATTAAATTAATTAATAATCTGAGTAGAGTTTAAACAAAGGAGTATGGCAGCTTAAAATTATCTACAAATATAATAGTGGAGGTATCGTTGACCGTAGATATAATGGAGAAGTTGGTTGGAAGATGCGTTCATGAAAGAAAACGCACAGTAAGTGTAAACCTATTTTTAATGTGAGCTGACATTTCTACCTAAATTGCAGGCCTTAACAAAACAATATACCACCATAAAAGCAACTAAGAATAATTATAGATATAATTGGAAATACATATAAGAAAATGAAATAATTGAATAGATAATATACTTAGAAATTATCATTATATATGAAAATTTATTTACATGGATTATCAATAATGATAAATGAATGAGATATAAAAGAATAAATAGTAAAGCCTTGTTTATCCAGAACAGATTTTTAAACATTTTTTTTTTTAATTTAATGTTCACATTAGATAATAAATTTTATCTATGATAGCTAGAACGTAACTTTGTCAAATATTCACTTTTTAGTTTGATTCAGTGTACAGTTCCTGCATAGATTGTACAATAAATTATGGTAATAAAATGTTTTTTGTTGAATTTAAGAAAAGTTTACTAGAGTGTTATAGGACGTTGAAGTCTATTGACTCACTAGCTACAAATAGTTTTATATCGTCATAAACCGTATGTCTGTTTATTTAAGGATTTGGTTTTTCTTATTCAGGATGTCTAGCGATATAGCATGAAAAAATTCAAGCATAATTCAAGAATTTTCAGGCCGTGAACTGTAAAATTCAAGATGCTTTTCATCACTTTATTGGATTAAATTGTAAACAAAATTGGAGCCATAAAGTGTTGCATTTGGTCCAATTATGATCAAACGTACAATTCGTACTTGAGAATGAATTTGAATAATTATAAAGGTCGTATTCCTGTTTGATAATAAAAATTGTTACTTAACATTTTACATAACAAAAAAAAATGCTGCAAATTATTACACAATGGTTCATTATTTCCACTTAGTAATATTTCAAAAATATCTATTCTGCCTAAGTAAAAAAAAATTAAGCAGTAGGCACCAAAGAAAAATAATTTGAAGCTTGTCACAAGATGATCGCCGTGAGAGTGCCGAAATGGGAGTGTTAATTTAAAAAACTGTCAATGCAAGTGGGCTGTGATGTAAAATGATACAGAGGAAATATTTTATATGCACTTCAGTACGAAAAAAAAAAAAGGAAAGATTAAGCAAGCTAAAGGAAGTGCAGAAATAGTCCTAGGAAAGATACAGCAGAGATACGAGGAAGTCAGAAGCCCAATAAATAAGTCAGGAGGCCTAGGGTCACGATGGCCAGCCGTGCCAAAGAATCAGTCTACGAAGTTCATTACACAATATCTCAGCTAATACTAGTCTGTTTTAAATGATTTTTTTTTCTTTTGTAGAGAATTTCATCAGATTTCGTTTAAATACAATTAAAGCACCAAAGAAAATTTGCGGACGGATTTTTATTTATTCGATATTTGGATTCTATGACAACCTCAAATTTTGAGGGGGAAGATTACAAAAAAAATTTTCCTTTATCGATTCCAAAGGTCTATTATTGAAAATAATGAACCAATAATATCTAAATAATAAAATAATCAAAATCATACGAATAAAATGAATCCTAGCAATCTTTACAATTAAATAAAATGAATCCTCAAGGGTAAGTGGCGAACAACAAACTTTATAAGAAGAGCGCTGAAATTGAAACTCAGAGCTTTTAGGTGCTTATACATTATTTTACCATACCCTATACATTCCATAACATCCCTAATTCACTTAGCGACAGGTGGAGCGACTTAGTAAGGTGAGACAGAAATAGTTTGTGTTTGAAAGAGAGGAACTGTTTCATATTCATCTATGTCGAACTTCCATATATCAAACTTTTTTTAAGAATCTTGAATTTTTTTAAGATAAAAAATATTCTGTATATCGAATAAAATTTCAAAATAAACAAAAATTCCCATTTAATAAAATATAAAATGTGATTGTAATCAAAAAGAGCCCTTAGTTTACTTATATAAGAATGGGTAATAATTAAATAAGGAAAAAAATGATCCATTGTTTAGCAAATCAATGGAAATTTGGGAAAGATCTTGTTTCAGAAGAAGTACCTAAATTCTTTGAATCTTTTTCCTAACCTAGAAAGTGAGATTTTCATTTTAAATTTAGTTTAACTTTGCCTTTCTTATTGTGAACATTGCTCCTAAACATAACTTCGGTGATGAATTATACACAAATAGATATCAGAAGCTATTTTGCGCAAAAACAAAAATAAATTAATTTTTAATAGATGTTTGCATATTTTTAATATATGTCCTTATAAAATTATAAATTTACATTTGTAAAAAATTAGCAATCACAGATTTATATTGTACAATTTTACAAAAAAGCTATTGATCGTTCAGCTTTGTTTTTCTTTAACCCAAAAAAATTTACCTTTGTTGCATCATTAACCCTAAAAAATAGCTATAATTGTTTTAGGATAAAAAAGGTGAAAAAATGCAATCTTTCTATGATCGAATTTTTTTCAAGGAACCTCCGTGTTTGATATATAGAGGTTCGACTGTATTTCCTACTATATCAATATTTATAATTTATCGCTTTTATATAGTAATGGTTGTATTTTGTATTGCTAACCCTGATGAAGGCCTTTAACTTCGGCTGAAACATTGGCATACATTAAAAATAAGTTTATTCTTACATTGTTTTCTTTCTTGACCATATCTCCAAACAACTTGATTATCAAAAAATATAGAATAAAATACAGAATAGCTTACATAGCTAAGATTGGATTTGATTTACTACACATCTGACTTAGCGACGTCAACAAATTTTTTGGCTTAAATAGGACTGTTATCAAGATAAGGATTTGATGATTTAGCATACGTGTTATACATCAATGTAACAAAACAAAATTGTTTTCTTTATTTTATATAAATATATATATATGTAGATATATATAAAATTAGCAACATCATTATTGAAAATTTAAAAGTTTAATTTATAATTACAAAGATTGGTAATCAGGATTCCATAATAAATAAAAAGAGATGGAATAAACACTTCGATTCAAATATACAAAACATCTATAGTTTAAAGCTTAAGAAGAACAAAAATTCTGGACCATAATTTTAGTAAATTAACAGGAAATGGTAGAACAATAACTATCCAGGAGGCTGGATGAATATAATTTTAGGCCTGTTCCAACAAGAGTTTCAAACTCAAAATCATCAAACTCTTGTTGGAACAGAACTATTACAATTTGTTTTGTTTTTAAAGAAACAAAAAGTTCTAGATAATTATTATGCTTCCAAATCCTATTGATTAGTCAAACTTGAATTGTCTTATTCTATAGGTTCTAGTAAATATTGGACTAATTAAGTAACATCATTAACTAAATTAAATAAAAATAACTTAGTCTGTATTTTTTTTTCGTTTGTTCTTTTTTTAATAAAAAAAAATTCCACATTTGCCATAAAAAATAATCACAAATATGGCTACGTTTTTTGTTCTGACTATTATGTACTAAAAAAAAACAACTAATAATACTTCAAACTACGATCTAGCAGTTTCAAATCACTTTTAATACAATAAAATCAACTGAAAATAGAAATATTTCATCACAAAAATAAATATTAGGAACTGAAACCTGTTGAAATAATTAATTTATGTAAAAAAAAAATAAAATAAATAAATATGTTTCTCAAGACACACAGAAGCTAATAGTCAATATTAGTCCGTAATTTTCAAACAACTAAACAAATTTTTAACTGAAATATTTACTTTAACAGGCTTACAGACGGAGTGGATTTTATCGAAAATGATAATTTGCTTGAAATAATCGGCCAATAATGTGCCTAAAAATATATGAAGCTAAAACTCCCGTTAATACTTCTTTTATTGTAATAACAATCCTAATAAATAATTAAACATAGTGTGGCCGTAAAATGTTATAGCCTAAATTTACTGTCGCAAGTGTTACCATAAAAAAGCAGTTTAGTGCTCACAAATTTAAACAAGCCAAAATCAGAAGTTTTTTTAAAGGGGTGATGCTTTTAATTATTCATTTATAGTGATTAATCCAAAATATTATCATTTTGAAATTATTCAGTAATACTATGGGATTTAACACTTTCGACAATTTTTAAAATTAAATACATTTTAATTAACAATCTAAAAATGTCAGAATCAGTAGCTACAGCTAAAAATAAAATATTCCTTCAGTATTTTTTTCATTTCCTTAAAATCAAAACAACTCGTAAACAAACTAATTTTAACTCTGGAACATGCAAATTATCATTTTTGATGAAATCCACCCTGATAAACCAAAGGTTTCCAAAATAGTTCCTATCGCACATTGATAGGGGATTTCAAATCCGTATTATGGGCGCAAACTTAATTTTGCAACTTATTTCCAATAAGTTTCTAATAGTAAATGAATATAATTTTCCAATAATAAATTGATTTTAGTTATAAAAGCGAAAACTTAGAATATATAACATATAATAATACTGACTAGCCATGATCGAAGTATTTGCAATGTGAGCTACTCTATTCAGGTGAAAGAAGATATATATATATATATATATTATATGAACATTAAAACTCCAACAGGGCCAAAGTAATTTTTTTTACTGGTGAATATCATAAAATCCGGCAATTTAAAATAATAAAAAAATGTGGAGCGTTATACTTTGCTTATTAATACAATTTATAAGAATAGGAAATGGTAAGATTGTGAGGGCGACAATATAAATGGGTATCAGAAATTGTATCCTAGCTGCACAGAATTGAGGCAAGAGGAACTTGTGACTGGAGCATGTGAAGAACTCATAACACAGTGATGGCAAACCTATGAAAAATTAACCCAATATTGGTGACATACATCGCAGGAGCCGTCAAAGGATATAACATATCCCATAATACAAAAATATTTTTTTTGCACAGCATGATGTTAAGAAACCACCTAAAAGATGAAGTTAGTAAGATAGCTTGGTTTTGAAATGCACAAAATATGAACTGAAGAGCTATCAAATGAACTTCAGCAACAAAAAAAAATCACTTATTTAAGAAATATTGTTTTGCTTTTAATAAATAAAGATATATATTTTTTTCATAGTGCAAATATTATTTTTTTATTATACTTTATTCAATATCAATTAAAATATAACTGCTTTTTTATTATTGCTGCAAATGCCAAAAAGTTATGAATGTTACACAGCACAAGAGTTAAATCGAGGTTTTTCAAAAGGTTCGCAATCACTGTTATAATGGGTTGTTACAACACTTAATTAAATCTAAGAATATAAAACATAATAACATTCTAAACCATATCTCTTAGAAACAAATTAAGCGATCACCATTAAAATAAATAAACAAAAAACTCCCTAAAAATCACAATTTTTTTAATGGATATTAAACCGCTTAGGTTCGCAGCAGCAGTTTACACTTCATTTTTTTTAATTTAATAATTTAATTTATTTTTAAGTTTTTAAAGAAAAGTCTAAGTTTAATAAACTATACAAAAGTGGACAGTAGTTAAAAGGTTGACAGCCACTATTTTATACTTCAATGAATGAAAATTTGGTTTATCGAGTGCACATTTGTAACGGTAACATCTGTGCCTAACAGTATAGTAAATAGATTTAAGAGCTTAGTGTATCTTTTTTTTTTGTAATTATGTAAAAAAAATATGTACACATAGGGAACAGAGCAGACATTAAAATAGTTTCATACTAGATATTGTAAAAAACATCCAAAAAATTATAAAATATAAACAGTAATCCCTCAACATTTGTAGGTTTGACATCTACAAATTTTGATTATGCGATAATACAGAAAGGTAGAAGAATTCCACATTTCCTAACAGTGTATTTTACTATTTAGATAAAAATTTCTTTTGCAATGGTCGAAAAAATGGCTGATTTGACTGCGAGTAAAAATAAATAAATAAATGTATAAAATAAAACGAAGCCACGATGTCGGATTGCAGTGGCAGAGGCCAGGTACCGTCTAGTGGGGGTCGGCCAAATTTCGGAGTTCATATAGTACAGACTTCGCCTAGGTCTCCATCCCTCAACATCGAAGACAAGATGCTTCCTCTACATCCCTCCGGATCATGAGTGACACTAAATTTTTAATCGGCAACTGCTAACAAATAAGCTCAAATAATTTAAAGGGAGAAGTTGGTCGGGGGGTGCGGTCAAAGAATTGCACTATTATAAGTGAACTTATATATTTTGTGCCGACGTTTCGGCCTAACTTTTAGGCAATCTTCAGGGCTAAAAGGAAAACAAAATAACAACAATGAAAAAAAACAGAGGCAGTACCAGTAACTGTAAAAATGATAAAAAACAGAAAATACAAGTAAGATAAAAAAGTATGAAGTATAAAAAGAAAAAGATAACACTAAATTACATAATACAAGAGGCAAATGAAAAAGTAAAATAAAATAAATGAAATAAGAATGTAAAAATTAATTGAAATTAAAAACAATGCGATATTTACACAGGGAATAGTAAAATATATGAAATCTATTAATTAAAAAGACAAATAGTATGAAGGTTTGGTAATGTGTAAAGCATACAGAGATATGCATATGCAGAGATTTGCATAACTTGTCACATCACAACTATCTCTTTTTATACTTCATACTTTTTTATCTTATTTGTATTTTCTGTTTTTTATCATTTTTACTGTTACTGGTACTGCCTCTGTCTTTTTTCATTGTTGTTATTTTGTTTTCCTTTTAGCCCTGAAGATGGCCTAAAAGTTAGGCCGAAACGTCGGCACAAAATATATAAGTTCACTTATAATAGTGCAATTCTTTGACCGCTTCCCCCGACCAACTTCTCCCTTTAAATATACATATAGGGTCAACAAAAACTCCCTCAAATAATTTAAATTTAAATAATTTTTTTTTTAAGATAATAAATATCTGTCAATGTTAGAAAATAGGAATTTGAAATTTATATATTTAGAATATTTTTGTAACAAAATTATTTTATTTTATACTAGCTGTTACCAAGAACTCCATGAACCCGCCTAGAAAAATATCAATCAATTTATCAAAGTCGATATTTGAATAAGCTGTTCAAAATTGTTAATTAAAGAAACGATTTCTTTAAAACGACACTTTTATTCTTTTTTTAACTTAAACCAAAAAATTTACCGCAATACAGTATGTAAATACATATTTACTTATTAGGTATGTTTTGACTCGTAAAATGTATGGAACAAAAATCCAATGAAAAAAATAAATTTTTTGTTCGTTTGTTGTTGAAATTTTCCTTTAATCAGAACAAAACTAATTTAATGAGAAATATAAGAATTTGAATAATGTTTATTAAAATGTTTCCAGAATAATTTGGCCGCCTTACAGAGAATTTTCACAAGCCTTGTTCAAGGTAGGGCCGCGTCTAATTATATGAAATGACGATCTATACATACTCTTAGTTTAGTCACGTGCTTTAATTTAATTTTTGTTTATTGTGCACAAATTTCAATTTTCATCAATTTTATCCCTGTATTTACACAGGAAAATAGACAGCATTAGCGAATTCGAGATTCCCATGATTTTCCTGGAACATATCCCTCAGGAATTTTAAGGGATTACTGTAGTTCTCAAAGCACTTTATTATTAGTATTATTATACGGAGGACATTTCAAAATAAAAATTCATGATATTTAATTGCGTTAACGCATAAAGCTTTTCAGATTAAAAACGGAAATTCCCAGAGAACTGTCGCAAATAAAATCTTAGCATCTTATTAAAACTAAATAAATATAAAAAATTCTCTTTTGATGATATCATATCAAAGCTTATCAGAGATCAACAATGGAATATTTATATTTACATTCGACTTGTACATTTAATAAAAATAAAATTTTGTAATATTACTAGCAACATTCGAATAAATGACATTCACTACACACTTTTTCTTCCCCTTAATCCTTTGGTATGTTCACAAATAACGGTATGCCTTAATATATAGAAATAACAGTAATTACATAATATAAAGATACAATTTATACTTTGAGTTTTATATACATATAACAAAATTAAAAATTCTCAATGTGAAAGGGTATATATTTATATACCCAGACACACATATACATGCACACCCACATATACAAAAATCAATAGGACTCCATTATAAAGCTGATAAATACAATTATTTAGACTGGGCAGGTTTTAAAATATTACAAAAGTAAACAATAAATTAAAAAAATACTGATCCAGTAACATTTGATAAATAAGTAAAAAAAAAAAAAATTAAAATTTTTGGATAATGCTTTGAATAAATAAAAGTCTTACATAAAGTCTACTCACATACTAAGCGTAACCGTATTAACAATATTGGAAACATATATCACAAAATTTTCACAGTTTGTCATCTACTGTGTTTTCCGTTTGTGCCTTCTATGTATGTTGTTCGTAGGGACACTGGAAACACTACCCGGTTTCATAGATAGATTGGCGATGAATATGAACACAATCCGTTTCAACGTTTCTTTAAGAAAGCAAAACAGCTTCTGCACTATGACCACTGGCGATTCGTACTCATTAGGTACAATACCGTCGACTCCGGATTCGAAGAAACTGAAGAGCGGGAACCATATTCTAGTTCTGCCGGTATCTCTCTGCATGAGAGATTGATTGTTCGCTAGAGTGTGGTAGTAAAGGAACAGACGGGAAGTTATATAAAAAGCTATGAAGACATCGATCGAATAATGCTCATGGCCCGAGAGAATGAAGAAGATGCCAAACATATTCAACAGCCAGGAAAAAGTGTGCAAGAGGTATATATCTCTCGGTGAGTCTGAAAATAAAATGTTAATTAATAAATAACAGAATATATATTTTTATCTACCACGGAGGTATAGGAAACTATGCCACATTTTCCTAATTTTAAAGGAGAATAAAACAAATTAAGCGGTCACCATTAAAATAAATAAACAAAAAACTCCCTAAAAATCACAATTTTTTTAGTTGACATCCGCATGATGGTATAGAAGGATCAATCTAATTAGGGATTGATAAATTATTTGCCACTTCTATAAATTTGCTTTATTGAAAACTAGTTTCGAATGTTATACATTCATCCTCAGTTCTAAAAACACACAAAAAATTCAAAAATAAACGATTCAAAATATACCTTGGTATTATTATACATATTAAATTAGTATTATAAAACATTTATGAATTATAAATTTAATTAAGACAAGAAATCAAAAACATATTGGTACTCTCATCAAGGTTTAAATAATTTATAAATCCCTAATTACAATTTTTTAAATAACAAAACACGAATTGGATAATCCACTTAGTTTTGAAGGAGCAGTTTACACTTCACTTTTTTTTTTTCAATTCAACAATTCAATTTTGTTTAAATTCTAAAAGAAAATTCCAAGTTTATAAATGATACTTTTTGGCAAACCGAATAAATGTTTCCCTCCGAATGAAAATGGACTTAGTCGTACTTTTAAAAGCATGTAATGCCGGCTCCACACCAGTGGCAAATCGTTTGCCGAACAACTTGTCCAATGTTTGTGAAGTATAAAATGTGAAAGTACAACTGTATAAATGCGACATCCACACAAATGGCAAACCATTTGACCAGATCGTTCGCCAAAGGTTTGTGAAAATATGCGTCAGCAAAGCACTCATTTAATCCATTACCCAGTTAGATGGGATCGTCAAGAACATTCAATTATAAATATAAATTTTTCACATCAATATGTAGTCAGATTTTATTTTAAAGATATTTCAGATATCAATTGACCGTCTTTTGAACGTACCATTAAATGAAAAGAACTATAATAAAAAAATTTAAATAATATATTCCATAGAAAAAAATAACAGGTACAATAAAACCACTATCAATCATATTTAAAAAAAAACAAATACAAAAAAGACAGTTAATGATATCTATTCAAAAACCCCCGAAGATAAGCCCATCCCGAAAAATTATGTTTTGATTCCATATTACGGCCCTATATCCACCAAAGTCAGAAATGAATTGAAAAAACTAGGATTAAACGCTGCATTTAAAATAGAAAAAACCCTATCCTCATATTTCTCTTCTCCTAAAGACAAAATAGACCCTTTCCAAAAAAGTGGAGTATACAAACTAAATTGTAATGATTGTGCAGCCAAATATACGGGAAAAACTGGAACATCAGTAAATCAGAGATTAAAGGAACATATACGTGCATATAATAATAAGACTGAGAATTCCAACTTTGCAATTCATTTAAATGAAAAAAAAAACAACATAAATTCATCAAAGATTCAGGAGCTAAATTAATACATCACGTTGAAAACAGTCTCAAATTAAATATATATGAAGCACTTGAAATAATAAAATCCTTCAAATCCAATCCAAATTTTTGCTTAAATGACCAAATAAATATCTGCAATAATCCAATCTTAAATTTATTACCATCTATAACAGAAAAACCAATTACTCACCGGCATTACTGGAAAAACTCTGACCCTTAAACCGTTTACCTATAAACATTGTCCCAGCTTTCCTTTCAAAATTATAGAAGTGGCAAATAATTTATCAATCCCTAATTATTTCAGATATGATGGGGGTCAGTTGTTACCAGATCTCATGTGAGAGCAATCAGGGAAGTTTGAAAATTTTTGAAGGATGTAAGGAGAAATATTATTTTATTAGAATATTATAATTATTCACGCAGAAATATTATATTATGATATTAAGAGCCGAGGATTAACATTTTTATTTTTTAATTACAAAACTATTTGCTCTTTGAGAAAAAAGAACTTACTCTCCACTGCAGCGAATAAAAGAGATTGATTGTCCTTTTATGTATTCTTTTTTTTTTTACTTTCCTACTGCTGCCAGGAATAGTCTTTTTATTTTTTATATAATAACTATATTTTGTGAGCTTCAAAGATGGGGGATTGAATTACAAAAATTATCTGATTTTTAAGGCTGGTTTAGAAATATTGGATTAATAACGTAGAAAAAAGTACTAATAAAAACAATAAATCCAATTAACAACCAAAAGTTATCAAGTTATGAATCGCTGATTATTTCAATATCAACTTTAAAGTAACAACAATAATAAAATCTGATTTTAATGTAAAAATGAGGAATACGGGCAAACAGTTCATCGCTGGTGTGGATGGAACGCAAAGGTAATGGAAAATCCCTTTGATGTGTGAAAGAAAACCTCTCAAGAACGGCCAACATCAGTCAGTACTTTCACCAATGCTCCAACATTCACAAATACTCTGATCCACACCAGTGACAAATGATTTGTGGAACGATTTGGCATTATAGGGGAGATGGAGTAACTCCCCTTACAATTGGTATAGGACATAGTATCTATACCTCTGGGTAAAACAAAACAAAATTTAATACAAATGAATAATAATGTTTAATTGATAAAAAATGGACATAGTTTCTCCATGCTCTTAACAGAAATAAAATATACAACATTGTACTCATTTTTACTAACTTTAAGGATATTTCTTTTCATTTGCATTTATTTTTTATATTGTATACAAATTGGAATATTTTAAAAATTAGTTATTTTTTCTAAATTAACTTTTCATGTAGCGACTCATGCAATTTTAATCGCAATAATAAAAAAATATCAATATTTAAATATACTTCCTATTTAAAAGAAGACAGTTCAAAAATATTATCATTCCCTTCCCAAAAATCAGATAGTTTGTAATATTATTAATAGATACAATTTGATTTCTTACATTCAGTAATGAAGAAATTAAGCATAGTGAGAGCAACCGTGTGCCCACTGAACATATAGTCTCCACAAGTCCTTACACCCTGTATTGACATCCCGGCTCCTTTCCAAATGTGATAAGCAGCCCGTATTTTCTGGAATATATCGAACTCTCCGCTGGAAAAAAAAAAAATAAAGATAAAAATTAAAAAAAAAAAAAAATCATTTCAATATTCTTAATCTTTAGACACCTGTTAGTTAATTTCTTAAACTGGAGAATTTTGATAAATCCCCATGAATGAATTATTAATGTGAAGCAATAATAATTTATGTTTCAACAAAATATATTTAAAAATCTTCCTCCTAGAGGTATGGAAGTACTGTTTCTTGACTAACGGTTACGTAAACAGGAGATGTGATTATGATTTTCCTCATCTGCTATGGTTTCCGACCAGCCTATTGAAAGTTCAGAAACTCACACATTTACACATAGAGGCTGGCGTTTCTTGTCAGTGTACACATACGGCAAAACTTTGATTAGCAGGCAACGCCAGGACCATAGCAATGACAGCTAAGCAAATATATGAGTGACAGAAATACCATTAGAAAAATACCTCAACCTATAGATAGAATCGAACAAAACACTGTATAAACAATATTACATTTATTACAATAAAAAAAAAAAAAAAAAAAGATGCGCCTCAAATGTTTAAATAAATTGTGATATTTACGTCTAAGTCACGACTGAGACTTGAGATAGCGGGATGGAAGAGAGAGGGGGGTATAAGTGCATATTTACATTTTCATAAAAATGTGTTAGTTTATAATTCTCTTAGAAACCCCTTTTCTCATTCCTGCTGAGCAATAATTCCGAGATTAAGAATCTATGAATGTAATTAAGTTACATATCGGCATCGTTTTTTGAAAAAGGCTTAAACGCCAAAAATTCAAAATTTAGGTTTCAACTTATTATGGGATGTAAATACCATCTCTATCAATTCCCACTCTCGATTTATCGAAAAAAAAAAAAAAAAAATGGTCTAAACATCGATTATTGATGACGTAAGCACCAAATAGTAAACCAGTGCTAGAAGCCTTAAAAATATATTGTAATTATAAAGGTTTTGACACATTAATAAACTGCTACTGTATACAATAAAGAATAAAATAAAAAAAAATAAAATATTGTTATTCAGAGAAAATTTTTTTCATGTGTTTCCTGTAAGGTTTGCTAATTGGCACTCACGCTCTTTAAAAAAAAGACATCGATATGAGTGTTGCTTATTAGAAAAAATAATTTGACTTTTATCTAATAAAATATGATGCGTATGTTATTAAATTATTCTTTGTATTACTGTACATTATATAATTATTTTTCTACTTTTCTGTTAATATTTTCCTTTAGAAATACTCACACCACGAGTTAAAAACTCCACCATTTTTAAAATTCTACTCTACTGACGGATAAATGAGTGACGGTTAATCGAAGTTTTACTGTACTCATCTGCCATATTTTTCCCAAACCATTAAAAGGTTAGCTACTCAATTTATAGAGGCTGGGGTTCGCCCCAGGACTAACCCCAGCTGATAAAACAGTAATAATGTTTCTTCTTTAGCCAGGCTTGAAGTAAAACCAGGAGTTTAGAATATAGTGCCTTAATCTTTGAACTAAATCACTTCATAAACAGTAATTAATCAAAATTTACAAATTCTAATAAAAAAAATAAATAAATAAAAAAAATACTTACTCTCCGATAGAGGGTCTAGGATTGCAATCCAAGTGGGTACCAGGGACTGACAAAGACGTGATAAGCATGGTTATGCACCTTAGCAGGAATACAGTTCCGCTCAGAGCGAAGAATCGCCGCAACAGTATGAACCTATCATAGCAAGAGGCATAAACTGATTAGGATTTAAAAACATATACATTAAAAAATAATAATTTTAAAGTTAAAACATTCATAGTACAAAATTTTAAATTTGTAATGAATTAACAACACAGATTCAGTCCACCAGTCCTTTTTAATCGTATATAGGTTTCATTTTTTAGACAAAAGACTTTACATAGAACCCTCAAACGAGACTCAGAAGTAAAAACATTTAAATACACGATTCTTTTATTTACATGACTACTAATAAATAGAACCGTTCAACAAACAACAAACTTTTTGTACAGAAGACCATCAAACAACCAGACAAACTTGGGAGGACAGTTAAACATTCGGATATCAAACACTATATTCTTCCAACCCAAAGTCTTCAGAAATATAGTTAATAGTCCATATTACCTATAACATCCTTCTTATAGACCTCAGCACATCTTTCATCCTAGAAATGATACCTTTCGAAATTTGAAAATTCCATCAAAACCTCCCCAAACATCCTAATTATCTGGTTACGGCAGAGATGGATAAAAATATAAAAATGACCCAAATAGTAATGGATCAACTCAGTAGAAACATGAGTTTTTACATCGATAAATATGATGGAAACTCACAACTATCTACTTTTGGTTTATATCCATGAAAAGTATACTTCGTGAATTTTTGCAATAAACAGAAATTGAGCTGCACGGTTTAAATTTTTAGTCATGATACTGCATTGAATAGCATGTTTGTTATTTTTCTGTAACAAAAGTAGTTATTGATGATCCTTATCCATAAGTTTTGAATTCTTTTGAGTTTATTGTAGTTAGTAAAAAATAATAAATATAAAATAAAATAAATAATAAAATAAATTTATTTTAGTTAGTAATAACAAGTTGAACTCTACACAGGTGAGGTACAAGTAATTTGTTTTTGGTTGACTGATTTATTGAGTATAAAGCTAGTTTAATTGTGCTTAGCTCAGATCTTTTTTACAAGATGGGCTTTTAAAGATTTTTTTGTTAAAATACAGGAAGTTTTTCATTGTATAATATATTAATACCAAAAACTTTTTTTATTAAAATAAAAAACTTTTTTATCTAAACAGGATATGATAATTTATTATATATATTAATTGCCTACGATAATAACCCTTTTTAAATTCTACTTCTTTTTTTTTTTTTTTTTTTTTATCCGGCTCATTTTCAAGTCTGTATCTATGAACCAAAATATTATTGAAAATTAATTCATCATTCTAAAACACGCAAAATATCCAATTAAATTTACATGTAACTATACTTTACTAAAAATCTATCATATCACATAATTCACACACAATTAATAGTAACATTTCTACTATATAAAACGAACTAATCAATGATAATAATTTTGAACAGTTTGTTCATATCTTCTTTGCATCTCAGGGGTGAAGGAGTGCTAATGAATTACCTGCATAAGAAGTATGACTGCAATATAGGGGTAAAACATCAGCTATGTGCATTTAAGATTATCAAAATATACATTAAAAAGTAAATATCTATGGTATGTTTTGGTGACACAAATATTATATTACTAGTCATGAATTACCATTAATGTCTAAACAAACACAGTCAATTATAAAGATAAATATCACCTACCTGTGTTTGTGAACGAGGAGAACACAGATCCAGATGAGAAGGAGAACGGTTCCGGTCCATTCGCACATGTGAAAGGCCCATGGAATATGCGGCACATTGTCGAGAAATATATCCGGTAGAGGCGGATATTTCTTCATATCTGGCACGCGGTCGTGAACAATCACCATTACAAAAGCAGTGATCCAAGTGACGACAAAACAATAACCGAGTGCTATAAGAGACTTCCACAACTCTGGCTGAAGGAAAGTTGCCTGTCCGTCTTCTGATGATCTACTCGACTGAGGGTGTAAGTATTCGCTTTCCGTACCATCTAGAGGCTGATATCGAAAGTTCACGATCTGCTCCTAAAAATGACAAAAAAAAAAGATAAACAATTGCTAACAGGCAAGAAATATGGTGATTAATCATGATTATTTCATAATATAACTTAAAAATAATAGATTCCTATGATAAACCAAGAACAAATTTAAAATATTTCAATACACAATAAATACTGCTTATTAACAACACTAAGTATGTTATATACACAATAAAGCCCGTTGATCAAATACAAAAATAATTAATAATGAGATAAAACTAACTTATAATCTAAAATATACATAAACTATAATCAAAAGATAGGAGTGGAAGACAAGTTCTTATTCGGGAAGCCTTAAGGGGATTGCTGACGATCACTCTGCTCCGACCACACCAAATGGAACATGGAACAGTTGGGAGTGTGAAATTCTGTGGGGATTTTTTTGTAGCTAAGTGGAACAGCTGGAATTTTATTGGCCCTAAATTTTATCATGCCATATTAAAATCCAATCACTCCAACCGATTGAAATTGTGGAAAACTGTTAGGGTGGAACATTGAACTACACAGTTTTCCACACAGTTTCAGGCAGCGTTATAACAATAATAATAGTAATAATAATAAAAATTATTGATTAGTACATACAGAGTAGTTAAAATTTATGAAATTAATTGATGAGGCACAATAACCTGGCCAAGATTATCCACCAAGCATTGGCCTTATTTTATAATATGATTGCTGACCAGGCTCTTTATTATCGGTACGAGCCGAAACCGGTACTGCCTGATGAAAACAGAACATTATACTGGTATCGTTCCATTATTACAGACCATAGAATTGTAAATAATAAACCGGATATAGTCTTAATTGATCAAAATGTAAAAAGTGGCTATGTCATCGATATTACTGTTCCAACCGATTATAATATCGATAAAACAGTATCAGAAAATATAAGAAAATATCAAGATTTGTGCCAGGAGCTATGGCAACTTTTTATGTAAAAAGTTGGTTTTTAAGTAAAAAGGCTGGAGCATATAAAGGTGTATCCGATTATAATATCCAGCAACGGGCTCATCCCAGACGATACCATCAGATCAATTGAGAATTTGAAGCTGCATGAAAAAGAACTAGAGGAAGGGAAGAAAGCAGTTCTCCTTAGTACAGCAAGCATTGTCAGCAAGTTCTTAAATATTGCTGTTTAAAATTTGAATCTAACCCTTGACTTTGATTCTGGTAGGTGAATATTTCTGGCAATAGCCAAGATTGTATGAAATAAAAATAATAATAAAAATAATTGATTAGTAGATACAGAGTAGTTAAAATTTATGAAATTGATTGTATAAAATATGTTTAAAAAATATTGATATTAATTTATTGTAATTTTGATTATTTTTTTTTACTATTAATTACGCTAAAAAATGCTAATCAAAAGTAAATAAAATTTTTTAGTGAATTTGTAATTTTTAATATGCATAAAATGCCCACTATTTTTTCTATTTTTTGGAGAGTGGATTGAAATTAAGATTAAATTATTTGATGTTGTTGCTACTATGAGCATAAAAAGCATAACCACAACCTATCGGTAACAAAAGGAACAATGGAGTGGAATGATCGTCTGTGGGGCCCTTGAAATTGTCTTCACTCCAAGTATTCCAGTTGCTTCACTTCATTGTTCGATTTGGAATGATTGTTACCGGCCACCTTTACGAACAAACTGAATGAACCAAGGAGTAGTTATCGCGGGACTGACAACAGTTTTGCCATATACTTACTAAATATATAGTACATGAACCACATAGGTCACTATAGGCATGAACTAAGAAATGCTCAGCAAAAATTACTAAGCGATTGTGAACCTCATGCATTTTTACTTCCTTGTGGAAATATTGTAATCATAAAAATTTTCGGTTTTTAGATCGCTGAATCGATTTTGACTAGCTTCGTCGTGATGCCTTACATACGTTCGTTCGTATCTTGCATAACTCAAAAACGGTTAGCTATAGAAAGTTAAAATTTTGTATTTCGGATTGTTGTAACATCTAGTTGTGAACCTCCTTCATAAAAAAATTATATTAAAATATAATAAAAAATATTTCAAATTTAATACATACAATTTGTATATTGATACAAATAATATACTAGATTTTAATCAAAATTGGTTAGCCGTAATTGGTACTTTGCTTGAAGGTCATAATAAACTTTCATCAAAAATGACCTTATAATATAACGCAAAACATCTCAAATTTAATATGTAATACTTTTATATCAATATAAATAAAATACTAGATTTCAGTAAAAATTGGCAAATCGGAAGTGGCACTTTACTTGACACTGTTTTTTTTGTTTTTTTCACTTCCCCTTTTTTTTGAACCACCGAGTAATAGTTTAAAAGGCGTACAAGGAAGTAATAGAATGAAGTCAGATATTTTAATAAAAATTTGTAATAAAATATAGAAGATATCATTGTTTCCATGCTAAACTAATGAACATGAAAATCACTACTTTTCAAGAGAGAAAAAAAACCATTGTATCCTTATGTGTATAAGAAGCACATTAGATAATTTTAAGTGATTCTATTGGTAACTTTAAGAACAAAAAATTAAAATTATTAAAGATGCCTGTTATATAATAAAGGATACAATGTTTTTTTATTTTCGCTCTATTGAAAAGTAGTGATATTCATATTCATTAGTTTAGCAAGGGAATGACAATATCTTAAATATTTTATTACAAATTTTTATAACTTAAAAAATACATGAGTTCACTACTGCTTTTTGATCTTTGCATAGCATTTCTTAGTTGTCAATCATACCTGTAGTAGACCTATGTGATTCATGCACTATGTACTTAATGAATTAATGCATGAACTAATGTAGATTATTTTTAATATTAAAGCATATTAAATTATTATTTGTCCGATTTCAGTTAACAATGACCCTGTTGTAGATGTCCTTACCTCTTAAGTGAGAAGAAATCGAAAGTGCAAATACTGTTTTTGAATTTATTATACAAGTTTTGGTTGTCATAGCTTTAAGTAGATTACAGGTATTGACTTCCGCTCGCTCAAAAGATAAAGAAGTCCCCAATGGAATCTAATTAGGGATTGATTCTTCTATACCATCATGCGGATATCAACCCAATGGGATGATTCAAAGCATAATTTAGATAGATAAAAATTCTGTTTATTTGTTTATCAATAAATACAATCCTTTATCATAATAATTAATAAAAGAGCATATATCTCAAAAGTATTGTAAAAAACAGCGACATCCGACATAAAGGGTAAAGTGCAGGAGAAATGGTGATAACAGCAGTGACTACTACGTGGTACACTCTTACAGAAGATTAAATCTGTAATAGAACCTTGACATATGAGGTCAGGATCGTACAAGATATGGGTACTTTTTGGCAGGGGTCGGACAGATATTGTCCATACCAGTGTCTTGATAATTTAGGATATATGTAGAATTTAAATGGAAGAAAGTGATAGGGTCTATGTAATTTAACTAACTTTGTTTAATTTGATTAAAAACTATACACACTAAAGCAAGTATATAACTTAATAATATTTTTAATTGTTCACAAGTTTTGTTAAGTATAGCACTAATCACTGGGAATCACAGATATGATTAGGGAGAACATAACAAATGGAGGTAATTTGAAGGTTGTAAGGGTAACTAAAATAGATAAGAACCCGAAATAGTACCTATTATCATAATGTTATTCAACAGAACCTAAAATAACAAATTATAATAACTCTAACAGAACAAAATTAAAATTAACTTAATTAAAGAAACAAAAATTAGGTCCACAATTGAAGTATTTTATATATATGGCTAAAGACTAGATCGAATCGCATTAATGACTAAGAAAAAATTAATACTTTAAATGCTAGATATCTTTTTAAAAATTAGACATACATTAAAAATGATATAAACGCACCATTACCTCTATACGGTGATTGGAGTAGCTATGTGCGATCATATTTGAAAGACCTTTTGAAAAATAGAGCAAAGATTGAGGATCATATCCATGCTCAATCAATACTGTTTGTGAATCCAGCTTAAGCTGCCTAATGTCTAAATACAAACGTTTTACATCACCTAAAATCTAAAATAATAGAATATATGAGAACTGATTTTAGCAATTTTTGCCTTTAAACCTCAAATAATATCACTTACTTCTATATTAAGGGGCGGTGTTTTCAAGTCAGTCTCTGTTAGTAGGAGGAGTGCTTTGCCATCAATTTTATGTAAAAAAAACCTTGTAGCATACTTAGAATAGCCTTTATCATTGAGCCATTCCACGACTTTTTCACAATCCCATTTATGTGTAGGCTCTTGAGCCATTTTTTAGGTTTTATCTCACCTGCTTCCAGCACCATTAGCTTCCATTCATAATAAAGGAAAATATGAATTGAGGAACTTTTAAGTAAAATAAAATTAAAATGTAAACCTATAACGAGGATTTCATGAAAAAATATAATTCATATAACTAATAAATGACTCAACGCAAAAAATACAATAGATAAACTATAAAATCTAACCTCCCTACTGGCTATACCAAGAATTTGTTAATGACTTCATGATTACATCATAACTCTCAGCCAACTTAAATACTATCAACTTACAATATTAAAATTAAAAAAAGTATACATAAAACTAATCTAAACATTAATCAAATAAATGATGTTTTATTTTTAATTTAAAATTAATTCCTCCTATTTTTTCAATTTATGATAATGAGAATACATAACTACAATAAAAATGATTACATAACTTAAGATGGCAGCAACTTGTTAAAGTATGCCACCCTATTATAATTGCGGGTGATTAGCATTTTTTCGTTTTAAAATCTGGATTTTTTTTTGTAATTTATTGAATACATTGTTCATTTTATCATTAAGATGATCAACACTAGAATCCTGTAGGATCTAATAAAACTGAAGTGTTCATAGATATATGATCATAATTGTCTAATTTAAAGATAATTCAATACTTTTCACTTTTTTTCCGAATATACATTTCAGATTATGATCAAAATGGACAGAATGGTGTTTTAATCATATTCAGGTATTCTTTGAAAAAATTTAAATAATAAATTCTCTTTATTTTTTCGCTGTTCTAGCCATATTGGCATAGATGTGAGAAGTCTATGCACTTTATAGAATGTTAATTTCCATTTTGTTGAGTTTATTTTAGCTTTTAAAAGATTTAAAACGCAATAAAAACAACAATCATTTGCAGTGAACGTCTCATCTTAAAATTGTTTAATGATATGACGTCAGACGTGTATACCTATCGGGTACTCATTGGGTCGGACATCTTGTTTAGCTTACCAGGCGCAATTTTCTGACAGTAGTTAATTGTGATGCTGAATTTGTGTTGTAAGTATTTTGTGATAAAAAGACATTATTTTTTTGTAAATTTCGGATAAGTTTACGCCTAAGATGAAAGTTTATGCATTATCGAATGTAAATATTGATGTTTTCGTGCATTTCTAACAAGTTTTGTTCATATAAAACAAAATTTTTTTTTTTTCTGGTTATCACTGATAGACTCTTTAATTAAATTGTTGTTTATTGTGTTAATTTTTTTTTTCCTTGTGATGTTTAAACTTAAGCTGTAGTATGTGGGCGGTTGTGTTAAACCATTCATCTCTGGGCTCATATTTGTTTACATTTTAACTTAGGCATCAGTAGGACTCAATATATCTTGTTTTCTTGTTTATTTTCGAAGTAAATGTGTTTTTATATGATTTGATGATGGTGGAAATTTAACATATGAAGTTTAATTAAAACCCATTTATATTCCAGGGAAGTTATTAACTTACATCTTTTCTTTTTTTTAGATGAATGGTTTTTGTCTGAGAAAAGTGAATATTTGTATTTATAAAGATAACTTGAAGCATATCAAATGCAGATTTTAATGAGGTATGCATTATCTGTTTAAGATTAATATACTTTCTCATAATTTTTTTTAGATGTTAATTTTGCTTATCGTATAAGTTTTAATTTGTAATTGTTAGTTTTAGTAATCTGAATGCATTGAGTTAATGTTATATTTTTATTTATTTATAGATGCCATCATGTTCTCATTATTATTGTATTGAGGTCTAAAAATGTAGTAAAATTATGCCTTTAGTTAGTCATTTATGGTCATACTGTTTCTCAATATCTGCTGTATTTTACTTAAGTAGGAACTAACGTGTTAATACGTTAATAACTGCCATCTGTTATAAATTAACCTCGCACACAAGTCCTTTTATCTTTTAATTAATTCAAAATATTAATGTCTTATTTTATGTATAAAATTGTTGACAAATGTAAATGTATTAATGTATTTCGTGCAGAGCATCATAACTTTTGGTATCAGCGGTTAAAAATGTATCCATATCTTATGGTTGTTTTTCAAAATTAGCTTATAAATAATGTTTTTGAAATCAGCTAAAGTTATAAGTTGGTACTATTTACATTCTTGAAGTTCCATTCTAGTTATTGTGTTATTTCTTTCCAGAAGTGGAACTCAAGATGGAATAGTATTTAGCAACTTTTTAAAATTATCTCAAAACTTTTGTATAATTTAAATAATATTTTTAAATTTTAAAAACAAACAATATTCAGTATATTGATTTTGAAGAACTTATATTGTTTTGATATGATTTCTTGTCATTTATTCTTCGACCTTCTTAGAATTTAAATGCTTTTTTGAGGTTGTAAGTTGTCTTCTTACTGTCCTCCCTCTATTTCTGAGGGTTATTTTCATGAAGAAAACTGTAATTGTGTATTTTTTGTCCATTATTCAAATTATTCCCTTCTACCGAATGCTTGTTGTTACATTGTTAAGTATTCGATCACATATCTACAAAAATAATTATTTTTTTTATCCAATTGTTTGTATGGTTATTTTATTAAATTTCAGTTCCCAGATTAGTCAGTCTGACCCTGATGGTCATTTTTTGTATATTGATAAATGGTATCATAATTTAAATATCTCCATGGGTGTTGGCTATAGTTATTATTTGATGTCTTTTTCGTCCTATTTAAATTAATAACCTATGTATTATTGCCTGATTTATGAAATTGTTGGTGTTAAACAACTTTTTAGTGTATTGTGTTATTTGAAAAAAAATAAAAAAAATAGAAGGCTATTTTTTTGGACAAGTTATTGTTTTTAGGTATTACTCAGGAATACTGGCTCTTGACCTGGAACTCACCAAAACAAATGCTCACTTAATTAATATGGCTTATGAACTAATATTTGAGATAAGATAATATGGGGGCTAGTGCGTACTAGATTTTACGAAGTCCTACTTTAAATTATAGTAAAATCTTTAATTTTTGAAGATAGATTTTCTCATTATTTTGAAAATGTTACTGAGACGCTTATGCTTGAAATATTATATTCAAGCATATTTATTTTGATAATTCAACTTAGTATGTAATTGTCCCTACCTTTAAGGGTAAGTGCATACGAGGTATCTGGAAGACTCATTTTTCAAGCAGTAGCTGTCATCACCTCCAAGAAATTATCATTTTTTATTCTTCTATATAGTATTTCCGGTCTAATAAGGGATTAATTCTAAAGCGTTTTTGGATAGGACTGAATCATTTTCTAGGAAATTTTAACATTTTGTTCTCCTCGCCCCTCAACAGTTTTCATAGAAATCTCCTTTCTTCTGCTCATATTTTTTTAAAAATAGGACATTTATTAAAAACCCAGCATATCACAGAAACATCAACAGTTCAATTATATGTTTTTTTAAATGATGGATTTTATTCCAGTAAGTGAATATTATTCATTTGCACTATTATTGTTTCTGTTCTGTTTTTTTTTTTTTTTTTTGCTATGCATTGAGCCCCCATTATAAGAAGTTAGGTAACAATTTTTGATTATCAAACAGAGATTCAACTTTTATAATCATTCAAATTCATTCACTAGTCCGACATTGTTCATTTTATCAAAAACCCACCAAATACAACATTTTATGGTTCCGATTTTGTTTTAGATGTACTAAAAAAATTGGCGAAAAGCGCCTTGAATTTAACAGTTCACAGCCTTGAAATCCTTGAATTTTTTCATGCCTTATTACTGGACACCATGATAATTTAATAAATGTATTGACAAAAAGAACTTTTATTTCAATACAATAGTCCACAGTTGTCCCGGCTAAACACAATAGTAGGGGCAAGTATACACTACACTCACTTGTCCCACAGGAGAGATCTACACTTATCCCTACTAGCATGTTTTGCTGTGGCGGCAACTGCAAACTAGTGCTTAAGAACTAGAAAACTGTCGATAAGAAATGTAAATTTCAAGGTATTTTGAAGAATAGGTTCTAAAGATTTTACATACCGTAAACAAAAAAAGTGGTTGATAAATATTGATACAGCTGAAGTTGAAAGATCCAACTTAATCAACAGATTAGAACTCTTGGCTGATTTGTGAAACATCAACGTTTAGAATTCATGCTCCATAAAGTGCACCTCTAAACAGTATTTGGATTTAACGAGACGAATGCACACACCCTTAAAATGCACTTATCTCCCATTACCTTACTCCTATGCATTACTAAGATAAAACGCCCATTTCCCTCTATTAAAAATTAAGCATTTCTGAAAACTCATCATTTTTATCTTTTTTGGTTCCTGTTATTTCTCCTCCATCGGGTCATTTATGTTGAATTCGGTTGTGAATTGTGAAAAAGTGTGACATTCCACTTTTTAGTGTTTATCCTTATATTTATTGTGTTCAATTTAGCTTTTTTTATCCGTTGCTTTGGTTAGGAATTGTTTTTATTAAAATTGACCTAAAGCTATATAAATGAATAGATTCTGCAATAATACCTAATACAGTATTTGCGCTTCGACAGCTTTATTTAAATCACAGCTGTTTATTTCTGCTCATTCAAGAGATAAAGAAATCCTTATTAATAGTGGGGATTGGTTACTACTGAGCAATGGAGTTAATTTTATTTCTAATTAAAATAATATCAAAATTTCTCCCAGCAACATGTGGAGATGATGTGCTTATGTTAATTTGGAAGGGGTAACAGTTGCCTACGTCTAAGTTGCTATTGTGATGTGAGTTGAGCCATGCCAAAATAATAATATATATTTAATATCAACTGTCAGGCTGTATTGATTGCTAATCATCTGTTTATGATGTGTTGTGAGTCAGGAGCCAGTCTTTTGAAGAATTTACTTTATTTTAAAGTTTGTGACATATTTATTTAAAAAAAAAAAAAATGAACCACAATTAATATGTTATGGATTTTTACAGCAATTATCCTCATCTTCGGGACTTTCATAATGTCCTTGTTGGATTTTGGGATGTTCTCCATGTTGACTTATCTCTGTATTCATCCAGTTGTCTTCAATATATTTAAAGAGTAATGTTTAAATACTTTTTATTTTTCTGATGTTCTTTGTTATTGACTGAATATGATGTCTTGGTTATTTGTGTCTATTATTTAATTTTATTATCTTTACGCAAATTTTTAAACATCTTATATTTTATTTATTTATCATTTATTTAATATTATAGAAACTTTTTTTTTTCTTTTCCTAAACTTTTATCATTATCAATCTGAAATCCGTAACTGTAGAAAATGTAGGAAGCCATTTGGTTTTATTTGAGCCATTTATTTTTGTTGAGATATTGATTTTGTGGTTGGCAGGGAATGCAGGCCTCATTTGAATCCCCATTTACTTGCAGATATTGTCCCTACAATGTGCGGTGCGCACATCACACAACTTTCCCTTATCACCCTATAATATTAATCTTTTTAATATAGTTTTAAAGAGTTCACATAAACACTACTCGAAATAAACTCAGCAAAATGCACTTCTTCAGGTCTTTTCTCACAATTGCATAATAAATTAGTTTCTAAATAACTTCAATACTACAATTCTGTACACTAAATATTTTTGGTTTATGAAGCTGAAAATATATTTTAAAAGTTTCGATCTAGTTTCCATGAAAATTCTATTTTGTTTTCATTAAATAATATAAAATAAATTAAGTTATATAGAAATAATTAAGTTAATTTCTACCTTTATGTAATTACAATACATTGTTACAGAGCATTTTATTGACAACGGGTTGGCGGCTTGGTGGTAGGAGGTTCGGTCGCATTCGTCTCCTTCCGGAAGCGCTCATTTTTCCCTCTGGTTATGCGCAAATAAAATTTTCTTTTCGCTATAATTTTTTCCACTGCAATTTCTCGTTGATATACTGCATACATGAAAAGTTAAAGAGCTTTAAGGAGAAGATATTGGGCAAGTTTCATCAAAATCGTTAAAACCGTTTGAGACAAAATTATAAAACAGTGTAAAATCGATGATATAATTGCCACTTCCGGTTAGTCCTATGCGCTGTATCTTTGCTATTACTGGTCCTATTTTGATAATTCTTGTTTTGTTTTTTTAGATAATTTAATTACCTTTCATACACGTCTAAACATAATTTACCATAAAATGCACACTTTTTAAGTTATGCGTAAAGAAAATATTTTTTTCATCATAACTTTTTTCCCTCCATTTCTTCGATGATGTACTATATAAATGGAAAGTTAAAGGGCTTTAAGGAGAAGACATTCAGCAAGTTTTATCAAAATCGCCTGAGCCGTTTTCGAGAAAATTGTAAAATCGATGATGTAAAGTGGCACTTCCTGTCAGTCGATTTTGACGAAAAAGTTTCTGTAACATCACATGCATGTGCCTATCTTAAATACTTAATTTCAGTATCGTATAACTTTTCGTTTTTGAGCTATACTGTTCACATACACACAGACCATTTTGCGAGACTTGGTTATTTGGACTCAGGGGACCTTAAAACGTGTATTTCCGTTGAAAACTCGAATTCGAAAATTTTCACGATAGTAATATTTCCTTTATTATATACTTCCTATATAGGCAAGGAAGGGAAAGTAAAAATGAGACTTTCATACTATTCGTCACTTGGGAATGTACTAGAAGAAGCACGATTTTGGCAAACTCTTAAATGGAAATAACATATTAAATTTTAGATATACAGTCGAACCTCTATATTTCGAACATGAAGGTTCCTTGAAAAAAATTCGACATATAGAAAGATTGCAATTTTTCACCCTTTTCAGGCTAACAACAATTATACAGATATTCTGTAGGGTTAAAGTAGTACCCAAGACAATTTTTTGGGATTAATGAGGTAACAAAGGCTATTTTATTTGGTTAAAGATACATAAAACTGTACAATCAATAATACTTATTTGAAAAATTGTACAAATTACATTTGTGATTACAGATTTTTTTACATATGTACATTTATAATTTAATAAGGACATGTATTTAAAATATGCATAAAATTAATTTATTTTTGTTTTCACGCAAAATAGTTTCTAATATCTATTTATGTATAAATCATCACCGAAGTTATGTTTAGGAGCAATGTTCACAATAAGAAAGGCAAAGATAAACTAAATTTAAAATGAAAATTTCACTCTATATTAGCAAAGAGATTCAGATAATTTAGCTCCAACTGTATTTCTTCTGAAACAAGATCTCTGATTTTCATTGCTTTGCAAACCAATGGAACATTTATTTTCTGATTTAATTATTACCCATTATTATGCACATAAACTAAGAGCTCTTTTTGATAGGAATCACATTTTATATTTTTTTAAATTGGAATTTTTTGTTCTAATACAAATTCAAGGTTCCTAAAAAAAGTTCGAAATATAAAGATTTTCGATATATGGAAGTTTTCATATACAGAAATTCGACTGTAATTAATAAACCGAAGTGATACTTTACTAAAAACTCTAAACTGCTTTTTACCTCCCACCACATGGTAATGAAGGTATAGGAATCGTACTAATAATCACCTATCGGGAATTTTTCTTTAGTAATCGTACCTATCTATAAGTGCTATCTGTAAACTATTATTTAAAGTACTTATTTCTAAAATTAAAAAACACTTTTGAAAAAAAAAAAATAGAAAAGAAACTGTTAGCTTCTTCCGGTTGGCCAATTTTAAACAAAATCTAGTATGTTATTTGTATTGACATAAAAGTCATATATACCAAATTTGCGAAGTTAAAGTCTATTATGAACTTCAAGTAAAATACCACTTCTGGTTATCCAAATTTAACAAAAAAAATAGTATCTTATTTATATTGACATTAGAGTTTTGTAAACCAAATTTGAGAATTTTTATATTTAATATAATTTTTGATGAAAATCTATTATGACCTTGAAGTAAAGTACCACTTCCGATTTGCCAATTTTAACCAAAATCTGGTATGTTATTTATATTAATATATAAATTTTATATACAGGGTGTCCAGCTGCCTTGAAGATCGAGGCTACTTGAATTTTTCGTGCCCGGTAAAAATCAGGAATTATACTTGAGGCCAGTCGGGAATTTTTAATTTTTAGTCTGATAATTATGTTTTTTTAAATTATTAGTACTTCCCAAGTATATGAAATATTGAGAAGGGTTAATGTCATCGTTGTTCACTTAAGCATTTCTAATTCCTAGAAATCCTCCTTCCACTTACTTTGACAATCAGTACCCCCGTCTCAAACACACTCCTTCCATTTTCTGTCCCACCTTTCACGGCTCGCTCTATCTGTAGCTAAGCGAACTAGAGATGTTATGGAATGGTAAAATAAAGTATTAGTTCCAACCGATTTACACTCGTTTTTTTATAATACGTTCGATGGTTTGCTGCTTGTCCTCGAGTAAGAGAGCGGTGTGACAAGGATAAGGGATTCTCATGATTAGTTTTATTCCCTTAATCAAGAGCATGAGTAATAATGTTTCTTATGTGCATGAAGTATTGTATTTCGAAAAATATGCTATTCAAGCATAATAAAATGTAATATAATCTCGTTCAGTTATAAATATATTTAATAATATTACTCATATTTAATTCTATTAAGAGTGAAATATCTCTTAATGGAACTCTACAACGGACAATTTTTCAAATGTCCTGAACTGAAAGTATATATTGATGTCGTTTTTTGAAAAAGACATAAGCGCCATTTAGCAAACTTTACAGAAAACACATGAAACGTTTTTTCAAATTACCATATTTTTTTTAAAAATTTTATTCTTTATCGTGTAGAGTAGGAGTTCATTAAGGTGGCAAAACTCTTATAATTACAATATATATATTTTATAGGATTCTAGCACTAGTGAAGAAGGTCAGAGTGAAGACTGATATTTGGGGCTTCCGTCATCAATATTCAATTTTTAGATCATTTCCATTTTTTTGATATATCGCGAGTGGAAATCAATAGAGGTAGTGTTTACGTCTCATAATAAAGTGAAACCTAAATAAGATTTTTTCAAAAAACGACGATATGTTTGGGCTCTTTTATAAAAATAATATTTTTTTAAAATATATTTATTTACATTATAATTAATGAATCCCTCCATCTGATAATTAGTCACAAAAGTTCATTTGGTTATATGGAATTATTTACAATAAATTATAATGAAATAGATTATATATTTTGTTTTATTAAGTAAAATAAGTTTCTGAATAGAATTGTGGCGAAATTTATTATAAATAAGTGAATATTATTTATTTACAGTTAAAATTATTGTTTTTGTGCTGCATTTTCTAATCGTATTTATTTTTTTGCAATGCTTCGAGTCCTCAGTGTTAGAAGTTTGGTAGCAATTTTTCTTTATTAAACAGAGATACAACTTTTATAATTATCCAAATTCATTCTCAACTCCTAATTCTATATTTTATCAGGAGATGACCAGGTACTTTTATATGATTCTGATTTGGTTTTAAATTTAAACCAATTAGTTGATGAAAAGCGCCTTGAATTTTTCAGTTCACAGTCTCGAAATCTTCGAATTTTTCATGTCTTTTGCTGGACACCCTTTATATACCAAATTTGAGAAGTTTTGTATTATATTTTAATATAATTTTTGATGAAAATCTATTGCGACTTTTAAGTAAAGTACCACTTCTAGTGATCATATAGTTACAAAAAAGGTAGGTGCACAACTGGATGTTACAACTATCCCAAATAAAGAATTTCAACTTTCTATGGCTTATCGTTTTTGAGTTATGCAAGATACGAACAAACGTTTGTACAGACTTCACGACGGCACTAATTAAAATGGATTCAGGGATGGTCAAAACGGATATTTCCGTTGAAATTTGAAAACTGATAATTTTCGAAATTAGAATGCTTCCTTTACTATATACCTTCAAGGAAGTAAAAAAAAAAAAAATTTTGACATTGTATGGATGATGAAGAATCTTCATCTGTTAGGTGCCAAATCTTTTTCATCTATTACTTAAAAACATCTGTGAACGACACTTCAGATTATCCCTTAAGCACTAATGCGAAATGATTTATTGGCATTTTTGACTCATTATATAGACATTTTATTATTTATTGTCATTACCTCATATGTGCACATAATTATTTTTTTCATCTTTATGGTGCTTTAAATTGTTTTGTTCAATAACATTGCTTATTTTCTTATGTTTGCATATTTTAAAACAATAAATTAAAACTTTTAATCTTATTTACATCAATAATAATAATTTTAAGATTCATATATTTTTTTTTTTTTTTCCGCAGGTGCCTACCTGGAGATGGGTGTTAGTCTGCCGAGTCATACAGGGTGGCTTTAAAAAAGCTGTGAAGATTTGAATAACACACCAGTCCCCACGAGGTAATATTCATTTTTTGAGACAGATAATATTAGGGATTGATAAATTATTTGCCACTTCTATAAATTTGTTTTATCGAAAACTAGTTTCGAATGTTATACATTCATATTCTGTTCTAAAAACATACAAAAAATTCAAAATATAGTTTGGTATTATAATACATATTAAATTAAATGTAATATAAATCAGTATTATAAAACATTTATGAATTATGAATTTAATTAAGACAAGAAATCAAATACATGTTGGTACTCACCAAGGTTTAAATGGTTAAAATGATTAAAAAGTTTGTACTGGTTTCTCCTCGCATTGAACTAACAATGAAAGAAAGATAGGTAGGATATTTATAGTTAAACGGTTTTTCTAGTAATGCCGGTGAGTAATTGGTTTTTTTGTTATAGATGGGAATAAATTTAAGATTGGACTATTGGAGATATTTATTTGATCATTTAAGCAAAAATCTGGATTTCAAGGATTTTATTTTTTTATTTCAAGGGCTTCATATATATTTAATTTGAGGCTGTTTTCAACGTGATGTATTAATTTAACTCCTGAGTTTTTGATGAATTTATGTTGTTTTTTTTCATTTAAATGAATTGCAAAGTTGGAATTCTCTGTCTTATTACTATATGCACGTATATGTTCCTTTAATCTCTGATTTAGCGATCTTCCAGTTTTTCCCGTGTATTTGGTTGCACAATCATTACAATTTAGTTTGTATACTCCGATTTTTTGGAAAGGCTCTATTTTGTCTTTAGGAGAAGAGAAATATGAGGATAGGGTTTTTTATATTTTAAATGCCGGGTTTAATCGTAGTAGTTTTTTCAATTCATTTCCGATTTTGGTGGATATAGGGTTGTAATATGGAATCAAAACATAATGTTTCAGGATGGACCTATCTTCGGGGGTCGTTGAATAGATATCATTGTGTTTTTTTGTATTTGTTTTTTTAAAATATGATTGATAGTGGTTTTATTGCACCCGTTATTTTTTGCTATTGTATATATTATTTCAATTTTTTTATTATAGTTCTTTTCATTTAATGGTTGCGAGTTTATGTGCTATCGGTCTCCTAGCTTCATTGTTTATAACGACATCCGTGGGGTTGGTTTCTATTATTTTGGAATTTGTAAATTCCAAATTCATGATGTTTGTTTTTTACTGAGATTTCTAAATCTAAAAAGTTTATGGTTTTGTTTTTTTCCAGTTCTACTGTGAATTTAATCGAGGAGTGAATTTCGTTTATTTCCTTTAAAAAATTATTTATTTGTCTTGTCGTACCAGACCATAAGCATATAATGTCATCTACATACCGATACCAGTATGTGATATGTTGAGCTAGTTGAGAATTGTTTGTGTCAAGAATTTTTGTTCTAATTTGTCCATAAATAAATCTGGCAGAAGGGGTGAGAGAGGGGAGCCCATCGGTAAGCCTTCTTCCTGTGAAGAATTTTCCATTATAATGAAAATAATTATGGGTTATGCAAATAGACATCAAATCGTAAAGATCTAGTTTTTCTAGCAGTGCTAGATTCGATTGAAAGATTAACTGTTCTAAAATTTCTATTTTTTCTAGTGGTGGGATACTTGTGAAGAGATTTGTAACGTCGAATGATATTAATTTCGCGTTATCCGGAATTACTATGTTCTTAATTTTGTTGACTAACGCTATAGAGTTTTTTACCGTGTGTTTTAGGAAAAATTAGATTCTGGTTTTGAATAAATTGTTCAAGTAATGGGCAATTTTATAGATCAGGCTATTGATGTAACGACTGGTTTTATGGGAATCTTCAAATCCAATCTAGATTTTTGCTTAAATGACCAAATAAATATCTCCAATAGTCCAATCTTAAATTTATTCCCATCTATAACAGAAAAACCCAATTATTCACTGGCATTACTGAAACTACCCTGACCCTTAAACCATTTACCTATAAACATCCTACCTACCTTTCTTTCATTGTTAGTTCAATGGGAGAAGAAACCAGTACAAACTTTTCTGTTTGATATAATCCATTTAAACCTTGGTGAGTACCAACATGTATTTGATTTCTTGTGTTAATTAAATTCATAATTCATAAATGTTTTATAATACTGATTATATTATTATTATATTATATTATTATGATATGATTATATTACATCTAATTTAATATGTATAATAATATCAAACTATATTTTGAATCGCTTATTTTTGAATTTTTTGTGTGTTTTTAGAACTGAAGATGAATGTATAACATTCGAAACTAGTTTTCAATAAAACAAATTTATAGAAGTAGCAAATAATTTATCAATCACTAATTAAATTGATGCGGATGTCAACAGATAATATTATTATTTAATTTTTTTCATTTATATAAGATGAAGAATGATCTCTGATTTCTAGTCAATAATCACCGTGGGTAATTATTATAATATACCATATTTAGTTGAATAATTATATTACACCTAAATAACAATAATAATAATATACTCTGTAATTATAGTAATGCCCAATTTTCTGTTTTTAATGGTGTTATACCTATATAACCTATTGTTTGCAGTAAACAGATTGTTCAAGAGTGGAATATAGAAGGCATTGGTAAAAACTGCCGTCCCGTCTTGATAAAAAATTGCTGAAAAATAAGGTCCGCAAGGAATATAGTAGGCTTATGGCAAGTTGCAACCTTGGTGCTGTTTTGCCATTACAGTTTGTTGTTTAGTTTCATTTGTGCTTTTGATGCTTTCCTAACATCTGTATTTGTTAACATTTGATTTGTTATAAATAATACCATAACCTTTAAATTGCTAAGATAATGCCACCTCTGAAAGCCTTTGTAAGTTTTACCATTAAATGTTTTGGTGATTAGCCCCCGAGCCATGTTGAGGTTTACGAATAATAGTAGAAGTTATTATTTTGACATGAATAACATTTTTGTTAATATCATAGACGTAAGCAAATAAATTTGTTTGGTTTTTGTTCTATGATCTTGAAAGTTTTTCTTTTTATTTATTTTTAATGGTTTCTATAAGTTAATGGATTCTTTTAGCTCACAAGTTTGTTTGAATTAGTAAATTTTTTAAATTGATACTCATATTTGTATTTCATTATCAAAAATAATATATCTTAACAATAAAGTTGAGGTTAAAAAAAGTTGAATAAATTACATAAGTGGTGTTACTGATATTTTACTATCAGAAAAACAATAAATATAGTTGTCTATTAATGGGTTTGTTATAAAAGTTATTTTGTAATGTTGTCCGATTTTTATTTGATATACAATATTCTGTCATTCATTATTGAAGTGATAGACGCATGTAGCGGTCCTTGGCCTGCTCAGTAGCCTTTGTCTAGTTGTCCCCGTTGGCAGGGTTCTGATGGATATCCCATTCTTCCTTAAATCTTCTTTTGCATTATCTATCCAACTAGACTTTGGTCTTCCTCTAGACCTAACTCCTTCCGGCTTCCCATGATAAAGCCTTCTTACAGTTCTTACTTCATCCATTCTCAGGGCATGCATACATTGAACTCGAGCAAACTGGGAGATAGACCGGTCACCGTACATTGAGTAGATTTCCTTGTTTGTTCTTAAGCGGGGAGCTCCTTCCTCTAGTTTAGGCCCTACTATTTGTCTAAGAATTTTCCTTTCGAAATGATCTATCTGTTCTGCAGATGCCTTCTTGAGTGTCCATGTCTTGCAAGCATATGCAGCAACCGGCCGATTAAGAGTCTTGTATAGTCTAAACTTGCTTGCACAACTTAACAATCTACTTTTCAGAAGGCTTGCTAGAGAATAATAAGCTCTATTGGCAGCCATTGTTCTAGTTGATATCTCCTCATCATTGCTATTGGTATCATTTATTATATAAACGATGTACCTTAACAAAATAAACATAACAAGAAATCTGTCTTTAGTATTTTTAAATACTGTAGAATGAGGATTAATCAAATTCTTTGATAGCACAAATTTTTTCACGATTTCGAGAAATTCTTGATTACCCAAACAAAATAATAAAAAAAAGGATTAGTTAAAATTAGGAAAAAATCAAAAGTAAAATTAGAAGAAAATCAATAGTGCAAACTATTTACTTTTATGAAGGAATGAGATGGTTCATTATAGTGGACCATTTCATTCCTTCATAAAGTTCTACGGTCAACCGTTGTTAATTCAATATTTACTTTTATAAGTGAAGAAATTGGTGTTAGCCAAAATTATTGAAATTATTACCTTTACTCTACTGTACTTCTACTACTCAAATTTTCTCGTGAAACCTCATTTAATCAAAGATGCCAGAACAAGTCGCAACTATCTCTTGTGTCTTCTCTTTATCACTTGGAATTAGTTATTTAATAGGCATAGGTTTGTTTGTGGTATTTGTGTTTAGATTTTACTATGCAGAACATTTTGAATACGTTTTATTTAATTGTATTACTATGCAATGAGATGCTATAAATTTTGCTTTTACTTAATTTAAATTGGGCTCTTTTGAATGTTGGCCATTTCTTATAAATGAAATTGATATACACTTGTAACTAGTACAGTGCTGGAGTTGTCGGTGTACTATAAAGGCGCTCAAATGGAACATGGGACACTGAATTGGAATAGCTGGAGTACTTGGATTGAAGACGATTTCAAGGGCCCTACTGACGATCATTACACTCCATTGTTCCATGTTTTTCCGACAGGTAGTGATTTATGCTCACGTAAACATGCAATGGGTCTATAAATAGTGGCTCTACAATAGCAAAAACATTAAATAATTTAACCTTGATGCCCTCTCCAAAAAAATATAAAAAATAGTGGATATTTTATTCATATTAGAAATTAAAAATCCACCAAAAATGTCTATCAACTTATAATTAACATTTATAAGTATTTTTAACATATTTATTCATAAAAAAATAAGCAAAGTTATCAGTTATTCATATCAATATTTTTAAAAAATATTTTATATAATCTATAACGTATATTTTAATAACTCTGTATTTACTGACAAACAATTTGTTTTATTTTTATTAGTATAGCACGGCCTAAAAACTGTGTAGTTCATTGTTTCACTCCATCCATTTTCCACCCTCACGATTGCTTGGATTTTGTTATATCAAGGTGGATTTTAAGGCCGGTGGAATTCTAGCTGCTCCCTTCCCTTTACTCTAACCTTTTTTTAATTTTTATTGGTGTTTAACGTCCTTTCCTATCCTATGAAGGCAAACAGGACAGGTTATCCTACAGGATACCAACCTATTCTAACCAGAGTGGGAAGGTCAAGATTCATTCTGTAGGTCCGCCACAAAATAAATTTCAACCTGCCCAGGCCGTATTCTAACTGGCACCGCAGCAGTCTTGAGGTTGCTAAGATAACTCCTTAACACATGATCTCAACCCTCTACTCTAACCGCTCCACATAAAATTTCACACTCACGGTTGTTCCGTGTTCCATTTGGTGTGGATTGTGTAGTGATCCCTTTAAGGGTCACTATGCTGGAATGCTCAGGGTTAATAACATTAAGACATTGGACACCTACTTATACATTCTCTATAATTATCCATTATCTATCCTCGACAATTTTATTATCCAAAGAATGTTAAGAGAAGGCATCTATTACAAATATAAGAAAATATTGTTAGTAATTTTCTTGATTATTTATTTTTTTATTTTATTTTTTTAGAATGGCTATTGCAGAAGCTGAGCCAAAAAAGAGCGAAGTAGCTGTTACCTCTGCAGGTGTTAGTGATGGAATGAAAGAGAAGGCTTTGAATGCTGGCAAGAACTTTGCTGACAATAAGGGTTATGCTAGTTCAAGCACTAGCACTTCAGTGGGGACTGTTAAAAGGTATAATTTGTACGGTAGTATCAAGGGGTTTAGATTTGAGATGCCCGATGGCTGGAATGATGAAGATATTGGGCTGTTCGTAACGTGCTGTTGGGAGAAAAAAGACGATTTTGTCAAGTCGAATGGTGATACGACTAAAATTTGGGCAGACATTGCACAATCAGGGGCCAAGCAGTCAAGAAATCCATCTTTGTTTACTATTAATAGTTGCCTAGCATTGGCCGAACGAATTAGGTACTATGTTAGTAAAAACTCATCCATTTTTTTAGATAACGAGGCCTTTATGAAATTTCATTCTGATGTCAAGGGACTTTTACCCCATTTTTCAGACAATTTTGACACTAATAAGGTAATGGAGAATAAATGTAATCGAAGGAAAGTAAAAAGTAAGTCTGCGAATGAATACGCATCAGATTTATTGAACAATGATTCAGGTCTCGGGGATGTTATTCACAAACTGGCACTGGAAAATGCTGAAGCTATTAGAAGTGGGAATCGAAATGTTTGGACAGAAATGTCTAACAAACTTGAAGAGCATCTTGGTTTAAATACAGATGTTAAGATTATATTGGAATCCGAGAAAAATAAAATCATATCTTCTGTAGCCAGGATGGAAGAGAAAGGGATCGATAAAAAATCTGCATTTATTGAATGTGCTCGAGGTTTCATTGAAGTTTTCGATTACATCAATCCTAAAAAGATCAAAGTGAGCGATTATCTTCGACCATCAGTTGGTAGTACAGTCGATTCCGTAACACAGGGTAAAGATAAATCCTCTTCACAAGCAAAGATGCCTAGTTCTGACATTGAAAATGATAATGATATTGAAGAGGCGAGTCAGGAGGAGAAAAGGACGAAGAGAAGCAGGATGCCAAAGGGAAGAAGGACGAGGAGCAGAACTGTCGAGAACAAATTAGATTCAGATACCGAAGATGACAATCACGAAGTTGCTGTAGAATCGTCAAGCGCCACATCATTTGATGAGCTACCAGATAGGGAGCAGTCTACAAGTGGAAAAGAAAAGAAAAGAAAATATTCAGCTTCCAATGAGGACATTGAAAAAAGTATTGCAGCAAACAAAAATACTCCTAAAAACTCAGGAAGGAGGAAAGGGGGGAAAGTCACTCCTCGGAGGATCATGCCTCCACGGGTTGCTAGTAGTAAGATAATCTCTTATTCTTTGTCTTTGTCTAGGAGGGCCAACAAAGAAATATCTAATAGCGGTAGAGGCATTGTTGGTGTAGCGGAATCAACTAGCAAGCCGAATCGACAGCGTTCTTATGCACTACCTGCTAGTAAAGAAAATGACAGGAAGGTTGCTAAAACTAGTCCCAATTTCCGAGTTTCTGATTCTGACAGTGATGAAGGTACCATTGATTTTACCGAAAGATTCAGGAGGACAAGGAGCACTAAAAATGCTTCTGTAGCTACAAACAATGCCACTAATCCTGACACCACCACCAAAGACCCAGATGAAAAAATGACTTACAGTGATGTTCCATTTGTGAAGAGAGTGAACCGTAAACGGGTAATAAATAGAAAACAAGATGTCTCTTCCAAACGGGAAGAATCAGGATCTAAAGTAAGGGTTGTAAATGCCGATTGTACAATAAAGAATCTTGTAGTAAAGCTTGTAGATTGTAATGGTAGCATTGATAACCCAAGCCACGGAAACTTTATTAAGCAAGAAAAAAGCAATCCTTTCAGTGGTAGAATACGACCTGATAGGAGCAAAGAGGTGAGATTGATCGAAGAGAGTGCAGTCTTGGCAAAAGATGTTGTCGATAGTGAATACAATCCAAGTAGTGATTCAGCTAAATTGGTTAGTGATGAACATTTGAACAATGGCCACTTTTCAGGATTGAGGAACGAAACCAAGCGGGTTGCGGAACCAGTAGCAATGCCCATGTCGGCCACCAGTCTAATGGATTCTAATCAGTTAACCAAACATCATATTTCTCCGTTTTTTGAATTTACCAAGCATATGAATGACGGTATGAGTGTTTCAGCCGATTCTTCTGCGGATGTAGGAAATATAAGACCTGTGTTAATGGCCGCGTTTAGTAATAACAAGTTGCAAGATAACAGCGTAAGCAGCCCTTACAGTGCCAGTGCTGGGTCATCTTCCCTCGATGGTGATCAAGCGCCATCAACGAGTACTGGCAGCGTGAACTCGACCACCTCGGAGAAGGTGGAGCAATCTCTTGAGAGCGCTCTGGCTACCCTGAAGAAGTGTCGAAACGAAATACTGTCATCCCAAGATAGCGGCCTTGGCGTTACGACTAGTGAAGTTTTTGAAAATAACCAGTTCCTTACCAGTATACAGGATGCTCCACTCCCCAAATGGTTCGGTTCCTTTGTTGCAGACTTTAGGAAACGCGAAGTTTGGAAAATAGAACAGCTATACAAAATGCAGCAAGGATTAATGGACGTTGAACTGAGGAAGGTTATGCTTCTTGAGAAAATAGTTGGATCTCTGGTTAAAGAATAGAATGTTTTTGTATACTTTTGTAATTTTTAAATAATTAATAAGTATTGTGTATTTACTGAACAGAAATGGCCAAAGGAACCTAAAGTTGTGTTGTTGATGTAAATAAATTTAATGTAATGAATTCTTTTTCTCTCTCTCTATATATTTTTTTTTTTATAACATTTCTTTCCAGATACTTGTGTAGTGTTTTAGTGTAGAGATTATTAAATTGACTTAAGTAATATTTAATGTGTTTATGAAACATAATGTATAGTTTATTATAAAACCTGTGGATAGTAAATATTTTATAATGTTAAATGTTTATAATTTATGAGAAATTTTGTATATTGCAGTTTTTATAGTATATTCATAGAATCGGTTATTATATTATTTTTTTTTTTTTTTTATAGACCATTTTCATTTTTATTTACTGTAGGAGAGAAACATAAGGTTTTTTACTTGTTTTTTTTTTTTTTTTTAATTTGAATTCCTAATTATGATGAAATGACAGGGATATCATTTGATCAAAGTAATACTTTGATAAAGTGATATCTCTGTAATTTTGTAAGTCAAAAGTTTAGCTTTAATAAATGTAAATTAATTTATTTCAAATGATTCGCAAGCTTTATGTTGTGCAATAAAGTATCGGTTATTTTATTTTTATTTTAAGCTACGGAGATACAGTTGTTGTATTTATGTAAATAATTGGAATAAAATTCGGGTTCTCGGAAAGTTATCAGTCGTCTCTAAACCGCATTACAATGATGTGAAACATATGTGTAGGTTATTCTTGATTTATGATAAAATTATGAACTATTATTATTAATAGCTTGTATTTAACCATGTTTAGATTCTTATGGCGTTTATATTTTAATTTATCTATTTTGTTAAATTCATTCTCGTTTATTTCTAATAGGATTTGTCAACCAACATCTTCAAATTTTTATTATCTATTTCTGTATTATAATGCATCCAAATTTAAATACATTAATTTATTAAAACAAATTTATGTTGCATCATTAAAAAAAACAGTATATAATTAGATTGAATGTCAAAATTCTTTGTAAAGTAAAATATTTATTTTTATGATATTGAAAGAGGAAATGCAGACAATTATTATTATTAATACTTATTTTTCCATATGACCATTCACTTTGAAATTTATATAACGGATTGATACTATACACTATGTTGTATCACATGAATAGTCAATTTTTCATTGTGAAATTAATAAGAGATAAATAGATTGAACCTTATTAATCAAAATATGATGATGCTCTATAGGTTCTTATCCAAAATTAAATTCTTTGTATGAATACATTTTTTTTTTTTTTTTTCGATTTATTCTTCATTAGGTTCAAAAAAGGAAATAAAATTCTAGATAGCATTTTGTATCACATCATAATTTTCTAACACTCGGAGTTTTATAAAATATATAAGGTCCTGAAAAGAGATAATCTGTGATTTGTGGGTTATTTAGAACTTCTCAATTTTGAAGCTATAGAGGATGTGACATAATATTTCTTGTTATTTCTACCTCACTTCTAGAAATAAATAAGTAAAAAAAAAAAAAGAAAGATATTTTCAGGAATATGAATATAAATATTGAATTTTTTTTAAAAATAATAATAATTATATACTCCAATCTGTATGATTTATAATTAATTGTACTTGTGCAATCTGAATTGATTTATTTTTTGTATTAATGAAACTGTTAACTTTATCTCTGTTGTTTCTGTTAATATTATATATAATATGTATCTATATACACGAATTGTATGTATGTAACATTTATACATCTTTTATGTTTTATTAATGTATCATCTGAAATTTATGATTTCTACAAATATTATTTTCATATTTTCAAATGTTTTTATATAACATTATACAATTATTTTCATAATTTCACATTTAGGGGCGATTATATTATGATATTTTTGTTTATTTTACATCCTCCTCTCCATGATTAACACCACCATCTCTCCATTATTATATCATGCTATTTTATTTTTAGCAACGATTTTGAACTTTGCCATTATTTAAAAAAAAAAAATTTTTTTTTTAATAAACTGAGATAGTCTTAGTTAATATTTACTTCATATTTATTAATCATAGTCATTAGAGTACGTGACCTGTCACAGAGTCACAGATCATCACATTAAAGCAGCTGACCCTATCATGGCATGTTAAACAGAATTAACTTCTCCCTTGTAGAATGTATACTCCGTCACTATATATTCTATTATAGAATATATACTTTATAATAGAATATAGAGTACATATTTCAGTTTATGTAAATGTCGACTATTAGTCTGAACCTCTTTGCTTAGTAGTATTTAATAATTATAAACTCATAAATGAAGGATGAAAGGATGGTAAAACTTCAGTTTAATCGTTCTGTATAAAATAATTGCTAGGAGGTTGTTAGTAATGTATGTGTTTTTAGAAATTATAATATTTTAGATTGATTTACTTACAGTTTCATGTTTGTTCGGTTGATCATCTCCTTATTATGTAGTAGAAACTTTCTTAAAGATCTCTGGAATTTTGTTATGGCAAACTGACTCGCACTGTTTATTTATTTTCTTCACCATATTTATGAAAAGAGATTTATCACAGTGTAGTTTTGCCGCATTAGAAGCATTTTTTGTAATTTTAAAGGTTTTAGACTTATTTGTAAATATTTTCTCACTCTTGAAAATTCATTTATTAATTAAATTTCATGAGTCAGTATTTTTCGGCAAACGGTTAACTTTTTATTTGATGATTCCTCGTTTCATCCCTCTTGGAACTATTTCGAACTTATTTTTATTTCATACAAAAATATTAACTTTATTCTTCTGTTAGTTGTTATTATATGTATGTATATATTAAAATTATTTTCTGTAAAATCTGTTTTAAAATGTTTTATTAGTCACTTTTTATCTAGGATTATATCGTAGAAGTGAGTAAGCACAGTACATCAAAAGTGATGTGGTTTATGTACAAATTAATGAATGTAAACAACTATTTGTGTTAGCAATAAAATGATAATTCTGAAATGTAACCATTTTTTCCTTTTGGCACATCATCTAAGGCTGAAAATATTTCCGGTTAACAAACTATTAAAATAAAAATAAAAAAATAGTCGAAGATGGGTAAGTATTGTTATTTATGGGTTTTGTTTCAATACATGATGAGTGTTGCTTTCAGCTTTTTTTAATCTGTAAATATAATATCAAAGTGCAAGGGATTGTTAATATTAATGTTGTTGTTGTCGAATTGGACTTTACAAGAGCTGAGCAAATTATTTTTTGTCAGATATTACTGAAGCTTTATTTGTGTTTAATCTACTTTTATTTTATTGACAATGAAACATTGTACAGTGATGTGAACGATTATAGCTTTTCTGTAATAAGTGTACACCTTAGGATTAAATTTTAGCATATGCTTGATGTACCTCTCTCCTAGGAATTGATAAAATAAAAATATTTGTGTCTGTACAAACATTTTTATCCTTCTTTTTTTTTTTTTTTGAAATCGAATTGACTGTAGTGATGCAACACTAAAGACATTCCCGATACTTTTGTTAGTTTTTAAAATTTTTAAATCTGTTGTCAGGTTGGTTTTTCCCTACCAGGTTTAGATTCTTTTTTGGGCCTTTTCTACTTTACTTCCCTCAGTGATTTTTTTTGATCTATTATTTAAATGAAATAACATGTTGAAATTATTTTATTGATACATAACCTGATTTTTATCCAAAGAAGGAACACATTTTAAATGAATTAAAGACTATAAAATTCTTTGATATTTCATAATTATACCTTGATAAATTAAATTCGGGATCACTCGACGAATGCCAGGTCCTTATCAAAGGGGGCGTGGCCTCAGATTGTTGACATTGAGGTTACGTCCCCATCACCTTCCCTTATACGTTCATTCCCATGTACGTTCACTTCTTTCTGGTAAATAATTACCGAAATATACATAATATTTACGTTTCCCACAGACGATAATCAGGACTGCTTCTACTTTTTCAGAAAATTAACCACAATAATTACAAAACTAGGAATTTAATTAAAATAATAATGTTTGAACTGAAGAAACGAATTTTCGTCCCTTTGTTAAATTTAAATTGCATAGTTAGTTCACAAAATTGTATAGTAAAGACAAAAATGAACACAATTTTATTTATTAATAATAATAATAAATCGCCCAAGAAGTAAAGAAAACAGAAAGGGATCCTTTTCAGTTGAGGTCGGGATCATACCGTAATTTCAATTATTACTGCTTTAAATAGATCACAGCTGACGATTTCCGCTCGCTTAAGAAATAAACAAACCCCAAAAGTTCCTTTTCAGTTGAGGTCGGGTCCTTACCGTAATTTAAATTATTACTTTAACTTCCCCAGATCACCGGAAGTCGACAGCACTAACAATTTTGGTAATTATTGGGATCACACGCTGCTTTATCAAAAGGGGGCATTGCCTGAGTAAGGCTATGTACCCTCACGCCACCAGTTATTCTCGAATTGCTATATATTAATTAAATATCCTACAAATTTTATCATTATAACTTTCAATAAATTATTTAATGACAATTTTTGATAAAAATGTAAAATAAAATAACAAATAAATTTAATTATAACAAAATAATTATGATGAAATTGATTATTTGTTATTGCTGAGGAGAATAAAAGAATAAAAGAGGTGAGAGAAAATAATATTGGAGAGGATATTGTACAAACACTGAAGATCGAATCTGCTACCATAGCAGATTAATTACAGCAGTTCAGAATACCACTCTTTTGGTGTATACAATAGTTAGCCCTTTTCTTTAATTGTTTGGGGGTCCCTTCATATATTCACTTGAGGATTTAGATGATCGCTGATCAATTAATAATAATAAGGAGTTTTGTTTTTAGGTAACTTCAGTTTTGTGGCAATACACCATTATGAACTATAGCATGAGTATAAAATAATAGAAAAATCATCCAGTTGCAAGACCGATTAAAATTTATTAAAAATTTTAATTCAATTGTAGGATAAAAAAAAAATTACCAACTACCAATTTATTTATTAAAGCCCTACTCAATTAATTAACTAATGATGATTTTAATCAATTAAATTCCTAGCTTCGTAAAAACAGTGACGAATGTATAAGAGGTGGTGGGGACGTAACCTCAATATCAACAATGTGAGCCACGCCCCCTTTTGTTATCAGCAGCTTGTGATTCCAATAATTACCACAATTTTAAATATGTAATTAAGGCAGTAATAATTTTAATGATTGCAATGAATACGCGGTTTTCAAAAACCAGGACAAAGGGAAAGAATGGTGGCAACTGGTGACGGGTGGGGCTATAACCTTACTGAGGCCACCTCCCCCCCCCTTTGATAAGGACGTGACATTCGCCGAGTGATACCATAAATTCTCTCCTGCATGTCTCTCGCATAAGTATGAATCAAATAAATCTCTGCTTTAAAGTATCTTCATCTTGGAACATTTGTAATGCCTTCTTCTCATCATTATAGAGATATGAATATAATTCAAATCCATTCATTGCTTCTTATACCAGTGAAAAATTGGAGAATATCCTTTTTTTCTTTTTCTATTTTTAGCTATGAAATCAGATTGATCATATGTTATTACCAAGGAGGTAATAACTTCCCATCTCCATGTCAGTATAATAACCGCTATTATTTGGAGGTTAACAGTTAAATAACTATTCCAAAAAAAAAATCACTGAGGGGAGTCAAGTTGAAAAGACCCCTTTTTTAACACCATATGTTTGTTGTTGTTTTTTTTTTGGGGGGGGGGGGGTTATCACTTGCTAAATGATTTGACCATTATTTGATTAGAAACTAAGAATTAGAATATTTAGAAGAAAAAAAACGTTTGAAAGCACACTTTGAGTTTTTAATATTTATTTATTTTACACATATTTACCAAGTGTGCTGGCTAATTAGTTAATAAAAAGATGTTCTCATGGCCAATTATCCCTTATGTCTTCACTATGAAGTTACAGACCAACTTTCTAACAGTGAGACTGAATTAAAATATTCAATAAGTATTCAATGTGGTTAAACCTAAATGGCTGAAGTATATAATACTTATTATATTAAATGTTCATTTTTGATTTATCTTGTTTTGAATTTTTTTAAGTTTGCTTGTTATTAATTTGACCTGATCTTTCAACTAGTACAGCTAATTTATGTAAATTTGAATATATTGAATTGTAATATTATTAAAAAAAAAAATTGGATAAACCTTAAGAACAGTTTTTATCATTTATTCTAGGGCATAATTTTTGTTACATTAATCGAAAAATAAGAATGAAACATGTAGGGTTAAAGTTGGTGTATTTAGATAATTTATTTACTAGTTTTTTCAAACTTTTTATTCGAGAATCCATTCGTTTTTATTAGGCATGTTTTATCATTTTATTATGTTCATGTGTAATATTTTCATAAAAAAATCTGATGTGGACAACACATGACTTCCTTGTACGCCTATTAAACTATAAATCGTTGGCTCAAAAAGTGATCCTGAATTTGGTTACTAGTTTCCGAAGATTGCAATATCTCGGCGTCGCGACATCCATTTATTGACACACACTCTCACACAAATGGGGAGGAAAATCAGTATTTTACACTCAATTTTAACATTTAAAACAAGTAATAAAAATGTTTAATCAGATTGGAAACCAAATTGCGTTTGTAACCTTTATTACCGAAACATATGATTTCTGAATTTAATTTTAATATAATTTTTTATGTTTATTATGATCTTCAAGTAAAGTACCTATTTCGGATCTTCAATTTCAACCAAAATATATTATATTACTCATATTGATATAAGAGTCTAATTTACCAAATTTGAGATATTTTACATTATATTTTATATACTTTTTGATGAAAGTCTAATACGACCTTCAAGTAAAGTACAACTTCCGGTGATCAAGCAGTGACCAAAAAGGGAGGTTCACAACTAGATTTTACGATAATCCTAAATACAAAATTTCAATTTTCTACGGCTAACCGTTTTTGAGTTATGCGAGATATGTACGAACGTACGTACGTACAGACGCCACGACGAAACTAGTCAAAATGGATTCAGGGATGGTCGAAATGGATATTTCCGTTGAAATCTGAAAGCCGAAAATTTTCGCGATTACAATACTTCCTTTACTTCGTACAAGGAAGTAAAAATGTATAATTGGATTGGAAACCAAATTGTGTTTGTAACCTTTATTACCGAAACATATAATTTCTGTATTTAATTTTAACTAGTATACTCTCGCATTAGATACCAATGTTTATTCTAATCCCTAATACATTCGAGGTGTAAGCGATACTAGGGAAACAATATAACGTTACGAAAAAAGTTTATTTTCAACACACATTTGGTGAAGCTGCATAGTTTGTAATGACTATGTTGAAGTTACAATTCATACTTAATAAATAATTAGCTCACCCCACTGGAAAATATCTCTTCAATTTAGCAGGTTAGGCAATTAGATCCAGCTATAACATTTTCTATGTGTAGTATTAATATTTAACAGTGCCCTTTAGGGTTGGACATGGGAAACAGTATATAATTTTCCACTCATTAAAAGGTTTTGTAAACAGACTCAAATTGATATAAAGTTGCCATGACAACGGCACGTACGCAAGATGGCGTAGGGAATATGTGGTCTTATATCGTGCGTTATCTAAAAAAAGGTAGGTTTTTGAGCTTTAAAATAATGGACCAATACGTTCCGAGGGAACGTATATGGTCTTGATGCCCGCGTCGAAATCTTCAAAACGCAACTTATCCCGTCTCGATCCATCGACTCTCAGTCGTCAAATCTTTGAAACCTCCCATTTTTTTCATCACTTTTATTTAAGCCCTAGTAAGAATTTAAGAATGGAAATTAGGATTCGTCACTTCTCCGTGAAATTCCCTTTCTTTTGATACCTCATTCATCAAAATCCATCGCTCCTGAGAGCCGGAAAAGGGATCTATACTACCGTCATAATATATAGTAGTGATACTATTTCTCGCAAACAAAAACAGTTTCAAAAGTAATCCTCATAGAGTGCGCTGAAACAATCTTATTTCTCATTTTCAATTAAATTAATATATAAATATATCTTTATATGAGTACATAAGTTTTTCAAAAGGATTACACTTACAAAAATTTGTAATATGGTGAACCAAAAATAGTAAGATTATGGACCCTGAGTATGCGACAAGACTTAATGGATAAAGCTGAATAAAGTTATAAAGAAGAATTTTTTTGTTCACATTAACCTTGACAAACTTTATAAAATAAATCTTCTATAATAGTTTGTATTGTTATATATATATATATATATTTAATATGTTCTCCTGAGAGCCGGAAAAGGAATCTATACTACCGTAATAATATATAGTAGTGATATAATTTTTAATGTAAGTTTATTATGACCTTCAAGTAAAGTACCCTTTTCGGCTCACGAATTTTAACCAAAATCTAGTAAATACATTCATATCGATATAAAAGTACTTTTTACCAAATTTGAGATGTTTTACATTATATTTTAATATAATTTTTGATGAAAGTCTAATATGACCTTCAAGCAAAGTACCACTTCAAATTTTAACCAATATCCATTATTTTATTTATATTAACATTTAAGTCTTATATAACAAATTTGAGAAGTTTTGCATTATGTATTAATATAATTTTTGATGAAAATATATTATGACCTTCAAGTACCACTTCCGGTGATGATGTAGTGACCAAAAAAGGAAGGTTCACAACAAGATGTTACAAAAATCCCAAATACAGAATTTTAATTTTCTGCGACTAACCGTTTTTGAGTTATGCGAGATACGAACGAACGTACTAACAGACGTCACGATGAAACTAGTCAAAATGGATTATGGTATAGTGCTGATGGATATTTCCGTTTGGATTTTATCTATTACTTTTGCTTGCTTGTTCGCGTACTTCCTAGAACGCCCTCGCGTACCACGGTTTGGGAACTCCTGAAGTATGTACTTCCTGAATTTTCATTTATTTTTTCTAACATCTCATGCTCGGAAGTGTTTTTGTGGATCATTGTTATTTTGATAGGATTTAGTTCGAGATTAAAATATTTATTATCCTCAACTATTCTGTTATATTTGAAATCAGGGATCAAGGAGAATCTTGGTTGGGGGTGCGGTCAATAAATGAACATATAAATAAGAAAACATTTATTATAATGTGTGCCGACGTTTCGACCTAAGTTTTAGGCCATCATCAGAGCTAAGAAAAAACAAGATAACGATAGATATAACAACAGGAGCAGTACCAGTAATAATAAGTAAGTTAACAAATAGTAAAATGGCAAAGTATAAAGAAAAATATTTTGATCACAATATGTTAATATAAAGTGAAAAATAAGGAATATAGAAGAATATGTTAATAAAGTATACATAATGTTAATAAAGTATAAAGAAATAATGTTAATCATAATGTGAAAAATAATAAAGAAAAATATGGGTACAACTACAAAGGAGCGGCGCAATACCAGGAGAGTCTAGAGACTGAATCGAGTGTCGTCCCACTAGCGATCTCTAGTGCCATTCTTGTTAACTACGTGCCTCCTTTTCAGCACTTTCTTATAAATTTGGTTTTATGCTCACAGTTTGCAAATTGATTCTTATTTTGGTATAACTGTTTGTTAGTTTTTTTAAATGAAAAAGTTACTTTTTATTTGAATGCACTTAATATCTTCCCCCTTTTCACATAGGAATATAAGTATTTCACTTATTTTTATACAATTAAATAATAATTAATCAAGTAATGTTTTTTTTTAAATGATCTTCAAAATTCGAGGCCATGATTAATAAACACTTGTAATAAGTGATTTCATTAATTTAGTTCTAATTTAATTATCTAAAAATAAGGTAAATAAATATGTCCATAATTAAAAACCATAAACTTACCACTTTACTATCGCAATTGAATTTTTTAAATAATTAATTTAATTTTCTAGAAAAATAAATACTGTTATTATTATCCATTATGATTATAAATGATTAAATTCATAATTAAAAAAACATGAAATTACCCATTAACTATCATAAATAGGTGCAAACTAGAATTTAACAAAATTAAATCACAATGGGTGTAGCAACTGAGAATAAAATTTGTGGCGACGTAACAAAGCGGGGTAAAATATGTTTTTAGGGAGAGACAAAGTTGATATTCGTTTTTTGCACCCCCCAAAACTACTAAATACGAATTTTCATAGCAATCGAAAAATTGCTTGTAAAAAAACAGCTTTAAGCGGTGAGCATAAAACCAAATTTATAAGGAATTGTGGAAAAAAGCGGCACGTAGTTAACAAGAATGGACCCAGAGATCGCTAGTGAGACGACACTCGATTCAGTCTCTAGACTCTTCTGATAGTGCGCCGCTCCTCTATAGTTGTACCAAAATATGTTAATGGATAATGACAATAAAGTTATTTCTTAAGTTTTAGATACTAAGATATAATTGCAGTTATGTCTGCAATCATATCTTAGCATCCGTCAAACCAATATGGTGACAACATTGTTTTGCTCTTAACGATCAAATTCTCACGTATTCAGTTGGCTGGCGATTATACCACGCGCCACTAAGGTATGCTCTTACTTGTTATTTTTCTTCTTGTTAATCTTATTATTTTATTTTCCTTTCCCACATACGATTATTACTCTATCTTTATGCTTAAATAACTTTATATCTTAATACTTTTTTTTAACTTCCTTGTACATAATAAAGGAAGTATTTGTAATCGCGAAAATTTTCGGTTTTCAGATTTCGACGGAAATATCCATTCTGACCATCCCTGAATCCATTTTGACAAGTTTCGTCGTGACGTCTGTTCGCACGTACGTTCGAACGTATCTCACATAACTCAAAAACGCTCAGCCGTAGAAAGTTAAAATTTTGTATTTAGGATTATCGTAAAATCTAGTTGTGATCCTCTCTTTTTGGTCACTGCATGATCAGCGGAAGTGGTAATTTACTTGAAGGCCATTATTGATTTTCATCAAAAATTATATTAAAATATAATTCAAAACTTTTCAAATTTGGTATATAAGACTTACATATTAATATAAATAACAAGGTAAATTTTGGTTAACATTGGCAGACCGGAAGCGGTAATTTACTTGAAGGTCATATTAGACTTTGACCAAAAATTATATTAATATATAATGTAAAACATCTCAAATTTGGTAAATTAGACTTTTATATCAATTATAAATAATATAATAGATTTTAGTTGAAATTGAAGAGCCGAAAGACGTACTTTACTTCAAGGTCATAATAAACTTACATCAAAAGTTATATTGGCATTTCATACAGAAATCAAATGATTCGGTGATAAAGGTTATAAGCGCGATTTTTCCACTCTAATTAAACAATTTCATTACTTGTTTTAAGTAATAAAATTGAGTGTAAAATACTTTTTTTTTCATCTACATTGGTGAGCTGAACAAGTCAACATCAGGAGAATAAGATATAAGTTAAGCGGTTTCTTCTGCTTAAAATGTTGAAACCGTCGATTTCCAATGCTTTATCTAGTGACATAGACAGTTCTAATGTTGTCAAGGAACACGAAAAAATCTCTTGGGAACTTATTACCAACTGAAAGAAAACGACATATAATAACGGAATAAGACTTCAAGAAACAAAAGCTTGAGTGTGTGCGTGCGTTTGTGTGTGTCGTTTGTGATGAACGTCGCGACGGCGAGTGTCGTTTTTGACATACTGCAATCTTGGGAAACTAGTAACCAAATTCAGGGTCACTTTTTGAGCCACCGATTTATAGATTAATAGGCGTATAAGGAAGTCATGTGATATCCACATCAGATTTTTTCCATGTATTTCTTTATATCTTACATAGAAATCATTTACATTACTTATATTATCATATTTTCTTAAGATACTTTTCATACTCCTAAATTTTCATTCTAGTGTTATTATAATTAGTATTTTTCATGAAATTTACTATATTTTTCTTTTCTTTTATTTATATTTCTTTATATATTTTATACAACTATTTTTTCACAGTAATTTTAAATAACTTTTTTGTCATTATCCCTTAACATATTTTTCTTTATTTCTTATTATTTTTCACATTATGATTTGCATTTTTCTTTATACTTTATTAACATATTCTTCTATATTACTTATCTTTCACATTAATATTAACATATAATGATGAATATATTTTTCTTTATACTTTTTCATCTTACTATTATTTAACGTTCTTATTACTAGTACTGCTTCTGTTGTTATATCTATTGTTATCTTGTTTTTTCTTAGCCCTGACGATGGCCTAGAACTTAGGCCGAAACGTCGACACACATTATAATAAGTTTTTTCTTATTTGTGAGTTTATTTATTGACCGCACCCCCCACCAAGATTCTGCTGCGTAAATTTTTCACGGTCAACCATACTCTCACCGAAATCAGGGATAAAATTAGATCAATACACCTCTATGTAATACATTTTATTTTAAATTTACAAATGGTGACATTGATTGTTGGTGCTACTTGAAGAATTCAAAAAGCTACAATCTTTGTACAGGCCTTGTTTATAAAGGTACAAGCTGGAATGATATCTTCTATAATAGTCATGGAAGCTTTTACTTCTTGAAAGAGCAATTTCATTTCTCTGTGTGGATTGATTTGTGCCATTAAAATCATAACCGTTGACTTGTTTAGGCAGAGTTGAGCTGGATGGTTTATCTGGCATATTCTAAAATAAAATATTATCAGAATAGTATATATTTGTCTGAAGAGATAATGACATGGAAATATTCTTTTTATCTTGGAAATTTAATAAAGTGATCTAAGTTACCTGTTTTAAGTCTACCATCATCTGCCAAATATTCTTTTGCCTCCCAAGTTGACTCTTGCGGATTTGACACTTCACTCTGTTGATGTGTTGTTTCAAGATATTGAGTGGAGAAAAAATACTATGGTTCTCATCTGTAAACCTCTTCACTTCCCTAGAACATTAATTTGGTGATTGAAATTACTACATAGCTAATAGACCGAGGGTCTAATAATAATATATAATAATTATTTATAATATATATACATTTATATATATATATATATATATATATATATATATATATATATATATATATATATATATATATATATCGGGCGTAGGAGTGATGACCCTATCCCGTGTACCTAAATTGCGAATCGCGGTGTGGTTTTCCAGAACGTAAAATAGCCGCCCGGAGGTTTGGTCAATGGACGGTCTGCTTCGGGGAATATATATAAATATAGGTCCTCGTGCGCCTGCTCACTCCGAATAGCCATAATCCGTGGATCTTAACCGGTTTGTCACTGTCTTTGAACCCGAGTAAGTCGGTGGGAAGGACACTGCCGAATTGGCCTCAAAGGGACCGTTTTGGAGCTATGGATAGCCTGCCGCTGCACCATGGAAACCATGGTTCGTAGCAACGTGAGGTTGGGTGACCCCCTACAGGCTTTCTGTTCTCCCGCAAGCAATAAATGTCTGTATGAATACCAAATCGCGCGGCCAAAGATCTCCATGGTCTATACTGCCAACCGAAAAAAAAAATAAAAAAAATAATATACAATAAATATTTGGAATCGACAATGGCAACAAACAACAAAAGGACGACCACTATATAAATTTGTTGCGGAAGTCACACTCAATAACTATGACAAAATTAAAAGTACACATTAAAAACTGACACAGTTCTTAACTGAACATGAACAACGCATATTTTACTTTTAGCGGTTTCATCTGACGAACAACGAAACATGCCACTGCGACGGACAGACACCACAAACATTTCATCACATCCTATATGACTGCCATATTTTTGACAACAAAAGATACCGCATCATAAAAAGCATTCTTCTACAAGGAGATGATTGGCCGTTCAGCGAGAAGGACATCTTTAAGAAGTATTATAAAGAGGTGAACAAATTCGCTCTTGAGGTGGACTTTCAACCCATTCAAGAAGATCCAGGGGACTGACTTATTTTGTAAGTTTCATTTATCTTGCTTGGATTTATTATTTTTTTCTTTTATTATTATTATTATGTATTATTCTTTTTTCTTTATTTTTTATTCTTTTCTAGTTTTTTTTCTATTATATAATTTAATGTGTTCACGAGGAAAATTGTACATTCCTCAATTTCGCGATCTCTGCCTCATTTTACGTTTACCTGATTTTCTTTTTCATTCTTTATTAATGTATTATATAGTCACCGAATTGAAGATTAAATGTAATATTAACAGGTAAAAATTTATTGACACGTATTATGCATGTATGCATGGAGCATGTACGCATGGTAAACCTTTGGAATCGCTACTAACGACCTTGAAGAGGTCAAGATTCTCAGACCAGACTTTACTTTCACCCACTGCGCATGCCCAATTAAATACTCAAACCAATGGATCCTTTTCACTTGGAATAGTCATGTAGGGTTAGGTCAGACTTCCCGCCTTTTACCGAATAGATCTCTTGTTCCCACCGCCTTCTTTCCTACAACATCTTTAAATTTAAATATCATGGCCAATCTCTTCAACGTTCTATTACTTTCGGATTTGGGAAGTTTAGTCCAAGTGGTGAAAAAAATTTACCAATTATGTGTAAAACTAAGGATCAATAGATTTTCGTCCATGAAATTTTAGAAAACTGCATTCATTTTCTAATGAAAAGGCGGCGTTGAGCTTCAAGGAATCCGGATGCGCCACTTGTCAGCAAACGTTTATCATTACTATACCTCTGGCTTACCATTCTTCCGCATGATGGTTCGCAGTTCCTGACTTGGTCTTTGGATCGAAATTGTTAATAGCATAACCCGAATGAGTTGGTCATGGATCAAATTAACCTTTTTCCTTTGTAGAGAGTCTTTTTAGGATTGCAATACCCCTTCGTAAAAAGGCTGGAAGTCTGACCTAACCCTACACCAGCGTTCCATCTGAGAAGGATTCGTCGGTTTGAGGATTTAATTGCGCATGCGCAGTAGGTGAAAGTATAGTCTGGTCTGAAAATCTAGACCTCTTAACGGTCGTTAGTAGCAATTCCAAAGGTTTACCGTTAAATTCGCGGAAGAAACGTCAGAAGCATTTCATATCCATACGGGGGTGCGCCAAGGAGATGGACAGCTCCCCCCCTCCCTTCCATTCAAGATGGTTCTGTAAAATACTGTCAGGACGTGGGAAAAGGAAATAAAGAGGATTCAACTCAGGATTAAAAAAGAGCAGCGAGTCAAGCTTTCATTGGATGTGAAAACAATGCATGAGCTATTCAAAAAGATGCATCCATCAGTTAAGGTCTGTTACAGGACGTATTTTAATTACATTAAAGAAAATTTCAATTATAGATTTGGAAAGCCTTAGGTAGATATGAAGAGAGATGTGCTGTACGTGAAGAGTTCGAAACTAAAATCGCGTCTCCACATGAGAGCTAAGCGGATTGCAGGTTACCAGTCAATGTGTTCAATATTCATGACATAAAAGACAATCGTGGATACTTTTATATGTACCATGAGGGAACAACTAGAAAATCTCCTAATGAGGTGTGATTTTTTCTAATGCATTTCATTGCTCAAATTACCACAACTTAACGCCACTTTTATTCTGACTAATGGTTTGGTCAGAATAAGTGCAATACCCTCCAACGTCTGATCCTTGCTTTCGTGGACACTAAAAGAGTCAAGAAAATTGTTCAGTTATTCCCTAACAGAGGACACAGCTATTTGTCTTCTACTAGGGACTTCTCAATGGTAAAAACAAAACTGAGGAAGAAGGACAGAATTCTTTCTCTTCAGGAGGTCACCGATAAAATATTAAATAGTAGCATTTGTAAAAATTAAATAGTAAAAATTTGTATCTGATGCTGAACTCAAAGGAGTCATTGTTGACTCACCATACGAAGACAACATTCATCATACTTTTCTTCTGCTTAACAATACCGCAGTTGAATCAAAAGAAAGTAGAGGACCTTCCAAAAATCATGCAGTACCTTTCAAACAGAGTCAGACTATTCTATGAGGAAATAATCAGTAGTTGTCCTATTACAGAAAATGACAGTGATCTCTAAAATGATTTTTTTCATTGCTTTACTTCAAAATCTTTTATTTTTTTTATACTTTTTAATAGTTATGCACTAAATAAAATTGTATTTTTTTTTTTTATTCTTTAAAGTTTATAATTTGTGTTACTGAAAGAAATAACAGTTATTTTTCACACTACAGACTTTTAATTTTTTATTTTGGAACTTCAACATCCTAAATTTTACCTCTAATAATGAAAGTTCTATTAAAAGATGTGGCATATATTATAATAATTTATCTAGGTTACGTGGATTGATTAAATGGTCCAAATTAATCATTTTCAATGATATTCGAATTAGCTGAAACGGTACAATACTGTTCATTTGTGAATATACTTCACGGAAAAAAGTTAATTTTTTTTAATTGACCAAAAGTTGGGTCTGTTGGAGAACTGCCCTTTTAACATTAAACAATTCATTTAAACTATTTTTTGCGTTTAAAACAGATTTCTAGGTTTAACTTATTGCGTTTTTTTTAAGAAATTATCTAAAAATATTTTGAAATTTTTTGATTTTATAATATTATGCCTTACTAATAAAATTTCTGGTAACATTTATTTTCATATGATGTAGGTGATTTGAGTAGTAATTTAATATATTGGCACTATTTTTTTCTTTTTTTTTTGTCCATTCTGTTATCAATATATCATTTTCCCCATTAATTTTCATATCTTAAAATCTGTTTGAATTGTTGTTTTCAATTTTTTTCGTGAACTTATCTCTTTTATGATAATTATTTAGATTATTAAATAATAATTCCGTTTTTTTCATGTTCAACTATATCTAAAATGTCGGCATATTTTAAACATAATTTTATTGTGATACCAGAGCTGTTTATTGTTTCTGATAATAATTTGTTCATGAAAATGCCAACTAAATTCACAGATATTACCGTCTTTTCCATTGACATTCCATTTAATTGTTTACATTAATACATTAAACGTAAAAAAAAAAAAAAAAAAAAATCTTTATACACAATTTTATCCCTTCCATATACATGTTTGTCTGTATATGGTTCAATTTTGTCCCAGTTTGGTCTTAATAATAAAAAAAAAAAGTGAAGGATTCTTTGAAAAAGTTAATTTTTATTGAATTATATCCAGAAAGATTTTTTAATAAAATGTACGAAGAACAAATAAATTTTGCCTAGTCATAATTTTATATAATAATTTTAATCGTAATGTTTTAATTGTGTAATAATTCTGTTTTAAAATTTTTTTTTTAGGAAAGTTACCACTAGATTGTCGTTTTGTCTATACTGATCAGATAATATCTGTTTTTTTTGTTTTATTTTTCTAGGGGAAACATTTTTATATAAAATGTTAAAGAGGTACTTCTCATATACTGTAGATAATAATTTATTTTATTTTTGGATAATTGATGAATCCCAATTATGTAAATGAATATGGAAGTTTGAAAATGGCTAAAACAAAATTAAAGGCCAAAATGTCATGATGTATTTTTAAATAAAATTTCTATAGAATATTATTAATGAAATTGTTATTTTTTTCTTGGAATTATTAGAGATCCTTTTTTGATCTATGATTGATTATTCATAAAATCCCAATTTTTATCTTTTAAATGATGAACAATCTAATAAAAGATGGAAAACAAATTGTATGTTATTAATGTTTTGTAATATTTTTAAATCTTAATTGTATTGGACCTTGAAACGTGCTTATCCATTGAAATCTTTATTTGTGATTTTTAGCATGATTCGTATTCCTCTCTTCTAAGGAGGTGGGAGGTAAAAAAGAAAACAGTTTCAGGTAAAGTGCCACTTGCGGTTAGCCAATTTTAACCAAAATCTAATATAGTATTTATATTGATACAAAAGTCTTATATACCAAATTTGAGATGTTTTGTATCATATTTTAATATAATTTTTTATGGAAGTTTATTGTGATCTTCAGGTAAAGTACTACTTCCGATGACAATATAGTGATCAAAAAGGGAGGGTCACAACTAGATGTTACAAAAATCTCAAACACAAAATTTTAACTTTTTACAACTAACTGTTTTGAGGCCAGATACGAACAAACGAACGTATATAGAGGTCATGACAAAACTAGTCAAAATTGATTCAGGGATGGTCAAAATGGAGATTACTGTTGAAATCTGAAAACTGAAAATTTTCGCGATTACAATACTTCCTTTACTGCATACAAAAAATTAAAAAAGATATTAAATGATAAAATTATAGTGATTAATATAATCTTGGTAAAAATAAAATAATAAAGTATTTAAAATAAAAAAAATTAATAATGATAAATACGAAAGTAAACAATATTTAAAGAAAATCTGTTTATCTTTCCTGCTCCTTAATAATATTTAATGTAATAGTTAATAAAGGATAACAAACAAGATAATGTGATAAGATATGACGAAGAATGTGACTTATGCAAATATTTCTACGCAGACCAAGGACAGTGTGATTACTCACTCTAAATGATAAGAAAACTCTTGATCGTTATAAAATGCGTCCCTCTCTGCTATGCTTTTATTTATTATCTTTAGCATCGAAAGGTCCACTGATTCTGCTTTGCTGTTCCTCAACTCTTTCGGCCTTCTTTGTAAATTCTTAAAAACAGTATATGCCATTTCCTGCCTAAAATTAAAAAAATAAAAATATTATATTTTTTTTCTCGTCCATTATTATATTTATTATCATACTTACAGTTTTTTCAGCCGATCTAAAGGGTTTTGAAAGGAATCAGTAAATGTTTGGATTTTCGACAGCTTTGAACCAACTGTCGCTATTTTGTAACCTAATCTTTCTCCGATCTGCTTCAATTGTGATAGATCTTTCTTAGATTGGTTTTCTTCTTTTCTCCAGTTATCAGGCCCGGAAACACCTTGGCAAATCATTTTAGAGAACTTACATAAAATGAGCATTTATTTCGAGTATAATCATGTAATAATTTAATAAAAAATAAAAATCCCAACTATGGAACTAAATTTTATATCTTACAATTCCATTGGCCTAAGGGATGAAGTTACATATCTACTTAAGCGCATTGGTGGGTTATTAGTGAAGTTGATGGTCATGAATATTAAAACGGTGTTGTAATCGGGTGCCTACCACACCCAAATGAAATTGATGAATCATCTTTACTCCATATATTATTTTACTTTCTGTATGTTTACATTCACAGATGAAGGGGACGAAATGAACTTGCAAGAGGCCATAACGTGTAGTGGACTATTACACCAAGGTTCAATATTCATGGGCGTCAACTTCACTAACGATCCACCAATACGATTAAGTAGATATGCAAGTACATTCCGTCCCTTAGGATGAATGTGATTGTAAGATAAAGTACCTGAACTCTCAGTGAGTGATTCACATCGGAAAAACTTTTAAATCAATATGAAATGTGCTAACTTTTGTGCTGGTGTCAATTTTATACATTTTAAGAAATCATAATTTTTTTTTTTAAGTTATGTCACAAAAATGTTTCAAACAATTTTTTCCCTTCCTCAAAACCACTGAATAAAACTCAATGAGAATTCATGGAATTATTTTTAATAACAGGATTATCAGAATCATAAAAAGTTTCTAGGAAAAAAAAATTGAAAATTTTTACTAAAATTTTAGAATATTTAATTAATATTAATGCATTATTATTATTAATTTAAAGTCTAATCTAATTAATATATTAATTAATTGTTAAAAAAGGAAATATATTGTAAATTAACATGATAGTTGAGAGAGCACATTCCTATCAGTATTTTTCTGTTTATTACACTCACAACCTTTTATTAAAATAAATTATTTACAATATAAAGTATTTGTTATGTCTTTATGTATTATATTTATGTTGCTGAGTATTTTTCTTTATTTTTCTTTTTCCTAGGCTTTATGAGAATTTAAAAAGCTTATCTTATAGGAGAAGTGTATTGAAGGCCATTGCCTATAAAGAGTTAGTTTTTATTGTTTTATTTGCTTTACTATTAACTTATATTGCTGGTTATATTGCTTTACAATATAACCATATTGTGTGATACAACCACGTAATAGTAAATTTCTAAAAAAAAATAAATAAAACGGGTATTGTTGATGATATACCTGGATTTTGTACTTCAACACTTTCCCAGCATTTTATGTCGTAATCAAGTGATTCTGAATAAAATTTCATGTAAGCAATAAGTTGCTGCAGCTCGTTGTTAACGCTCTGCTCTAAGGATATTAGTTGCTGATTACACAGGATCACAGATAACCTATATTAAAATGCATTGTAAGTTCAGTGGCAAATAAATTAATATCATTTAATTATGCCCCATGGTGGAAATATTCAGTTTGGCCAATATTAATATCAAGAGTATAATGGTGGAGACATTGGAGAAGTTGGTTTGGGGTGCGGCCAAAAAACACATTATGTGTAATTTATTTTTCCTTTTGCTTACTGTGCCTTTTTTTATATTTCTATATTTATCTTTTATTTTATATACATAGGCGTGCGCAGCATCCTTTATTAGAAGGTTCACGAATCATAGTACTGGGAGGCTTTCTTCCTTACTCCCAAGTTGGGTGGAGGGTCTGGGGATATTCTTTACTCCTCTGGAAAATTGTTTAAAGAATATGTTGTCTAAAACGTATTTTAAACAGTTTTTGTATTAAAATTAAACCTAAAATTTAATACTCTTGGGCTACTATGACATGCTCTATGCGCACCATCTATGCTTATATATGATGCTAACTTACAATTGTCATCACATCACATCTACATTATTTGCCGTTAACATGAAATTTAATTTAATAAAACTAACAAGATAGATAACCCTTTATGACGTATTAAGACAATAAAATAATATAATAAGAAATAGGCATTTGGTGGACAATAAATAAGAAATTGTGGCGTCAACATTCAATTGATAAATAGGATCAAAGATGAATCAGATCAATATAAATCATGCAGTGATGACAAAGGAGTCCTACAATGTTTTAACTAAAATTGTTAAGTAAAATATTTTTAATTGATATTTAATGTATGACATGAGGGATAATTATATTCTTTGAAAATAGACCAATTTAAGGTAAATTTTATTAAATTATTATATTGTTTTATAATTAAATTTCATGTTATAACCATCGTTTTTAAAGGAATTGTTGAATTTAATATAAAAATATTGTTTTTAGTTCTGAAGATGGGGATTTATGCCATGAAACAACAAATATATAATAATGGATAATAAAAGTTACCGATTTGGAAATATGATTGCTGAAATTCCAAACTAAATTAGAAAAAATTCCTACAAAATTTTGTAAATTATCAATAATCTTAATTTTACTTTCCCTTACCTATATACGAAGTCTGTGTGTCTGTGTGTATGTGATCAGTCTAGCTCAAAAACGGAAAGATTTACGATACTGAAATTACATATTTAAGGTTAGCACATGCATGTGATGTTACAGCAACATTTTCGTCAAAATCGACTAACCGGAAGTGCCACTTTATATAATCGATTTTACACATTTTTACAATTTTCTCGAAAACGGCTCTAACGATTTTGATCAAACTTGCCTAAATTATTCTTCATAAAGACCTTTAACTTTTCATATATGTGGTACATCACCGAGGAATTGCAGGAAAAAAAGTTATGATGAAAAGAATATTTTATTTACGCATAACTTCAAAAGCGTGCAATTTATAGTAAATTATGTACAGAATTATATGAAAGGTTATTAAAGTATCTAAAAAAAAAAAAAAAATCATCAAAATCGGACAAGTATTAGCAAAGATAGTGTATTTTATGAGGAGCATAAAGTAGATGGATAACCGAGCGCATCCGAAAGGAGATAGATGCGACCGAACCTCCTCCAACCAATCCGCCAATCTGTTGTAAACAATATACTCTGTAACAAAGTAATTTAAGAATACAAAAACGGAAATTAACTTAGTAATTTCTACTTTCACATTATTTAATGGAAAGAAAATGTTTCCATAGAAACTAAACCAGCAACTTTTAAAATATATTTGCAACTTGACAAAGTTAAAATATATAGGTAGTGTACAGAATTGTTGTACTAAAATTGTTTTAAAAACTATTTTATTGTACTTAAGTGGGAGAAGAATTGAATGCTGCTGAGTTTATTTCAAGTATTGTTTATGTGAACCCTTTAGAATTACATTAAAAAGATAATTGATATAGGGCGGTAAGGGAAAGTTGTGTTATGCGCGCACCGCACTAGATTTTTTATTATATAACTTACAACTTCACAGCATATGCCTCCATGAAAGCCTGGCAGATTGAGACCTCTCTTTGTAAAAAGAATATAGCACTTGCCCACATCTTACGAAGAAAATAATACTTGTGTGGTGTTCTCGGGCTATCCATGATGTCACGGACGAGAGGAGGAATCTTCACCTCGTAATAAGGTATTTCCAAGCCATCGGTGTGGAACATATAGATCATCGCTACCTGGAAATAAGAATTTTCAGTAAATACAATTAATCCACTTATTTTTACTTTCCTTACGAAATAGGTGAGGAAGATGTTGCAATCGGGTAAAAACTTGTATGTGCAGTTTTCAAGGGATCTATACATTTCAGAGTCTGCGAGTCCAAAAAACGCATTTTCGGCCATTGGCCTATTTCTCTGTGCCACGATTATCTCTTAATCGGATTGACCGATGTTGCTTTTTTTTTTTTTTGTTTTGTAAGGTTTTGTTCTCTTGATGGGTGTGTAGCAAATCGGGAACTCTGCGTGAAATAGTGGCTGGGCAATAGCTTAAAGCCCTTCAAGTATTCATATAAACAGTACATCCCCGAGAAAAAAATTATGAAGAAAAGCTTGACTCAAAAAGTATACAATTTTCGCTGGATTATATACACAATCATTTGAATGGTAATTAAATTCTCTACAAAACAAAAAATATACAATTCATCGAAAGCGGACCATTATTAGCAAAGATTCAGCTTATTGGACTTTCTAGCCAAAAAAAAAAAAAAAAAAATCATTAGCGAGCTAATATTAGCGAAGATGCAAAAAAAAAATTGTTTGTATTAGATATTGCCCCCATAGCGGTCAGGAAAGTCGTGCGAGTGCACATACCAGATATTTTTCGATTTAATCTATTCTCTTTTTCATGCAATATATATTTTATCTCTTTATATTTGCATCTACACCTGTCGAATAAGGAATTGACAATCAGCAGATTGCCTGTCAGTATCATTACAACAAAATAAAATGAGAGGCTTGAAGAAGAACAGTACACAGCAATACATCTTCCATGGCTTGTTAAAATGTATTTAAATTTTTATAACTTTCTGAGTTCTGCTGAAAATGTTCAGCAAGTGTCATTTCTGAAATTTTAAAGTTTTCAAATTTTAATTTTCAGTTCAGAAGTTAAAAAAATAAAAAACTGTCATGGACAATTTTTACAACAAAACCTTAAAAACTCTAAAAAAAAAAAAAATTGTTTCTGTAATTTTTAAGTAAATATTATTATTTTAAGCATGAACATTAACCATATTTCATATTGATTTGAAGATATGGTGATACCATACATGCTGGAGGTAATTCTTTGAAAATTACAGAAAACATTATATAAAAATATTATATATAATAATATTTATAGTCATTGTTGTGTTTGTATAAAATATTGTTTTGAAAGAAGAGTGCCACAATGCGAACATTTTATTATTTTTTTTTTTGCATGTAAATCTTCTAGTGGCGTATGTTTCTTTGAGAATAAATGCCAGATTTTTAAGCTTCAATATTTACCGCAATAAAAAAAAAATTATTAGTTTAGCTATTATATACTTACAGGTCAAACATGACTTGCAGTAAGTGTTAAAAAATGATCAATATTTTACTTCTGTATGAATAATTGAAATCATCATTATTTATATTAAAAATATTATTTTGTACTTTAACACATTGAATAAAATATTTTTAGTTGGTTTTTATTTTAATTTATTTTTTTTTCACATTCACAAAATAAAAACAGACAAAGTATTTTTTATATGTCATATTTTCTCTACCTTAAACTATATCAGAATGAAATAACTTTGTTAACTGAAAAAAAAAATCCATGAGCAGCAGAACTCCATCACTAAAGTCGTATTTTCACCATAATAAAAATATTATAAAAACAGCGGAGTGAGAAAAAAGTTGAGACCCGCAAAAGACAGTTTCCTAACATACCGAACCATAGTTTTATTATATTGTTCTGCCTCTCTGCTGAACTTCGATACAGAAAACTCTTCATACCAAATTTCAGCTCATTTGACCCAACTAGGGCCGCTGGAATTGAAATAGCCATAGCTTTGCTAATACTAGTCTGATTTTGATGAAACTTTAAACTTGGTAATTTAATTTCCATTTGAATACAACATGTGTTGAGCACCCTAACTCAATTTGGGGGGAGAGGGGTTAAAAGGTGCACAAATATTTAAAAAAATAAAAAAAACCTGGTGGAGTGGGGGAACCAAGTTGAGACCCCCAAAAGATACTTCCCTAACACCAACTCAATTCACATACAAATTTTCAGCCCTATAAACTAATATGGTGGAGCTGTAGAGGTCAAAACTTTAAAAGCGCCGACATTTCAGATAAACATAACAAAATTTTGACTGGAATTCTTGTGTGTTTTTAGAACTGAAGATGAATGTATAACATTGAAACTAGTTTTCAATAAAAGCAAAATTATGGAAGTGACAAATAATTTGTCAATTCCTAATTAGATTGATCTTTCTATACCATCATGTGAACGTCACCTGATTATTTATTGGGGTTTAATACACTTATGGATTCATTCCAACTAGGGCAGGAAGGATGGTTTATCATGCAGGTTATGAATTTATTTTAACCATAGAGAGAAGACTGAGATTTACTCAATTGCTCTGTCACAAAATAAAAGTCAACCTGCTCAGGCTGGATTCGAACTGCTGCCATTTATGACTAGAGAATATTGAGATACTGCCTCAGCCCCATTCAGTCACCAAGAAATCACCTAAAGAATTAAGTTTAAGAAAGCCTTTAACTTTCAACTAACCTGGTTAGATTGATCCCAAAATTTGGAAGCTAAAGAATCATCAGGAACCTTTTCTCCTGTCGGCAGGAGAAGTAACTGCTCATCAACAGGTATTTTAATGTCTCGTTTGATCCACTCCTTCAGAGTTGAAACAGCAGTCGATGCGTCAACTTCATAAGAAAGCACTTCTAGTGTAACGCTGCTAAACACTGTCACGATCTAGAATCAATCATATTTATCAATTTGTTGAGTATTAATTTACAAAACAACATAATTATCATGAATATAAATAAAATCAAGCCAGATCATTCTGTCCCGATAAAATAGGGTTCATAAAAATATCTCTTTTCTCTCTCCATTTAATCCTCTGGGTATCACGGATCTCATGAAGTGCTATGTACCACGGGTCTTGTGAAATGCTAAGTACCATGGGTCTCATGAAACGCTAAGTACTAGGAGTTTTCTTTTGGGACACCAAACTATTTTTTCATATTCAACTTCGCATTAAACTTTTAGCGGCCGATGTTCCGTATCAGAAACAAATGTTTAGAAAATTTTAAAAAATGGTTATCTAAAAGTAAACACTCATTCAATATTTTTATTTGCTTATATAAAGTCAAATCTTATTTTCAAATGCAAAAATTGAGCAAATTTTTCAAATTTGAATTGCTTAACGATTTTTTTAATACATGAAATATGCCATTTTATATTTTTCATTTTAATTTATTTTTATAACAGTTTTCAATTCGATTAGTGCAGTAATGTTTTTTTTTGTTTAATCTTTTTATTTTCTATTTTTCCCTGAAGTAACTCATCTGTTATTATTAAGTTAAAAAAAAAAGAAGTATAAAAACAAAAAGCTAAATTGGTATCGGTCATTTTTCCCAATTGGGAACACCAAAATCCTACTAAAATTTTTGTAAAGGAAGTATCAACAATTTTTTTAATTTATAAATAAATAAGTAGGATGGGGTCAAGAGAGAAAACACATCGTAAGTGTAAAACTTTTTTTAATGTGTACTGACGTTTCGGCCTAAGTTGTTGGTCTTCATCAGGGCTAAATAAAGGCTACCTAAGTTACTTATGGAATAGAAGGTTGAAGAAAGAAAGAAAAAAGGTTGACCTAGAATAAAGTGGATGAAAACCTGGCAGAACAAGACTTCGCAGAAGAGAAATATTTAGATAGAGAGCCATAGGAAAATTTAATGAGAAGTCATTAGGAATACAGGATGTCAATTTTAACATTTAGCAGTTATTATAATAATTAAACCAAAGAATAGACAGGTGGCTATTAACAATACCTTTTTTTTCCTTTTTAGTCGTTTTTTTCCCGAAAAAAATAGACTATTGCAGTGGGTCGAAGGTCGGCAGTGAGCGGCAGGACTGCGATTTCTATCCGTTTCATAACCCCTAGAGCACGATTATGGAAAATTTGGAGATATCTGATTTATATTTATATATGTCATTTTCGGTAAATTGTCATTTCATATGTAAATTTCGGTATGCTAGGGGACTGTCTTTTGTGGGTCTCAATTTTTTTCTTACTCCTCCGTTTTTCTCTTTTTTTAACGGGAAAATACGACTTTAGTGACGGAGTTCTACTGCTCACGGATTTTTTTTTTTACAAAATGATAAAAACCTTATTATAAAATTATCATGATATCTCAGTTAAATTATAATAAAGGAAAAATAAAACTTGGTACAACTTTACAATCGAGTCGCATTGTGAGTGTTTGTGCCCGAGAAGGTCGTCGCACCAGCACTCTAGCGCCATTCGTGCTAACTAGCTACTTTGTGTTCAATTGTAAGATTCGAATTCATTGGAATTATTTAAATTATTAATGCTTTAATTAGATTATTATTTAAAATTATTAGTGCTGTCGACTTCAGCTCACTGCGCTTGCTCAAAAGATAAACAAAACCACAATGAATTTTCAATTATTACTGCTTTAGGTACAATTCCCCCAGATCACCGAAAGTTATTAGTACTACTAATTTTAAATAATATCTAATTAAAGCATTAATAATTCTAATGAATAAAAAGCAGTTAGTGATGCACAGACACTGATATTGCGACCCGATTGTAAAGTTGTACCTAAAACTGTTTTAATCAGAGACTAGCATTAAAATAAATCTTATAAACAATAAATTAAATTTCTATATATGTCATTGTATCTACAAAAGTTTATTCTCTGATTATTTACCTTTTTGTCCAAGATGAAGTCCAATTGAGATAATATTATTAAATGATTCTTGTAGTCCCGGCCTCTTCTTTTTCCATTCCATTCAAGAGCTACTTTCAGCCAGTCTTCTAACTCACACCTTAGTGTCCTAAAATTTTTCATTTTTCAAATCGAAATCTCAGTATATTGAATATTGAAGTAATCTATTCCATCTTGTATCTATTCTATTATAACAATAATTTATATAATTAATAAACGTACATAAAAATATGATGTTTCCATCTGATTTTTAAAATTTTGAAAACTTTGCCGAAGCCTGCTCATTTTAATTGAAATAAATTGGCCTCTGGATTTACTCTGAAAAACAGGGAAGGAATTTTGTTAGAATTGGTTTTAAATTTTTTTTTTTTTTTAAGATTTCTAATTTAAGACTCCTTCAATTTTTTCATTTATTATATTCTGTCTGCCACATTTCTGCTACTATCAACCATTTTTAAACGAATTCGATTCAACTCTTTGACCTCCATCATTTGCATATTTTTTTTTTATTGGAATGTTGATCCTTAATTTTTTTTTGTTGTCTTCTAGACACTAGACCTGCATTATTTAGTGTTTATTTAAAAAAATAAATATATTTAAAAATTTATTTAAAACTGGCTCAATTAATTTTTATAGGACTTTATTGCATTGAGAACATTTGAAAAATAAAATATAATTTTTATGTGAAAACATTGGATTGAGCCGGTTTTGAAACTAATCGCCTTATATATGTACACACATATGAATACATTAAAAGATGAAGATAAAAATTACTTCTATACGTATATATTTATAAAACATTATATATATATATATATATATATATATATATATATATATATATATATATATATATATATATATATATATAAAATCTAATATTATTTAAAGTACACATATATTATAATCATAAAATTGGTTGGGATTATGACTGAATAAAATGTTATTAACCTACTGTATTTTTTACCGAAGAAATAATTTATGTACAATTTTATTTTCAAAAATAAAATTACTGTTAATGTTAAAAGTTTAAAAAAATCAAATTAGTTGTGGAACTAGTGCTTGCTTGAGTGATCGTAAAGTAGAATTTTCATATATTTTAAAATATGTGTTTCAGAATAAATTTGTTCTACTAACCAAAGAATATGGTTTATTTAAACAGAAAAGTAAAAGTGGATATACAAAAGAAATAAAGAAAAACAAAGAATATCAACTCAAATATTTTAATAATTCCTCCTTAATTAGGGGAAGAGATTTGGCACGCTATAAAGCAATTAACGTCCTATTTGTTCGTTGTACAGCGAGTAGTCAGTATCTGCTCAAGATCGTTGATTGGAATAAGTTTTATATTCAACAAAGTTTATTTAAAAATGTAGGAATAAACCTAGGAGTTTTACATGTAAAAGTAAACCAAGGTGAGTGAGTAAAGAAGACCAGTTTTTAAATAGTAACATTACCAAATTGTGAAACATCGATGTTGGGATTGAGTAGAAAGAAGATGGATTTAAAAAAGGATTATGAAGACATTGGAGTGATGTATCAAAACAATCTTTATTACTTTGTTGATAAAAGTTAAATTTAATATATTATTTTTATTTTTAAAATTGAGATATGCATTTAATTTTTTAATTTCTCGAATATTCCACATTATTAAACCAATCTACATTTAGTTTGTAAAATTGTAAAAACTTATTTTAATTTTTGTGTATATATTAAATTTTGAATTAATTTGGTCATTATATTTTTTATTTTTATCTTAATAAATTGATTTTTTCTGATTGCATTTTCTATTACTTATGTTATAACCAAAAACCAAACAAACTGATATTTTTTCAAGACCCTTAATAGCCATTTAAAGTTTAAAATTAGCATAAAAGCAATGATATTTTAAATATATATATATATATATATATATATATATATATATATATATACATACTTTAAATAATGAATAATTAAATAAAAATAAGCTTTACTTTGCACAATTTTTATTTGTTTTAGAAACCAAATAATTAAATATTTTTTCTAAAATATAAATAGATAAATGACAAAAAATAAAAATTGTAATCTTATAATTGTAATCAAGCATAAAAAAAAAAAAATTAAACACTCACTGGGAAATGTGATTTTCCGTTGTGAGACTTTTGCAGTACTCGATGGACTCATCTTCATTTTGATATATACATATATCATCTGATGCCTTTTTCTGCACCAAAGGCATCCTAAACAATTGAATAAAAAAATATAATTTACTTATTATAAAACAAAATAAGATCGTAGGCTGATAATATTAGTATAGAATATGTTTATATTCACGTGCGATAGAATTCGTAAGCTAATGAAATACGAGCAAAAAAAAATTGAATAATTAAAGATAATAATCAATTGAAAGAGGATAGCAATTATAAAAGTGGACTTTTATACCATTTTGGTTTATATTATTTTTTTAATTTAATTTCATGTCATTACTTTTATTACTGTTATTTATATATAAAGTTCATTTGTATGTCATATTGTCTTATTAAAACAGTTTTATTTTATAGACTAATGAATCATTAATTATCCCGTTGTGAATATGACAAATACTACTGTAAAAAAAAAAAAAAAAAAAATGGAATTTTTTAAATTTTAATGTTTATTTGCTGCAACATCATAACTTGAAATTATAAGAAGCAATAAATTTTATAATATATAAATAATAATATATAATATTAATAATAATAATATAAATATTTATAATATATTTTATAATGGGTTGATTGTTAGATTAAAAATTGTGACTTCCTCATAGAAATTTATGTTCATAAATAAAATGGAAATGATAAAAAGAAAATATTTACATTTGTAATAGTTCAAAGTAACATACTTTTCTGAATTTTAATTTTACAATTGAAACATCGAAATGCAAAAGAAGATAAATCCACATTTGAACATTTTCAGGTAACCCAAAAATATGTCTAATTCAGGTAATTGTTATTTTGAAACAGTTATTATTGGATCAGAAATTTCTAAACTACATCAGAAACATATTTGTAAGATATTATTTAGCTTTTCCAAATTCCGAATATTTATCAAGGTAAATCAGATTCATTATTTAATGCATATGATATTTCTTAAAAAAAAATTGTGTTAATATATAAATTAAAAATTAGTTTTTAATTATCATTAAATATTATATCAAATATAATATTGCAGTATGATCCTGATGATGGGGCAGAATCCATTCATCATAAATACAAAATAAAATAAAAAAATGGCACTATCGGATTTGAAAGTTCAGAAATGATATTAAAATAAGTAATTAAAAAGACATAGTGAGAAAAATGAAAAAAAGTGGAGGATTTGTAAAATTTTATAAGATGAAACCAACAGAGTATTAACAACAACTAAAAATAAATTAGTTAATATTTATAGATTAAACTGATTATTAATAAAACTGACTATATAATAATAATAGATAAACTGAAAGAGAAACAACAATAACTAAAAAAATTAATAAATGCATTAAATAAGTAAAAAGGGAAATAAAGATAAATAAACAGACAAAATTTAGTACCTTGAAGCTCAAAAAGAGATGGAGTGACTAAGTAAAATAGCAAAACAATTAAGGAGGAGGTGTAGGGGTAGTAATTAAGAATTTAATAATAGTTATATAGAGAAGGCAGTGGGGAGGCGTTGTTTAATAGATGTTCGTTAATCAAAAAAATATATAAAAGAATAAAAAAAAATTGAAAATAGAAGAAACGGAAAGGAACAAATGTGAATAATAAAATAAAATAAAAGTAAATATATAAAATGTTCAGAGTAGAAAATGAAAAAATTCATGCAAAAATATGAGCTAAAGTTCCATCGGTAGAGGATTTAATGAATAAAATCCATGTATAAACAAAGGAATGGATAAGTAATACTGATAGAAAGTTTTCTTCAATGGCCTTACATAACTGACTAACTTAAGAGTGTAAATTATAGATATAATAACAAGGATGAATACTTTAAAATAACTGATATGGACAATACATGACTTCCTTGTACGCCAATTAAACTATAAATCGGTGGCTCAAAAAGTGTTCTTGAATTTGGTTACTAATTTCTGAAGATTGCAAAGTCTTGAAACCGACAATCAGTATGCGACATCCATCTATATACAAACACACACACAAGCTCTTGTTTCTGGAGGTCTCATTCCATTATTATTTGCCGCTTTCTTTCAGTTGATAACAAGTTCCCAAGAGATTTCTTTGTGTTCTCTGATAACATTAGAACTGTCAATGTCACTAGATACAGTATTGGAAATTGACCGTTTCGACATTTTAAGCAGAAGACTCAACTTAACTTATATCTTATTTTCCTGCTGTTGACTTGTTCAGCTCACAAATGGGGAGGAAAACAATTATTTTACACTCAATTTTAACACTTAAAACAAGTGATAAAGATGTTTAATTATAGTGGAAAAAAATCGCGTTTGTAACCTTTATGACCTAACCGTATGATCTGTGTATTCAATTTTTTAAGCTAAGTTTCTTATGTAAAGTACTCCTTTCCGCTCCCCAATTTTAACCAAAATCTAGTATACTATTTATATTGATATAAAAGTCTTATTTACCAAATTTGAGATTTTTTACATTATATTTTAATATAATTTTTTATGAAAGTTTATTATGACCTTTAAGTAAAGTACCACTTCCGGTTTCCCAATTTAGACCAAAATCTAGTATGTTATTTAAATCAATATATAACTTATAAATACTAAATTTGAGAAGTTTTGCATAATATTTTAATATAATTTTTGATGGAAATCAGTTATGACCTTCAAGTAAAGTACCACTTCTGGTGATCAAGCAGTGACAAAAAAGGGAGGTTCACAAATAAATTTTACAACAACCCTAAATACAAAATTCCAATTTTCTACAGCTAACCGTTTTTGAGTTATGCGACATACAGACGAACGTTCGAACGTACAGACGTCACAACGAAAGTATACAAACTGGATTCAGGGATGGTCAAAATGGATATTTCCGTTGAAATCTGAAAACCGAAAATTTTCGCGATTACAATAATTCCTTTACTTCATATAGGGAAGTAAAAAATGGTTTTAGAATTAGCAAAGTAATAAAGGAGGCGGTGTAGGGGTAGTAATTAAGAAAGTCATATTAGTTATATAAAGATACAGTGTGGAAAGATTGTCAATATTATGTGGGTTAATTATAAAAATATTTAAAAGAAGTATTGAAAATAGAAGAAAAATATCAATCACTGTATATTTTGTTTTATTTTTGTATCTTGTTTATTCAGCCCTGATGAAGACCTGCAAAGCGGGTCGAAATGTCGGTTCTTAATAAGTAGTTTTTACTATTTATGATCCACTTTTCTTTTACCGCCTCCCGGACTAAATCATTCCTTCATAAAAATTTTACAGTCAACTATTGATTATTCAATAAAAGTTCACATCATTGCCATTGTCCCAGTTGCCGCTAAAGAGGGATATGATTGATTTTTGGATTAAAATTATTGAGAATTATTCCAAGGATATGAAACATCCTATTTTAAAATGATAAAAAAAGTATGAAAAGTTGTCATTACCATGAGTAAGGTGCCATGTTCGGTAAAAAAGGTCTGGTCCCAGTAATTATTTCATGGCAGACAAGTCCTAGACTCCAGTAATCGACAGAGCTTGTATAGCTAAAAAAAATAAAGAAGTAAATTATTGAAAGTTATGATAATTTAATTATAAAATTGTCAAACAAGACTCAAATTACTTTTGTGTAAATAACTCGGGTGCAACATACTGGAGAGTTCCAACAAAGGATGTGCAAAGACTATTTTGTCCTAGTTCTTTCGCATAACCAAGATCTATCAATTTGAATATGACCTACATTTATAAAATATAAATCAAGATTGTGAAACCTGAAAAAGTACTTGAATATATTTTAAGTCATCAAAATGTAAATATTTTTATTAAATTTCCTATAAATACCTCTTTGTTCTCATTCTCTTTCATTACAATGTTTTCCGGTTTCAAGTCGCGGTGAGTTATATTTGCATTATGGAGGTATTCGATGGCATCTTTAATATTTTTTAACACTTTCCGAACAATGACCTCAGGTAATCCCGAACAGTTTTCAGGATCATTTAAAACCTGTTTTTTCATAAGTATAAAACAGTTCAGTTATAAATGCGTAAAAAGAGCCATAATTATTAACAATTTAAACCAATAGATTAACATCATTGTATTACAGATGATAAACCACATTACATTACTATATTGATGTTAACTTTAATAGAAACAAATTTCCTAGACTAAACAATTTATCAAGATTAACCTGTCAACTTATTCATTATGGCTGGGAATATATAAATATTCATTTGCACTACAGATATAAAATTAATGTAAAAAGCCTCTAAATTCCTCTTTACTTATAAACATACATATATACTCGTATATATATATATATATATATATATATATATATATATATATATATATATATATATATATATATATATATATATATATATATTATTTATGATAAGATATCACTAACCACCCCTAAATTAAAATTTGACCAGAAAATACAATATTAAATACATTTTGAAAATAAATAATTTAGGGATTTTTTTTCTCAAATTGATGTTCTATGACTTAGACTCCTTCTGTGACCAGCGTTCTAATAATCATCATTTAACATTATATGTTTTTATTAATATTGTATATATAATATTTTATGTGGAATTTCTAACATATTTATAAGAGAGTTACACATTTGACCATTATAAAAATTTGCCATCTGCTAATGCAATAAGCAAACATGCTGGCAAATATAGATGCAAAAAATATGAAAAAAAAATAAAATGAATTCTAACATATGAATTCATTTGTTAATCACAACAATAAACTCAGTGTTTAATATTAAGTAAATATTTTTTATTGCTGCTCTATTAATGATCAGTGAAGACAAATTTGAAGACCTGCTGGCTTTAATAAGATTTTGTATTCCTAAGGCAACATATATACGATTTTAATTTTTTTTTTTTTTTTTATCAATTTCCACTATATGACTTTATTTGTTAAAAACAATAATAATTATAATTTAAATGACAAAGATTGTCTTTTCTTTATATTATATTTAATTTGGTACACAGCAAAGAATTTTGGGTCCATGATATGACATCGATGAAAAGTTTTACATTTATAGGGTATAAATATTTGTTACCTTTCTCAGATCACCTTTTTCACAATATTCCATGCATAAAATTGGATATTCGGGAGACAAACACAATAATTCACTAGGTAAAGCCATAGTTTTCACAACATTCAGGTGCGAAAGTCTCTGCATTATTTCAACTTCTTTAGTCCATCTCTCGACACACAAAGATTTAATTTTGTCACTTGAGCCTTGAATACGCAGTATTTTGAGAGCTTTAATCAAATAATGTATCATAAAATTTATATTTGACTGAATACATCTATTCTAAGAAATAAAATAAATCAGTAAACAAACAGATTACTAACCTATAGAAGTGTTTTCTACTTTATTAGTCCACAAATTTACGATTCCGAAACCTCCGGACCCTAAAACTTTTTCTTTATACCACTTTCCAACTTCCTTTATTTCAATATCCATCTTGCAATAGCTAAATAGAGTTAAGGATTACTTTACAAGCTTTTAGTGATGGCTTGTTCTAAATTTAGAATTTACATCGAGTAGGCATATAGGACCGGAATCTGTTTTAATTATAGAAAGAATGACACCTCTACTGACCTGAGATCATTTCTAAAAATTTGTATCAGCTTTTAAGAAATATCATTATTTAACTGCTTCATTATGCATAATTTACTTATATCTATATATTATTTTTTGTTTGTTACTTACTATATATTTTATGAAAAATTTAAAGAGATGATTTCAGTTATAATAATTTGTGAATTTAAAAGTAAATGAAATATTTTACAACTAAATTTTATTTTTAATAACTAATTAATGAATTTAGTTTTTTATACATAGGTTGAAAATAGTCTAGAAAAGTAAATATAATGGATAAACATTTAATATATGTTTTAAAAGTGTAAATAATTTTTATATTAAGATAAGTTTTCTGGTAATTTATAATAGATTAATCATTGTAATTACATTAATATAACATATTTGTTTATTTATTTTAAATAAACAAATATGTCCAGACTTTATGTCATTATTTAATTTTATAAACACTGTTAAAATATTAAATATTTAATTGTTGTTTTAATTCAGAGATTAATTGATTTGTCACCATTTATCTGTAGTTCTGAAGTGTACAACAGAATGCGCTACAGTAAGGATCAAAACAGGATGGGATAGAGACTAAAAATGGGCGATTATTTAAAAATAATAGCGGTCATTTAATAATTTAAATTAAATTAAATTTAATAATAGCGATTATTTATTTTTTGTCATTGTTATTTTTAACAAATTTTCGGTTATTTTTTCCTACTTGCTGGTGGATAAATATCTGCTTTGGGCGCTGAGCCAGTTTCTTCAACATCAACCATTTATACAATACAGTTTCGTAAATTTTTCGTTTATTTATGGACATTTTTTACTTTTATTTCACAGACAAAAATTTTCCACAATACTGTCAGATTCAATTGAAATGTTCATCAGTGATGAAATCTGAATCGAATGATCTAAAAGTTTCTGATTTCATTGAACTATTCATCTGCAATGTTATCCGAGACGATTCAAGCCAGAAATTCACTTGTTGGGGTAATGAAATATATGGCATTTTTTTTTTTTTTACAAAAATTTTCCGAAGATTGCAGTATCTCAAAAACGACACCCGGCGTCGCGACATCCATCTATTGACACACACAAGTATAATTTTTAATTTTTAATCAATTTTAATACTTGAAAAAGGAATAAAAATGTACAATTGGATTAGAAACCAATTGTCAATGTGATGTGACTAGATGTAATGTGACTAGATAAAGCATTGGAAATCGACATTTTAAGCGGAAGAACCCATTTAACTTAAATCTTATTCTCCTGCTGCAGACTTGTTCAACAACTCACAAATGGGGAGGAAAACCAGTATTTTACACTAAATTTTAACACTTAAAACAAGTAATACAACTGCTTAGTTAGAATGGAAAAAAATCGGATTTTTCTTTTAATTTAAATATAATTTTTGATGTAAGCTTATTATGACCTTCAAGTAAAGTACCCTTGTCGGCTCACCAATTTTAACCAAAATATAGTAAATACATTCACATCAATATAGAAGTCCTATTTACCAAATTTGAGATGTTTTACAATATATTTTAATATAATTTTTGATGAAAGTCTAATATGACCTTCAAATAAAGTACCGCTTTCGGTTTTCCAATTTAGACCAAAATCTAGTATGTTATTTAAATCAATATATAACTTATAAATACCAAATTTGAGAAGTTTTGCATAGGGTTTTAATATAATTTTTGATAAAAATCAATTACGACCTTCAAGTAAAGTACCACTTCCGGTGACCAAGCAGTGACCAAAAATGGAGGTTCACAACTATATTTTACAACAATCCTAAATACGAAATTTCAACTTTCTGTTGAAGGTCATATTAGACTTTCATAAAAAATTATATTTAAATTAAAAGAGAAATCCGATTTTTTTCCATTCTAATTAAGCAATTGTATTACTTGTTTTAAGCGTTAAAATTGAGTGTAAAATACATTTTTTTTCCTTCCCATTTGTGAGATCAACAAGTCTGCAGCGTGAGAATAAGATATTAGTTAAGTGGGTTTTTCCGCTTAAAATGTCGAAACTGTCGATTTCTAATGCTTTATCCAGTGATATTGACAGTTTTATTGTTGTCATGGAACATGAAGAAATATCTTGGAAACTAGTTACCTACTGAAGGAAAACGGCATGTAATAACGGAATGAGACCTCCAGTAACTAGAGTGTGTGTGTCAATAGATGGATGTCGGGAAGCCAAGTGTCTCAGTGGATGTTTACACTTGGTAGAGTGAACATCGTGCGTGGACTGTGATCCTGCTGCGCATTACCTGCTCTTCTTATCAGGGAATACCAAGCTGTTTTATCTTCAGCCCTTTTAGTATTTGCCGATTCATCAAAAGTTATTGTCCTCAAATTAACATAAAATTTTTAAAAAATGGATCAGTTTTACTTACTGTGAACAATGAAAAAGATTTCGTGAATTTAGGTAACATAAAATCATTTAAAGACATTCCAGTAATTTTTGAATTACATAAATCCCTTAATTTTTCACGTGGCGTTGCCTATGTCCCTGAACTACTAAATTGTTCTGAGGAGGAAATAGTTTCCGAACTCGAGCAGCATGGCGTGGTAAATGCAAAAAGAATTTATAAAAAAATTAACAACGAAAAAAGAGGTACTCCGTTATTGATATTAACCTTTGAAAAAAGTGAACTCCCAGAGAGATTATTATTAGATTTTATGTCAATAAGAATCCGACCGTACGAACCAAGACCTCTTCTTTGTTTTAATTGTTATAGATACAGAAACACAAAGAAAAATTGTAATATTGTTAACTTTGGAAAGTGCGGAGAAAACTCACACAATTCGGATAACTGTCAAAATCCCCCAAAGTGTATAAATTGCTTAGGAGAACATCCAGCATTTTATACTAAATGTCCGGTGTATGAAAGAGAGAAAAAAATTGAAAAGCTCAGATCTCAGGACAAAATTTCTTATCGGCAAGCGGAATTCGTTATTAGAAGACACGACCCGACTGGTAACGAGCGTTTGCCGACCGTTGCCGAAGTTGTGAGAGCTCAGCCCACCGCTCCCCCCACTACTCAATTTCATTCTTCTGTCACCGAGGCACTATTGGAACAGATTTCTAAACTAACAGCTTCTGTAGAAGTACTATCTAAAAAAGTAACGGTATTGGAAACGAATTTAATTAAAAGTAACTCAGATGCTAATTTAATAAGCTCTGAAAAATTAGTTGTTAATTTGCCAAAAAAGAGTCTATCTGGAAATAAATCAATCTGTAGTGCTAAGGAACAAATGGAGACAGACGAAAACATTATTAAACAAAGCACTTATCAAGAACCTCTAAGTCGGATATAAATTTAAAAAGAAACAGGCCAACGTCAACTAATTGCTCTCTTAGTGATCAAAGTAGTAAAAACAAACCTTATCAAACCGTATCAAAACAAAAAACTAAAATGGGCAAGAAGTATTCTTAACCGTAAACATTCTAAGCCAACGACTCTAATTGTTCCAGCTGTACACTTTTAATGTATACATTTCCCCCTCCTCCTCCCCCTTACCCGACCCACCCTTCCTTAGGCGATTCCTAATATGCTTTTCGAAGATAATAGCATCAACGGGTACGAACTCGGAGATTGTTAAAAACAGCGGCTTTTCGTAGCGAGTTCCTCCCTCCCTCCCTTATCTAGCGAGCTTACCTAAATAATTTTCAGATCTATTCTCATATACGGGAAGAAGGAGTCGACTATTAAAATAGACAATATTCTAATGTCCCTCTACTCGCTAACATAGTCCGTTCCGATTTAATAACAAGGCAGGATGTATGGGAGCCTGTATCAATGTTAAAACCGACTATTTTTGTTATTAGGACCTCTCTAAGGACCTCTATCCTCGCCAAAACTAGTATTATTTATAGAGCGTTACAATATATGTATACATTAATTTTAAAACTTTTCTATGCTATAAAACCTTCTAGATCTTTTCATCGTTACTTTTATTGGTAATGTTATTAATTGCAATATTGATTATTTTCAGCATATTAACTATCTTAAGAATTTTCCATTTCTTTACTATAAGTCTTATATATTTCTGTTTTCACTTGATATATTTCGTTTTGTAATACTTTCCTGTTTGCAATATAGGCAGAATTCTTATTACAACTATGATACATGTTTATTAATAAAAATTTATCATTTAGTTTTCAGGCTCTTAAGTCTTTTTATTATTAATTATCTCTTCTCTAGACCTTTTATTTACATGTTTTCATGCATAATTTGTCATTTAATTTCCTTTTTAAGTAAGACATTCTATGAATCGTGTGCTTATCTGCTATCAGCGTCATTATTACTCAAACAGTTTAATAATAATTGTCTTTGTCTCCTTATTTAGGGCGTTCTGCTTAGTTAAAACTTTTATCGCAAATGACCGGACAACATACAAACAGTTAACAATCTTTTAGAATTCATCAGACACAATGAACTACACCATAAAATCTAATTCTTAACTATCACCGACTTACCCTGTACTGATTTCATCACCCTTTCAAGTATTAATGTGAGGCAATAATGACCCTAGTGGTTGATGCCTTGTAAAAAAAAAAAAAAAAAAAAAAAAAAGAAAATAAGCCAAGTGTCTGCAATCTTCGGAAACTAGTTCCAAATTCACAATCACTTTCTGAGCCACCGATTTATAGTTTAATTGGCGTACAACGAAATCATGCGGTGTTCACATCAGATATTATTTTATTACAGTTTACAGTTTACTCTTATCATTTTACACTTGTACTAGAAACTTAAGGTACTATAACCTATTCAAAAGGTGAATAAAATGCTTCTGATTATGAATGATGTATAATTTTATAATGTAATATAATATAAGTGTATAATAATAGTATAATGTAATTGTATGTATAATTTTCAAGTAAATACAGTTTTATTGATTTAAAACTTAAATTTAACGTTAACGTGATCCATTGCTTTGATACTCGTCATTTTCGATGGCCTGACCTACGTATCCACCAGCTCCACCAGCTCCACCACTGCCATCACTGTTAGCGTTGCCACCAGAGCCACCCGAAGCTTCGGCTACTTGAAGATTCGCACCTGCTTGTTCTGCCAAACATTATCATTTTATTAGAATTAACCTGAGATGGAAAAGACATGTGAATATCGTATAAATTAATATATTATAGATCTAGCAACATTTACATTTAGATAATCCTCAATAGATTAATATAAGATAGTACATTGAAATTTTGGCCAGGACTATGAGACCATTTTCGAAAATCTAGGTTGTTACAAAAAACCTTGTGCATTAATATAATTTGATTTCAGATTACATATTTTAAACATTATTGAATACTACTCTTCAAAGTAAATTCCATACTTTCAACCATCTTTCTGCAAGTAATTGGATTTGATGCCGGTACCACTGCTTTGGTTTTGAGGCAAAGAACTCTTCATGAACATTTTTTACGTCCTCATAATTATGAAAGATCCGACCTTTTCAAAAATTAGCCATTTATCTAAACAAACGATAAACTGGCAAAATATTTACTCCTTGCAGTTCCGATAATTTTTCCTTGGTGCAGGAGTATTGTCGCGTTACAAAATGGCTTGGATCCTGTTGACCAAAGCGGGATACTTTGCACTCAAAACTACATATAAGCACTGTCTAGATGTTCTCAGTAAAGGTTTGAGTCCCTATTAGGACTGATAAATCACGTAGGTCCTGGTTCACACATTCAAGAAGAACGCCATTATCAACGACCGATGGGCGACCTGATCTGGTTTGTACGGCAGGATTTCGAAGGATAATTGACTCTCCTTCTCTGGCACAAATTTCTTCGGTGGCTGCCTTTGTGCTTAAACTTTTTTTCCAATAATGTCTCAAAACACCGCGAATCATAAAGACCCCATAAAGCCAACTGAAGTCACAAGGAATTAAAGGATTAGTCAAAGGAAACATTGAGATAAATAGTAGGGACAAAAACATTCTTATAGGATAATTATGAGAGCTGGAATTAAGGGTTGTGCTCATGCACCAGGACTTTTGTAATAACCTAGTAGTAATATTTCAAAAATACCATTCATAGTACTTTCCGTATTGCTTCAGTTAATTCACAGTTCAGATAATCAGATTATGTTTCAAATGAGCATTTGGAGTGTTTCGGGAAAGGAACATGTGTAGAATACTTTATAAAAGATATCTACCATGTTCAGCAAAGAAATTAAGCACTTAATGCGCATGCTCAATAAAAAATCAAATTAAAAAAGTGAAAAACCTAATGAACTATCGCTATGTCGAAGAAATCTTGAAAGTTGAATCAGAACTCTTCGAAAACAGACTAAACGATACCGAAGAATTTTCCAAGATAATAATTAATTAAAAACGCTCTTTGCCGAACAAAATTTCGATTGTAAATTCGCCTACAACTTCGAAAAACCTAATGCACGATCTCCAAATCTATGAAATCCAAACTCCTCCCTCTATAAAATATTTAAAAATAAATAAAGTACATTTTTTTTCCAAAATTTTAACTTGGCACTATCTATTAATTACATAATAAACCAAAAAAATGTCATAAGAATATGCCGAAATTATTTCAAACGTCATTATTTCAATTAAAATATTTATTTTTCAATAATAAATTAAATTATGTAGAATTAATTCCGTCCGGTTGGGTTACAATTGAAATGAAAAAGTTACAATTGACTTGGCAATGCTATATTTATATCGTATCTAGTCCAGACCCCGTAGTTAATTTTTTAAAATAAATTGCCATGGAACTTCCTCAACGTGATAATTAGGAGAAAATTAGTAGCAATAAATTGTATATGTTTTAGATAAAATTGGTATGTAGCAACATGGTTTAAAAATCATATAGGTGCCGAAAAGTGTTTTTTTCACGTTTAAGATGTGACAATTTTTTAAAAAATAAAATATAGTATGAAACAATTGAAGTCGGTCTATCACTTTTCGCAAAAAAAAAATTAAAGACAGCAAAATATAGAGAACGAATAACGCTTTGAAAATTGGCCCTATCGCGCTTGGACTAACCAGAGTAACATCTAACAAACTAAATAATGAAAGGAGTGAAGTAACGACTTTACGGTACTCAATTTATACTTACGTTGGTTGGTATCACGGTTGCAGAGTACAGCCTGCAATATTGAAGCACATAGTAAGAATGCGAGGACGGTCTTCATCTTGTCGAGTTGTGGTATCGTTTGTTAGAGATCGGCTTATTATATATCCTGCTGCTCGGCTTTAAGGATCGTAAAGAGAAGCCATAAATGCATATGTGGTAATTTAAACTGAACAATTAAACAGTTTAAAGGTAATTTAAGTTACCGGTAGTTGCTGCACCTCGTTGATGTACTAACAGCCTGCAAGGAATGCTTCTTGTTTGGTGGAATTATGAGGATGTTGACTGTGAACAACTCGAAAGAGTATATAGAGTTTTAAAAGAGGAGGGCCCCTGCTTTGGTCAATCATATTAAAGTGATGTTTCAGCAAGACAATGCTCCTGCCCATCGTTCACTCTTAATGAAAGAAAGATTCTCATAAATGTAGGGTGTTAGCATCTTACCCCACCCTGATTACAGCCCTGACATTGCACTGTTTGGCTATGGTCTTTTACAGTTAATTGCACAATTTTTGAAAGGCTGGCACTTCAAAAACAACAGGAGAGTCAAATCAGGATGTGAGGAGTTTTCCGCCTAGAGAAGCAATGAAAACCAAATGCAACTTCTGGTACAAAGATTGGTTAAAGTAATTAGCAATGATGGCCTATATTTTGAAGAATAATTTTAATGTGTAGATTTTATACTTGATTATATTTTAAATAAAACTTATTCTATGCACAAATACTTTTGTAACAACCTAGTATATGTTTGCAATATAACAATAGTATATGTTTGCAATATAACAATAGTATATGTTTGCAATAGTAACATAATTGCTCTTCATACGACTTAAAAACAGATTATAGTGAGTGTTAGGAGGGTTAATGGAAGCTAGGAAGGCTCCTTTATCTCTGATTTAACTGCCTGGAGAATCATCCAATTCTACAGAACCTGTCCTTGAGGTGTCGAAAAAAAAGATGAAAAAAAAGGAAAATTAATAAATACCTTGAAGCTAATAGTTGTAAAAAAGCATAAAGTCATGCACATTTTTATTATCACGGGAACTGGTAGGCCCCTGTTTGATTGATTGGCATCTTTTCTATTAACACCATCGACTCATTAAAAAAAATATTTTTTGAAAAACGATGCCTTTACGGAATTCCATGTCAAAATACTTTACCAAAAGATTTTCTAGATCACGTGTGTATATTTTTCATCTTCTTCGTTCAAAAAGTGAATGAATTCAATAAAATCATTATCCAAAAAAAATAAAGCCATTTTTATGTTATTGCTTTAATTATTTCTTTTTTATAAAGAAGCTTATCCTTTATCAGTTAAAAAACCAGTCATAATGATTGTAAGAGGGGTTTAAGGTAGCTATGAAGGTACCTTTTATTTATTAAGTTAAATAATTTAAGTCACCTCACCTTTAATTCATTTCATTTCATTCATCATTCATTTCACTGCCGATTCATTAAAGGAAGCTTTAAGGAAGAGGTCTGGAAGGAGTATCTCTGTACCTATAGAGGTTGTTACAAAGGTCCTTGTGCATTAACACAACCCTTAATTCCAACCCTTTATTCCTAGTATTTATGTCAATGTTTACTTTGATTAATCCTTCGGTCTTTTGAGACATTACTGTAAAATGCGTTTAAGCACAAAGGCAGCCGCCGAAGAAATTTGTGCCATAGAAGGAGGGTCAATCATCCATCTAAATACAGCTTCACAACCCAGATCAGGCCACCCATTGGTAGTTGATGATGAGGTTCATGAATGAGTGAACCAGGACATCCCGTGAATGTTTTGAAACATTCTGAACTAAAAATACTAAAGCAATATTGTATTAAATGTCTTAAATCTGACCATTCCTTTAGAGAATAGCTCAACCGATTTTTAAGTTTAACAGCTCAAATTATTAACTGTGATGAATATTATAAATGAAATGATGTGAAACATAAAAAAAAAAAAAAAAAAAAAAACGAAAATACTTACAATATAATCAAAATTTTGTTAAGTATTTTGAACTGGCAATATTTCGAAACATTCACGGGATCACAGCAAATAATTTGAGCCATTAAAGTAAAAAATCCGGTTGAGCAGTTCTCTAAAAAAATCTTTAGATACCCTCAAACGGACAGATTTAAGACATTTAATACAAGATATCCCTAGTTTTTTAAAATCAGAATGTTTCAAAACATTCTCGGGGAATAATTTGTATCATTAACCTTAAAAATCGGTTGAGATATTCTCTAAAAAAAATCGTTAGATACCCTCAAACGGATAGATTTAAGACATTAAATACAACATTTCCTTAATTTTTTGAGCTCAGGATGTTTCAAAATCGTTAATACCTACTGACTTTAAAGCTTAACACATTACCCTTCTAGTAGAGGAAAAACCACGGGACATCACTGGGTTAATTATAGCAATCTCGTGAATGAAGATCCAATCATATGTTCCAAATGAATCTTGAATTGGAGAAGCAGCACATGTTCAATTCTAAAAAAATTTCAGTAGGTGCAAAAAATATATCACCATCCACCATTTTGGATTTGATGGGCTGATTTTTTAAACGATTATAACAGAACTATATTATTACAATAACCAAACCAATATTGGTGAGGGTATGGTTGACCGTAGAAAGGTATGAGAGAAAATCTTTGTTGGGGGTGCGGTCAATGAACACACAATAAGAAAAACTTATCATAATGTGTGCCAACGTTTCGGTCTAATTTTTAGGCCATCATCAGAATTGAGTGGCGCGTGGAAGAATCGCCAGCCAAATGTGTTTAAACTTTTTCGATTGAGGATAACTGCAAGAGCGATTTGCAAATATAATGGGTCAAATTATTCAATGAATTTCCGTAAATGTTTTAAAACATAAAGAGTTCATAATACTGAACAAAATTTTGATCATATTTTAAGTATTTTCGGCTCCTTTTTTTAAAAGTTTCTTATTATTTCATTTCTTATTATTTCTCTTCTATACTCGGTACATTAATTTACTTACTGCACCTTTACATGCACAGAAACAAGGAGCTTTCTTCAGTTGGCTGGCGGTTATGCTGGGTTAAAGCAAAGACCGAAACGTCAGCACACATTATGTTAAGTTTTTCTTATTGTGTGTTCATTTATTGACCGCAACCCCAACCAACACTCTCCTTCTTTAACAAAACTCCTTCTCTCCTTCTCCTACTCTCCTTCTTTGCGCCGTAGTTTGTTTTTACTTCCCTGTACGAAGTAAAGGAAGTATTGTAATCGGGAAAATTTTCGGTTTTCAGATTTCGACGGAAATGTCCATTTTGACCATCTCTGAATCCATTTTGACTAGTTTCGTCGTGGCGTCTGTACGTACGTACGTACGTTTGTTCGTTTGAATTTCGCATAACTCAAAAACGGTTAGCTATAGAAAATTGTAATTTTGTATTTAGAATTTTTGTAAAATCTAGTTGCGAACCTCTCTTTTTGGTCACTGCTTGGTCACCGGAAGTGGTACTTTACTTGTAGGTTATAATTGATTTCCATAAAAAATTATATTAAAATACTGTACAAAACTTCTAAAATTTAGTATTTATAATTTATATATTGATTTAAATAACATACTGGATTTTGGTCAAAATTGGAAAACCGGAAGCGGTACTTTACTTGAAGGTCAAATTAGACTTTCACCAAAAATTATATTAAAATATAATGTAAAACATCTCAAATTTGGTAAATAGGACTTTTATATCGATATGAATGTATTTAATTTATTTTGGTTAAAATTGGTGAGCCCAAAAGGGTACTTTACTTGATGGTCATAATAAGCTTACATCAAAAATTATATTTAAATTAAAAGAGAAATCCGATTTTTTTCCATTCTGATTAAGCAATTGTATTACTTGTTTTAAGTGTTAAAATTGAGTGTAAAATACATTTTTTCCTCCCCATTTATGAGATCAACATGTCTGCAGCATGAGAATGATATTAGTTAAGTGGGTTTTTCTGCTTAAAATGTCGAAACTGCCGATGGTTTATCCAGTGATATTGACAGTTTTATTGTTGTCACAGAAGATGGAGAAATAAATATCTTGGAAACTAGTTACCTACTGAAGGAAAACGACATATAATAACGGAATGTGTGTGTGTGTCAATAGATGGATGTCGGGACGCCGAGTGTCAATCTTCGGAAACTAGTAACCAAATTCAGTATCACTTTTTGAGCCACCGATTTATAATTTAATAGGCGTACAAGGAAGTCATGTGTTGCCCACATCAGATATTTTAAAAATATTTAAATGTAGTGGACTTGTGTGGTTTCCAAAATTAATTGAAATATTTGGAGGTATAACTTGTTTAATGAAGGATATTCAATGATAACATGCGTAAAATATAGCATTAATAATCTCATTTGTCTTCTTCTTCTTCTTGTTCTATAATAATAATGACAAATATCTTTTAATTAAATTAATTTGTCTCATTATTTATTGGAAGATTTAATTTTATAATATCTATAACTTAAAAAATAAAAACAGATAAAATTCTGTGATTATGCCTTCAGGAATAGTTCCATCTTCTATTACTAAAACAAATGTGTGAGATTGAAAATTAAAATTCCATGTATTGCGATATGGTGAATGTAATTTTTTATTTCTGTGGGATTTTCGTAACTTTGCTTTGGCAGATAATATTTTCATACATCATCAGATGATAAAGACATAACTTGAACTTTATTCTAAAACTAAGTTTTCATCTCGCTGATGTATAATAATACGATCTTCCGCTCGCAGTAGTCTTTTCACGACATGAAAATCTCGATCAGAAATGAGAAAAGAATGGTCTGTGTGGGGGAAGTAATACATTATATTTTCAAAGCGACCTTTAACGATTAAGAAAAAAAAAATCTATTGCAAGATAATGAACACAACAGTGTTTCTTCCCATTGAATTGCAATTATTAGAAAATAATCAAAATATAGTTCAGAAATAATCTTATTAAGTTAACATTGTTAACTTTAAAAAAAAAAAAAACGAAAAATTCTTACTGAAAAACCTACTGGCCATTTTAAGAACGAACCTACATGGATTGCAGAAATCACACAAGTCCAGGGTAACTATCCTGTTCTTCAAATGACATCTATGGTTTTTGTGCCCATTAAAAGTCTATGGACAAAATATTATGTTGAAATAAAAAACTAATTTTCGAAAAGAATGGAAGAGTGATGTTTCTGCAATTAAAGATTCAAATTATATTTTTGTGAATGATGACGTCATCATCAACTCGACACTCAAAATTGGTATTTTTTTGTTCTTTATCTACTGAACTATAGTTTAAGTCCAAATCCAAAAACCGTTTTTGCTAACTCTAATATATTTCCTCTGTGAAATAAAATCATATCTTGGCGTCGGAACAAGAGCGCTTAAAAATTATACTAAAAGTTAAAAAAATTATAACTTAAATATTTTTAAAATTATTTCGTGGATACTCGTGGTGAAATATTTTACATCCTATTCAGTAATGAGGCACGTGTTATTGTTATTGATATTAGAAGAGATTTTCAAAAGAGGATCATTAGCAACTACCGGTAACTTAAATTTCCTTTAAACTGTTTAATTGTTCAGTTTAAATTACCACATATGCATTTATGGCTTCCCTCTCTTTACGATCCTTAAAGCCGAGCAGTAGGATATATAATAAACCGATCTGCGACAAACGATATCACAAGTCGACAAGATGAAAACCGTCCTCGTATTCTTACTATGTGCTTCAATATTGCAGGCTGTACTCTGCTACCGTAATACCGACCAACGTAAGTATAAATTGAGTACCGTAAAGTAAAGCTGTTAATTCACTCCTTCCATTACTTAGTTTGTTAGATGTTACTCTGGTTAGTCCAAGCGCGATAGAGTAAATATATTCATTTTTTTAAAAATAAATTGCCACGGAAATTTCTCAACATAATAATTAGGAAAAAATGGTAGACAAAAATTGTATATGTTTTAGATAAAATCGCTATGTAGCAACATGGTTAAAAAATTTATAAACGGTCCGAAAAGTATTCTTTTCTCGTAAAAAAGATGTAATTTTTTAAACGAAAATAAAATATCTGATGTTGACACCCCATGACTTCCTTGTACGCTTACTAAACTATAAATTGTTGCTCAAAAAGTGATACTGAATTTGTTACTAGTTTCGGAAGATAGCAGTACCTCAAAAACGTCACTCGGCGTCGCGACGTACAGCTGCTGACACATACAGACAGACAGACAGACACAGACACACACACACACACACACACACACACACACACACACACACACACACACACACACACACAAACAAACGCACACACACATAAGCTCTCGTTACTGGAGGTATCAGAAATGGTTCAGATCACAAATGGAGAGGAAAAAAAAGATTTTACACCAAAATTTAAATAAAACAAATCGGAGGTTCAAAACTAGATTTTACAATAATCCTAAATACAAAAGTTTAACTTTCTACGGTTAATCGTTGTTGAGTTATGCGAGATACGTACGAACGAAACTAGTCAAAATGGATATTTCCGTTGAAATCTGAAAATCGAAAATTTTCGCCATAACAATACTTCCTTTACTGCGTACAAGGAAGTAAAAATACTACCCATTAGCGTTTAAAATTACGAAAAAAATGAGCTTTAAACAATTGAAGTCGGTCAACAACTATTAGCAAAAAAAAAAAATTAAAAACCGCCAAATATGGTCATTTTTGGAAATTTTATTACAGGGCTTGTAATTATCACAGGAACTTGTTTTGGGGCTTAAACTGTGGCTTTTGTTAGTGCCTATCTATAATAAAAATAGTATGCGAAAAAAATAATAATTTTTTTCAGAAATTGAGAAAATGTGAAAACAGGTGTTTTAACTCGAAAAAATATTTGAACAACAACCAAAATGGGTCTAGAGCTAATTTTCAAAGCGTTATTCGTTCTGTATATTTTGCAGTTTTTAATTTTCTTTTGCGAAACGTGGTTGACCGACTTTAATTGTATAAACGCTATTTCATACTATTTTTTATTTTTAACAAAATTGTCACATCTTAAACGTGAAAAAAAAAACACTTTTCGGCACCTATATGATTTTTAAACCATACTGCTACATACCAATTTTATCTAAAACATATACAATTTGTTGCTACTATTTTTCTCCTAATTATCACGTTGAGAAAGTTCCATGGCAGTTTATTTCATAAAATAAACTATGGGGTCTGGACTAGATACGATATAAATATAGCATTGCCAAGTCAATTGTAACTTTTTCATTTCAATTGTAACCCAACCAGACGGAATTAATTCTATTTAATTATTTAAACAAAATTATTTTAATTGAAATAATGAATTTTGAAATAATTTCGGCATATTATTATAACTTTTTTTTTTGGTTTATTATGTAATTAATAGACAGTGTCAAGTTGAAATTTTTGAAAAAAAAAAAAAAGTTCTTTATTTATTTTTAAATATTTTATAGAGGGAGGAGTGTGGATTTCATAGATTTGGAGATCGTTCATTAGGTTTTTCGAAGTTGTTGGCGAATTTACAATCGAAATTTTGTTCGGCAAAGAGCGTTTTTAATTAATTACTATCTTGGAAAATTCTTCAGTATCGTTTAGTCTGTTTTCGAAGAGTTCTGATTCAACTTTTTGAATTGGATTTTAGAGCTGGCATGCGCATTTCGATATAGTGTTGCTGCTGAAGATTTCTTCGACATAGCGATAGTTCATTAGGTTTTCAACTTTTTTAATTTGATTTTTTATCGAGCATGCTCATTAAGTGCTTAATTTCTTTGCTGAACATGGTAGATATCTTTTATAAAGTATTCTGCACATGTTCCTTTCTCGAAACACTCCAAATGCTCATTTGAAACATAATCTGATTATCTGAACTGTGAATTTACTGAAGCATTACGGAAAGTACTGTGCATGGTATAATAGGTTATTACAAAAGTCCTGGTGCATGAGCACAACCCTCAATTCCAGCTCTCATAATTATCCTATAAGAATGTTTTTGTCCCTGCTATTTATCTCAATGTTTACTTTGACTAATCCTTTAATTCCTTGTGACTTCAGTTGGCTTTATGGGGTCTTCATTATTCGCGGTCTTTTGAGACATTACTGGAAAAAAGTCTAAGCACAATGGCAGCCACCGAAGAAATTTGTCCCAGAGAAGGAGAGTCAATTATCCTTCGAAATCCTGCCGCACAACGCAGATCAGGTCGCCCATCGGTCATTGATGGCGTTCTTCTCGAATGTGTGAACCAGGACCTACGCGATTTATCGGTCGTAGTCCCTACAACAGGTCCACAGAATCCAAGCCATTTTGTAACACGACAATGTTCCTGTACCGAGGAAAAATAATCGGAACTGCAAGGAGTAAATATTTTGCCAGATTATCGTTTAGATCGATGGCTAATTTTTGAAAAGATCGGATCTTTCATAATTACGAGGACGTAAAAATTGTTCATGAAGAGTTCTTTGCCTCAAAACCAAAGCAGTAGTACTGGCATCAAATCCAATTACTTGCAGAAAGATGGTTGAAAGTATGGAATTTACTTTCAAGAGTTGTATTCAGTAATGCTTAAATTATGTAATCTGAAATAAAGCTATACTAATGATCAAGGAATTTTGTAACAACCTAGAATTTCGAAACTGTGTAATAATTTGCAGCGTTTTTCAAAATGGTCTCATAGTCCTGGCTTAAATTTCAATGTACTATCTTACATTGATCTATTGAGGATTATCTAAATGAAAATGTTTGCTAGATCTATAATATATTAATTTATACGATATTCACATGTCTTTTCCATCTCAGGTTAATTCTAATTAAATGATAATGTTTGGCAGAACAAGCAGATACGAATCTTCAAGTTGCCGAAGCTTCGGGTGGCTCTGGTGGTGACAGTTACGGTGATGGCAGTGGTGGAGATGGTGGAGCTGGTGGATACGTAGCTCAGTCCGCCGAAAGTAACAAGACTCAAGACAATATAAACCCTTAATGTTAAATTCAAGTTTTAAATCAAGAAAACTGTTTTTACTTGAAAATTATACATACAATTACATGATAATATTATTATATACTTATATTATATTACATTATAAAATTATACATCATTCATAATCAGAAGCATTTTATTCACCTTTTGAATAGGTTATAGTACCTTAAGTTTCTAATACAAGTGTAAAATGATAAGAATAAACTGCAAACTGTAATAAAATAATATCTGATGTGAACACCGCATGACTTCGTTGTACGCCAATTAAACTATAAATCGGTGGCTCAGAAAGTGATTGTGAATTTGGAACTAGTTTCCGAAGATAGCAGTATCTCATAAACGACACTCGCCGTTGCGACATCCATCTAATGGCACAAATACACACACACACACACACACACACACACACACACACACACACACACACACACACACACACACACTTGTTTCTGGAGGTCTCATTCCGTTATTATACGTCGTTTTTCTATCAGTAGGTATCTAGTTTCCAACAGATTTCTTCTTGTTCCGTGACAACATTAGAACTGTCAATATCAGTAGATAAAACATTGGAAATCGACAGTTTCGACATTTTAAGCGGAACTGCCCATTTAACTTATAACTTATTCTCTTGTTGCAGACTTGTTCATCTCACAAATGGGGTGGAAAACCTGTATTTTACAATACATTTTAACACTTAAAACAAGTAATAAAAATGTTTAATTGTATTGGAAAACAAATCGCGTTTGTAACCTTTATTACCGAAACATATGATTTATTTATTTTATTTAAATTGTGGCGGGAGCAGTCAGCTGAGCCAGGCGGTAGTGGGGGAGCGCCGCCTCCCACTCCTGCCGGCCGGCTATAAATAAGCACGCTGGCCTCACAGCAGGTGCCCAACATTACCTTAGAATACCATTAGGTAACATAAGGTCTTGTATAAATATAAGTGTACATATATTTATAATTTGTTATGTATTGTATTTTGTTTGAAATAAATAAAATCGGAGGGAAAGAAAAAAAAAACAAAAAAAAAAACAGCAGATAACCAAACTCATACGCCGGTGTCCTATTCAACGAACCACCCACTCCCACACCAACCTCCGCACCCGCACCCACACCCCCATCCCCAACCCCACAGCCGCCCACGGATACACCCGCATGGGTTGAGGGTTTACTCACCATGATCAGGCATGAAGGCTATGTTTCATACTGTCATGAGCCCGCTTAATATCGTGCTCCAACAAGCCTTCGCAGCTAAAGTTAATGGATAGACACTCTATCCAGAACTATAACATAACATGGCTCGTAAAGCTTAAGCTCGAGCTGGAATCCCTCCTGGCCTCTCATAGGCCATCAGTTGTCGCACTCACAGACACAAAGCTAAACTAGCAAACGCGAATACACTTTCGCGATTACCACACTTACAGACTAGACTCACAAACCCCCGCACACGGAGGCGTTACACTTCTGGTGCGTTATGACGGCCCCCCTAAACTTATAAACAATAACACCATTGGAGGGTCAGGTACCCTCTAATAAAAATAATAAAAATGTAATAATATAGAGCATACCTTATAGAGCATGAGTGTACCCGACCGCCATTTTAGTTTTTATACACCGCCATTTTGTTTTTCTAGCGTTTGAGAGACTTGCGGTTTTGTTGAAGGGTCAGGTACCTACCTTATAGAGCATGAGTGTACCCGGCTGCCATTTTGTTTTTCTTACTCCGGCATTTTGCTTTTCTTACACCGCCATTTTGTTTTTCTACAGTTTGAGAGACTTGAGGTTTTGTTAATGGTTCAGGTACCCACCTTATAGGGCATGAGTGTACCCGGCCGCCATTTGGTTTTTTCTGGGTGAAACGTAAACATTAACATTGAAAACATAAACAAAGGGTAAGGCCCTTAATCCTATTGACATGTTATGGACTTTGAACTGTTTATCTCTAACATATAAATAATTAGTAGAGTCTCTTAATCCTATAACAAGTGCTGGACCTTGAACTACTTATCTCTAAGATATAAATAAATAACAGCTTTTGGACTTTGAGCTGTTAATTCCTAAAATATAAAGAATAATCCTTTTACTAAACAGTAATCAAATTTAGCTTTCGCAATAATGCTCTATTTCTTAATCATTCCTTTAAAAGCAAACAATGGATTTTGAACTCTCAATACTTTAATGTATTGATATAATTTAATAATGTAACACTTATACAAAATAAAGTTATAATACAAACATAAAATTTGATCTTGTAAAATTTATACGAAACAAACATAAAATTTAATCTCCAAACTAATACATGTAAGAATTAAATAAAACTTAATTTTTAAAATAAAGAAATATATATTTAAAAAACAAAATATAAGCCTTCTTTAATCTATGATATAATAAAACTAAACCCTCTAATTGTATTTAAATTTAATTTGGAAAAAAGAATAAAGATATCACCATGAAATGTATAATAAGCAGAACTTTTTGCTAAATGGCAGGCTGGTCGGCATAGCAAATATTAATATCGTAGCCTTGAGCAATAATAATTATGAGCCTGATAAGAAAAAAATTATTTTCGAGACAGGTAAAGATAAGAAAATATTTAATAAAAATTTCGATTTTTTGTTGTTATTGTTGTTGTATTTTCGTGCAATTAAAAGAGAAATAAAAGCATTGGAACAATTCTGTTGAACTAATTGGAGATCTATTCACCTTTCATTCACTCACACAATCAAGTTTGCGGGTTTTTAGACCTCGCCAGTGACTTACATTAAGGATTTACAGGTGATTAAACCTTGCCAGTGACTTACATTAAGGGTTTACAGGTGATTAAGCCTTGCCAGTGACCCATTCCATTTAGGGTTTACGGGTGTTTAAACCACGCCAGTGACCCATTCCATTCAAGGTGAATAGAATTTAAACCAATTATTTTTTATCTATGCTTCTAAAGCCTTTGTCCGATATTGCCTGCATTTCTCTTGAGAAAAATTATGCATGATGCAATGCTCATCTAAGATGAGTGAATCAATCTTCGGACAACCAAAATCTTCCAAGTTGACTATAGAACAATTGTACAAATTTTGTGATAGAAATAGTTTCTTATCTCGACCCTTAACAAAAACAAATTTATAATTACAATCAATAAAGTTGAAAATTTCTTCAATAATTTCATATTCAACTTCCCCATATTCCCATTTAATTTTATGATAATAATTTTCTAGCCAATAGTTTGTTCTTCTACTTTTATCAGTTTGTGTATATTGCTTCGGTGGTTTAAAAATCCAATGTCTTGACGACTTGAAAGTTTGATCAAAAAGAGACAACTCTTTAATAATATAACCTCCCAGGCTATCGACAAAGCACTGGAAGTCTACAATCACTACACTAGCCGAAACCATACTGAACACTGAGCAAAGGATTCACCTCATTTTATACCATTCGCCGAACCGTACCAATCAGAGGGTTATATTCTACGAGTCTATCATGTACATTTGATTCGAATTCTAATCTTACATCTACTGGTCCACTTTTTATAGATTCAGATTGTTTCGAACAATCTATTACGATTAAAGGTGCTTTTTCTTTAAAGTTTTGTAAAGACGACAGAGGTTGCATTTGTGTGCCATAATAGGAATTTTGAAATGAAGCGTACATATGGTAGAGCAGGGCGAACCGATTGGATGAAATATCTATATTCAAATCATCATACGGATAAGCTTTACAATTTAAATACAATTTGACGTTGGAAATATTACAATGATCAAAGTTGCTTGCATCTTTTACATGATTATTCAATCTTTCAGTTTGAAAAGTTAATATGATATAACGTGGTTTTTCCAGCTGACTTGAAGTTTTAACTGGCCAGATTTGTCTCTGACTCGCTGGTAGTAAAGGATAATCGTAAAGTTCCCAGGTTCTAAAACCTAGTGAAAATATCTTTTCTGATTTGAGATGACGCATCAAAGACAGTCTCTGATGTTCATTTACTGTAACATAGGGCAGCTTCCAGCATAGCCTCTGCAGTTCTATTTTACACTTTTCAGCCGCCTCAATTCCGCTTCCTGGTCGCTTTGTTATGTAGCAGTTTTAATCATATCTACTTCTAACAAATATCAGTTCTTGCTTCACGTTCATTACAATCTTCTGATAATCTTCACAGAACCCAAGAAGAGATGATAAAGGAACGCATAAGTTGAAGCACCCCTCTGCTGATGTAATGTTTAGTGTATCATTTTTTGGATAGCACCATCCCCAGTTATCTAAAAACTGGGAACCTCCCTTGAGCGAAACCAAATTTTTCAAGGTCGAAGTAATTCCCGGATTTTTCACGCGATCTATTTCCACTCCACTCAGTTCATATCTTATTTCATCAAATAAAAATGCAAACATGTTATTAGTTAATTTTGATGCACTGGGAACTGCTGAACCATCCTCCTTGAGAAATTTTCCTTCGACGTAAAGCAGACTTTGACTAGGAAGAGTATATAAATCTTGATGTTGCAGAATGATACGTATTTCATCCCCTGGTTGAAGATTTGTAGATGAATAAGGATGATGAGAATGAAATTCAATCCCTTCAACTGAATTGTCAAAAGTAGCAGTTTCTTCCAAATTTAATATTTCCATGTTGATGACAAGACGCAATATCCAGCACTTTGAAGAAATCTAATATTACTCGCTGTCAACGATCTGCACTCTCCTACTACTTTCACTGGAATGATACTTTTTCTCTCTGCAGACGCACTTTTATATACTTTTTTAAAGTCCAACCCCATTGATGTATGGTGACTGAATGAGTATTTCCAAGGGATGCTTTCCTTTATATAACATCTAGCAAGAAGAGTAAACAAAGTTGACCGCAATTATTTGATCCGACTTTCTGAAATTGCCTTCTGTTTACTGAAATCCGGCTACCTTTCATATAGTGGACGAATTCACTAGGTGGTTTTTCTCCACTGCTGTCAAAGAACTGTACATATTCTCCTCTTTTCTTGTAGCAAACCCAATGTGTTCCTCTACCGTCACTGGTATCCAGATTAAAAATGGCGCCTTCAGATATCCACGGCTTACTAGGAAATTCATCAACCATAAACACTCCCCTAAAATGGCACAGTTTATGACGTTTTGCTAATCTAAGCAAGTCAAAATTTCTCAGTCTATGGCGTGGGAGAGTTGCTAAGATCTGTTTGGCTTTAGGTCTCAACTGTGGAGTGTTTCCACCAATCCTCTTAGGTACGGGGATGACTCGCTTCTTTTTCTTCTTATCTAAAACACGCCTCATATTCTACTGATACAGAAGTAGTGCTGAAAGGTCTTATATACTTAAATTCTTGCTGTCAACCCACGAATTATGAGAAGAATCGAAACCTAGCCACTTTACTAGAGCTTTATTGCCTTTCCTTTTTATAACCTTTTCAACCAGGTAACAATCTGGATGTTTTACAAGTTGCAATTCTTCTTTAATGGCGGTGTAAGAAAAACAAAATGCCGGTGTAAGAAAAACAAAATGGCCGCCGAGTACACTCATGCTCTATAAGGTGGGTACCTGACCCTTCAACAAGACCGTAAGTCTCTCAAACGGTAGAAAAACAAAATGGCGGCCGGGTACACTCATGCTCTATAAGGTGGGTACCTGACCCTCCAATGGGTGGAGGGGGTAAAACTTGTGGTCGGAGCATAGATCAGGAGGTTCCATGGGTCACGTGACTGGATCACGTGACTAATCCTTGTGAGCGGAGCGCAGGGCAGGAGGCACCGCGGGTCACGTGACTGAACCACATGAATAAAAACATGTGGGCGGAGCATGGACCAGGAGGTTATAATGGGTCACGTGACTGGATCACGTGATTAAAACATGTGGGCGGAGCGTATACTAGAGGGTTGTAATGGGTCACGTGACTGGATCACGCGACTAAAAACATGTGGGTAGAGCATATGCCAGAAGGCGCCGCGGGTCACGTGTCTGGATCACGAGACTAAAAAGGGGCGGGGCATAAGGGTCACGTGACTAAAAAGGGGCGTGGCCTAATAGTTAAGGTTAGGTCGAGGTGAGACCACGTGGTTAAGGTAGGATCGAAGCAAAATTTCAAATTCAAATTTCCCGCCATAGGTCACGTGACCAAATGCTGGCTTCTGATTGGCTGCTCACAGATGGTGCGCCAGCTCCCGCATTTTCCCTCTACTTAAATCACTTACTCTATTCACCAGGGCTGTCACTCAGACTCAAGATCCTGATTTACAAAGCCATCCTTAGGGCCTACACTGCTTCACGGTGCCCCCCTCCTGCACTACCTATACCCCACAGCCCTGAAGTCTCTCCAAACATACCAAACAGCGTCCTACAAAAAATCACAAAACGAACGTCTCTCGAAAGACAGAACATGACACACATTCACAATGAATTACAACTCGACACTGTTCAACAGCACATCACAAGAAGACGCGTAAAGTTCTTCGATAACATCCCTGCCTCAGTCAACCCACTTTTCCGCGCCATCACCCCATCCTCCCTTTCTGCCAGATGGCAGGGCCGAAAGGGACCACTCACCCCGGTCAACACCATACTTTAATCCGTTTCTAAAGCACCCCCACCCCCAATATCCTATCCCATCGCCCCGTCCTGCCAACTTCCTAGTCCCACCCCAGCACCACTCTCTCATATCTATCCTTGTAAATATAACCATGTAAATATTGTAAATATTTTTATTATTAATCTTGTATATAGTTTTTAGCAGTAGGTATTTTATTTAACATACAACAAGAAGAGGACCCTCACCTCTAAATAATGAGAAAATTCTCTGGCTGGGAAATATCATTCCAATTGTATATAACCATCAGTCCTTCAAATACCAACAGGTAGTAAAAGATAAAGTACATCAAGTTTATAATTTATCTAATTATTTGTTTTATTAATGTTCTTTTTTGTTTGAGGAAATAAAAAAAGAAAAAAACAAAAAAAAAAACAGCAGGGGGTTCCAGGAGCGGCGCAGTGCCTTGACTGCTCTAACATTCCGCGCCGCCCATCCACCTCCTCTGGCTTACGGCCTTCTTAGTCGGAAGCTAATAAAAACTTGTTTAGCTTACCTGGACTACCTTTTCTTTTTACCTCTTTCATCCTTTTTTGAAGGCAGTGCGGGCTTAATCGGCCAAGTCTTCAACTCGCCAGTGAGGCTCTGATATGCTAAGGCGGGGGTTCCTATCTCGGAAACAGTGCGGTCCTAATCGGACTAGTTTCCAACTTACCGATGAGGCTTTAATCAGCTGAGGTAAGGAGCTCCTCTCCTAACCGAGACAGTGAGGCTCTGATCAGCCGAGTCTCAAACACGGTCGTGAGGTGATCATCCACCGAGCCGTGGGAGCTACCTTCGGGTTGCTCATCTCCTCCCTTAGCGGATTGTACGAGGACGCATAGTACCTGGGCCCTTCTGGTTCTAGAGGAAACCAAGAAACTCAGACCCATATAATTTTTTATGTAAGCTTACTATGACCTTCAAGTAAAGTACCCTTTTCGGCTCACCAATTTTAACGAAAATATAGTAAATACATTCATATCGATATAAAAGTCCTATTTACCAAATTTGAGATGTTTTACATTGTATTTTAATATAATTTTTGATGAAAGTATAATATCACCTTCAAGTAAAGTACCGCTTCCGGTTTTTCAATTTAAACCAAAATCCAGTATGTTATTTAAATCAATATATAAGTTATAAATACTAAATTTGAGAAGTTATGCATAGTATTTTAATGTAATTTTTTATGGAAATCAATTATGACCTTCAAGTAAAGCACCACTTCCGGTGATCAAGCAGTGACCAAAAATACAAGTTCACAACTAGATTTTAAAATAATCCTAAATACAAAATTTAAACTTTTTATGGCTAACCGTTTTTGAGTTATGCGAAATACGAACGAACGTCCGTACGAAACTAGTCAAAATGGATTCAGGGATGGTCAAAATGGATATTTCCGTTGAAATCTGAAAACCGAAAATTTTCGCGAATACAATACTTCCTTTACTTCGTACGAGGAAGTAAAAATCAGAAATAATCTATATTTTGACTTTGAAGTATTTGAAGTTTTTTCGAGTTCTCTATGAGCCTCAGAAGCGGAGACTATGGCGGTCTACAGCAGTGATTGGTACAAGGCAGATGTTACCTTCAGGAAGACGGCACAGATGATGATGGTAAGGGCCAGGAAAGGAGTCACCCTCACTGCCATCAGGATGTACCCCGTCAATTTGGAAACGTTGACATCAGATATTTTATTTTCCTTTAAAAAAAAAATTACACCTTTTTAAGAGAAAAAAATTCTTTTCGGACTTGTTTTTTTGGAATCAGGAGATAGTAATTTGATTTAAATTTTAAAATTGAGTGTGAAATACTGGTTTTGCTCCCCATTTTTAGCCATTTATTCTCATAAGATATAAATTAAGTAATTTAGTATTTATAACTTATATATTGATTTAAATAACATATTCGGTTTTAGTCTAAATTGGAAAACCGGAAGCGGTACTTTACTTGAAGGTCATATTAGACTCACCAAAAATTATATTAAAATATAATGTAAAACATCTCAAATTTGGTAAATAGGACTTTTATATTGATATGAATGTATTTATTATATTTTGGTTCAAATTGCTGAGCCGAAAAGGGTACTTTACTTGAAGGTCATAATAAGCTTACATCAAAAATTATATTAAAATTAAATACATAAATCATATGTTTCGGTAATAAAGGTTACAAATGCAATTTGGTTTCCAATCCAATTAAACATTTTTATTACTTGTTTTAAGTGCTAAAATTGAGGGTAAAATACTGATTTTCCTCCCCATTTGTGTGTGTGTCAATAGATGGATGTCGCGACGCCGAGTGTCGTTTTTGAGATACCTTTTGATATCTTCGGAAACAAGTAACCAAATTCAGGTTCACTTTTTGAGCCATCGATTTATAGTTTAATAGGCGTACAAGGAAGTCATGTGTTGTCCACATCAGATATTTTATTTTCCTTAAAAAAAAAAAATTACATTTTTTTACAAGAAAAAAATTCTTTTCGGACTTGTTTTTTTGGAATCAGGAGATAGTAATTTGATTTAAATTTTAAAATTGAGTGTGAAATACTGGTTTTGCTCCCCATTTTTAGCCATTTATTCTCATAAGATATAAATTAAGTGGGCTCTTCCGCTTAAAATGTCGAAACTGTCGATTTCCAATGTTTTATATAGTGATATTGACAGTTCTAATGTTGTCACGGAACACGAAGAAATCTGTTGGAAACTAGTTACCTACTGATGGAAAACGACATATAATAACGGAATGAGACCTCCAGAAACAAGAGTATGGGTGTTTTTGTGGCAATAGATGGATGTCGCAACGCCATTTCATGTCATTTTGAGATACTGCTATCTTCGGAAACTAGTAATTAAATCCACAATCACTTACTGAGCCACCGATTTATAGTACAACCCATGCGGGTGTATCCGTGGGCGGCTGTGGGGTTGGGGGTGGGGGTGTGGGTGCGGGTGCGGAAACTAGTTACCTACGACATAAAACGACATACGAGTATAATAACGGAATGAGACCTCCAGAAACAAGTGTGTGTGTGTGTGTGTGTGTGTGTGTGTGTGTGTGTGTATTTGTGCCGTTAGATGGATGTCGCAACGCCGAGTGTCGTTTTTGAGATACTGCTATCTTCGGAAACTAGTTACAAATTCACAATCACTTTCTGAGCCACCGATTTATAGTTTAATTGGCGTACAACGAAGTCATGCGGTGTTCACATCAGATATTATTTTATTACAGTTTGCAGTTTATTCTTATCATTTTACACTTGTACTAGAAACTATAAGTTACTATAACCTATTCAAAAGGTGAATAAAATGCTTCTGATTATGTATGATGTATAATTTTATAATGTAATATAATAACATATATAATATAAGTATACAATAATAGTATTATGTAATTGTATGTATAATTCTAGTAAATACAGTTTTCTTGATTTAAAACTTGAATTTAATGTTAACGTGATCCATTGCTTTGATACTCGTCATTTGCGACGGACTGACCTACGTATCCACCAGCTCCACCAGCTCCACCACTGCCATCATCGTTAGCGTTGCCACCAGAGCCACCCCCAGCGGCGGCTACTTGAAGATTCGTATCTCCTTGGGCTGCCAAACATTATCATTTTAATAGAATTAATCTGAATTAAATTAATATATTATAGATCTAGCATCTTCTATAACTAATCTTCTACGACCGATAAATCGCGTAGGTCCTGCTTCACACACTCAAGAAGAACGCCATCATCAACGACCGATGGGCGACCTGATCTGGGTTGTGCGGCAGGATTTCGAAGGATAATTGACTCTCCTTCTATGGCACAAATTTCTTCGGTGGCTGCCTTTGTGCTTGGACTTTTTTTCCAGTAATGTCTCAAAAGACCGCGAATAATGAAGACCCCATAAAGCCAACTGAAGTCACAAGGAATTAAAGGATTAGCCAAAATAAACATTGAGATAAATTAAGGGTTATGAGAGCTGGAATTAAGGGTTGTGCTCATGCACCAGGACTTTTGTAATAACCTAGTAGTAATATTTCAAAAATACCATGCACAGTACTTTACGCAATGCTTCAGTTAATTCACAGTTCAGATAATCAGATTATGTTTCAAATGAGCATTTGGGATGTTTCGGAAAAGGAACATGAGCAGAATACTTTATAAAAGATATCTACCATGTTCAGCAAAGAAATTAAGTACTCAATGCGCATGCTCGATAAAAAATCAAATTAAAAAAGTTGAAAACTAATGAACTATCGCTATGTCGAAGAAATCTTCAGCAGCAACAATATATCGGAATGCGCATGCGACCTCTAAAATCCAAATCAAAAAGTTGATTCAGAACTCTTCGAAAACAGACTAAACGATATCGAAGAATTTTCCAAGATAATAATTAATTAAAAACGCTCTTTGCCGAACAAAATTTCGATTATAAATACGCCAATAACTTCGAAAAACCTAATGAACGATCTCCAAATCTATGCAATCCACACTCCCCCTCTATAAAATATTTAAAAATAAATAAAGAACATTTTTTTTTTCAAAAATTTCAACTTGGCACTGTCTATTAATTACACAATAAACCAAAAAAATGTCATAAGAATATGCCGAAATTATTTCAAAAATCATTATTTCAATTAAAATATTTATTTTTCAATAATAAATTAAATTAAGTAGAATTAATTCCGTCCGGTTGGGTCACAATTGAAATGAAAAAGTTACAATTGACTTGGCAATGCTATATTTATATCGTATCTAGTACAGACCCAGTAGTTAATTTTTTGAAATAAATTGCCATGGAACTTTGTCAATGTGATAATTAGGAGAAAATTAGTAACAACAAATTGTATATGTTTTAAATAAAATTGTTATGTAGCAACGTGGTTTAAAAATCATATAGGTGCCGAAAAGTGTTTTTTTCACGTTTAAGATGTGACAATTTTTTTAAAAATAGAAAATAGTATGAATAGCGTTTTAAACAATTGAAGTCGGTCAACGACTTTTCGCAAAAAAAAAAAATTAAAAACCGCAAAATATAGGGAACGAATAACGCTTTGAAAATTGGCTCTAGGACCATTTTGGTTCTTGTTCAAATATTTTTTCGAGTTAAAATACCTGTTTTAACATTTTCTCAATTTCTGGCACTAACAAAAGCCACAGTTTAAGCTCCAAAACAAGTTCCTGTGATAATTACAAGCCCTGTAATAAAATTTCCAAAAATGACCATATTTCGCGGTTTTTAATTTTTTTTTTTTTGCTAAAAGTTGTTGACCGACCTTAATTGTTTAAAGCTCATTTTTTTTCGTAATTTAAAACGCTGATGGGCAGTATTTTTACTTCATTGTAAGCAGTAAAGGAAGTATTGTTATGGCGAAAATTTTCGATTTTCAGATTTCAACGGATATATCCATTTTGACTAGTTTCGTTCGTACGAATCTCGCATAACTCAAAAACGATTAACCGTAGAAACTTAAACTTTTGTATCTAGGATTATTGTAGAATCTAGTTTTGAACCTCCGTTTTGCTTTAAGTGTTAAATTTGCGTGTAAAATACTTTTTTTTCCTCCCCTTTTGTGATCTGAACCATTTCTGATACCTCCAGGAGCGAGAGTGTGTCTGTGTGTGTGTCTGTATGTGTCAATAGATGGAGTCGCGACGCCGAGTTATTGAAATACTGCGATGTTCGGAAACTAGTTACCAAATTCTGGGTCACTTTTTGCGCCACCAGTTTATAGTTTAATAAGCGTACAGGAAACTCATAGAGTGTCCACATCAGATATTTTATTTTCCTTTAAAAAAAAAAAAATTAAATCTTTTCACGAGAAAAAAATTTATACTTACTTTGATTGGTATTACGGTAGCAGAGTACAGCCTGCAATATTGAAGCACATAGTAAGAATGCGAGGACGGTCTTCATCTTGTCGACTTGTGATATCGTTTGTCACAGATCGGCTTATTATATATCCTGCTGCTCGGCTTTACGGATCGTAAAGAGAGGGAAGGCATAAATGCATATGTGGTAATTTAAACTGAACAATTAAACAGTTTAAAGGCAATTTAAGTTACCGGTAGTTGCTAATGATCCTTTTTTGAAAATCACTTCTAATATCAATAACAATAACACGTGCCTCATTACTGAATAGGATGTAAAATATTTCACCACGAGTATCCACGAAATAATTTTTAAAATATTTCATCACGAGTATCTACGAAATAATTTTTTTAAATTTTAAGACGCTTTTAGTATAATTTTAAATTTTACAAATGCTAAAAGGCAAGATATGATTTCATTTAACTGAGGAAATATATTAGAGGTAGCAAAAATGGTTTTTGGATTTGGACTTAAACTATAGTTCAGTAGATAAAGAACAAAAAATTATCAATTTTGAGTGTTGAGTTGATGATGACGTCATCATTCACAAAAATATAATTTGAATCTTGAATTGCAGAAACATCACTTGTCCATTCTTTTCCAAAATTAGTTTTTATTTCAACATAATATTTTGTCCATAGACTTTTAATAAGCAGAGAAACTACACATGTCCTTTGAAGAACAGGATAGTTACCCTGGACTTGTGTGATTTCTGCAATCCATGTATGTTCGTTCTTAAAATGGCCAGTAGGTTTTTCAGTAAGAATGTTTCGTTTTGGTTTATTATTTTCAATAATAGACCTTTGGAATCGACCAAAGAAAATTTTTTTGTAACCCCCCCTCAAAATTTGAGGTTTTACGTTTCAAGATACGTAGAATCCAAATATCGAATAAAAAAAAAATCCGTCCGTCCGCCGTCCGCCGTACGCCGTACGCCGTCCGCGGCTTTTCTCCGAGACTACAGGACCGATTTTCTTGAGATTCGGTACCAAAGTCACAGGTCACCCCGGGATGATCCTCGGAACTCGACATTATAATCTGTCTGTTTGTTTCAAAATGGCGGCCGATTAGAGATCTCATAAGTCCATAACTCGGTCATTTATAAAGATAGAGAGAAAATGTAAGGTGTTTTGGAATCAGCATAACGAGAAACCAAAAAAAAAAAAAAAAAAAAATTGAAAAACAAAAAATCTATAATAATTGCCGATTAAAGATCTTATGTACCCATAACTTGGCCATTTATAAACATAGAGGAGAAATGTAAGGTGTTTTGGAATCAGCATAACAAGGCATTAAAATAACAAAAAAGAAAAAAGAAACGAAAAAACGAAAAATAAATAAATCTCTATCTGTAAATGCTTTTGGTTTATTATTTTCAATAATAGACCTTTGGAATCGACCAAAGAAAATTTTTTGTAACCCCACCTCAAAATTTGAGGTTTTACGTTTCAAGATACATAGAATCCAAATATCGAATAAAAAAAAATCCGTCAGCAAAAATTTTGTTTGGTGCTTTTATTGTATTTAAACGAAAGCTAACGAAAATCCCTACAATACGAACTAGAAATCACCTAAATCGGACCATTATTAGCTGAGATATAGCTTAATGAACTTCGTTTTTATTTTTTCCTAGTGAAGTGCACATCAAATATTTCCTCTGTATCATTTTACATCACAGCCTACTTGCATTGACGCAGTTTTTTTAATTAACACAGTTCGGCACTCTCACGGCGGACATCTTGTGACAAGCTTCAAATTTCTTTTCCTTTGGTACCTACTGCTTCATATTTTTTACTTTGACAGAATAGATATTTTTGTGGAATAATAAACAAGTGGAATAAATAAGTGGAAATAATAAACCATTGTGTAATAATTTGCAGCGTTTTTTTTTTTAAAGTTAACAATGTTAACTTAATAAGATTATTTCTGTACTATATTTTGATTATTTTCTAATAATTGCAATTCAATGGGAAGAAACACTGTTGTGTTCATTATCTTGCAATAGATTAAAGATCGCTTTGAAAAAATGATAATGTATAACTTCCCCCACACAGACCATTCTTTTCTCATTTCTGATCGAGATTTTCATGTCGTGAAAAGACAACTGCGAGCGGAGGTCATACTATGGCCCAAATTATTAGTTTTGTTAAAGAAGGAGAGTGTTGGTTGGGGTTGCGGTCAATAAATAAACACACAATAAGAAAAACTTATCATAATATGTGCCGACGTTTCGGCCTTTGTTTTAACCCAGCATAACCGCCAGCCAGCTGAAGAAAGCTCCTTGCTTCTGTGCATGTAAAGATGCAGTAAGTAAATTAATATACTGAGTATAGAAGAGAAATAATAAGAAATGAAATAATAAGAAACATTAAAAAAAAAAAAAACGAAAATACTTAAAATATAATAAAAATTTTGTTAAGTATTTTGAGCTCTCAATGTTTCAAAACATTCATGAGAATTCGCTGAATTATTTGACCCATTATATTTGAAAATCGGTCGTGCAGTTCGCTCAAAAAGTCGCTAGATACCCTCAATCGGAAAGATTAAACACATTTGGCTGGAGATTCTTCCACGCGCTACTCAATTCTGATGATGGCATAAAACTTGGACCGAAACGTCGGCACACATCATAATGACTTTTTCACCTCGCACCCCCAACCGGTCAACCATACTCTCACCGATATTGGTTTTGTTATTGTAATAAGATAGTTCTGTTATAATTATTTAAGAAAAAAAAAATCAACCCATCAAATCCAAAATGGTGGATGGTGATATTTTTTTTCGCGCCTACTGAATTTTTTTTAGAATTGAACATTTGCTGTTTCTGCAATTCACGATTCATTTGGAACATATGATTGGATCTTCATTCACGAAATTGCTATAATTAACCCAGTGATGTCCCGTGGTTTTTCCTCTACTAGAAGGGTAATGTGTTAAGCTTGACCGTCAGTAGGTATTTTATGATTTTAAAACATTCTGAGCTCAAAATAGTAAAGAAACTTTGTATTAAATGTCTTAAATCCATCCGTTTGAGAGTATCTAACGATTTTTTTAGGGAATATCTCAACCGATTTTTAACTTTAATGTCTCAAATTATTCGCCGTGAATGTTTGGAAACATTCTGATTTAAAAAAAACTAGGGATATCTTGTATTAAATGTCTTAAATCTATCCGTTTGAGGGTATCTAACGATCTTTTTCGAATATTGCTCACCCGATTTTTTATTTTAAAGGCTCAAATTATTTGCTGTGATCCCGTGAATGTTTCGAAACATTGCCAGTTCAAAATACTGAACAAAATTTTGATTATATTGTAAGTATTTTCGTTTTTTTTTTTTTTTTTTTATGTTTCACATCATTTCATTTATAATATTCATCACAGTTAATAATTTGAGCTGTTAAACTTAAAAATCGGTTGAGCTATTCTCTAAAGGAATGGTCAGATTTAAGACATTTAATACAATATTTCTTTAGTATTTTTAGTTCCGAATGTTTCAAAACATTCACGGGATGTCCTGGTTCACTCATTCATGAACGTCATCATCAACGACCGATGGGCGACCTGATCTGGTTTGTGCGGCAGGATTTCGAAGGATAATTGACTCTCCTTCTCTGGGACAAATTTCTTCGGCGGCTGCCTTTGTGCTTAAACTTTTGTCACCAAAGACCGCGAATAATAAAGACCCCATAAAGCCAACTCAAGTCACAAGGAATTATAGGAGTAGTCAAAGTAAACATTGACATAAATAGTAGGAACAAAGGGTTGGAATTAAGGGTTGTGTTAATGCACAAGGACCTTTGTAACAACCTCTATATGTACAGAGATACTCCTTCCAGACCTCTTCCTTAAAGCTTCCTTTAATGAATCGGCAGTTAAAGGTGAGGTGACTTAAATTATTTAACTTAATAAATAAAAGATATCTTCATAGCTACCTTAAACCCCTCTTACAATCATTATAACTGTTTTTTTAACTGATAGGGAGTATAAAGGATAGGCTTCATTATAAAAAAGAAATCATTAAAGCAATAACATAAAAATGGCTTTATTTTTTTTTGGATAATGATTTTATTGAATTCATTCACTTTTTGAACGAAGAAGATGAAAAATATACCAAAAATATACACACGTGATCTAGAAAACCTTTTTGTGAAGTACTTTAACATCGAATTCCGTAAAGGTATCGTTTTTCAAATAATATTTTCATTAATTAGTCGATGGCGTTACTCGAAAAGATGCCAATCAATCAAACAGGGGCCTACCAGTTCCCGTGATAATAAAAATGTCCATGAATTTGTGCTTTTTTGCAAATAGTAGCTTCAAGGTATTTATTAATTTTCCTTTTTTTTCTTTTTTTTTTTCGTCATTAGAACGCCAAAACTAATAACCCGACATTTACCAAGGTTGTTAAGTTTCCCCTAAACTAAATCAAATTTCGACACCTGAAGGACAGGTTTTGTAGAATTGGATGATTCTCCAGGCAGTTAAATCAGAGATAAAGGGGCCTTCCTAGCTTCCATTAACCCTTCTAACACTCATTATAATCTGTTTTTAAGTCGTAAGAAGAGCAATTATGTTACTATTGCAAACATATACTAGATTGTTACAAACATATAGATTGTTACAAAAGTATTTGTGCATAGAATTAGTTTTATTTAAAATATAATCAAGTATAAAATCTACACATTAAAATTATTCTTCAAAATATAGGCCATCATTGCTAATTTACTTTAACCAATCTTTGTACCAGAAGTTGCATTTGGTTTTCATTGCTTCTCTAGGCGGAAAACTCCTCACATCCTGATTTGACACTCCTGTTGTTTTTGAATTTTCAAAAAATTTGCCATTGACCGTAAAAGACCATAGCCAAACAGTGCAATGTCAGGGCTGTAATCAGGGTGGGGTAAGATGCTAACACCCTCCATTTTTGAGAATATTTCTTTGATTAAGAGCGAACGATGGGCAGGAACATTGTCTCCCTGAAACATCACTTTAATATGATTGACCAAAGCAGGGGCCTCCTCTTTTAAAACTCTATAGACTCTTTCGAGTTGTTCACAGTCAACATCCTCATAATTCCACCAAACAAGTAGCATTACCTTGAAGGCTCTTTCTCCCAGAATTGAAGCGCCTGAACTTTTTACTTTCCTTTACCTACATACGAAGTAAATAGTAACGGAAAGTATTACGATCGTGAACATTTTCGAATTCGAGTTTTCAACGGAAATACACGTTGTAAGGTCTCCTGATTTCAAAAAAACAAGTCTCGCAAAATGGTCTGTGTGGATGTGTGTCTGTGGATAGTCTAGCTTAAAAACCGACTATCTACAAACAGTCTAGCTGTAAACTTGGGCCCCTATTTGTCCTGCAAAGTTATCATTATTTGTAATGTAAAAAAATTTACACGGAATTTCAGACTCAGCCATTGCTTATAAAAGTGAACAATTATTATTTTTTTTGCCCTACGATTTCGGAGAAACATGATAGGAATAAACAAAACAAGGAGTTCGTAAATCGGGCTTGTTATTCAAAAGAAAAAGGCACCTGAAAATATACTTCTTAAAAATCATAAAACAATTCTGATTAACTTAATTACTTGAACGTACGAAACTGAAACTACGTATTTAAGATAGAGGTATATTCTTAGGATGTTACAACTTTTTCGTCAAAATCGACTGACCGGAAGTGCCACTTTATATGATCGATTTTGCACTTTTTTTTTTACAATAATTATGGTAAAACTTGAAGAAAGTCTTCTCCTTAAAGCTCTTCAACTTTTCTTTTATGTAGTACATCAACGAGTTGCAGCAACTACCGGTAACTTAAATTGCCTTTAAACTGTTTAATGGTTCAGTTTAAATTACCACATATGCATTTATGGCCTCTCTTTTACGATCCTTAAAGTCGATCAGCAGGATATATAATAAGCCGACTTGTGACAAACGATACCACAACTCGACAAGATGAAGACCGTCCTCGCATTCTTACTATGTGCTTCAATATTGCAGGCTGTACTCTGCTACCGTAATACCGACCAACGTAAGTATAAATTGAGTACCGTAAAGTAAAGCTGTTAATTTACTCCTTTCACTATTTAGTTTGTTAGATGTTACTCTGGTTAGTCCAAGCGCGATAGAGTAAATATATTCATTTTTTTTTAATAAATTGCCACGGAACTTTCTCTACGTATTAATTAGGAAAAAATGTTAGACAAAAAATGTATATGTTTTAGATTAAATCGCTATGTGGCAGCATGGTGAAAAAATTCATAAAGGTTCCGAAAAGTATTTTTTTCTCGTAAAAAAGATTTGACACCAAAATTTGACGCTTAAAACAAAAGGGAGGCTCAAAACTAGATTTTACAATAATCCTAAATACAAAAGTTTAACTTTTTACGGTTAATCGTTTTTGAATTATAGGAGATACGTACGGACGAAACTAGTAAAAATGGATATTTCCGTTGAAATCTGAAAATCGAAAATTTTCGCCATAACAATACTTCCTTGTACGCAGTAAAGGAATAAAGAAAAATACTACCCATTAGCGTTTTAAATTACGAAAAAAATGAGCTTTAAACAATTAAAGTCGGTCAACAAATTTTAACAAAAAAAAAAAAAAATTAAAAAGCGCGAAATATGGTCATTTTTGGAAATTTTAATACAGGGCTTGTAATTATCACAGAAACTTCTTTTGGGGCTTAAACTGTGGCTTTTGTTAGTGCCTATCTATAATAAAAATATTATGCAAAACAAATTATAACTTTTCCCAGAAATTGAGAAAATGTTAAAACAGGTGTTTTAAGTCGAAAACATATTTGAACAAGAACCAAAATGGGTCTAGAGCCAATTTTCAAAGCGTTATTCGTTCTGTATATTTTGCAGTTTTTAATTTTCTTTTGCGAAACGTGGTTGACCGACTTTAATTGTATAAACGTTATTTCATACTATTTTTTATTTTTAAAAAAATTGTCACATCTTAAACGTGAAAAAAACACTTTTCGGCACCTATATGATTTTTAAACCATGTTGCTACATACCAATTTTATCTATTTTATCTAAACATATACAATTTGTTGCTACTATTTTTATCCTAATTATCACGTTGAGAAAGTTCCATGGCAATTTATTTCAAAAAAATAAACTATGGGGTCTGGATTAGATACGATATAAATATAGCATTGCCAAGTCAATTGTAACTTTTTAATTTCAATTGTAACCCAACCGGACGGAATTAATTCTATTTAATTTTTTTTTTATTAATTAAAAATAATTATTTTAATTGAAATAATGACGTTTGAAATAATTTCGGCATATTCTTATAACATTTTTTTGGTTTATTATGTGATTAATTTTGGAATTTGAAGTGTCAAGGAATTGGAGTGTCAAGTTGAAATTTTTAAAAAAAAAATGTTCTTTATTTATTTTTAAATATTTTATAGAGGGAGGAGTGTGGATTTCATATATTTGGAGATTGTTAATTAGGTTTTTCGAAGTTGTTGGCGAATTTACAATCGAAATTTTGTTCGGCAAAGAGCGGTTTTAATTAATTATTATTTTGGAAAATTCTTCGGTATCGTTTAGTCTGTTTTCGAAGAGTTCTGATTCAACTTTTTGAATTGGATTTTAGAGCTGGCATGCGCATTTCGATTTATTGTTGCTGCTGAAGTTTTCTTCGATAGCGATAGTTCATTAGGTTTTCAACTTTTTTAATTTGATTTTTTATCGAGCATGCAAATTAACTGCTTAATTTCTTTGCTGAACATGGTAGATATCTTTTATAAAGTATTCTGCACATGTTCCTTTCCCGAAACACCCCAAATGCTCATTTGAAACATAATCTGATCTGTATCATCTGAACTGTGAATTAACTGAAGCATTACGGAAACTACTGTGAATGGTATTTTTGAAATATTACTACTAGGTTATTACAAAAGTCCTGGTGCATGAGCACAACCCTTAATTCCAGCTCTCATAACCCTTAATTTATCTCAATGTTTACTTTGGCTAATCCTTTAATTCCTTGTGACTTCAGTTGGCGTTGTGGGGTCTTTATGATTCGCGGTCTTTTGAGACATTACTGTAAAAAAAGTTTAAGCACAAAGGCAGCCACCGAAGAAATTTGTGCCATAGAAGGAGAGTCAATTATCCTTCGAAATCCTGCCGCACGATCCAGATCAGGTCGTCCATCGGTCGTTGATGATGAAGTTCTTCTTGAATGTGTGAACCAGGACCCGCATGCAACTGCACGCGATTTATCGGTCGTAGCAGGGACTCAAAACTTTATTGTGAACAGCTAGACAGTGGTCATGCAGTTTTGAGTGCAAAGTACCCCGCTTTGGTCAACAGGATCCAAGCCATTTTGTAACGCGACAATGCTCCTGTACCAAGGAAAAATTATTGGAACTGCAACGAGTAAATATTTTGCCAGATTATCGTTTAGATCGATGGCTAATTTTTGAAGAGATCGGATCTTTCATAATTACGAGGACGTAAAAATTGGTCGTAAAGAGTTCTTTGCATCAAAACCAAAGCAGTGGTACCGGCATAAAATCCAATTAGTTGCCGAAAGGTGGGTGAAAGTATGGACTTTACTCTCAAGAGTTGCATTCAATAATGCTTAAAATATGTAATCTGAAATAGAGCTATATTAATGATCAAGGAATTTTGTAACAACCTAGAATTTCGAAACTGTGTAATAATTAGTAACGTTTTTCAAAGTGGTCAAAGCCAAAATTTCAATGTACTATCTTATATTAATCTATTGAGGATTATCTAAATGAAAATGTTGCTAGATCTATAATATGTTAATTTATACGATATTCACATGTCTTTTCCATCTCAGGTTAATTCTAATAAAATGATAATGTTTGGCAGAACAAGCAGGTGCGAATCTTCAAGTTGCCGAAGCTTCGGGTGGCTCTGGTGGTGACAGTTACGGTGATGGCAGTGGAGGAGCTGGTGGAGCTGGTGGATATGCAGGTCAGGCCATCGAAAATGACGAGTATCAAAGCAATGGATCACGTTAACGTTAAATTCAAGTTTTAAACTGTATTTACTAGAACATTATACATACAATTACATTATACTATTATTATATATTTATATTGAATTATAAAATTATACATCATACATAATCAGAAGTATTTTATTCACCTTTTGAATAGGTTATTGTACCTTAAGTTTCTAGTACAAGTGTAAAATGAAAAGAATAAACTGTAAACTGTAATAAAATAATATCTGATGTGAACACCGCATGACTTAGTTGTACGCCAATTAAACTATAAATCGGTGGCTCAGAAAGTGATTGTGAATTTGTAACTAGTTTCCGAAGATAGCAGTATCTCAAAAACGACATTCGGCGTTGCGACATCCATCTAATGGCACAAATACACACACACACATACTCTTGTTTCTGGAGGTCTCATTCCGTTATTATAATCGTATGTCGTTTTATGTCGTAGGTAACTAGTTTCCAACAGAGTTCTTAGTGCTCCCTGACAACATTAGAACTGTAAATATCACTAGATAAAGCATTCGAAATCGACAGTTTCGACATTTTAAGCGGAAGAGCCCACTTAACTTATATCTCATGAGAATAAATGGCTTAAAATGGGGAGGAATACCATTATTTCACATTCAATTTTAACACTTAAATCAAATGATAGTAAGTGTCATGGCCGCAACTGAAGTTAGACTTAGTTATCGCTCTGCACTGATTCTGTAATCGTAGTGGTATTAGCTCAAGTTGTGCTCAGAAACTTTGTAAATATTGACTTTATACGTAGGTGAACAATATTACAATAACATTGAGTGAGGTGAGTGCTCCTTAATTAACTTTAATAGTGAGAAGATGTACTCGTAGGCCAGAGAGATCACACACGTGGCAAGGCAATCTATAACCTGCACGCTACTGGCTACTGGCTATCATCGCGTGGAACAGTCTGTTACCACATCTCAGGTAGCTCAGTGGACTAGGGGCTGTACACCAGTTCTCTTCCTCTGGTAAGTCACGAGTTCGAATCCATAGACTTATTAATCTTTTTTTTTTTTTTTTTTTTCCCTTAATTTCATAGAATGTTTTATTTTGTATTATTTTTTTTTCATGCACATAATTATAAATAATTAGAAGTTAAATTTTAATTTTATATTCTCTAAAATTTATTTATTTTAATTAATATGGATAAATCGTCGAATATGGACACAGACGAGGAGACGGCTTTTTCCGAAATAAGCGAGACAGATTCCCAATATTTGAAGAGAAGGACCCTCCAGAAGCGTCAACGAAACGCTGCACCTGGCTCTGCTGGGAATTCGCCGAATAAAAAAAAAAATAAAACAGTAAAAACCAAACAAACTTCCCAACCTAACACCCGCAGTAAAACTGCAGCACCTATTGAAATAGCATCTACATCAACAGTTCCTACCATTCCAATAAGCAACCAATTTGCAGTCTTAAGTAATACAACCGAATCTACCACTCACCGGCAGTTCTCTGAACACTTTTATTCAAGACTTTATGTCGTTTGGCCATGAAATTGCAAATTTAATTGGACAAACAAATTTCAAATGTTTTTCCCGATTAAAGGACATCAGAATTAATACAACCAACAAAGACAACTATAAAAAACTAGTCAACCATTTGACAGAAAAGCAATATGACTTCCATTGCTATCAATTAAAACAAGAAAAAGCATACAGAGTTGTCTTGAGGGGTCTTCATACCACCACCCCCACTACCGCTATCAAGAAGGATATAGAAGAGTTAGGGCACAATGTTAGAAGCATTTCCAACGTTTTCCACCCTACTGAAAGATATCCATTGCCACTATTTTTCGTCGACCTTGAGCCAGGACCAAATAATACAGAAATATTTTTAGTAAATAGACTAGTATACTCGTGTATACGTTTCGAAGAACCGAGGCAGAGACCAGAAATTGTCCAGTGCACTAAATGCCAAAGTCTAGGTCATACCAAAGCCTACTGTCATCATCAGGCCAGGTGTGTTAAATGTGCAGGCCCTCATGCGTCTGACACTTGCAAGAAGCCTCGGGATACTCCAGCTAAATGTGTTCTATGCAGTGAAAGCCATCCTGCAAATTACAAAGGTTGCATTGTTTATAAAAACATGCAACGACAAAAAGTTCTAGTTGCAAGAAATTTGCCAAGGAACGAAGTTCATGAAGACCAAATGCCTGGCCCTTCAACGAGGAATGATCCTATGAACCTGGGAACTCCGGTAAACAATGCAGAACGAAGACAGATGAGCTCCAGGAGTAAAATAACGTATTCCAACGTCACCACAAGACATCTGGCTCGACCACAGGCGCCTCAAGTCTCTTTACCTCAGCCTCAGACCTCCCATTCTCAACCCCAGATCCCACACCCTCAGACTTCCAGTTCTCAACCCCAGACCTCTCATCCTCAGCCTCGCCCCTCCCATTCTCAGTCGCAGTCTTCATATCCTCAACCTCAGACCTCCCATCCTCAGCCTAAAATAACTAGAAATGAAATTTCTTCCAAAAGCGCATCCCTAAGGGTGAAGTTATCGCCACAGATTCCACCTCCTTACTATCCCAAACATCCTGAACTATCCCAGTTACCCTATCCTTCACAAGAAGCTCCATTATATGTGGAATCCACACAACGATCCCACACGAGGGTTCAACCTCCACCAAGACAGAATAACCCTCCACCTCACGACTCTTCCTTCTACTCCTATCCTAGCCAAAACCCTTCCGACATAACATCAATCCTATCATCATTCCTTCGTGATCTTCAAGATACAATAAGACCTCTTATCACAATACTTACCAGAGTCCTAACTGAAATCCCGCTCAATATCTCACGATGAACAAAAATACCCTAACTATCCTTTTGTGGAATGCAAATGGCCTACAGAATCACAGAGACGAACTTGACATATTCCTCCACGAAAATTTCATTGACATTGCCCTAGTTACTGAAACTCACTTCACGACGCGTTCTTTCTTTTACATACGAGACTACATTACACACAGATCAGATCATCCAGATAACACATCCCACGCAGGTTCTTGCATCCTTATTCACAAATCCCTACCTCACTCCCTAATTCCTTCCACTCCAACTGACACCATTCAATCAACCTCAATAACCTTATCCTCCCGTCCTTTAAACACTACATTCTCAGCTGTATACTGCCCTCCTGGAAATTCCCTTTCCTGTAACCACCTTGATTCCTTATTCCGATCCCTTGGTCCGCGTTTCGTTGCTGGAGGGGATTACAACGCCAAAGACCAACGATGGGGATGTCGAACTTCCAATACTCGTGGCAGAATTCTTTCTCGTATCACAACCTCCAACAGTTATTCCATCCTCTCTCCCATGAACCCTACTTATTGGCCTACATCCCTTAAAAAACATCCTGATATCCTTGATATATTCATTACTTCCCAGATACCCTCCTTCCAATGTACAATAAAATCCATAGATGACCTATCTTCAGATCATAGTCCGGTTCTGCTTTTCTTGCATTCAAATCCTGTTCCGAAGCCCTCCCCTCCTTCCCTGATTAAAGGACAAGTAAACTGGAACAATTTTCGGTACGATCTAGAAAACAAACTTGACTTAAAAATTCCGTTAAAAACTAAACATCAGATTGATTCTGCTATAGAGGAATTCACAAGAGCAATAGGTACCACTATCTACAGCAACACATCACACCACAAAATTAGAAATATGCAAGAAACCAACTTGTCACATCATATTCGCATTTTATTAACTGAAAAACGCCGAGCAAGAGCGAGGTGGCATAGAACAAGATATCCATCAGACAAAATTCATTATTCAAAACTGACCAACAAATTAAAAGTAGAAATCAGAAAATACAAAATTCAAAATTTCCAGAAAATAACAGAGAACCTAACTTCTAACGATAAATCATTATGGATAACTACAGCAAAGCTATTAAAATTCAAAACCTTTAATCATCCGCTCCTCACTGAATCTCAGACCTGGTCTAGATCAGATGAGGAAAAATCCCAAATATTCGGTGAACACCTTTTCAAAACTTTTAATCCTCATCCTGATATCCTTAACCCAGCCCATCTTGAGCATGTTGAGGCAGAACTAACTATTCCACTTCAGATGTCCCTTCCTCCTAAAGCGTTTCATCCTTCCGAAATAACTAACATCATTCAGAAATTACCTTCCAAAAAAGCTCCTGGTCATGATCTCATCACATCGCACATCCTAAAACACCTCCCTCGAAAAGCTGTCCTATTCCTAACCTATATATACAATGCATCACTCAGAACCACCTATTTTCCTGATCCTTGGAAACTGTCTATTATAAAAATGATACCAAAACCAAAAAAACCATCTGAAAATCCATCCTCCTATCGTCCTATTTCCCTCTTGCCCACTATGGGCAAAATCCTAGAAAAACTCATATTAAAGAGACTGTACCCAATCCTAGAATTAAATCAAGTGATTCCTGACCATCAGTTTGGATTTCGAACATCCCATTCTACTATTCAGCAGTGTCATCGTGTGGTGGATGTGATATCCTCCACATTGGAGCGCGGAATGTACTGCACGGGAGCCTTTCTCGATGTGGAACAAGCTTTTGACCGAGTCTGGCACCCGGGACTGCTTTACAAACTCCGTCAATTCCTTCCCCCGACATATTTTCTATTAATCCGTTCCTACCTCACCGATAGAACCTTCAAAGTAAACCATAATCTTGCCTACTCATCACTATTCTCTCAGTCCGCCGGTGTACCTCAAGGTAGTATCCTTGGCCCCATCCTTTACACGGTGTATACAGCTGATATCCCAACCCATCCTAGCACCATCCTCACTACTTACGCTGATGACACATGTGTGTTATCTGTGAACAATGACCCATTTGCCGCATCTCAAACCCTGCAGTCACACATCACAGCCATTGAAGAATGGTGTCAAAACTGGAGAATCAAAATAAATCCTAACAAATCCCATCAAATCACCTTTACCCTACGTCGTAAACCCACTACATCCTGTCCTACAGTATCCTTTAATAATATACCATTTATCTCAGTCGAACAAATCCGCTACCTAGGACTCCATCTTGATAAACGCCTTACATGGAATCCTCACACAAGACTGAAACGACAAGAAACTGCTCGAAGATTCCGATTACTGCAACACTTACTTGACAAACGCTCCAAATTACCGATTTTCTACAAAAAGCTCATTTACATCACCATTATCAGGCCTATTTGGACATACGGGATAGAGCTTTGGGGTACCACTAAACCATCAAATTCCTCCCGCATCCAATCCTTGCAATCCAAAATCCTTCGAAAAATCCTTAATGCTCCTTATTTTGTCACAAATAAAATTATCCATAAAGACCTCAATATCCCATTTGTTGCAGATTTAGCCCGAAATAGATATACCTCCTTTAATTCCAAACTCCTTGCCCATACCAACCCTCTTATTCGTAGCCTTTCATCCCCATGTATTCCTGATAATCCTCTGAGGCGTCTGAAAAGAAGATGGCCACGGGACCTTCTAAGTTAAAATAGACATTGAAGTGCTACCAATGGGTGGCTCCTTCACAAGTAATTCTCATGTCTTGTACTTCAAATTCCCATTTACTTGTTGTATTATGCAATACAGTTGTAAATTTCAATAAATAAATAAAAAAAAAAAAAAAAAAAAATCAAATGATAAAAATGTTTAATTGGATTGGAAACAAAATCGTGTTTGTAACCTTTATTACCGAAACATATGATTTATTTATTTAATTTAAATATAATTTTTGATGTAAGCTTATTATGACTTTCAAGAGCCTTTTCGGCTCACCAATTTGAACCAAAATCTAGTAAATACATTCATATCGATATAAAAGTCCTATTTACCAAATTTGAGATGTTTTACATTATATTTTAATATAATTTTTGGTGAAAGTCTAATACAGAAATCATGTATTTAATTTAAATATAATTTTTAATGTAAGTTTATTATGACTTTCAAGTAAAGTACCCTTTTCGGCTTACCAATTTTAAGAACTTATAAGGACTACTAGACCCTAGATGGAAAGTCGAGCGCTTCCGGATGCAACCGAACGTCCTCCCACCAAGGCACCAACGTATAGTTAACAAAATGCCTTGTAACAATGTAATTGTAATAACATAAAAGTAGTTATTAACTTAATAATTAATACTTTTATATTATTTAATGGTAACAAAATGATTCCACGAAAACTAAATGGAATTTCCATGGAAACTAAACCGACACTTTTAAAATATATTTTCAGCTTGACAAACCAAAAATATTTAGTGTACAAAATTTTAGTACATCCATAGATAGCTCTACATCCCGTCTCCGAGACTGGCCGACTTGGAAAAGTCGGTTCTGCTGAGTTTGTTTCGTATAATGTTTAGTGAACCCTTTAAAATAATGTTGAAGGTTATTGTTATAGGATGGTAAGGAAAAGTTGTGTGATGCGCGCAAGATTTTTTTCAGTAGTGCCTCAGATGAACACGAATGACAATTTTTTCTTCCTGCATTATCAGTGAAATTTATAAAATGGAATGAAAGGTAGACACAATTGGCATACATATAGTTAAAGTGTACAATTAAATAAAGGATTAGTCAAAGTAAACAACGATATATGCAGTGTTCACATCAGTGTTGAATAACGACTCAAAAGGTGACTTTAATGTCAGCAATAAATTAATAAACAAAGACTTTTGTAATAACCTAGTAGACACGAACAATGTTGTTGTTGTTTGGATAATGATTTTATCATGTAATACTCGGACAGTGTCACATCTGATAGGAAGTTGGCATATTCCGTTTTTTGTTTGCGTTAGGGCAGGTTATAATCAGCGAATTATCCAAGCGAATTTATGTTGCGGCGTTAAGAATTCGTATTCATTGAGAACACTAGTGATTACTGAAATTATTATTGCTTTAATTAGATCACAGAAATCGAATTCCGCTAGCTACGCTCGATCAAAAGATATATTTTTTTTATTAGAGAAAGTTTTATTTACATATGTACACTTTAACAATATTTTCAAATATTTTAACATGATTTCGGATAACTTATCCTTAAAATCAGCAAATTTGGTTTTTGAGGATAAGTCGTATCTCATGAGTGAATTTATATATTGGACAACAGTAGGAAAAATTAATCAAAAACCTAGACACAAAAAAATATTAATAATAATTATGAATGAATAATAAAAATAAATTAATAAAATAGGAAACTGATGACAATAAATAATATATACGATATATATAATAATCTAAACATTTAAAGTTATAACTACTATACCCGGGCGAGAACTCTCGCATTAGATCCTAATACATTAGAAGTATAAGCGATATTAGGAAAACATATTTATTCTTATAAACAATATAATATTACTAAAAAAATTTATTTAATACGCGCATTTGGGGAAGCTACATAGTTTGTAATGACTATGTTGAAGTTACAGCTCATACTTAATAAATAATTAGCTTACCCCACTGGAAAACATCTCTTCAATTTAGCAGTTAGGCAATTAGATTACCATTTTCAATGTGTAATATTCATACATAGCAGTGCCCTTTAGGGTTGGACATGGGAAACAATATATTAAACTCATTAAAAGTGTTTGTAAACAGACTCAAATTGGTATAAAGTTGCCATGACAACGGCACGTAAGCAAGATGGCATAGGGCCTTTGCGGACCTATATCGTGCGTTATCTCGAAAACGGTAGGTTTTTAAGCTTTAAAACGCTGGACCAATACGCTCCATAGGAGCGTATATGATTTTGATGCCCGCATCAAAATCTTTAAAACCCAACTTATCCCGTCTCGATCCGCCGACTTTCAGTCGTCAAAGTTTTGAAACCTTCCAGTTTTTTCATCACTTTTATTTAAGCCCTTGTAAGATTTTAAGAATCAAAATAAGGATTCGTCACTTCACCGTGAAATTTCCTGTCTTTTGATACCTCATTCATCAAAATCCATCGCTCCTGAGAGCCGGAAAAGGGATCTATACTACCGTAATAATATATAGTAGTGATTAAGGTAATGAATATAATAAAATACGTGAATGAAAATTATTGTTAGTTTAACAATAAATGTTTTGTCCTTTTATGAGTGTATCGTTTGAGTGTATATTTTTTATAATTACCGATCTCTTCAAAAGATATATAAATCATTTTGGATCCTTTCCAGTTGAGGTAGGGTCATACCTTAACTTAAATTTAGTTATTCGGCAAACAAAACTAAGCAAGCTTTCCTCCAAAACTAACCTCAACGTAAAGGTAGATTTTCGCTGGTACTGCCCGCGGTTGCGATTGGCAAAGCTCGCCAATCGTATCCGCTAACTGTTACTGCTTCTATATTTCGCTGAAACTGCCCACTGCAGCGGTCCACTCTTGCATAACCTATAACGTTATAACCTCTCCTATATTTATAATCAACTATATCGTTATAACTATATAGTATACCCTTAAAACCTTTAAAATTATATGTTATTTAGATACATACAAATTATAGATAAATTAATACGTTTATTTACAAGTATTTACAGATATGCAACTATATATGTACAACATATGTATTGTTATGTTATTTACAACTAGATATTTATTAGGCATTTTAGACAATGAACAAAGTTCGTCTGTCGAGGTTTCTTTATTATTTATTAATACAATTAATACAATAATAATAATAATAATGTGTGAATATAAAAATAAAATATGTTTTTCCACTCATTATTTTTTACAATTACATTTCTTTAGTCCTTATGTTTGTGATCATAAAGTACCTGAAACTGGTTAACGAACTATACTAGACGTTCGTCGTCATCATCGCTGAATCCTTTTTTAGTAAACGGCATTGCTTTAAATGGGAAACGGGAACCGTCGCGTCTGAGGCAGTATGACTCCTTCTAGAACTGTCGAGGACGCGGCAGTATAGGCATGACGTCACAGCCGGGCAGTGCCAGCGAAATATGTCCCTACCTATTCAGTCAATGTGGTAGTAAACTTCCCGCAAATTTTGCCGACCGCAACCGCGGGCAGTATCAGCCAAAGTCTACCTGAAGCGTTCAGAATAATTGGGCCCATGTCTGACACTGCCCGAATATTACCCAAGCTTTAAGGTAGGTAATTAATAATAAATTTTACAGAAAATTTTAATTGAATTTCAAAAAATGATAATTATGTAAAAAAAAAAAAAAAAAGGACTATGTAAAAACTATATATATTTCTTATCTAACGCAACTTTCCTTTAAAATTTCTTTATTTTCGTTACATTCATCTTTTTATTCCAATTATGTTCTTTTTCAGGTTTGAAATTTGTTTATTGAACAAATGAATTATGACAGCTTTTAATTTTTGTTGAAAGAAACTATAGTTTCTTAAGCAAGTTTTACTGCGTAGAAGGAACATATAATTATAATTCAACTATTCTTCCAACATTCCAGACATCAAAGCGCTTGTAGAATAGGCGAATTGAAAGATCTGAAAAGGATAAATCTATATTAGGAATGTGTCATATACATATACATATATACATACACACACACACACACATATATATATAAAAGAAAAACTATATTATATATATATATAAAATAGTTTTTCTTGATCCTTAATTAAGAAATTGGTTTGTCTAGAATTAAAGCATTCATACAAATACAGAAACTTTTCCTCTAGTATTCATAAAACACCTCGTTTCGAGGATAAAAATAATTTTTATTCAACATAAAATTAAAATTTGAAAAAGGCCCAAGCGCCGAAAATTCGAAATTTAGGTTTCAATTGATTTTGGCACTTCAACACCACCTCTATCATTCCCGCTCACGATACATCGAAAAAATGTTGGAAATTATCAAAAAATCGAATATTAATAGCGTAAGCACCAAATCCTAACGACTCTGTCATCACTCTGGCCTTAATCAGTGCTGGAAGCCTTAAAATATGTTGTAATTATAAAGGTTTTGCCAGGTTAATAAACTCCTAACTCTAAACAATAAAGATTAATTAAAAAAAAAAAATTGTTATTTAGGAAAAATCGTTTCATGTGTTTTCTGAAAAGTGTGCTAAATGGATTTTACGCCTTTTAAAAAATATCTGATGTGGACAACACATGACTTCCTTGTACGCCTATTAAACTATAAATCGGTGGCTCAAAAAGTGATTCTCAATTTGGTTACTAGTTTCTGAAGATCGCAGTATCTCAAAAAAGTCACTTGGTGTCGTGACATCCATCTATTGACACACACACACACAAATGGGGAGAAAAATCAAAAATTTACACTCAATTTTAACACTTAAAACAAGTAATAAAAATGTTTAATTGGATTGGAAACCAAATTGCGTTTGTAACTTTTATTACCGAAACATATGATTTATTTATTTAATTTAAATATAATTTTTATGTAAGCTTATTATGACCTTCAAGTAAAGTATCCTTTTCGTCCCACCAATTTGAACAAAAATATAATAAATACATTCATATCGATATAAAAGTCCTATTTACCAAATTTGAGATGTTTTACATTATATTTTAATATAATTTTTGGTGAAAGTCTAATTGACCTTCAAATAAAGTACCGCTTCCGGTTTTCCAATTTAGACCAAAACTTAATATGTTATTTAAATCAATATATAAGTTATAAATACTAAATTTGAGAAGTTTTTCATAGTATTTTAATATGATTTTTGATGGAAATCAATTATGACCTTCAAGTAAAGTATCACTTCCGGTGATCAAGCAGTGACCAAAAAGGGAGATTCACAACTAGATTTAACAGTAATCATAAATACCAATTTTTAACTTTGTACGGCTATCCGTTTTTGAGTTATGCGAGATACGAACGTACGACGTACGTTCAGACGTCACGACGAAACTAGTTAAAATGGATTCAGGGATGGTCAATATGGATATTTCCGTTAAAATCTGAAAACCAAAAATTTTCGCGATTACAATACTTCCTTTAGTTCGTACAAATGACGTCGATATACTCTCCATTGTGTTTACTTATTGAACAAGTGACACTCGTATAGTTTTATTTTATTATTTTACTCAGTACAATAATTACAATAAATACGTCGATTATAAAATAAATTAACTTTTATCCTGCTTACAAAAATTAAAGTAATAAGGAAAAAGTGCCGAATGAAGTTTTTGAAATATATTGTGATAATTGTGATGGAAAAAATGTAATATAGTAAAAAAAAAATGAACTATGTACAAACTATATATATATATATATTTTCATTGAATGCCACTTTCCTTTAAAATTTCTATTTTCGTTAAATTTATCTTTTTATTACGTTATTTTTCAGGATAAGGAAGTCAGTTGATGTCCAAATCAGATATTAAAAAAAAAAAAAATCTTGTTTAGACGATTATGCTATTGTTTAAATATTACATTGAAGGCTACGTTTCAACCACGTCCATTTTGACACCTTTTTGATCCTTAGAACCGGCATTGTTAAAAACTGTTATTTTCTCAAAATATTCTAAATTCCTTTGAAGAATCATAGTTTGTACAAAGGTACTACAAGAAATCTTTGTACCAAAGGTAGTACAAAACCATGTACAAAAGTTTTTATGTTAAAAAAAAAAACTATACAAAGACGTTATCCTTTATCGTTAGCCCCCCCCCAAAAAAAAAAAAAAATATTGAAAAAGATCCTTACAGACATCAACGTTTCCAAATTGACGGGGTACATCCTGATGGCAGTGAGGGTGACTCCTCTCCTGGCCCTTACCATCATCATCTGTGCCGTCTTCCTGAAGGTAACATCTGCCTTGTACCAATCGCTGCTGTAGACCGCCATATCAATATCCGAGCTCTGTCTGCCAAAGGAGAATTAGAAACCAAAGGTTTTGGAGAAAACAATCAAGTGAATCAATTATAAATCTAAATGGTTAAATAATATTATTGTTTCCCTTTCATTGCAAATGTATCAATGATAATATATTATATGATGTAATCGACTGCTCAGTTTAGAATTCATCTCTTTTCATTTAGACTTTTTCTAGAAACAGGATCAAAATGACCTTATTTTAGTCATCCAGGAATAAATTTGGTTCCATATCTGTATGCCCGTCAATTTTTGTCTCTGTAGTTAAATCTACGGGACGGCCATGACGCTTAATACAATTAATCAGATTTTTATGGATTTTAAGAGATTGATAGCTAAATGATCCCGTATAAATTTGATCAAATTCCATCCATTAACATCGCTTACGCGAGCGCAAACTCATTTTCCATTGTCTCACCTATTTACTATGACTCACTTATTTGCCAGATTTTTTAGTTATTAGTGTAATAATAGCCCAGTATGATTTTTATCAAATGTTCGCTTACGCATGCGCAAATTAATTTTTTTAAAGACAATAGGTGAAGTGAATAAAACAGCATCTTTCCTAAACTAGTGTATTTTCTAATAGCCCTGTGTATCGAGGGCACAATTTTTGGAAAAATCTGAAAAAAATATTTTTTTTTGTAAAATTAACTCGGGGATTCGAAAAAATAATTTTATGTCGATTACATATCGACTTCATTTAACGATTTATATAATTAATTATTTTTTTCATTTAAAATTTTCGCTTGAATCTCCGCTTCTGGGGCTTATAGAGAACTCGAAAAAACGTCAAATTGTTCAAAGTCAAAATATAGATTACTTCTGATTTTTACTTCCTTGTACGCAGTAAAGGAAGTATTGTATTCGCGAAAATTTTCGGTTTTCAGATATCAACGGAAATATCCATTTTGACCATCCCTGAATCCATTTTGACTAGTTTCGTCGTGACGTCTGTACGTACGTACGTTCGTATTTCGCATAACCCCAAAAGGGTTAGCCGTAGAAAGTTTAAATTTTGTATTTAGGATTTTTGTAAAATCTAGTTGTGAACCTCCCTTTTTGGTCACTGCTTGATTACCGGGAGTGGTACTTTACTTGAAGATCATTATAGATTTCCATAAAAATTATATTATAATACTATGCAAAACTTTTCAAATTTAATATTTATACCTTATATATTGATTTAAATGACATATTAGATTTTGGTCTTAATTGGAAAACCTGAAGCGGTACTTTACTTGAAGGTCATATAAGACTTTCATAAAAAATTATGTTATAATATAATGTAAAACATTTCAAATTTGGTAAATAGGACTTTTATATCGATATGAATGTATATAATATATTTTGATTAAAATTGGTGAGCCGAAAAGAGTACTTTACTTAAAAGTCATACTAACCTAACATCAAAAATTATATTTAAATTAAATACATTAATCATATGTTTCGGTAATAAAGATTACAAACGCAATTGGGTTGCAAATCCAATTAAACATTTTTATTACTTGTTTTAAGTGTTATAATTGAGTGTAGAATACTGGTTTTCCTCCCCATTTGTGAGATCAACAAGTCTGCAACAGGAGAATAAGATATTATTTAAGTGGGTTTTTCCGCTCAAAATGTCGAAACTGTCGATTTCTAGTGCTTTATCCAGTGATATTGACAGTTTTAATGTTGTCGCGGAACATGAAGAAATATCTTGGAAACTAGTTACCTACGGAAGGAAAACGACATATAATAACGGAATGAGACCTCCAGTAACAAGAGTGTGTGTGTCAAAAGATGGATGTCGGGACGCCGAGTGTCGTTTTTACTGCAATCTTCGGCAACTAGTAACCAAATTCAATACCACTTTTTGAGCCACGGATTTATAATTTAATAGGCGTACAAGGAAGTCATGTGTTGCCCACATCAGATATTTTTTTATTTGCTTTTAGCGATCTTATCTATAATCGTAGCGTAAAAGATTTTAACATTTATCGTAATTCACAAAGAAAATTGGCAAAATGATCGGCTGATAATGCAAAAATATTTAAATAGAATTTCAGACTCTGGCACTGTTAATAAAAGTTACAAATAATTAAGTTTTTTTTTTATGTTACGATATCAGAGGTGTTTAATAGGATTAAAAAAAAAAGAAATAAAAAAAAAGATCACGTAAATAGGGCTTGTTGTTCAAAAGAAATCTGAAAAAATACTTATCAAAAATCATAAAACAAAGCCTATTAACTTGGCCTCTCTCAAAACGTGTTTGTTTTTGGAGTTAAAAGACTAGGAAGGTAGCAAATTTTAAAATACCTCAAAACAGATTATAGTGCCCTTAAATTAGAGATGCGAATATCGAAAAAGTATATCGATGTATTAGTTCGTTGTATCGAAATATCTATATTTCGATATATCGGGCCTAGGGTATTTTTAATCTTAAAAATCTTTACCACACACATATCGATATTTGTTAAATATATAATTAATATTTTGTTTTTATAATATTGATATCTCTGTACCAATGTAATTAAGAATGTGTATTTATAATAATTTCATTTCTGGAACGATATATTTAAGTTATTGTTTTTATAATATGGATATTTCATTGCCGATCTCATTAAGATATGGTTTTTATTAAGTTTATTTACAGCTGACATAAAAAACAGCTGATTTAAAAAAAAAAATATCAAAACAGGTAATTTCCTATCCTCCTTCCGATTAGTTTAGGTTTTTTTTTTTATTTGATAAAGGACTTAATGATATTTTGGTAAGTCGACATTTCTCTACCGATATCATTAAGATATTGTTTTTATAATATCGATATTTCTGTGCCGTTATAATTAAGACATTGTTTTTACTAAGTTCATTTCTAACAGGATTTAAATATCAAGAAACAGATTATCTCCTAATCTTCCTCCAATTCGTTTATATTTATTTCCATTTTAGAAAAATAATAACGATATATCGAAATATCGATATTAGTATTACGATATTATCAAGATATTGCTAACCAATATCGATATTTTGCTTTCGACATCCCATCTCTAGAAAGCGACCTCTCGTGATAGTAACACGAACACACCCCAAGTTTTTATGGTTCTTTGTTTGTCGAACTCTCCATACTTGTAGAATTTTTTTATTTCATATTTTATCTCCTTCTTTTTTTTTTTTGAAAAAATATCCATTTTTGATACCAAAATTTTAATATCTATATTACGATATATCGAGGAAAAAACAAATATTAATAAAATATCAATATATCGATACTTTTTCAACATCTCTGCCTTATGCGTAAGTTTGTTATCGTGTACAATCGATCACATCAATATTCCTTAATAATAATAATTTTTTTTCTTTATTAAGGAATATTGATGTATTCCTTAATAAAGCAAAAAAAAAAATATTGACAATGAAAATGTAAAGATATTGCAAATATAAAATCTGATTCAGCTTCTTACCGCAGCCTGGATTAAAAAAGAGCTATAACAGAACATGGCCAATTCAACGACTATAGAAGCCGCGTATATAATGGATTTCAGGACGAAAATGTGGTCTCTGGTTTCTCCCTAAAACAATTTAAGAATGTCATATTTATTGTAATCTAAAGCACATTAACATTTTAGGAATTTTCTATCAAAAGTTAAAAAATATCCACTTTGGGAAAATTATTACAAAAAGATTATTATCTCTTTGAATTATTATCTCATGGAGATTAGACATAATTTTATTGATGTTGAGGTGTTGAGCACCTGTTTGACAGAGGAAAATTTAAGATTTGAAATAGGCTGAATAATATTTGGGTGTAGAATATTAACTGATCAAAAAAATCTTTGTTTTTAGAAGTGGATATATTAACTTTTGATAGAGAATTCCTCATCTATTATTATTAATCAACATTGGAAAAAAAATATAAAAAATTAATAATTGAAGATGGATGTAGCAGTAAGTGTGTTTTGAGATATTTAGCCTTAAAGTTGTCATTCTGGTGCTTTCTTAGTTAATATCTTTTTAAAAGTTCTTATATACTATTTCTATAAGACTTGTAGTTATAAGCAGGGTTCCAAAATATTTAGAAAAAGCTCTTGCTCCGAATTAATCTTTTTCTTAAGATCTTTTTTGAAACAGTTCAGGCAAGAATTTTTATATTAAAACTTTTATTATAAGTTCTTAGAAGAACTTTTTGTTCAGAACTTATATAGTAAAAGTTCTTTGAGAACTTTATCATAAGAACTTTTATAATAAAAATTCTGTATTAAAAAGGTTTTCGTTAGAGAATTTTAGTGAGATATAATGGAAGTTCTCATTATTAAATGTGGAAAATAGTAATAGAATTGTGTCTTGAAAGGTTTTATTATCTTGAAATGTTATTTCTTTAAATAAACATTTGCTAGGTATTTTATTAAAATTAAAGAAATTTTTCTATTGATATATAAAATGTATACAATTAAATGATAAATAAAAAAATAATTGTTTTTCTATTTGTTCTTTTATTTACTATTTATATATTTTGTAAAAATATATATTTTTTCTACAATAATACAGTCTCCCGAGGTTTCCCCCACCTCCCGAAGATTAGTATGAGAAAACTTATATTTAAAATATTCTAGTATGAACTTATATTACAAGAACTTTTATCAGAAACTTTTAATGATATAAGTTCTTAGGTAACTTTTTATCAGAAGGTTCTTTTGAGTAGAATGTAAATACTTTAATTGTAAAAGTTCTTGTAAAACAGTTAAACTGAAACTTTTTGAAAAAGTTTAATAACTGTTTCGAGCCCTGGTTTCATTTACCTTATAAGAATTAAATTTTAATCACTTATAGTCTAAATCAGTACCTTAATTAAAAAAGATATTTTGATTTTTAAATATTTTAATTTGAGTGTTTAAGATGATAATTTTTTTCATTATTTAATATTTAATGTTACATACTATTCCTGTCGGTTTGATTTTCCGTCAAGTGTGCATTTGAATCTGGAAAGTGGCCATTTTAACTGATTTTAAGAGGAAGTCAATCCGTTTATTATTCAAAAATAGTTAACCAATTTTCAAAATGAGCGATTTATTTATATTTCCTACACAGATCTGATATTGATTTCCTAAATTAATTTTTTTTTAAATTCGTTAGTGGAGGAAGAGGGACTAAGCCCCCTTCCCCAGGCTACGTGCCTGATTATTATTGTATATATTTAATTTTATTTGTTCCACCTCTTAGGAATGTAAACGATAAAGTGGTCAAGGAAAGAGAAAAAAATCATTATTTTATAACCAAAATTTTTAGAGTGTAAATAGATTTCGGGTACATTAAATAACGTTGGGGAACAAAAAAATAGAAATTGGAGTGAATTTAGATACATTAATTTACTAAGGTACGAGAAGTATAGTTGATTTGTTCAAATAGAATTTTTTTATTTATTTTTTATAACTAGGTTATTATTTGATTAATTCTATATAATTATCATGTACCTTGGGGTAGGAAAAAAGGATCAAGAAGTCCCACACCATTACCAGTACCAGCACCAGCACTATTGATTTTCCCGAAAGCCTCCTGACAATGGATTTAATAAAGCCAAAGTATATTTCTTAAAGGAAATTTTGTCTACTTTATGATGGTACAGTCGGAACTTAATTACCTAGAATAATTTTTGAGCGATCACTACCTGTTCAACAAAAACCGAAATTACTTAAAAACCAATGAAATATAAATTTCCTGCTTTTATGCGTGGAATCGAACCAATGGGGTATTTTTGTTGCTCATGAATTCTATTATTAACTCTATAAATATTTTTCTTAACTCACGGGACACCTTGTAAATAGCTCAACCGCAGAATGTGTTCCGTATGTTTTAACAAAAAATTAGTAATAACTTCTGAACTATTGTTTTTATTGCCATTGGGAGTGGTCTCATTCGATTTAGAAACAAATATAACACAATAAATGACACCTTATTTGGCATTACTTGTGCAAGTTATTTTGCGAATATACCACTCCCCCATTTTGTCCTCTCCCCTCCGGAAGGATTGTGCCGCAGAATGGGTGGGCTCTGCGTATTTCGATTCTTACTACCATGAGAAGTTATGATCAAAGTATCATGAATGTACCAATTTTGTATATTTAGCAAGAATACTGAATATATATATATATATATATATATATATATATATATATATATATATATATATATATATATATATATATATATATATATCTTAGAATGCAAGCAATAAGGTGATAAAGGAAAGTGAAAAATATCATTATTTTTATTACCAGAATTATTTGAGTGTAAATAGATTTTGAGAAAAAAAAGGAGGCATACAATTTATTTAAGGACGTGCGCTTATCTGACACCATAAAAATGAATAGATTGAGATGGTATGGAAATGTTAATCGGATGAGTGACGACAGATAGGTGAAAAAGATTTTCCAAGGTCGTAATAGCAGGACAAAATGTTGGAGGATATCCGGTGAACGGACATCCGCATATGGGAAGATAGAGGCCTGTGCCAGCAGATGTTGAAACATGCTAAGGAAATAATAAATAAACTGGCACTCCAAAATAATAAATAAATAAATAAAATAAAAAATAAAAAGTGCTTGGCCTAAAAAAATATAAAGGGTTGCCCAGATCAGATTAAGGTTGAAATGGAAAAACTAGGAATCACACGCGAGAATTGTTTGGACAGGGTTCGATTCCAGAAACACATCAAAATGAGAGTCCATGCAGTGAGGAAGAGGTCGAAGGAGAGCAAGACCCAGCACTCCGAGAGGATGAAGGAGGTGTTGAGGAAGAGAAAGGAAACTTCCTCTTTCCCTGAAAAGAATTCACGAGCAACAAAAAAACCCAAAAAAAAGCAGAAAATTTATATTTTGTTGGTTTTTAAGTAATTTCGGTTTTTGTTGAACAGGTAGTGATCACTCAAAAATTATTCTAGGTAATTAAGTTCCGACTGTACCATCATAAAGTAGACAAAATTTCCTTTAAGAAATATACTTTGGCTTTATTAAATCCATTGTCAGGAGGCTTTCGGGGAAATCAATAGTACTGGTGCTGGTACTGGTAATGGTGGGGGGCTTCTTGATCCTTTTTTCCTACCCTTAAGGTACATGATAATTATATAGAATTAATCAAATAATAACCTAGTTATAAAAAAAAAAAATAGATTTGAACAAATCAACTATACTTCCCGTACCTTAGTACATTAATGTATCTAAATTCACTTCAATTTCTATTTTTTTGTTCCCCAATGTTATTTAATGTACCCGAGAACTATTTACACTCTAAAAATTTTGGTAGTAAAATAATGATTTTTTTCTCTTTCCTTGAAAAGAGGAAGACGAAATGATTGGCGTGGTTCTGAGTTGGCCTATTTCGAGAAAAAGAGCAACAATATAAATCTCGAGTACGTTAAATAATATTATATTTATCAAATTGACTCCATTTTGTGAAGTAAAAGTAATAAGTACGCTTATATCTAAACAAAAACAACCTTCTTTTTTTTTCGAGGAGGGAATTATATAAACTGAAACACTGTTATTATTAGGGATTGATAAATTTTTTGCCACTTCTGTAATTTTGTTTTTATTGAAAACTAGTTTGGAATGTTATACATTCATCTTCAGTTCTAAAAACACACAAAAATTCAAAAATAATAAATTCAAAATACAGTTTGGTATTTATTATACATATTAAATTAAATGTAATATAAATTAGTATTATAAACATTGATGAATTATGAATTTAATCAAGACAAGATTGATTTCTTGACTTAATTAAATTCATAATTCATAAATGTTTAATCATATAATTTATATTACATTTAATTTAATATGTATAACAATACCAAACTGCATTTTGAATTGCTTATTTTTGAATTTTTGTGTGTTTTTAGAACTGAAGATGAATGTATAACATTCCAAACTAGTTTTAAATAAAAACAAAATTATAGAAGTGGCAAATAATTTATCAATCACTAAATAGATCGATCCTTCTATAGTATCATGCGAATGTCAACTGATTGTTATTATTTGTTAATATTGAGCCTGATGAGGAAAAAGAGTGTTTCGAAACGAGCAGCTAGTTTTAATAAATAAAAAAAATATAGAAGAAATTTCAAGATTTGGTATTTATTTATTAAAATATACAATAAATTTTATTTTATAATAGAAATAGACTTATGAATGATAATTAAATAGAATTAATCAAATATAAATCTAATTAAAAAAAAATCTCGAGTACCTTAAATAACATTAGGGAACAAAAAAAAATAGGAATTGGATTGAATTTAGATACATTAATATTCCTACTAAGGTGCAAGAAATATAGTTGATTTGTTCAAATTGAATTATTATTATTTTTTTTTAAACTTGGTTATCATTTGATTAATTTTATTTAATTATCTTTCATAGGTCTGTTCCTATTATAAAATAAAAGTTATTATATATTTTAATAAATAAATACCAAATCTTGGAGCTTTCTGCTATATTTTTATATCTATTAAAACTAGCTGCGCGTTTCGAAACCAACACTCTTTTTCCTCATCAGGCTCAAAATAAACAAATAATAATTGTCTTTTAGTTTATTTAATTTCCTCCTCCAAAATAAAAAAAATGTTATTTTTTCTTTAGATGTATGATTACATATATTTCACAAACTGGAGTCAATTCGACAAATATAATATTTTTTTTCGTGTTTAGAATGGTGGTATTATTATGCAGATTCAGATCTGAAAACCAGCGTCGTAAAATTACTGTTTTTGTAATTAATAAATGACTGCAAATTATTACAAAATAGTTTATTATTTCCAAATAGTTATATAAAAAAAAAATCTAGTGTATTCATTTACACAAGTTTCCTAATCGCTTTGTGTTAGAGTCTAATACAATATATGTTTGCTATATCTTAACTAATATAAGTATGATTAATTTTTTTTTTTTATGTGTGTACCTTTTTAGCTGAAAAATTAAATTATCTTTCAAAAAAAGCATATGGAATATTCCGGTAGATGTGTAGTTTTCGAGTTATCAAATTACTATACAAATGTGGACCGGTTTCCATAGGAATAAGTGCAAAATACTTTATAAAACATGTCTGCAAAGTTCAATATCCTATATCTCTGTTAATGCAAGTTCGATTTCGATAATTTCTTTTGTTTTGTTTTGTAGGGAATTTAATTAGATTTTTGGAGTCTACGCATCTCTAAACCTCAATTTTTGAAGGGGTTATTTTTTTTTATCTTGGTCGATTATATAAGTTCATTATTGAAAATAATCAACCAATTTTTATTCTAGTGATATATATATATATATATATATATATATATATATATATATATATATATATATATATATCATTAAATAATATCCACAATTTTATTTTGAATTATTAATTTCATAACAATAATTTATTTTTCAAGAAAATTTACAGAAACTTTTAAATATTGACACATGATGAAAGAAAAAAAAGCAAATAGTTTATTTTTACTAGACTAAAATAAAAGGAATAATAAACAAGTAAGGTTCATTCATTGTTTATTATTGGCTATTTCTCATTATATTTAGTTATAATATTTAGATGTCTTTATTATAAAAAAAATTGTAAGGTAATGGACTTGTAATAGGATAAAATAACACTCAGGTAGCATAGATTAATCAAAGTGTTCGATAAGAAATGTAGCTAATTTAAAAAAAAAAAATGTAATTGTAGATATACAAATGAAAAGGCTTGAACATGGACAATGATCTTCCAAAACGTTGCAAAGAAATGCAAGAAGATATGAGTCGTATATTTCCAAAATGAACCCTAAAAATTTTTTTTGTAAATCGCAGCCTATTTAAAATTTAATTGCTGTTTAAGTCATATTAATATAATCAACTTTTTTTGGAAATATTTGCTAGACTGATGATTTTTCTAATATATTTAAAAATAAAAAATTGGTTTTGTTATCGTAATTGGAATAGAAATTATCGTACTTGAAAATTTATCAATGATGATTAGGCTTCATTTTGGAAATAAACGACTCATATAGTATGGATTGAAAAGGGTATATTTTTTCTTAAAAAATAAATGACTTATGAAATTTTTTTTTTTACAATGTCACTCACCATATGAGACTGAAAAACAGATGCGATGAGTATACCAATGGCGCCTCCGAGATTAATGGTAACCAGGGGATTGTAGACACTTCTCAATTCGTCAGCGTAACTGTAAATATTTAATAAAATTATTAATATTTTAATAAAAAAATGAAATTAAATCCTAAGAAAAAATTAAATACCTCAACAGTCTCTGATGATCTTTTAGAATTCTGTATAAGTCTTCGTTTATACTCGAACTTCTGTTCTTCTCCTTGTGGTTTCTGTTTGTATCGATTTTCAGGGTTGACACGTGATATCCCAGGACTAAGAACTGAGCATGAAGAGCCACCGCGACTTGGTAAAAAAGTGAAAGATATATAGGTAGAAATACTCCTCCTGCCAGCGTACATATCGCTTCGTAGACGAATATTATTTCGTAATAAGGAGACTCCGTCATGGGTAACGGATACCAAGCACTGAGGATCTTCATCTTGCCTGTTTTGACATCGAACATGCTTCCCGTGTGGTACAATATATAATCAACAGGAATCCCTGGGATACCTACGGTCGTCAGGACAACGCTGAAATCTAGAACGAAAGCGAACATGCACATCATGTTACAGTTCCTTGAGACCTTTTTATAAATTTTACTCGTTCCTTCCTTCTTATTTTCAGGAATGTAAAGGAAATCTTTTCTTATCAGACTGAAAAGTCTGCACTGACTATCCGCGCGTAGAAAGAACACGAGGAGCCTCGAAGACATGGTGACGGCTGGGAGGCAGTGAAAATTTATCATCGTCGCTTTTTGAATATCAATGTCGATAACAAACAAACTCGTGACTTGGCAGGAGATGTAAGAGAAAAAAATCATAAGAGACGAGACGAATTCGAATTTGAAAAGCGCGTTTCTCTTCCCCGTCGTCCTGAAGTCATTGATGATCTTCCAGAGCCCGAACAACTTGAGGTACCAGATACTTAGGCCGTCGATGACATCCGAGTCTTCGATAAACTGTTGGTGCTCCATGGTTCGCTTCGACGAACGGAATGACGCCTCTGGAAGTTCCCCCAAAGAGGATAAAGACTCCTTCTTTTTTATTAACGTTCTAATTAAACGGGATAATCGAGTCCGAAAATAATTAAGGTGGCAGTTGTTCTGTTTTATTGAATAGGAATTTAATTGGGATGGCCTTCTTACCTGAAGCATATTTATTGCCAATTAAAGGAGGAGACAGGTAAATAATTTGGAAAGCGTGAATACTGAAGCAATACGATGATTAGTAAATGTATACGTAATTGATGAGGCTTGTGTTTAATACTTGATAAAACTGAAAAAAAATAATGTCGTCTTATTTTGCTGTAAACAGATCGTTTCAAATGAACCATCAGATAGAAGGCTTCCCTCTTCCCCAATAATTATCTTCTTATCATTTGTCTTGAACTATATTTTCAGTTCTCTTACACCATAAATGCTCTTTTTGTGAGTTGTTCTTTCTGGCTATAGCGTATATCTATATACCAAGATTATGTCCATATGGGTTTAAGTAAGTGTGTGTATGTATTTAGTTTTTGTCTTACTCTGTTTGATTTTAATTGTTGCCGCCGATATAAACTGATGGACACCTGTCTCATCGAAGTGTGAAAATTATGTGTTATGATTTGTCGCCATTTAACAGAAATTTTTCAAAGTGATTAGCAATTTTGATAAACGTAGTAAATGATTTTATGAAGCCACTGAATCTAGACTGAGATCTTAATGGAATGTTACAATTTTTGTATCGGCAGTTATATATTTTATTGGAAATTTTAGCAATCATACTTCCAAATTGACAACTTTTATTATCCAATTTTATACATTTGTTAACGTTTCGGGGTATCGATTCTCATCTTCAGAACTAAAAACAATATTTTTATATATTAAATTCAACAATTTCTTTAAAAACGATTTTTTAAAAAGTTTGAAGCTTTTGTAAGTGGGTCTTTTTGGCTAAAGCGTATATCTGCATACCTGGATTATGTCCAAATGGGTTTAAGTAAGTATGTATAAGTATTTGTCTCAGTTTCAGTTTTGAAGATATGGACAAAAATGTGTAAGAGTGAGTTTGAGTCAGTTGTTAAAGGGTGTCCTATATTATTTTAATATGTCAGGCCCATCTTAGGCATGATTTAAATTATTTAATAGTTGTATTGAATAAAAATTTGGAAATGTTGGCAATAATTCTTACGAATTGGTAATTTTTATTATCCAATTTTATACATTTGTTAACATTTCGGGGCATTGATCCCCATCTTCAGAACTAAAAACAAAGTTTAATCAAATTTACCTTAAATGGTCTATTTTCAAGGAATATAATTATTCCTCATGAGACCCATCGTAGACATAGTTTAAATTACCTAATATTTCTATTGAATAAAAATTTGGAAATTTTGGCCACCATACTTCCAAATTGGTAACTTTTATTATGCCATATTATACATTTGTTAACGTTATAGGGAATTGATCTCCAGCTTAAGAACTGAAGATAATTTTTTTTTATATTACATACAACAATATCTTTTAAAACGATTTTTGGTTATAACATGAAATTTAATTATAAAACAGTATAATAATTTAATCAAATTTACCTTAAATTGGTCTATTTTCAAGGATATATAATTATTTTTCATGTCACATATTAAATATAAATTAAAACTATTTTACTTTACAATTTTAGTTAAAACATTGTAATTAGGGACTGATAAATTATTTGCCACTTCTATAAATTTGTTTTGTTGAAAACTAGTTGCGAATGCAATACATTCATCTTCAGTTCTAAAAACACACAAAAAATTCAAAAATAAGCAATTCAAAATATATTTTGGTATTATTATACATAGTAAATTAGATTAATATTTTATGAATTCAATTAAGACAAGAAATCAAATACATATTGGTACTCACCAAGGTTTAAATGGATTATATCAAATATATAATCCAATCAAATAATTTTGATGTAATCCATTTAAACCTTGGTGAGTACCAACATGTATTTGATTTCTTGTCTTAATTAAATTCATAAAATATTAATCTAATTTAATATGTATAATAATACCAAAATATATTTTGAATTGCTTATTTTTGAATTTTTTGTGTGTTTTTAGAACTGAGGATGAATGTATAACATTCGAAACTAGTGGCTATTTTTGTCAGAATTATTGACTAAATACTTTGAACACTCACTTGGTAAAAATATTCCTTCGGGACTCATCCGGAAGTATAATAAATGTATTATCGAATATGGAAATTAGAAATAAAAGTTAGAAAAAAATAAAGGATATCTTTCCTTTTCGCCCTGCCTCGTATTTTAAAAAATCTATTTCATGTTATTACAAACTTACATACATTTTAACATCCATCATTATTCAATATCAAAAATAGTTTTTAACACGAATAATTAACACTGAAATTTGCACTCATAAACCCAATTTTAACCACATAGTTGATCAATTAACTTCTTCAAGCAAGTGTAAACTGGTGTTGCTCAGAATTATATTATTATATCTTATCTCTCCCACTATTCGACTTTTCGACTAACATTCTTAAGTTAGCCAGTTATTTAAGGACATTAAAGAAAACTTTCTATCAGTATAACTTATCCATTCTTTTACACTTACATGGTTTTAATACGAGGTAAATTGTAATGATTGTGCAGGCAAATACACGAGAAAAACTGGAAGATCGCTAAATCAGAGATTGAAGAAACATATAAGGGCACATAATAATAAGACAGATAATTCCAATTTTGCAATTCATTTAAATGAAAAAAATCATAAATTCATCAAAGACTCAGGAGATAAATTAATGCATCAGGTTGAAAACAGCCTCAAATTATATATATATATATATATATATATATATATATATATATATATATATATATATATATATATATATATGAAGCACTTGAAATAATAAAATCCTTCTAATCCAATCCACATTTTTGCTTAAATGACCAAATAAATATCTCCAATAGTCCAATCTTAAATTTATTCCCATCTATAACAGAAAAACCAATAACTCATCACCATTACTGAAAAAATCCTGACCCTTAATCCGTTTACCTATAAACATGCTACTGTTTTATAACTACCTACCTTTCGTTCATTGTTAGTTCAATGCGAGAAGAAACCAGTACAAACTTTGCTGTTTGATATAAACCATTTAAACCTTGATGAGTACCAACATGTATTTTATTTCTTGTCTTAATTAAATTCATAATTCATAAATGTTTTATTAATCTTTTAAACTAATTTAATATTTATAATAATACCAAACTATTTTTTGAATTGCTTATTTTTGAATTTTTTGTGTGTTTTTAGAACTGAGGATGAATGTAAAACATTCGAAACTAGTTTTCAATAAAAACAAATTTATAGAAGTGGCAAATAATTTATCAATCCCTAATTAGATTGATCCTTCTATACCATCATGTATGGGTCAACTAAAACATTGGACTCCTTTGACATCACAGCATGATTTAAGATTGATCTGATTCCTCTTTGATCCTATATATCAATTGACTGTTTATGCCACAACCTCCTAAATATTTATTACCTTCATATGTGCTTTTTTTATTGTCTTAATATGTCATAAAGGGTTATCTATCTTGTTAGTTTTATTAAATTAAATTAGTTTTTTTTTATTCTATTTATATCTGAATAATGGCTAAATTTACAATTTTTTTCTACGTTCTTGGTTATGTATATTACTTTTAAGATTTTCCTATTTTCAGTTTTTATTTATTTTTTTTTTTATTGTCTTATATTTTAGGCCTGTCAAGATCAGATTTATGCTGTTGAGTTGTAATATGAAGTGCTAATGCTGTAAGGTTGGTATTTTTTTTATGTTTTTACAATTGGATTGGCTCTTTAAGATGCTTGAATCTTTATTCATTTTTGAGAAATTCTTAGATGAAGGGGCTCACCTTTATTGAATTAACAAGTGCCTAGTATCAGCTGTTAACGATTTATTTTGGATTTACCATTTGTTTATTCATTTTGCAAGTACCACATCGCTACCATGGTTTGTGCAAGATTGTAACTAATATTTTTGGATAAAATAAGATACCTGCTAATTCTGACCCTATTTTGTCTAACGCAGAAAAGAAACTAACTAACTACATCTGCGATCTGTTGAGAAATAGCCGTTTTACTAATTTTCATTTATTTTTTTTTATTTTTACTTCCTTGTACGCAGTATTGTAATCGCGAAAATTTTCGGTTTTCAGTTTTCAACGGAGATATCCATTTTGACCATCCCTGAACCCATTTTGACAAGTTTCGTCGTGACGTCTGTACGTACGTTCGTTCGTACATATATCGCATAACTCAAAAACGGTTAGCCGTAGAAAGTTAAAGTTTCGTATCTAGGATTACTGTATAATCTAGTTGTGAACCCCCCCTTTTGGTTATTGTATGATTACCGGAAGTGGTACTTCACATGAAGGTCATTACGGATATTCATCAAAAATTATATTTAAATATAATGTAAAACTTCTAAAATTTGATATACATGACCTATATATTAATATAAATAACATGATAAGTTTTGGTCAAAATTGGCAAACCGGAAGTGGTACTTTACTTGAAGGTCATATTAGACTTTCATCAAAAAATATATTAAAATGTAACGAAAAACATCTCAAATTTGGTAAATTATACTTTTATATCGATATGAATGTATTTACTAGATGTTCGTTAAAATTGGTGAGCCGAAAAGGGTACATTACTTGAAGGTCATTATAAACTTACATCAAAAAGTTCGCGATTGTCGCGAACCAAATTGCGATTGTAAGCTTTATTACCGAAACAATGAAGGTTACATTCGCAATTTGGTTTCCAATCCAATTTAACATTTTTATTACTTGTTTTAAGTGATAAAATTGAGTGTAAAATACTGGTCTTTTTGGCTAAACCGTATATCTGTAAACCTAGATTATGTCTATATGGGTTTAAGTAAGTATCTGTATGTATTTAGTTTCTGTCTCAGTTTTAGTTTTGAAAATAGGTACTTTGAGTCGATTGTTGAAGGGTGTTACGTTTGATTTTAACATGCGGTGCCCATTTTAGACATAATTTAAATTACATAATATTTCTATTGAATAAAAATGTTATTATTAATTAATTATGGCCCTAAAGTTCTTGTATTTTTTTACATCCTAATAAATTTGGTAATTTTTTTTTTGTCTTTTTCCTTTTTATTGTTTGAATTTATCAGAGATCGAAAAAAAATATAATAATAATATAAAAATGAAATGATTATTTATATCTTTCACATCCATAAATGTTGTACTTTTATTATTTTCATAATTAATAATTATTCGCAAATAATTGATGTGTTACTGGCCGGTTACACTCACAGTGGATTATTCCGCCCGGAGAATTTACCGTCGCACAGTGGGTTTGCGGTATTTTGCCCATCTAGCCATCCTAAACTATTTTTCTTTTTTATTGTTCGAAATTTCGTTCTTAATTGATCTATTGTACTTAGAAGTGATCAATATGGTAATCTTAAAAACAATAAACATGTATAACGTATGCAAATGTGCGCAATCGTCAACAACTTTGCTTTTTCAAGTTAGAATCCCTGTTTTTTATCGTATAATCTACATTAAATTTCATGAAGGATCGACACCTCACTTCGATTTATAATAATGCGCCCAGCATGCGCTACGAATCCGCATAGTCTGAAATGCGATTTATGGCATTTTCTCTAATATAACTTGCGACACATGGTTTTCATGAGTTTTTAAGGCAAAAATACGTTTCAATTTCAATAAATCAATCCCATTTTAAAATAATCAATGTTAAAATAATTAATATTCATTGTTTTGGGACGGGAGTGTTTTCTTGATAGACTAATATCTTTATTATCATTATTTAATTTTTTTTTTACACAAATCTCCAATTTTTTGGTTGATTAATTAACATTAGATGATACCATACACATTTCTGTAGTCAATAACCTTAATTTATCTTTTTAAAACAAAAACTACATATTTCGAGCGCGTCCCTTTCTTCCTCTCAGGCACTTACAATTTCTATATGCTCAGAAATGATATTGTGGCATGAAAGGCATGATAATGTGTAGTACCCAGCGGTACCTCTTCCTATCGTGGTTATTGCATATTGTTAGGAGTTAGGAGATCTCTCATTCAGCTCCTTTTCAGCCTTCTGCGAGTGTTGTCAGGTATGTTGATTATAGCCGTGTCTTGTATGAGTGTGTTAGGATGCCCATGCAAGTTATCGTGAAATCGTTTGTAGTAGTTCATTAACTGTTAGCCTATTAAGGTCTGTATGTAAGGTAATATTACTGAACTCGTATTTACAGTTCTTATAGTTATTAATTATATTAATAATTAATAACTATATTATGTTTTATTGCAGTAAAAGCCTTGAAGAGTAAAGTAGAACATCGTAATGCTGATAGCATGGATTTTTATAATGATATCACTTAATAATTAATATGGAGGATCTTCATTTGACAATTAATTAATAACATATCATCTTTAACTTATAAATAAATATTGAGATTAATGTTTCAAAATTTTTGAAAAATTTACGATTTATCGAAACACATTTATTTGCGTCTGAAATGAATATCTTCAACATTAGCGGTCTCTAGCGGCTATTTTTGTCAGAATTATTGACTAAATACTTTGAACACTCACTTGGTAAAAATATTCCTTCGGGACTCATCCAGAAGTATAATAAATGTATTATCGAATATGGAAATTAGAAATAAAAGTTAGAAAAAAATAAATGATATCTTTCCTTTTCGCCCTACCTCGTATTTTAAAAATCTATTTCATGTTATTACAAACTTACATACATTTTAACATCCATCATTATTCAATATAAAAAATAGTTTTTAACACGAATAATTAACACTGAAATTTGCACTCATAAGCCCAATTTTAACCACATAGTTGATCAATTAACTTCTTCAAGCAAGTGTAAACTGGTGTTGCTCAGAATTATATTATTATATCTTATCTCTCTCACTATTCGACTTTTTGACTAACATTCTTAAATTAGCCAGTTATTTAAGGACATTAAAGAAAACTTTCTATCAGTATAACTTATCCATTCTTTTACACATACATGGTTTTTAATACGAGGTAAATTGTAATGATTGTACAGCCAAATACACGAGAAAAACTGGAAGATCGCTTAGTCAGAGATTGAAGGAACATATACGGGAACATAATAATAAGACAGATAATTCCAATTTTGCAATTCATTTAAATGAAAAAAATCATAAATTCATCAAAGACTCAGGAGTTAAATTAATGCATCAGGTTGAAAACAGCCTCAAATTAAATATATATGAAGCACTTGAAATAATAAGATTTTTGCTTAAATGACTAAATAAATATCTCCAATAGTCTAATCTTAAATTTATTCCCATCTATAACATATAAACCAATAACTCATCGGCATTACTGAAAAAATCCTGACCCTTAATCCGTTTACCTATAAACATGCTACTGTTTTATAACTACCTACCTTTCGTTCATTGTTAGTTCAATGCGAGAAGAAACCAGTACAAACTTTTCTGTTTGATATAAACCATTTAAACCTTGATGAGTACCAACATGTATTTGATTTCTTATCTTAATTAAATTCATAATTCATAAAAGCTTTTAATACTGATTTATATTAATCTAATTTAATATGTATAATAATACCAAACTATTTTTTGAATTGCTTATTTTTGAATTTTTTGTATGTTTTTTAGAACTGAGCATGAATGTATAACATTCGAAACTAGTTTTCAATTAAACAAATTTATAGAAGTGGCAAATAATTTATCAATCCCTAATTACATGGTTTTTGTTCATTAAACCCCAACAGATGGCACTTTAGCTCAAAAGTTTTGTCATGAATTCTATTAATTTTCATTTTATCCTCTGCCCATTTTTTATATTTACTTTTATTTTAATTTATTATTTACAATTTTTCCTTTGGATTTATCTTTTTCTTCTATTTTCAATACTTTTTTATTATTTTATATATTTTATTTTTTATTATTTATGATTAACCGACACTTGTAATGACAACTCCACTGCCATCTCTATTTGACTAATATTACTACCACCTCCATTATTACTTTCCGATTTTGCTTAGTCATTCCTTCACCACACTTTGAGCTCTAAGGTACTAAATTTTTTCTGTTTATTTATTTTTATTTCCCATTTTACTTGATTTTCATAAAATTTGTATTAAAATATAATGAAAAACTTCTCAAATTTGATATGTAAGACTTACATATTAATATAAATAACATAATAAATTTTGGTTAAAATTGGCAAACCGGAATTGGTACTAAACTTGAAGGTCATATCAGACTTTCATCAAAAATTATATTTTAATAATGTAAAACATCTCAAATTTGGTAAATAGGACTTTAATATCAATATGAATGTATTTACTAGATTTTGATTAAAATTGATGAGCCGAAAAGGGTACTTTACTTGAAGGTCAAAATAAACTTGCATAACAAAATATATTAAAATTAAATACAGAGATCATATGGTTCGTTAATAAAGGTTACAATATTTGTTTTCGATATTCTAGAAGTTCTAGTGATCAAACTAAATAAGCACAAATTAAATAACAACAAAAATACAAGTAAATATAGTTAAAATAGTTAAAAGTAAATTCAGGGCCGCTGGGTGAAGGTGGGAAGTTTGTGTCTTGCTGAGGAGGCGCGATTGTTATGAAATATTAAATTAAAATGCGAAAGAATTTAATTTAAAAAAAATAATAATAAGGAAATATGTCACATTAATTAAAAATTAATTAATTACACAGCATATGCCAGCTTATTCGTACGACAATGATGAGTTTTCCCGCTCTGTGTGTAACGCTCAAAATTTCTTTGAGCGTCGACGGCAAATTCTCCGCAACTAAAAATTCATTCCTGTGTTTAACTGGCCTTTAATTAATTAAATGGGACAACTTTTGTTACATAATAATATTTTCTTAATTATTTGATCTTCCATATTCTATGGTTATTTTAAAAGTAATTAAGAAAAAATAGTGAAATTTATATCGATGAAAAAAATATTTTGTATTAAAAAAAATATAGAATGCAAAAAAAATTGTATTTTTAATATATAAAGAACTATATTTCGAGGGGAGAAATACAGAATAATATTTTGTATTTCGCTTCTTGTAATAAATTAAATAATTAAAATTTGCATTTGAAGAAAATATTAAGATACATAAGCGGAATATAAGATATAAGAATATATTTACATTCTAACTGATCTCTTTATTTTTTAGAAAAATTGAGTTGTGTATTTCGAAAAGGGCTCATATCCGAAAAATCTTTTCAGCAGGCACAAAAACCTAAATTTCTGTCAAACCACTGGACTTATTTGAACAGATTTAATTACCTTTATGTATTTCATCATTATAACAATCACATATCAGCCGTTCTCGGTCATAAAATATCCGTCTCATTGAGTACAAAAAAAGTCCATTTTGAATAAAAACAGAAAGGAGTCCTTTTCGAAATTTGCAATTCAATTTGTATTTACATTAAACATTATAAATGATATTAAATAATCTGCAAGGTTGCTGTAATTAAATAAATGAATAATCTAATGTAATTAAATAAATATAACATACAATGTGTTTGAGACTTTTCATTTTTATAATTACACCTTTCTTCTAAATCTTATATAAGTTTTACGATTTCTCACTTTCATGCTCTGATCTCATAAAATCATCACTACAATATATATATATATATACATGGGCATATATATTATATCCAACTAAGGATCAGTACGCTGTGCACTGTAGCAACCCAATGTATTTGGGCAGCACTGATCTTCAATAAATCATTTCTATATAAATATTTTTAGAAAATTATTATAGCAAATTATTATAGTTATTGTAGTCATCATAATTGTAGCCAACTCTATTTGTATGGGGTATACCCCGAAAGTAAATAAAAAATATTCATTCATTATTCATTCATTCGCTATTCATTCATTCGTTATTCATTCATTTATTCATTTCTCTCCTGGCTTATAGTTCCGCAAGACGGGATCAACTTTTTCTTTAAAATTTGATATAAATGTCTTTAATTACAACATTTTATCTTTCTAGATAATTTCTTAAATGTTAAATTGTTTTAATTATTAACAACGACATTATATATGTGAACTGGCTTGTATTTCATAATCCTTTCAAAAAACCTTTTAGAATATCTTGCTTATTTATTACTTTTACAGGGAAATTTATTTTGTATTTAAAAAATGTCAATTACAAAGCCAAATACCATTTCTCTATTGCTGTTAATCAGCCCCTTGGCACCTGAAAATGGACTAATGCTAAAAATAGAGTTCAACGACACTTTTTTCTGGGATTTTAAATATTATTAAAAAACACCTTTTCCTAAGAGTAAAACAAAACATGAAAAAAAAAATATCTACAGTATACCACCAAAAACTCATAATACCCTACTATTTCAGTAAAAGTAGTTGCGAGGTTTGCAAGCAAACAGTCGATATTCATTAATAATTAATTACATGTAAAACGAGTTAGCTTACTTGAATTCTTTCGCTGAGTGGCTGACGATTACGTGTCGAACATAATTTTTTGTTTTTATAAAAAAATTAAACAATTGATAAATTTTGTCACAATATATACTAAAGGGGTTAAATAGATCAAATAATAAAAAATAGCTTACTTAAAACTAAGGATCAAATTTGGCGGCAGCAGTGATTTTTTTTTTTATTGTTACATGCTATCTCAATAAAGGACAATAGTAATAATGATTAGAAAAGCTCATTCACGGCATATTTACAGAAATTTAAATAAATAAAATAATAGCAAAATAATAAATAGAAAGAAAAAAATAAACTTAAATAGTGTTGATTACATGTGAAAATGAGTATTTTCGAAAATTACCAGGAAAATCTTGGAAAATTGAAAAACCCGAATATATTGCTAATTGATTATTTATTAAGTACATGTTATAGTATAATATTTACAATTACTTAAGATAATTCATTCACAAAATATGAATGAATATCTATTTGATTTTGAATATCGATAAATAAAATGTTTAATGTCAATTATGCGACCTCTGTTTCCTCCTGAAGCGTCATTTTTCAAGCCCTCATCGTGTCCATCATTATCGACCGGCAATATAAGCTCCTCTTCATCTACATTAGAATCAGGCTCGTCCTCTAATAAGGGGATCGGAAAGTTTGGTCAAAACTTTCCAAGACAGTTTCTCCAGAGCGAAGAACATCTGAGACCTGGCTTCTTACTGTATCTCTAAGAAGTCCGGCGTAGAAGTTATAGCCTTAAAACCCATAAAATTGCGAAAATTTCGATTTTTTTCCCGTTATTGTTCAGCTTCCAGAGGGCTTTAAAATTTGTAAACTTGTTTTTTTTTTTCTGTTTGTATTAATCCCTAAAATATACCAAAAATTAGAACTACCCGACTTTTTGCACAAGTGTCCCTTTTTTTGTTGATAAATTGGTTGGTCTGTAGCATATTGTAATTTTTTTGTTTTTATTTTTTAATTTTTCATTACGTTTATTCAATAATTTTTCAATCCATTATTTCCTTGATTAGGAAATATAACGACAGATTGTTCAATGCCCATCAAATGGAAATAATTTTTTCTTTGTAGTGATGATTTTATGAGATCAGAACATCAAAGCGAGAAATTGTAAAACTTATATAAGGCTTAGAGAGAAGATGTAATTATAAAAAACAAAAAACTCATAACATATTGTATGTAATATGGTCCTAATTCAAGTTGATATTTATTTCTTGTTATTTTTTATTTAATATCAGTAATAATGTTTAATACAAATAAAATTATTGAAAAGAATATTGGTCAGAATGCAAACGTTTAAATTTCATTTGATTTTCTATTACTATTTTCCCAGAATTTGTTCAGATTATTTTATGCTACTATAAAATATAAAATGAAAGGTAAGAAAATATATATATATATATATATATATATATATATATATATATATATATATATTTAACTGAATATACCTACTTCTCAATATATATTTTATTTAAATGAAAATTATAATTATTCAGTTTATTGTATTTAAATTACAAGATACGAAATACAAAATAGTGTTTTATATTTTACCCTAGAAATACAAAATAATATTTTATATTACACCCCTCGAAATACAAAATAATATTTTATATTACACCCCTCGAAATACAAAATAGTTTTTATATTCTGTATTTTGTTTGTTAAAGTACAAATTAGTTTATGTATTTTATCCCATAAAATAGAAAATATAAAAAATGTATTTTATCTTGTATTTTGAAATATCGTATTGGAATACTATCCAACTCTGCATTGAAATAATGATGTGTAAATAATACATGAATAAGAGCATTTGCTTCTGATATAAACGGCGCTGAAGTTAGGCATTACCCGCAGGACGCTTGAGTTGAGCCAAACAAGTATAACGCTTACCCCTTCCACACCTTGGCAGAATCAACAGTGAAGATGCTATAAGCAATTCCCGACAATATAGACCAGTCAACTACAAGGATTTTGGCTTCTCATAATATTGAGTAAATTTTAATTTTAATACTAAAATAATTGAGTTTGGCTTTGAAGGGACGCGCCGAATACATTTTTTATAAACCAAAAACCGAAAATATCCTTATGGAAATTATTCTACAATACAACCAGAATACTAAAGAGGTGTTCATCAAATCTCTAACGCTTTACATAAAATTTCCCTTAAAGTAATAGGGTAAATTGTTTTTCTGTGACACTATTTTTTAAATTTCATATTTTTCGTAGTTTAATAGTCCTAAAAACCTGTTTTTTTTTTCATTTTAAATTTTGAAATATAAAATTTCGAGAAACGAGGAAGTTCAGTGAACCGTTTTCACAGCATATAATTACACCATCAACTTGGAATTATTTACCGACCGAAAACGCTCAATAAATCTTAAAAGGGACCCTAAAAAAATAAGTTAAGTTACCATCATCAAAAATAGTTTTGGAGCCTTATCCAATGTTGAAGAAGAGTCACAATCCATCACACTGACAGGCTGGTGAGAACTGAATATTGAAAATAAAATCACAAAGATAAAGAAATATAATTAAAAAAATAGAGTAGCAAACAAAAACTGTGAATTAAACAATTAAATGAAGATTAAAAGAGAAATTATCTATAATAATTTTATCATAAATACAATAATGATTTGCTAAGCTCATTATTAATTATATTATAATGAATAATGAAAAATATGATTTTTTTTAAACTATTATAACCAACGATTACAAATAATTACAATGTAAAGCAAAGATAAAGTGAATTTGAACTATTTTTAAAAGTGTATAAGAAAGCAAATATTTGTATCGGTATAATTTTTAGTTCCAAACGAGAATTTCTGGTATTTTATTATAATTCACCAAAATTAAATTTTATATGTGAAACTGGCCTATCAAATCATTATCTAAATAATGAATTATAAAACAATTGGCGCCCCTTTTATGATCTAATAGCAGTGCCTCGCGGTTTCACCTCCGGAAAATTTGGATTTTTACTTCCTTGTTTACAGCATATTTTAGGGTTACTGCATACTATGCAGTGCGTAGAAATCGTATTCACTAATTCTGAATAGAACTCTGAAATTATTTATAAATTTTCCAATCATCGTTTTGCTTTAAGTATTTAGCCTTTGCGAATTATTTATTAATCTGTTCATCCTTTAATTGACATTAAATATGCTTCAGGTACCAATTAAATTTCTATTCAATAAAACAGACTAACTGTCATCTTAATTATTCCAAGACTCGATTATTTCTGTTTGTCGCTTTAATAAAAAACAACAGTTAATAAACGACAGATATATTTATCCTCTAAACGGGAACTTCCAGGGACGTTATTTCGGTAGTTGGAATCAGCGAATCATGCAGTACAAATCGCAGCTCGCAAATATGTCGTGGATGATATAAGTACTATTCTACTGAAGAAACAGGATGACCCGAGAATGGACTCAGTCGTATGCGGGAGGAAGAGGAACGATGAGAATCCGGAGGAATAATGAACATTCAGAGGTACACAGTTTCTAGAGTGGAACTGATACCTCTCGCAAAAACAGAACAAGAGGGCGACAATCCAGAGAATGGTTCTGCTGCGAACAACGAAGACCAGAAGAAACGAAGGGAATGCTATCTCAAGCTTATGCCTATTTCACGAAGTATTACTGACCTTTAGCAGGATGGTTACCTCTCGACCTCATCCTTCAAGAGACTCTGCTATTACTTTTATTATACTATACTCTCCTATACTATACTTTTATTATAGTACTATTATAATAATATATTAACAGATTACAATCGGAGAGCATACTGTAGCGGCTTACCTTATATTTGAATTTCCCGCCATATCTATCCCTATCACACATTTTTCCATGCATGCCGAATATGTATCATCTGATATCTGACTGATAATCAGGAGTTAACACATGGCATTGACCCAGGAAGTATTAGTTATTAAATATGATTTATAAACCAGGAAGTTATTGTTTTGCTTCCTGCTTGTCAGCGTTAAACAAATATTATACTCCTAAAACATCCCCTCTCCTATTGTATGTATAAAACCGTATCTGAAATGAACAGAATGTAAGAATTAGAATGTAAGATAGAGTATAATAGAATGTGAGGCAGTACACTCTCAGTATGTTAGCTTTAAGTCTAGTAGTAATATCTTTAATATAGTCTATCTGTAGGTAACACTGTCAATAGCTCACTCACTATCTTATATTATGTAACGTTGTACTCTTATTAATAAAGCATTTTTTAAGAGTTGCACCCATCGACTTTGTTAATTCAGCGATAACCATCAACCTATGATAGGAATCTGCCGCGAATTCCAAGATAACAGTCTTCGGATTTCCTCAGCTTTTCTTCCTGGGAAAGAGAAACTTCACTGGAGCTTTGGAGGCCCTGGGATGCTTCAACTTCGATGACCGATGTTTTCAAAATATCGATGTTTTCATATCGATGATCGATGTTTTCTACATCGATGGAAAACAACCAATGCTTTTAAATATTTATAGAATTTTATTTCATTAATTTTTTTGTAGTAATGATGAAATGAAATTTCTCACTATATTTCTCTCTTTCTCGTTGGTGTGCCTAATTTTTTTGTATTGGTAGTTTTTACATTTTATGTAGATAGAATATTATTTTCTTCTAAAATATAATTTTATTTAAAACAGCCTAATTTCCCGAAACATAGATATTTTCAGTATTTCTTTATCAAATTAATTTACTATATATAATCCCAGCAAATTTTCATTTTACCACTATGCTATGATTTTTAATCCGTCACCTTTGGTTTATTCTAATTATATTATTATTCAATTAATTCTCTTTTAATCGTTAACCAATCAGTAAGTTTAACCAGTCTTTTAAATCAACAGTTTTATTTTTTGATCTAGTATTGGATTTATATCTTAGAATCCGTCAAACCAATACCGTGGAAACATTGTTTTATTTTGTTCTTACAGGTCAAAATTCTGAGGCATTCAGTTGGCGCCTTACTATACGCCACTCAAGCATGCTCTTTCTTGTAATTAATTATTTTTTCTCCTTCCTCCTCATCTTGTTAAGTCTTTCCATCCTGTTAATTGTTTGTCCATCTTGATTATTGTATTTTTCTTCCCCACATACAATAATTACTTATGATTATATTACTGTATATTTAATGTTACATAACTTTATATCTTACTACATTATTCTACTTTGCTATTTTATACATACATTTTGCCCATGTACTCGTATTTCATTATATCTTACATAGAAATCATTTACATTACTTATATTATCATATTATCGTGAGATACTTTTCATACTATTAAATCTTCATTCTATTGTTTATTATTATTAGTATTTTTCATGTATTTTACTATATCTTTCATTTCATTCATTATCTTTCTTTCTATATTTTCACAATAATTTTAAATATCTTTTTGTCATTATCTATAAACATATTTTTCTTTATTTCTTATTATTCACATTATGAGCATATTTTTCTTTGTACCTTGTTAATGTTATTTATACTTTATTAACGTAATTTTCTATATTTCTTATTTTCACATTAATATTAGCATATTATGATCATATTTGTCTTTATACTTTATATTTTCTTTATCTTACTGTTTGTTAACTTTTTTATTATTATTGGTACTGCCAATGTTGTTACAAGCTTTATTAACTTTTTTTTCTTAGCCCTGATGATGGCCTAAAACTTAGGCCGAAACGTCGGCACACATTATAAGTTATTCTTATTTGTGTGTTCATTTATTGACCGCATCCCCAACCAAGATTTATCTCCTTCATTATATTCCAGTTTACCTTTCTGATATCATAAATTTGATTTTAATACATATTGATTTTTTTCTCAAAATACATCGATGTATTCAGTTCGATATTATTGTCTCTTCGATGGTTACATCGATGTATGAACTACTTTGAAAACCATGAGTGACTTTATTTCATTTAAGCATTCGACTAGAGTACCGGTTACTGTAACCTACTCCACTGCTATCTTCTTGTGCAAAGAGGTTACGAGCCATAGAGATACTAACGGAGATCTTAGGGTTGTATGTGACTGAAGATTGTGATTTTTTTTTGAGCATTAACTCTATTACGTAACGATATTAGACGTGAGCTCTGAGAGTGAACGATTATTATTAATAAAACACTTTTTATTTATCATTAATTTATCCTTTCATTTCCAAGAAGATTATTGGTTGTTATTTTTTTATTGTCTGGTAAGAAAGTACTGTCGAACTTTTATATATCGAACATGAAGGTGCCTTGAAATAAAATCGATATATGGAAATAAAATTTCGATAAATAGAAAGATTGTAATTTTTCAGGCTAATAACAATTATAACTATTCTCAGGTTTAAAGAATTATCAAAGGCAATGTTTATCGGTTAATGATGTAACAAAGGTAATTTTTTAGGGTTAAAGAAAAACAAAACTGAACGATCAATAACACTTGCTTGAAATTTTTTACAAATGTACATTTATAATTTAATAAGGACATGTATTAAAAATATACAAACCTACAAAAAAATTAATTTATTTTTGTTTTCACGCAAAATAACTGCTAATGTCTATTTGTGTATAGTTCATCACGCATCACGGAAACCATGTTTAAGAGCAATGTTCACAACAAGAAATACAACGTTAAATTGAATTTAAAATGAAAATTAATTTCTATGTTAGGAAAGAGATTCAGAGAATTTAGGTACTCCTGTGATTCTTCTGAAACACTATCTTAAACACGATGAATTTCGATTGCTTTGCAAACCAGCGGAACATTTTTTTATTTTTATTTAATGTTACACATTCTTATGAACATGAACTAAGGGCTCTTTCTGATGGCAATTAAATTTTATATTTTTTCATATTAGAATTTTTTGTTCGATATATAGAAGTTCGACTGCAATTCATTAGTATTCCGAAACTATTCCCCCCAATATATATATATATATATATATATATATATATATATATATATATATTCTTTACTTGATATTTCAGCCTCATTTGGCCATTTTAAAATAAAAAAGATAATGATTTTCTTGTAGTGTTCAGTTCGAACTGCAGAAGTTAGACTGCAATTCATTTGTATTCCGAAACTATTCCCCCAAATATATATATATATATATATATATATATATATATATATTCTTTACTTGATATTTCAGCCTCATTTGGCCATTTTAAAATATAAAAGATAATGATTATCTTGTAGTGTTCAGTTCGAACTGCAGAAGTTCGACTGCAATTCATTTGTATTCCGAAACTATTCCCCCAAATATATATATATATATATATATATATATATATATATATATATATATATATATATATATATATATTCTTTACTTGATATTTCAGCCTTATTTGGCCATTTTAAAATAAAAAAGATAATGATTTTCTTGTAGTGTTCAGTTCGAACTGCAGAAGTTCGACTGCAATTCATTTGTATTCCGAAACTATTCCCCCAAATATATATATATATATATATATATATATATATATATATATATATATATATATTCTTTACTTGATATTTCAGCCTCATTTGGCCATTTTAAAATATAAAAGATAATGATTTTCTTGTAGTGTTCAGTTCGAACTGCAGAAGTTCGACTGCAATTCATTTGTATTCCGAAACTATTCCCCCAAATATATATATATATATATATATATATATATATATATTCTTTACTTGATATTTCAGCCTCATTTGGCCATTTTAAAATATAAAAGATAATGATTTTCTTGTAGTGTTCAGTTCGAACTGCAGAAGTTAGACTGCAATTCATTTGTATTCCGAAACTATTCCCCCAAATATATATATATATATATATATATATATATATATATATATATATATATATATATATTCTTTACTTGATATTTCAGCCTCATTTGGCCATTTTAAAATAAAAAAGATAATGATTTTCTTGTAGTGTTCAGTTCGAACTGCAGAAGTTAGACTGCAATTCATTTGTATTCCGAAACTATTCCCCCAAATATATATATATATATATATATATATATATATATATATATATATATATATATATATATATTCTTTACTTGATATTTCAGCCTCATTTGGCCATTTTAAAATATAAAAGATAATGATTTTCTTGTAGTGTTCAGTTCGAACTGCAGAAGTTAGACTGCAATTCATTTGTATTCCGAAACTATTCCCCCAAATATATATATATATATATATATATATATATATATATATATATATATTCTTTACTTGATATTTCAGCCTCATTTGGCCATTTTAAAATAAAAAAGATAATGATTTTCTTGTAGTGTTCAGTTCGAACTGCAGAAGTTAGACTGCAATTCATTTGTATTCCGAAACTATTCCCCCAAATATATATATATATATATATATATATATATATATATATATATATATATATATTCTTTACTTGATATTTCAGCCTCATTTGGCCATTTTAAAATATAAAAGATAATGATTATCTTGTAGTGTTCAGTTCGAACTGCAGAAGTTCGACTGCAATTCATTTGTATTCCGAAACTATTCCCCCAAATATATATATATATATATATATATATATATATATATATATATATATATATTCTTTACTTGATATTTCAGCCTTATTTGGCCATTTTAAAATAAAAAAGATAATGATTTTCTTGTAGTGTTCAGTTCGAACTGCAGAAGTTCGACTGCAATTCATTTGTATTCCGAAACTATTCCCCCAAATATATATATATATATATATATATATATATATATATATATATATATATATATATATATATATATATATATATATTCTTTACTTGATATTTCAGCCTCATTTGGCCATTTTAAAATATAAAAGATAATGATTTTCTTGTAGTGTTATTTTCATTAGAGAATTAATATATCGTATATTTAGGATTCATTACTTTTTAATTTTAAAAACACTTCGATTCTCTCAAATTGTAGCAAATAACTAACTAGTCGACGCTCCAGGACTGAAAAACATAAGAACATAAATCCTGGTCACAGATAGCATATCTCACATCAATAGCTATAAACAGACGGACCAAATAGACTTAGCACATTGCTCTAAAACAATTTAACGTATACTGGGGTAAAACGGACGAGTTCACATTAAATATATTGTTATCGAAATTGTATGTTATTTTTATTTTTTTACCGAGTAAAAATAGTGTTAGTATTGACCCAAAGGGTGTTAGAGCACGCAGGGTGTTAAATAAATAAATAATTTATAGGTAAGTGAAAGTAAAGTAGTTTTTTGGATTAGTTTTTTTTTTCCTTTTTATTTTTGCTCTATCTTCATTAATGGCCGAGTTATTACTTTATTAATGGCCGAGTTATTACTTTATTAAGCTTTCTACAATAGAACCAACGTTTCATGGCCACTTCCTTCATCTTCAGGGTCCAATTTAATTTTTTTATGTTCACGTTTATACTCATATATAATTTTTGCCTGTATTATTCTTTTAAATTATATATCTATACGAAAATATTTTATCAAGATTAATACTTGTCAAAAATTTCAAATTTCAAAAATAATGCTTGTTACATGGAGTTACTTTTCAATTATGTGATAATGAAAAGTAACTGGATGTAATAAGTAGTTACTAAATAATATTCGTCTACGAAGCTATATCTATACAGTCAGGAAGAATATTTCTACCAATATATGTTTCCTTGTTTTACAAAGGCCTGGTGGCCAGAGATTGATTTCAATTCTTATTTTTCTCTCTGAATGAATACAAGTCCAGATATGATTTTTATATTTGGCATCAGAAAATAAAAGTCATGATGTGATTTTATATTTTAAATAAAATTTAAAAAGCCATTGTTAACATTTTATTTTTTGACCATGAATATTAAGGTTTTCAAATATTTTTAATATTGCTGTCCATAATTAGGTTACCGAGGGTGCTGATAATGAAAAAATTATCGATTTTAATATCGCGACATCAGGTATCGATTTATTTTAACTTTACGGACATCGTCGGTATTGAGGTCCATTATTAAGTTATCAAGGGTGCTGATAATGAAAAATTATCGATTTTAATATCGCGACATTAGATACCGGTTTCTTTTTTCGATTCGAACTGTTACAATTAATCTATTTTATATTAAAAAGGACAGTTTTTGCATTGATACATGACGTCGCTATATTAAAATCAATATTTTTTTTTTTAATTATCCGCACCCTCGGTAAACTAATAAACGGCCTCAATATCGATGATACCCGAACTATTAAAATAAATCAATATGTGAAGTCGCTGTATTAAAAAATCGATATGTTTTTATCATGATCAGCACCCGTGGTAACTTAATAATGGATTCCAATATCAAAAATATCTGAAAACCTTTATATTCATGGTCAAATAATAAAATTTTAACGTTGCCTTTTTTTTTTTTTTTTTTTATTTAAAATATAAAAATCACATCATGATTTTTATTTTTGACCTTAAAAATTAAATTCATGATATGAGTTTTATTTTCAATTTTATTTTATTTTCAAATATAAAAAATCATATCTAGACTTTTATTAACTGAGAGAAAAAAAATAAGGATTAAATTCAATCCCTGCTGGTGGATTTTCAATCTTGATTCTTAGTTCTGGAATATATTACGTATCAACTTTGGAGATCGATATATTTATGATTTTTATTGTACACTGCAAGAATATTAGAAAATATTAAAAAGAAATATATATATATATATATATATATACAGCGATACATACGTCAATGACGTCACTAGTAAACCGGTTGTTGTGATTCACTTAAAAACTGATCGCGTGACGCGGAGGTATTATCTGCCATGTTTGTTTTAGATCCTTATTTCCAACTTGCTGTTTTCCAAGTTCTTGTTCATAAGAAATCTAGTACAAACAACAATTAGTGACACTATGAAAAGTTTGAAATACTAATATTTGTCTTTTCAAATCACTCACCTCTTATGAAATTTTGATTTGGATACATGGATACATATACACTAGGTTGTTGCAAAAGTATAGCTTTATTTCAGATTAAATATTTTAAACATTATTGAATACAGTTCTTGCAATATCTGGGCTATATGTAGGATGAGGCAAAACGTTTATTCCTTGCAGTTCCGATAATTTTTCCTTGGTCTAACGAGAACGATATGCATGGGCATTGTCGTGTTGCAAAATGGCTTGGCTCCTGTTGACCAAACCTTGCACTCAAAATTACATAAATTCTATCTAGCTGTTCACAATGGAGGTTTGAGTCCCTACTACGGCCGATAAATCACGAGTATTTGCATGCGGGTCCAGATTCACACATTCAAGAAGAACGTCATCATCAACGACCGATGGGCGACCTGATCTGGGTTGTGCGGCAGGATTTCGATGGAAAATTGACTCTCCTTCTATGGCACAAATTTCTTCGGTGGCTACCTTTGCGCTTAAACCTTTCCAGTAATGTCTCAAAAGACCGCGAATCACGATTTTTTCTTCTGACATCGCACGTGTGTTTTAAAAATGTAAATTACCCCATAAAGCCGATTCAATTCATAAAGAATTAAAGGATTAGTCAAAGTAAACATTAATATAAATAGTAGTAACAAAAACATTCTTTTAAGATAATTATGAGAGTTGGAATTAAGGGCTTGTTCTTGCACAAGGACTTTTATAACAACCTAGTATAATACACAAACACACAAATATATATGTATATATACATTCAAAGAGGGTTACTTTCCATCAGATTTTTGACTTTTTTTCATATATGCGATTTGATGTTCTTAATGGAGTCAGAAAAGTAAGAAGAAATTTATATCTCAGCTTCCCAAGAGCATAAATGAAAGAATAACCTCATAGCTTATACTTTGTAGATATTTGTTAGTATTATTATCTTTTTTTATCAAACATTTGTTATTTATAGTCAGGTTGGGAGAATTTGTACCACTTTCTAAAACTCATTAAAAACACTTGGAAATCAATAGCTGCTTAATTTTCTTTGTTCTTCAATTAAAAAATTATTTGAAATCTAATACAAATTTTTAACAGAAATTCTATGAAAAATACCAATATTTTCATATTTAAAACATAATCAACATTTCCCATTAAAATAAAGCTGTAGTAAAATATATATATATAAAAAAAAATCTTATGCGCGCATCAAATAACATTCACTTACCACACTACCTGAAATAAATTTTAAAATCTTCGATTTTGTTTCTGTGAAAGCATTTATATTTCTTTTAATAATATAAAAGTAGGGTACAACTACAGACTAGGGGCGTCACTTATGCTAACTAACTGCTTTACATTCAATTGTAACATTCGTATTCATTGGAATTATTAAAATTGTTCCTGCTTTAATTAGATATTATTTAAAATTAGTAGTGCTTTCGCTCATTACGTTCGCCCAAGAACTAAACAAAACATCAACGGATCCTTTTCAGTTGCTGTCCGGTTCTTACCGTAACTTCAATTATAATTGAAGTTGCGGTAAGACCCATAAGCTTTGATCTAATTAAAGCAGTAATAATTATTACTGCTTTAATTAGATCACAGCTGCCGACTTCCGCTCGCTACGCTCGCTCAAGAGAGGAACAATCCCCAAAAGTTCCGTTTCAGTTGAGGTGGAGTCCTTACCGTAATTTAAAATATCACTCGTTTAAATTATTACAAAAATGTGCACCGATAACCGGAAGTCGACAGCCTAACGTAATTTTAGATAATATCAAATTAAAGTTGGAACAACTTTAATAATTCCAATGAATGTTACAATTGAATGCAAAGCAGTTAGTTAGCACAAATGACGCTAGAGTGTGTTAAATTTATGAATTTTTCGTCACTCTCCCATTACCTTCTACGGTTTTATATGCTACATATTATTTTTCTGTAATACTACTCTTATTTCTGGAATTTATTTTCAATCTAGGAATATATTTGTCCTATTTTCTCTTTTAGTTAACTATGAAATTCCTTCATAGTTCATAGTTACCCATTTTTTATTCCTACTAACAATGAGAGATGGTGAATTATTTTAAATAAACAATATTAAAGGCACTTTAAAATAAGCCGATTTTGAAAATTCAGCATATAAGCTCTGTCTGACTATTTCAATGAGGGTTAAGGCCTAGCTGGTATTATAGGTTAAGAGAATCTGATGAGACATAGATTTAAGGAGTTTGATCAAAATCGTTAGTGCTTTTTACGAGATAATTGTAAAAACGTCTAAACATAAACTGGTTAAATCGATTTTGGCGAAAAAGTCACTGTAACATCACAGGCTTATACCTACATTAAATATGCAATTTCAGTTTCGTCCAACGTCCAAACGTTTTTGTTTTTTTTTGAGCTAGACTTACACACAAACACACACACAACTTAGTTACTTGGACTCGGGAAACCTTAAAAAGTGTATTTCAGCTCAGAACTCGGAACTTTCCTTTACGATATATTTCATAAATAGGTGAATGAAAGTAAAAATACATCGAAACAGAAATTTTAATTTCATACATATCTGGAGAAAGTTATTTATATTTTCGTTAATTTAAAAAACAATACATTTATTACACTTTAGATTGATCATAGACCAACTCAGGGACTCAAAACAATTTAGAATTTTTTTTTATGGTTGATATACCTGGTTCGCCTTCTCTACCCAATATCCCATCCTTACGTTTCCTGGAGCAAAGCATCTCCAATTTCTGGTGCAAAGTCATCCACAGCCACATTTTTGAAAATTACGACTAATGAAGAGATTAATAACTAAAACTTATATTTATTTCTTGATTACAGATAAAATTTGAACAACTTATCGTAATACTTCGTTAAAAAGCTATCCGCAATAAAAGTTGGAGACAAGTCATTTAATAGAGAATAACAGGGCGAGGAAGAACTCACGCTAAAATCGATGAAGGAGGCCAAAAACAAATATTCTATTAATGTCTAATTCAATTAATATTTAGGTGTTTAATAATGATTTTTTTTTTCATAACATTCGGATAAACATTCTCCGAGGTCTGTGCTTCTAAAGTTTATATGATATATATATATATATATATATATATATATATATATATATATATATATATATATATATATAACGGATTTTAAGAAGATTTTATTTTGTCGAAAACAGTTAGGTTAAAATGTTTTTAGTGATATTTTCTATTTTATGGGCTCACCAACAATTGCCCATTTTCAACAGATCCAATTGCGTTGCCAACAATTCCATCAGTTCTTCGGTCGCATCCGTCTCCTTTCGGATGCGCTCGGTTATACATCTAGGGTCTTGTACTCCTCATAAAATACGCTGTATCTTTGCTGATACTGGTCAGATTTCGAAGATTGTTTTTTTGTTTTTTAAATAATTTAATAACCTTTCATACCATTCTCTACATAATTTACTATAAATTGCATGCTTTTTAAGTTAAGCGCAAATAAAATATTCTTTATGTCAAAACTATTTCTCTGCATTTTTTTCGTTGAAATACTACATACGTGAAAAGTTAAAGGCCTTTAAGGAGAAGACATTTGGCAAGTTTCATCAAAATTGTTGGAGGCGTTTACGAGAAAATTGTAAAATCGATTTTATAAAGAGGCATTTCTAGTTAGTCGATTTTACGAAAAAGTTGCTGTAACATCACAACCATATACATACCTTAAATACGTAATTTCAGTATCGTACAACTTTTCGTTTTTGAACTAGGCTGTTTACATACACACAGACTTACAGACACACAGATACACAGACCATTTTGCGAGACTTGGCTATTTGGACTCGGGGACCTTAAAACGTGAGAAAACTCTAATTCGAAAATTTTCACGATCGCGATACTTTTCCTTACTATATACAGGTAAGGGAAAGTCAAAAACCGAAAATTAAAAAAAAAATTACTGTTTAGAATCGGCCCCTGAAGTTTTTTGGCTTTTAACTTCCTCATAGAGTTCTGTCACTAAGGTCGTCACTGAAACACAAAATTGAAAATATTTGTGTAACGGACACCTCTATCCAATGGACGGATGTCCCTACGGACAATTTTTAAATGTACCGTATGGAAGTATAGCAACTTCGATCCCTTGGCTATGGAAAACTCTGAAACTTATGCGGACAACCAAATTTTCGTGACCGAGAGAAAAATATACTCCACTGAACCGACACTTACAAAATATTGAAAATTAAGAAAAATATATTGATATAAATACGTAGATATATTGTGAAGAAATTATGATTTAAAAGAAAAAGAGACAAACTGAAATTAATATTTTTTTAAATAATTATAATTCATCTGTTTTTAAAAGAAGTTATCTAAACCCATCGTTTATATATTTTATTCACAAACTTTATTTTCAGTTTTAATTCTTTGTACGAACTATTGTAATCGTGAAAATTTTGGGTTTTCAGATTTCAATGGAAACATACATTTTGACGAGTTTCGTTGTGAAGTCTGTACGTACGTTCGTTAGAATCTCGCATAACTCAAAAACGGTTAGCCGTAGAAAGTTAATATTTTGTATTTAAGATTTTCACAAAATCTAGTTGTGAACCTCCCTTTTTGGTTACTACATCATCACTGGAAGTGGTACTTTACTTGAAGGTCATAACAGACTTTCATCGAAAATTATATTAAAATAAAATACAAAACATCTCAAATTTCGATCAAAGATTTTGATGTCAATATATATAACGTACTAGATTTTGATCAAAATTGGCTTACCGAAAGTGGTACTTTACTTGAAACTTTTTTTTTCTACTTCCCGCCTTTTTTTTGAACCACCAAATTATAGTTCAATAGGTTTAATGAAGTCACGTGGTGTTACATCAGATATTTTAAATGTAATTATACGTACATGTATATTACATTCTTAAAATATTATGTGTATAAATAGAATTCAAAATTGTATTAATTATAAGTATTTATTTATAAGTATTATAATAATTATTTATAAGTATTATAAGAGATTGATAAATTATTTGTCACTTCTATAAATTTGTTTTATTGAAAACTAGTTTCGAATGTTATACATTCATCCTCAGTTCTAAAAACACACAAAAAATTCAAAAATAAGCAATTCAAAATATAGTTTGGTGTTATTATACATATTAAATTAATAATATGTATAATTATTAATTATGGTATTATTAATATGTATAATAATACCAAACTATATTTTGAATTGCTTATTTTTGAATTTTTTGTGTGTTTTTAGAACTGAGGATGAATGTATAACATTCGAAACTAGTTTTCAATAAAACAAATTTATAGAAGTGGCAAATAATTTATCAATCCATAATTAGATTGATCCTTCTATACCATCATGCGGATGTCAACTGAAAAGAATAATTTTTTACATGTTTATGAGTAAGTTATGCCATAAGTTATAGTGCCATAGATTAGAAATGAAAAAAATCTTTAAATCGATTTTGAATACAACTTGTCACTATCGTTTAGTGAAGGCTGTCAATTGAATCCTTTTAGAAAGATTTTTTTTTTTTTCAGTACTTGTTTATTCTCGAGGGTCGTCTAATATCAACAAGAACCTGGGTAAGTAATGGTTGGCAGGCCTGTATCTTGGCTTTTGATGACAGGTTTGCAGCATAAATGTTGCACAGGTTAGAATTCAGCTCACATCGTCAATCATGGGCGGGATATTGACCGTGAAGTTGCAACGCTTTGTTGACTTCCTCAACGAAGGTTTCGACGAGTCCGTCAACGACTACATGGACAGTACTTACCTTTGGCTGACGACCCTGTCAGGTGTTTTCCCTACACTCTACCGCGACAGGCCTTTCTTGTCCATATTGAAACTGTCCCTTTTAATTTCCATCTTCTCCATGATCACTATTCTGTGGTCTCTTATATTCAAAGGCGCCCTCCAATTCTCAGGCTCCCACTTCGTCCTCTTGATGAACCAATGCCACTTCATGGCTTTGGGCCAGATGAGCCTCGAAGTGGTAAGACATTCTTGGATGAACAGACCCGTAGAGGGAGCGCTCCATAAGCTTATGTTCGACAACTTCTTCGACTACGACGAAGAACTGTCCGAGACTTGGACCAGGCTCAGGGAAGCGATGAAGAAAGCGAAACACCGCTGTATACAATCTGTCTGCCTCATCGGGGTTGGTGTTACGACCACTGTGATTTTGGTACCTACTTTGAACTCTTTGAGTACCGTAGCGTACAACAACACTTTGCACGGTGTTTATATGGACGTGCCGATTCCGGCACCTGATATTCTGACAGATAACAAATCCCTTTCGCATTTTTTAGTTTATTTGATCGAATTCCTCGGGGCGACCTGCGTCGGGATGGTCCTGAGTACGAAGTGCATGATGTGCATTGAATGCAACCTTTACATACAGATGCATCTCAAGCTGTTGATATTTCAGTACGAAAATATTGATGCGAGGGCCTCGACGCTGTACAGACAACTCTACGGGGCTTATCCGAATTTGAAAGGATTCAGACTTTACAGGGATTTTAAATTTGCGAATTGTATTGATGAATGCCTCAAAAAAAATATCAAACATCACCAAGTTATCATGAGGTAAGTACGGACTTCGCAAATCTACCTTAAAAAAAAAAAAAGTCTAAATAATAAAAACTTCCCAGAGCTTATTTAAAAAATTTCTGTATACAGTAGACCTCGCGAAAAAAATCTAATTTTTCGAGAAAAAAAATTCCTTTCAATCTTTTTCTCGAAACATATAGCGTAATGTGTATTTGACGTTAATATCTATATCAAATTTGTATAGAAAAAGGTATAATTGGCTCCTTACAATGCGATAATGTAAAAGTTCTATAAAAAATCAATTCGCTAATCATTGGCGAAATCGCTCAAATTTTTGGGTTCAATGGAGGAAGATTGACAAAAAAGGTGTTTGGTGTTATCGGCATAAAAACCTTCAGGATTCTTTGGCCAATGAGCATTTTATTTTGAACATATCGTCGTTCCCATGGTAAAATTACGAATGCGAAAATCACTACTATTCAGGAGAGCAAAAAAAAAAAAAAAATGTTACATTTTGCAGTGCCTAAGGAAATATTTCGATTATTTTTAATTTTTTTGTTTGTGTTGTATTTCTTTTATCTCAAAGTTCCATGTGTAATTATTGTTCTATTTTTATAATAATACGCATATTTCTTACTTTGCCATGGAACCTTCAGTATTTAAGACGTTTACGTAAAAATTCTGTAACAGATTCGTTACCTTTACTACAAGCTGTATCAATTGAAATACTTTTGAAAAATAACAAAAATAAAAATCAGAATTATTCAAATTTGTAAGTTCGAGATGGGACCGACGATATTATGAATTATCTGTAAAAATTTTAAGTATTTATATTTAAAAATGAAATGAGAAACTAACAATTTATAAAATACCAACAGGGCAGTTCGGAAATTAAACACCGTTTACGGATGTTACGCCTTCAATTTTTACCTGACCAGCACTGCCGCCATCGCTTTGAGCATTTTTTCCATTTCTTCGGTAAGTTTTACAAAGTAATTTTATTTATTGATACTCAATTATAATTATTTATTTTTAAAAAAATAATTTATTTATTTAATAAGCTATGTACCAAATGAAAAGGGGTTACGCCCTGGATTGAAACAGCAATAGGGCTATCACATTGCTCACAACAGCAAACAAGATCTTCCCTAAAATGCTCAATAACAAGCTGCGTCCTATTGTTGAGAGGGTGGTGGGGCAATACCAGACAACCTGTGGTCACGGCAGTATTGGGCATAACGTTATTTCAATTACATAAATAATTTTTATTGTAAATTCAATTACTTAATGTAGGCTGCAATTACAATTAATAGTTGAGCCAAAGTAATTGCAATTACAATTTCAATTATTTGTAATTATATTTAAAGGGAGAAGTTGGTCGGGGGGTGCGGTCAAAGAAATAGACTACTATAATGTGAACTTATATAATTGTGCCTACGTTTCGGCCTAAGTTTTAGGCCATCTTCAGAGCTAAAAGGAAAACAAAATAACAACAATGAAAAAAGAAAAAGAGGCAGTACCAGTAACAGTAAAAATGATAAATGAAAAAAAACAGAAAATACAAGTAAGATAAAAAAGTATTAAGAATAAAAAGATAACACTAAATTACATAATACAAAAGACAAATGAAAAAATAAAATAAAATAAATGAAATAACAATGTAAAAATTTAAAATTAATTGAAAATAAAAACAATGCGATATTTACACAGGGAATAGTGAAATATATGAAATCTATTAATTAAAAAGACAAATAATATGAAGGGTTTGGTAATGTGTAAAGCATACAGAGATAGCAAAGCATAAAGCATAAATGCATACAGTATATAAAAGCATACAGAGATAGTTGTAAGTTATGCAAAAGATGACTATGATGTTAAAGAAGTTGACATTGTTGTAATTGATTTACATTGTGTCATTAAATTACATTGTATTATGTAATTTAGTGTTATCTTTTTCTTTTTATTCTTAATACTTTTTTATCTTACTTGTATTTTCTGTTTTTTATCATTTATCATTTTTACTGTTACTGGTACTGCCTCTTTCTCTTTTTTCATTGTTGTTATTTTGTTTTACTTTTAGCCCTGAAGATGGCCTAAAACTTAGGCCGAAACGTAGGCACAATTATATAAGTTCACATTATAGTAGTCTATTTCTTTGGCCCCACCCCCCCGACCAACTTCTCCTTTTAAATATAAATATACGGTCAACAATAACTCCCTCCATTTGTAATTATAATTTTATTTCTGCAATTCCAAGTAATTGTAATTGTTAATTTCATATACATATATAAAATAAAAAAAAATCTACACGGACGGCGGGATCGTTAAGAACCATAAGAATTTGTGGCGTGGTGTGTTCGGGTTACTCTCTACAGTGGCTGGTTCTAGGAATGGGATGTAGAAAGCAAAATATCAATATTGATATTGTTTAACAATATGGATATCCTGATAATATCGGCACAGAATTCTCGATATTATATAAACAATGTATTAATTATATCCACCCAGAAACATCGATATTACAAGAACAATATACTAATTATATTGATATATAAATATCGATATTAGTAATACAATATCTTAATTATATCGGCACAGAAATATCGATAGATGTGTGTCCCTTTAAAAGATTAAAAATATCGAAGCCCGATGTATCGAACAACTATTTCGATATACTCAAAACTCATCGGTAATATATATCGATATTCACATCCATATCTTTTAAGTTAAGAAATTGAGATTTTATTGATGTAATGTTATGTTTGAATAGAAAAAAAAGTTATTGTTGTGCCAATATTCGCAATTGGTAAGTGAAAATTTCAAATCTAAAAAAGTTGGGGATAGTTACAATATTTTATAAAATAGTTGGAAAAATTAAAGTATCTAATATAGCTGGGAAAATTAAAATATGCAATATAGTTGAGGAAATTAAAATATCTAACATAGTTGGGAATGTTAAAAAATTTATCATAGTTGGGAAAAGATTTTGTCCTAACCAACAAATCGTAACAACATTTCTGCCTAGTCTTCAATTGAATGTAAACGCTTTTTCACTTCTTTTAAAGGTTAAAAATAACGATAATTTTATTAATATATCGAGCTATTGCGATACAGCTGATAAACAATCGATTTTTTAATCCCTAAGTCTCCTTATATGGAAATGATATATATCGATATACATTATCGATATATACATTCCTAACTAGCAAAACCATCCAAGTTGATAGATACAACTTCAAAAAAAGTTAAAAATTCAAGTACTTAGGATCAGTATTGACTGTGGATAATGATATGAATCAGGAGGTGACGTGTGTATATATATATATATATATATATATATATATATATATACATATATATATATATATATATATATATATATATATATATATATATATATACATATATATATATATATATATATATATATATATATATATATATATATATATATATATATATATATATACATACATATATATATATATATATATATATATATTATGTAGGTGTATATATATATATATATATTATGTAGGTGTATATATATATATATATATATATATATATATATATATATATATATATATATATATATATATATATATATATATATATATACCTACATAAATATATTTACATCGCTCATTGCCTAGAAGAAAACCCTGAATACCGAATTTCAGCTTATTTGACCCAAATGGCCCAAAGCCGCTACGGGAGGTGAAATCTAGTGTGGAAAAAAAAATTATATAAATATATATATATATATATATATATATATATATATATATACAGAATAGAATAGAAAGAGAATTTTATTCTGGGACAAAGTCCCCTAAGAATAACTATGTTGTACGAACAAAAAATTAATTGTACAAACAATTCTGACTTACATAATGAAATAAAAAATAAGAGTCATAAATAATAGAAAAATAATAAAGAAATAAAGAATTCTTGTCAAGCAATATAAACGAGTACTAATAAAAAAGAGAAATGAAAATTATTACATTCACACGTTTGACAAAACTTAATAAATTAAAATAATCATTTAAATCTCCTAGTGAGAAAAAAAAAATATATGTACATACGTAAATTTCCATTGTGATATGATACAGGAAAAATAAAAATAAAATAAGATAAGCACACAAAAAACAAAAAATAAAGAGAATCAGCATCTAAAAACATTTACACAAAATTAACAACTTCTTCACATTTTATAGTTAAATTTATTAAATTAAGCGATTTTCATAGAATTGAACAGCTTTCAGTCTTCCTCAAAAAGGAAGACCTGCATATAATGTTACGCCTCATGAAACAATTTGTAAAGGCTTTGCCTAAAGATGGAACATGTTTCAAGTATCTCTGCCAAAAGTTTCCACGCCTTTCAGAAGCTAATCTAAACTAAAAGAAGGCGTCTTTGTCGGACCTGACATTAGAAAAATGATGTTTGATGTTAACTTTGAATCCACAATGACCTTAAATGAGATAGAAGCATTGGTATCATTCAAGCAAGCCGTTACAAAGTTCTTGGGAAATGAAAAAGACCCAGAGTATGTTTTTATTTTAGCTAACATGTTACAGAAGTTTAAAAAGTTAGGATGTTTGATGAGCCTGAAACCTACGGAGAACTATGGGTGATACAAAAAAACCAAGGCCAGATTTAGATTCAGCACATAAAAATCTATGAACATCTATTATTAAAGTTGAAAAAGTTTTCAAAAAAAATTTTTTTTTTTGACCAGTGTTGTTGATTGTGCAATTTGAAATGTAACATGGCGCCTGTATAATTCTAAATATTGTTTACTGTACAGTTCGGATTTTTTGAAAATTAATAACTTCTGCAGAACTTCTAAATTCAGTCTACGATATTTTACAACGTTTTTGGTGTGCACCTATATATTTTTTTAGCATAACTTGCGTTAAATTATTTCTTCAAAGGCATAAACTAATTATTTATTCATAAACTACTCTACAAAAGACTTTACATTTCTTGACATACTGACGAACAATAATATCTAATCTGTTACACAGGAACTACATTGCGACGTTAATAGAGGAGAAATTGTATGCAAGAGGAGTATTTCTGGATGCCGCTCATGCGTTCGACAGAGCCTGTTTCTCTTCAAACTTAAGACAGTACTACCTCTTTCCTATTGTTTTATTGTGTAATCCTTTCTTTCTGAAAGATTCTCTGCCTGCCAAGGCTTAGAACTTTCTACCATTAGACCAGTCTTAGCAGGAGTACCTCAGGGATTAGTACTTGCTCCACTGATCTGCATCATACACGATATTCAAAACATCAGAATTCATTCATTTTTTTTTTTTCAATCAGTCAAACATTTACAATAAAATATTTGAAAGGTGTAAAATACTTAGATTTGTAAGCAACTACCCTATGATTTTTAGAAATAGATCTGACTTTGTTTTACACATGTCTTCATTCTAAAAATTTTTTTGTAATTTACAGTAAATGAACCACTAAGTGGTCGAAATACTTTAAAATAAATAAATAAATTTAAATGATGAATTTCACGTATAAAAATTAACATATTTAATTAAAAATTGTGTGTTACAGATGGAAGAATTTCCCGGTACTGCTTTCGGGGCGATTATACTCTGTTTAATTGAAATATTTTATGTTGGCCTATATTCCCATTTTGGACAGTCACTCACTAATTTGGTAATAATAATTGTAATAAGTGATTAATTTAAATTGTTACCTTGATATATCATGTAGGGACAACACAAAAACATGTTGAATACTATAATAGTTACACATACATATAAACACTTTAAAAATATTTGTGGGTTTGCTTATAATGAAAGAATAGGCTTTATCAAGATCTTTATGAATAATTTTACTTGTGACATAATAAGGATCATTGAGGATTTTACATTTTTTTGCAATTTTCTCGAAAACGGCTCTAGCGATTTTTATGAAACTTGCCAAAATTATTCTTCATTAAGGCCTTTACTTTTTCATATATGTAGTACATCACCGAGGAAATGCAGGAAAAAAGAATATTTTATTTGAGCATAAGTTAAAAAGTATGCATTTCATGCTAAATTATCTTTTTAGATAATATAAAATTGTATAAATCGTAATTAAATTATTTAAAAAACACAAAAAGAATCATCAAAATCGGATGAGCACTAGCAAAGATACAGCGTATCGTATAAGGACAACCAGAGCCTAGAGGGATAACCGAGCGCATCCGAAAGGATACGGATGCGACCCAACCTCCTCCTATCCATCCGCCAATCTGTTGTCAACAATACGCTCTGTAATAATGTAATGTAAGAATACAAAAAAAAAAAAAAATTAACTTAATAATTTCGACTTTTATTATTATTCAATGGAAACAAAATGTTTCCATGAAAACTAAACCGAAAATTTTATAATACATTTTCAAATTGACAAACTTAAAATATATAGGTAGTGTACACAGAATTGTTATACCAAAATTCTTTAAAAGACTTTTTTATTGTACTTATGAGGTAGAAGATGTAAAGAAATGAATGCTGCTGAGTTTATTTAAAGATATTGTTCATGTGAACTCTTTAAAATCATATTAAAAGGATAATTATTATTATAAGACGGTAAGGAGAAGATTTTTATTATTGGCGTTAGACGAACTATATCATGGAATACCCAGGATTCAGTCAATATGAGTTTTTATTGTAAAAAGCTTACGGCCAAAACCTGATAGCCACCATCAGATTAAAATTCTGTGAGAGTGACACAAGAACTGAATCCTGAATATATATATATATATATATATATATATATATATATATATATATATATATATATATACACACATATAAATGTAAAGGGGAGGAAAACCAGTATTTTACACTAAATTCTAACACTTAAAGCTAGTAATAAAAATGTTTAATTAGATTGGAAACCAAATTGCGTTTGTAACCTTTATTACCGAAATATATGATTTATGTATTTAATTTAAATATAATTTTTGATGTAAGCTTATTATTCTTCAAGCTACAAGTAAAGTACCCCTTTCGGATCACCAATTTGAACCAAAATATAGTAAATACATTCATATCGATATAAAAGACCTATTTACCAAATTTCAGATGTTTTACATTATATTTTAATATAATTTTTGGTGAAAATTTATTATGACCTTCAAGTAAAGTACCGCTTCCGATTTTCCAATTTAGACAAAAATCTATAATGTTATTTAAATTAATATATAAGTTATAAATACTAAATTTGGAAAGTTTTGCATAGTATTTTAATATGATTTTTGATGGAAATCAATTATGACCTTCAAGTAAAGTACCACTTCCGGTGATCAAATAGTAACCATAAAGGGAGGTTCACAACTAGATTTTACAACAATCCTAAATACAAAATTTCAACTTTCTACGGCTAACCGTTTTTGAGTTATGCGAGATACGAACGTACGTACGTACAGACGCCACGACGAAACTAGTCAAAATGGATTCAGAGATGGTCAAAATGGATATTTCCGTCGAAATTTGAAAACCGAAAATTTTCGCGATTACAATACTTCCTTTACTTCGTACAAGGAAGTAAAAAGGAATACAAAAAAATAACCTTTATAATAATAACTATGACATGTTGGTCAGTCTCATTTGCTACACAAATCTTCAAGAAACAGGATTAAAATGACAATTAATAACACTTTTATAAACGGATTTAAGGTTCACATAAATAAGTTTCAGGTTTTCAAATTTTGTTTTCCCCCTTATTCTCTAACTTTATTTACAAAATAATGTTTTTACAAAATAATTTCACACGTATTAAATAGTTTGTGTAGTTAACATGCTTCCATGGCTATGAAGTTATCATGACAACGCGGCACGAGCGCATATTGGACACCTTTTTTATTAGTAATTTATTTGTGGTTACTGCTTTGTTCATAAAGGCCATATCGTGATATTATAAAGCCTAAAGCCTTACTCAACAAACGGCCTATCTGATTCAAAAATATTTTTTTTAATTAGAATGGTTGGTGCTGAAATTAGCGCATTCAAGTAAACAAACTCTTCAGCTTTATACATTAAGTACCTAGACATTATATTGAATTAACATAATAATAATATTACTGGACACATTTGATAGTCGACACTTGATTATAGTAAATGTTTGAGTAAACTGTCAAATTTTGATTATAATTACAGTGATTATTTGTAATTATTTATTACAGTTGTAGTCATCATAATAATTTATAAGTAGGTTACGTTTACATCATATATTGTATTTTTATATTTACTTATTTTTCAGGGAGATGATTTGAGAGAAGAGATATATAACATTAAGTGGTATTATTTTAATAAAAAGACTAAGAACACCATAAAAATTATTCAAATTGTGGCATCGAAACAGTTGAGTTTTTCTTTCCACAATATACTACTTATAAACTACGATTCCTTTTCAAAGGTTAGTGTCGAGAACAGTTACACAATAACAGATAATATTTAATGTAATGTATTTTCTTGTCTTTTTCAGGTCTTGAATTCCGCATATTCTTACTACAACCTAGTTAATGCCAGCGATAGATAATCAATCATAAAACGATAAAAGATAGTCTTGTAGAACTCTTCTTCGCTGCTAGTAGAGAGAATATATGATATCATTATCGTATAATATAATACTTATTATCCTATTACCTCACCTCATACCTTATCAAGATGTTGTATCTCTTAACTGTTATCAAGATGTTGTATCTCTTAACTGTTATCAAGATGTTGTATCTCTTAACTGTTATTAAGATGTTGTATCTCTTAACTGTTATCAAGATGTAGTATCTCTTAACTGTTATCAAGATGTTGTATCTCTTAACTGTTATCAAGATGTTGTATCTCTTAACTGTTATCAAGATGTTGTATCTCTTAACTGTTATCAAGATGTTGTATCTCTTAACTGTTATCAAGATGTTGTATCTCTTAACTGTTATCAAGATGTTGTATCTCTTAACTGTTATCAAGATGTTGTATCTCTTAACTGTTATCAAGATGTTGTATCTCTTAACTGTTATATCCTATGCTTAAAAAATACCTTAAGAAGTTACTAAATGTAGCAATAAACAGTATTGCAGATCAATTTCATTATTTTTCACATCTTGGGGTTTGAAATAGAAAAAAATAAAAACATGTAACAATTTTTTTACAGAAACACAGAAAAAATATTAGTTGAAGCCTCCGCAAAAATGACCTGGTCTTTTGAATGAGGTTTCCAAACCAAAAATAAAGTAGCTCAGATACAGCGTGTGGCTAAAATATCAGTCGTATTTCAAGGTATAAGGTATAATACAAACTAAGAATATCGAAAAAAAAAAATTATTCTCATCTGAAAGTACATAAAGTGTCATTTTAATTACAGTAATCGATTGATTTTAGTAAAAGTAATTAATTATTTTTAAAAATAATGTCAGATGATATCAGATAAGTAATAATGTCAGAAAAGAATGTAAGTGGCTGCCATTTCACAGTTTTTTTTTTTTTTTTATTATATCGTCTAATAAAATCGCATAAACAATAACTTCATCGAAAAAAGGTCAATTGTAATGATTACCCGAAATGAACATGTTCAATAAAATATCCAATTCCAAAAACTAAATCAGAGCCTTCAAATATCAAATAAACCGCCCTTATAAACGAAGAGAAGTTCAATAAGAAAAGTGAATGGATCAAATCATTCAGGATCAAAACTCCGATAGTAAATTAGAAAATATAGTAACTGAAAACCTGAAAAAACAATACCTCCACCATAATTACTGTAATAGTAATTAGAAATGCGCATGCTCAATAAAAATTACAATTCCAAAAACGGAATAAGAATCCTCGATAACATAATAAACGATCCCTTTATCATAGAAAACTTCAATAGCAACGGAAAAGCGAAATGCGCATGCGCGATCGGAAATCCGGAGTGAATTCGGAAATAGCGCCCTTGAAAATCTAGTAACGATACCTATACCGAAAATTTTTGAAAAGTAATAATTAAGTAGGAAAGCTCGTGGCCGAACGAAATTTCGGTAGTAAATTTGACATTGACAACTTCGAAAATCTAATGAACGGTCATCAAATCGATGAAATCCACTCTCACCCCACTAAATAAATAAATATTTAAAAATAAATAAACAATTTTATTTCAAAAATTTAAATTACTTGAAATTAGCACTTAACATAAATTATATATTAAACGAAAAAAATGTCGGAAGAATATGCCGAAATTATTTCAAAAGTCATTATTGTAATTAAAATAATTATTTTTCAATAATAAAATAAATAATATTGAATTAATTCATGTCCGGTTGGGTTACAATTGAAATGGAAAAAATTACAATTGAAATGGAAAAAGTTACAATTGAAATGGAAAAGGTTACAATTGAAATAGAAAATGTGACAATAGATTTGAAAAATATTAAAATTGATTTGGAAATGCTATAAATTATCAGTTTGGATTATATTTAGCCTTGAAATGTGTGCGATATTCTTACCGTACCCTATATAAACCTTTATTTGGAAAAAACTAACTATTGATAACTTTATACATATGATAAAGATAAAACATTTAGTAATATGAATGGATTGATGTCATAGGGAAGTGGCGACCACATCGCCCAGTCATGGTACTGCAGTCAGCCACTGGCCCTCCAGATTTGGGGAACAGTACACTGTTAACACACAAACTCAGCAGACTCTACAGAAGGTCATATGCAGTACACACCCTAGGATCACCTTCCCTAGGTAGCCGCCTCGAGAAGGGATGTAGGTCTGCATGCATAAAGATGACTAGCAGCAGACTAGAATACTGAGAGAGGGTGGATAGCACCCTCCTCCCCCCCGCCCCCCTCTCCCTGAGTAGAGGGTTAATAGTAACAAATCCTAGCTATGACGTCATACCTAGAATGCCGGGCAGTGCCAGCGAAATATGCCCCTACCTATTCAGTCAAAGTAGCAGTAAACTGCCAGCAAACTTTGCCGGCCGCAACCGCGGGCAGTAGCAGCGAAAGTCTACCTTAAGACAGCTCATTGTGCACCGGTTCGATACGCTCAAGACATAAAAATAAAAGGATTCAAACAAACCTTGAAATTAATTTTGATTTGAGAACCTGGAGGCTGTGGTTTTTGAATCTTATAAAAATAATATTAGATGATAAAAAAAAAAAATACTATTCGCCGCCGGCACTGGATTTCGTATTTGGTTTCTTATCTTAACTGAGTTGGCAAATTTAAGAATAAAAAGAAAAAAAAACAAAAATTGGTTTATAATTACGTCGATAAATTCCCAGAAAGTAGTTAATATTCTAATCGGCAAATAGGTAGAACATCGACAAAAGAAGTTACTAAAAGTCCTTCGCCATGTTTGAGAAGTTTCATAATTGAACGAACCAATTAGCACTGTTGACACTTTAAATTACTTCGATGTTTGATGTATTTATCAGGTAAGAATCGATTATTTTCATTGGAAGTCCTGAGTTGGGTGGGTCGCTATCTAGGATGAACTTCTTCAGCTCAGATTACGACACCGAGATAGATCGAGTCATCGACAAGAAGTACAACAGACTCACGACCATCTCGGCGATCCATCCTGTAATGGATAAGGACCGACCCAAGTTGTGCCTCATCAACCTGTCCCTGTTCCTCTTTCATTCTCTAATCTTGACCGTAATGACCTCATTCTTGATTCAGGCCTCCGTAGAACTGTTCTATATCAACTTCGTCCCCTTCGTCCACGAGGTGCACATGGCCTTACTTGGACTCCTGAGCATATCTATACTCTGGCATTCCTGGTTGAAGAGAACCAACACGGTCCGACTACATCGAATCATAGCTCGAGATTTCTTCGACTACAATGAAGAACTTGAGGACAAGATGAAGACACTTGGGGAAGAAAGGTTGAAGGAGAGGAAGCGGCACATCATATACATCATTCTCATCGGCTTCGGAGCTTCCGTCTTGGTCATCCTCGTTCCGGTTGTGAACCGGTTCGGTACCTTCCGGTACAGTGCGACCGCTTATAAAGTAAATTTCGCATTACCGGCACCGTTACCATATCCGTTCATTGGAACCAAGCCTCTAGAACTTTTGCCCGGATATGCCATGACTGTTGTAGCTGCTATCAGTATAGCTTTGATGAATTGCACCAAAAGCTTCATGACTGTAGATTGCAATCTACATATACAAATGCAATTGAAATTGTTAATCCATCAAATTGAGAATATCGAGTCGAGAGCTGCAAGGTTGTATAAGCAGCTTTACGGCATACAACCGAAATACACTGGATTAAAATTGTACGATGCGAAATTTATGAAATGTTATGGTGCTTGTTTAAGAAAAAGTATCCAGCATCATCAAATTATCATAAGGTAAAGTTGGTTCGCGATAGATAAATTTAAATATCTGGGGTATACAATAACTAAACAAGAAACGAAATCTAAATGGAAATAAACTTAAGATTAAAGGCGGGCAATATTTGCTACTTCTCACTCGCGAATATACTTAGCTTGTGCCTATTTTCAAGAAACATGAAAGTTAAAATTTATTAAACAATTATCCTTCCTACTGTATTTTTGTGCCTGCAAAAAATAGATCAGTCGGATCAGAGAAAAAGCTCTTCTTTAAACGAGAAATGCGAAATCTATCGAAGCCTGTATCAATGTTAAAACCGACTATTTTTGAAATAAGGACCTTTTGAAGGACCTCTATCCTCACCAAAGCTGGTATTAATTTTAGAACGTTATAATATACGTATAAATTCTCATAAATAATTGAGAAATAAAAAGATTAAAATATTAATATAAATATAAAATGAAAACCCCGACTACGGAAATAACTTTTATATCTTACAACCCCATTCGTCCTAAGGGACGGAATGTAATTGCATTATATTGGTGGGTTGTTATTGAAGTTTATTCCTATGAATGTTGAACATTGGTGTAATAATCGAGTGAACTTCCACTACAGATGCAAGTACATTCCGTCCCGTAGATCTTTGCATGTCAAAATACATAAAGCTCCTTCCATCTGTCCATGTATAAACATTCAGAAAGTAAATTAATATATTGAGTAATATATTGAGTCTTAATTTTCGTTTGGGTGTGGAAGGCACCCGACTACAACAGCAAGTTTCAATATTCATGGGCGTTAACTTCACAAACAACCCACGAATACGCTTAAGTAGATACGCAAGTACATTTCATTTCTTAGAACGAATAAGGTTGTAAGATGTAAAAGTTATTATTTTTTAATAAATTAAATTTGTAAACTATTTTATAAATTTTTACTAATGATAATGGCAATGAATTGCCTATTAATCTTCACGAGGATGGAGCCAAATTCAAGAAATAATTTTGTAAACATCATCTATTGAAATTCTAGAACAACTTGTTCATACAGACTACACGTGGCGGAATTTTTATCTACCATTTGTATATTTTTTTCTAAGAGAAATAATTATTTGTTGGTTAATTATTTTCAACAATGACCTTTATAATTGAGCAGAATTTTTTGTTTACTCCCTCCTCCTCCAAAATTTGAGATTTTACGTTTCAAGATACGAAGAATAAAAAATCCGAATTTAAAAAAATAATCTATCCGTCCGCAATCCGTCATACGCCATCCGCCGTACGGTTTTTCTCCGAGATTACTTGGCCAATTTTTTTCAAATTTGGCATCAATATCATATGCCACTCCAGGATGATCATCGGACCTCGCCATTACCATTTGCCATTTCGAATCGAAATGATGGCCGATTAAAGGTTTCATACACCCAGAACTCTGCCATTTATAAAATATAAAAAAAAAAAATCGGAATTTTTTTAAAAATCTAATGTATTATATAGTCAAGTGATAAACTAATATTATATATATATATATATATATATATATATATATATATATATCGAGTAAAAAAATAAACACTTAATCGTTGTGCATAAAATTTACTAGAAATAAAATAATCTTAAATTTATAAAAAACGTTTTAGACTCGTGTGGTCTCACACTTATTCTCACTATATAATAAAATATGATAATTTAAATTATTATACACTCATACATTTTTGTTTATACGTACTTCTTATATGGTAGATCAACTTTTGGATCTATAATTTTTTTGAAATTATAATTCATATATTATATAATAATTAAAATTAAATAATAAATAAATAATTGAAAAAAATAACAATTCTCAACATATTACTTTTATTCTTAAACAAAGTAGTAATTCCGCAGAGAGACGAAATTCGATACCTTGGTCTGACATTTGAGAGAAGAATGAAATGGGGCCCAGACATCAAGAACAAACAAAAAACGTTAAACCAAAGTGTAAAACTATTATACTCACTTCTTTCAAGACGTTCAAAATTGAAAATTAGACATAAATTGATCACGTATACTTACTTACTCAAGCCCATCTGGACCTACGCTTCTACAGATGTACGGCAGCCAAAAGAACACACATACAAAAACTTCAAATTTTTCAGTCAACAACTTTTAGGACTATCACCAAAGCCCCTTGGTACGTCAGCAACATTACCTTACATAAAGATCTCAATATGCCAACAGTTAACGAACACATACGGACCCAATACAAACGATTCCTAACAGATTCATACAAGACATAGCTACAACCAACTTGCCTAGCAACACTCGCAGAAGGCTGAAGAGGAGCTAGATGAGAGATCTCCTAGCCTAACTATATTCGATAACCACGATAGGAAGATGTGCCGCTGGGTACTACACTTTATCATGCCTTTCTTGCCACGCTAACATATTTTTTTGCCAGAAAATGCACTAGTTGTCTCATTGATAGGTGTGAATATAAAAAATAAAGTAAAAAAAAAAATTATTTATTTTGCTATATTTGCGCGCGCGCACACACACACACACACACACACACACACACACACAGACACACATACAATTTTGTGTGACTTGGTTATTTGGACTCAGGGGACGTCAAAACGTGTGTTTCCATTGTAAACACGGATTTGAAATTTGTTACGATCGCAATTCTTTCCCTAACTCTACATTTCATATATAGGTGAGCGAAAATTTAAACAATTTAATATTAAATTAATTCAATGATCAATATGCTTCAAAATTGATAGAGTATTGTTTTAATTTTCTAAATAAATTTTGAACAGACTTGAAAAAATCTGGTGCGGTGCGCGCATCACACAACTTTCCCTATAATAATTATCTTTTTAATATAATTCTAAACAATACTTGAAATAAACCCAGCAGCATTCAATTCTTCTCCCACTTACGTACAATAAAATAGTTTTTAAAACAATTTTAGTACAACAATTCTGTACACTACATATATATATTTTAACTTTGTCAAGTTGCAAATATATTTTAAAAGTTGCTGGTTTAGTTTCTATGGAGACATTTTCTTTCCATTAAATAATGTGAAAGTAGAAATTATTAAGTTAATTTCCGTTTTTGTATTCTTAAATTACTTTGTTACAGAGCTTATTGTTTACAACAGATTGGCGGATTGGTGGGAGGAGGTTTGGTCGCATACATCTCCTTTCGGATGCGCTCAGTTATCCATCTATTTTATGCTCCTCATAAAATACACTGTATCTTTGTTAATGCTTGTCCGATTTTGATGATTTTTTTTTTAGATACTGTAATAACCTTTCATATAATTCTGTACACAATTTACTATAAATTGAATACTTTTTAAGCCCTGCGAAAATAAAATATGCTTTTCTTCATAACTTTTTTTCCTGCATTTTCTCGGTGACTTACTACATAAATGAAAAGTTAAAGGCCGTTATGAAGAATAATTTTGGCAAGTTTCATCAAAATCGTTAGAGCCGTTTTTGAGAAAAATGTAAAAAAGTGTAAAATCCATGATATAATAGCTAATTCCGGTTAGTCCAATGCATTGTATCTTTGCTAATACTGGTCCGATTTTGATGATTCTTTTATTTATTCTTAGATAATTTAAAAACCTTCCATACAAGTCTATATAAAATTTACCATAAATTGCACGCTTTTGAAGTTATGCATAAATAAAATATTCTTTTCATTATAACTTTTTTCCCTGCAATTCCTCGGTGATGTACCATATATATGAAAAGTTAAAGGTCTTTACGAAGAATAATTTAGGCAAGTTTAATCAAAATCGTTAGAGCCGTTTTCGAGAAAATTGTAAAAATGTGTAAAATCGATTATATAAAGTGGCACTTCCGGTTAGTCGATTTTGACGAAAATATTGCTGTAACATCACATGCATGTGCTAACCTTAAATATGTTATTTCAGTATCGTACAGCTTTCCGTGTTTGAGCTAGACTGATCACATACACACAGACACACAGACCATTTTGCGAGACTTGGTCATTTGGACTCAGGGGACCTTAAAACATGTATTTCCGTTGAAAACTCGAATTCGAAAATTTTCACGATCGCAATACTTCCCCTTACTATATACTTCGTATATAGGTAAGGGAAAGTAAAAATAATATTGTATACTTTATAGTTCAGTTTTTTCTTTTTACTTCCCCTTACTATATACGAAGTATATAGTAAGGGGAAGTATTGCGATCGTGAAAATTTTCGAATTCGAGTTTTCAACGGAAATACATGTTTTAAGGTCCCCTGAGTCCAAATGACTAAGTCTCGCAAAATGGTCTGTGTGTCTGCGTGTCTGTGTGTATGTGATCAGTCCAGCTCAAAAACGGAAAGCTGTACGATACTGAAATTACATATTTAAGGTTAGTACATGCATGTGATGTTACAGCAACATTTTCGTCAAAATCGATTAACCGGAAGTGCCAGTTTATATAATCGATTTTACACATTTGTACAATTTTCTCGAAAACGGCTCTAACGATTTTGATTAAACTCGCTTAAATTATTCTTCATAAAGACCTTTAACTTTTCATATATATAGTACATCACCGAGGAATTGCAGGGAAAAAAGTTATGATGAAAAGAATATTTTATTTATGCATAACTTCAAAAGCGTGCAATTTATGGTAAACTATGTATAGACTTGTATGAAAGATAATTAAATTAGCTAAAAAACAATAAAAGAATCATTAAAATCGGACCAATAATAGCAAAGATACAGCGCTTCGGACTAACCGGAAATAGCTATTATATCATGGATTTTACACTTTCTTACATTTTTCTCAAAAACGACTCTAACGATTTTGATGAAACTTGCCAAAATTATTTTTCATAAAGGCCTTTAACTTTTCATTTATGTAGTAAATCACCGAGAAAATGCAGGAAAAAAAGTTATGAAGAAAAAAATATTTTATTTGCGCATAGCTTAAAAAGTATGCATTTTACGGTAATTTATCTATAGACTTTTATGAAAGGTAATTAAATCATCTAAACAATAATAGAAGAATCATCAAAATCGGACCAATAATAGCAAAGATACAGTGTATTTTATGAGGAGCATAAAATAGATGGAGAACCGAGCGCATCCGAAAGGAGATAGATGCGACCTAATCTCCTCCCACCAATCCGCCAATCTGTTGTATACAATGCGCTCTGTAATAAAGTAATTTAAGAATACAAAAGCGAAAATTAACTTAATAATTTCTACTTTCACATTATTTAATGGAAAGAAAATGTTTCCATAGAAACTAAACCAGCAACTTTTAAAATATGTTTGCAACTTGACAAAGTTAAAATATACAGGCAGTGTACAGAATTGTTGTACTAAAATTGTTTTAAAAACTATTTTATTATACTTAAGTGGCAGAAGAATTGAATGCTGCTGAGTTTATTTCAAGTATTGTTTATGTGAACTCTTTAGAATTATATTAAAAAGATAATTATTATAGGGCGGTAAGGGAAAGTTGTGTGATGCGCGCACCGCACCAGATTTTTTCTTAATAGAACTGTCATTATTTTTCATTTATTTTTTTTCACATAAATTTATATTTATTATTGTAAATGTATTATCCATTATGGCGTCATATATTAAATAGGAAATAATAATGAATAGTACTTTATTTTACAGAGCAACAAATGAATTTAATGAGATTTTTGGTTTTTACGTCTTCTTCTATTATCTAACTGGAACTTTAGACATTGCAATGAGTATGCTCACTGCCTCTTCTGTAAGTATTTTAATAATAAATTATATATTTATAGTATATCATTATAATATATAATAGATATTCATATTTTTATATAAGAATTTTACAACATTTGCCCCTTCATTTTTAATACCAGTAGACCCGCTACTTTGATTCGTAATGCGATAATGTATCTAGAGTTATTGAAGGGGCAAACCAGTTATTAATTAGTCAAGATGACGAAAACTCCAATTATATATGAATGACCTCATCAAAGGTTACCAAAATCGAAATTGAGTTATGAGTTGATTCTTATAGCATTTTTCTCGCTGTTAACAATGGTGCAAACAGTTTCTATAAAAAAATCCCGTATTATTGTTAGGTACAGGATCATTTAAAAAACGGACTCCTGAAACTTAAGTTCATTTCAAAAATGGACATTAGTCAAACAAGCAATGGGTCAGCCATTTTCTGAATATGTTGTAATGGTTGTCATGGTTATCAACAATATGGAGTTGGTGATTGTTTGGTATATCCTTTTGTTATTTCTTAGCTTTTAGAAATATACTAAGATTCTCTAAAAGGCACCATTAAGAAGAACGTCTCGGTACCTTCTAATTCCAGAAAGTAGCGGAACGGGCAACAAAGGGATGTTGGAACGATGCAGATCTATGGAAAGATTTTTAAAGTATATATGTATATATTCGTTTTTTTTTTTCTCAAAAGCATTTCAATTTGTTTTAATAGACACTTTCTTTACTAATTGTTTTCATAATTTTAATTCATTGATATGCATGGAAAGTATTAATAAGTCGTAATACTTTTAAATCCAGAATGGTTCAAGTTAATTAAGTTTGAATATTTTCAGATGACAGAGTTTCCTGGAAACACTGTAGGTGCCATGGTAATATGCATTATAGAGGTTGGTTTCGTCTTTGTCTTTGCACATATGGGCCAGAAGATAACAGACTTGGTAATGTAATATTTTTTTATTTATTTCCAATTATGCATATTGACTGGAGACAAATAACAGACCTCAAATAATAGCGCTATTTAATTACCTTTTAAATGATCCACAACCTATTCCGATAATATTATAATTAATATTTATGTATTGACTTTTATAAACAAGCGTTTAACCAAGGGTCTGACACTATCTACATTTTTAGATTACTTTTTTTATATATATATATATATATATATATATATATATATATATATATATATATATATATATATATATATATATATACAGTCGAACCTCAGTATATCGAACTTCCAAAATCGAATATCTCTATATATCGAACTTTTTTTACGAACCTTGAATTTTTATTAGAAAAAAATATTCTGTAAATCGAATAAAATTGCAATATATCGAACAAAAAATTCAAATTTTTAAAAAATATAAAATTAAATTGTCATCAGAAAGAGCCCTTAGTTTATTTTCATAAAAATGGGTAATAATTAAATTAAAAAAAAAAAAAATGTTCCGCTGGTTTGCTAAGCTAGTGGGATGTGCTATCTTTGACCAGGATTTATGTTTTACAGTCCTGATGCGTCGACTAGTTAGTTATTTGCTACAATTTGAGAAATTAGAGGTATTTTTAAAATTAGAAATTAATAAATCCAAAATATATATTGATTCTCTAATGAAAATAACACTATAAGTAAACCTTTATTTTTTAGGTATATTAAAATGGCCAAATAAGGCTAAAATATCAAGTAAACAAAAAAGAATAAACAATATATTATTTTAGGGATAGTTTCGAAATACAAATGAATTATAATCGAACCTCTATATATCGATCTTCCATATATCGAATATCTCTATATATCGAACTTTTTTTACGAACCTTGCATTTTTATTAGAAAAAAATATTCTGTAAATCGAATAAAATTGCTATATATCGAACAAAAAATTCAAATTAAAAAAAAAAAATAGAAAATGAAATTGCCATCATAAAGAGCCCTTAGTTTACGTACATAAGAATGATTAATAATTAAATAAGAAAAAAAAAATGTTCCACTGGTTTGTAAAGCAATGGAAATTCAGGGAAGGTCTTGGAAAGAAACACAGGATCAAATAAATTCTCTGAACCTATTTCCAAACATTAGAGTGAAATTTTCATTTTAAATTCAGTTTAACTTTTTCACTCTTGTTGTGAACATTACTCTTAAGCATGACTTCCGTGATGAACTATATACAAATAGTCATTAGAAGCTATTTTGAGCGAAAACAAAAATAAATTAATTTTTATGCATGTTCGCATATTTTTAATACATACCCTTATTAAATTATAAATGTACATTTGTAGAAAAATCTTCAATCTCAGATGTGATTTGTACAATTTTTGAAATAAGTGCTAATGAACGTTGTTTTTTTTTTTTTCTTTAACCCTAAAAAATTACCTTTGTTACATCATTAACACTCAAAAAATGCCTTTGGTACTTCTTTAGCCCTAAGATTAGCTATAATTGTTATTAGCCTGGAAAAAGGTGAATAATTGCAATCTTTCTATTGAATTTTTTACAAGGAACCTTCTTGTTGGATATATAAGAGGCTCGACTGTGTATTCCTGATTCTGAACAGGAATAGCCATCTTGATTACCTTATAATGATCGAAAAAACATTTATTACTAAAATATAGTATAAGAGTAAAGAAAATAAAGTAGTTACTTCTTAATATGTAAAATATATAGGTATTTAAATTCATTTGAAAATAATTTGAAACCTGATTAACCATATGTTTAAATAACTGAGGAAAAAATATCTGATGTGGACAATACATGACTTCCTTGTACGCCTATAAAACTATAAATCGGTGGTTCAAAAAGTGATCCTGAATTTGGTTACTAGTTTCCGAAGATTACAGTATCTCAAAAACGACACCCGGCGTCCCGACATCCATCTATTGACACACACACACAAATGGGGAGGAAAACCATTATTTTACACTCAATTTTAACACTTAAAACAAGTAATAAAAATGTTTAATTGGATTGGAAACCAAATTGCGTTTGTAACCTTTATCACCGAAACATATGATTTATGTATTTAATTTAAATATAATTTTTGATGTAACCTTCAAGTAAAGTACTCGGCTTTTCGGCTCATCAATTTTAACCAAAATCTATTAAATATATTCATATATAAAAGTCCTATTTACCAAATTTCAGATGCTTTATATTATATTTTAATATAATTTTTGATGAAAATCTGATATGACCTCCAAGTAAAGTACCGCTTCCGGTTTTCCAATTTAGACCAAAATCTAGTATATTATTTAAATCAAAATATAAGTTAATAATACTAAATTTGAGAAATTTTTCATAGTATTTTAATATAATTTTTGATGGAAATCAATTATGACCTTCAAGTAAAGTACCACTTCCGGTGATCAAGCAGTAACCAAAAAGAGAGGTTCACAACTAGATTTTACAATAATCCTAAATACAAAATTTCAACTTTTTATGGTTAACCGTTTTTGAGTTATGCGAGATACGAACGTACGTACGGACGTTCTTTCGTAAAGACGCCACGACGAAAATAGTCAAGGTGGTCAAAATAGTTTTAGGATTTTCAAAATCAAATTTATGTCGCATTTTTATACCATGTAAAGCAAGTGCGGATTTATTTATATTTTTTACATTAATGATTTATGTTGTGCTACTCTTGTTTTTAATTTTTTACAGTCACACCAATGAACATTCCTTGGCAATCCAGACAATCTATTTTATATATAATATTTTTTTTTATCTAATGGTTTTATTTCATCTTTCATAAAGATGATTGTAATAAAGAAATTAAAAAAGAGTAATATAACTATTATTACAGAAATATTGTATAAATTACTAACAAGGTGTATCTGATGATGCAGGTATGATGATAATATTTGAACATAATTTTAAGGAAGCTTTAAGGTATCGGTGACAATCAATATTTTAATCTATATTATAAGTTGCCAGAATGTCAAGAAATGTATCTATTGCGTTTAATATGGAAGATAAAGGTGTGAAAAAAGGATGGATTCCATAGATTGGACAAAATATTAACCAATGAGAGATGGTTAATTTTAATTTTAGCCAGATTGGGTTAATGAGCTGAGAATATATGGTGGAATTTTAATACGCTATCCATAAATTTTTTTTTTCATTTTTCTGATATCATTAGTTTATTTTAAATGCAATGAAAAAATGTTCGCATGAGAATATTTATTTTATAACAAAGTGAATCGCTGAAGTTTAATCATTAACATTAACCAAAATACATTCACTTCCCATATCGGGTTTTTCATTTATTTATTTATTAGGGACTTGAATAAGTCCTCGCTGTTTCCCGACAGATGGTGTTATCTTAGTCTTTTTGCATCAGGCAATATTACAGCCAACTTTATCGTGAAGCTCCATCATTAGACTCGAAATCACAGTATATGTTATTCCACCAAAGTGTAAACAACATACTTTTTCATAGCGTTAAACATGTCGAATTTCGTGCCAAAAAAAGAGTATATGCGGGAAATTTTACTGCATTCCTTTTTTAAAAAAAAATCTGCATCTGAAGCACATAGAATTCTTTTGGAGACTTACGGCGACCATGCTCTGTCGGAAACAACATGCAGAGATTGGTTTAGACGCTTTAAAAATAATGATTTTAATATTGAAGAATATTGAGCGCAAAGACCCAAGTCAGACGTAAAATGAACTTGCAGAATCATTAGGAGTTGATCACACAACAGTTTCCAAACGTTTAAAAGCATTAGGAATGATTCAAAAGCAAGGGAATAGGGTGCCGTACGAATTAAAGCCGAGAGACGTCGAACGGCGTTTTTTCACATGTGAACAGCTGCTCCAACGGCAGAAAAGGAAAGGTTTTTTGCATCGTATCGTAACTAGCGATGAAAAGTGGATACACTACGATAACCCGAAGCGTAAAAAATCGTGGCGTAAGCCCGACCATGCATCAACATCGACGGCAAAGCCGAATATTTGGTGGACTCTCTATTTGGTGGGATCAGCTGGGTATAATGTATTATGAGCTCCTCAAACCCAACGAAACCATCACGGGAGATCGCTATCGACTACAATTAATGCGTTTGAGCCGAGTATTGAAGGAAAAACGGCCTCAATACGAGGAAAGACACGACGAAGTAATTTTGCAGCATGACAACGCTCGGCCACATGTTGCAAAACCGGTCAAAACCTACTTGGAAACGCTCAAATGGAAACGCGCCTACCCCACTCGCCGTATTCACCGGACATTGCTCCTTCCGATTACCACTTGTTCCGATCGATGACTCATGGCCGGGCTGAGCAGCACTTCCAATCTTATGAAGATGCCAAAAAATGGACCGTTTCGTGGATAACTTCAAAAGATGAGTCGTTCTTTTGATATGGTATTCGTATGCTGCCAGAAAGATGGGAGAAAGTAGTGGCTAGCGATGGACAATACTTTCAATGACATGTTCTTTACTAATTTTTTTAAATAAAGCATTTATTTTCACGAAAAAACAGCGAAAACTTATTCAACTCCCTAATATATTTAATTTTAATAATTTGTTTCAGTCAGTGAAACTTCGAGAAGTGATCTACGGCATGCCCTGGTACAGATGTGACCAAGGGATCAACAGAACTGTAAGGATTCTACAAATCGCAACGCTAAAACCTTTAAGTTTTTCATTCTACAGCGTGTTACATATTAACTACGATTCATTTGCTACGGTTAGTATCCAGTATCCAGTATTCGGAATCATGTAAAAGTAATATAGCTATAATTAAATACAATAATTAATTATTTCTCTAACTGTTTGGTGATATAAGAATTTGTTTTGCTTTTAATACATTGATTGTATAGTGCATATAAAATAGAAACATGCTATAGAAATAATTTTACAAATGAAATAAAAATATTAGCTGTCCGTCACTATATCCTGTGACAAGAGGGAATTAAGAGATGAAGAAAAAAAAATAATAAATATAATACGAGAAGTACAAATGAAAATCGTATCAAAGTCTATAAACTTTTTTAGGTGGTCCTACACGAGCAGTTTTTATCGGTTTTGAACGGCGCACAGTGGAAAAAATTGTCGATTTAGTGACCAAAATTTTATAACTCTCGATTAAAAGAAGATAAACAAAAAAATCTTTTTTCATTTATGAGCATAGGATGCCCTTTATTAGTGAGAGTGAAAACATTGTAAACATGGTGTTTCCGGGCCTTTGAAATTAATTTTTTCCTTAGTTATTTCATCACTTTATTTTTAAAAAAACAGTTTATTAGGTATAGGACCATCAAAAGGGAAATAAATGAATAATATCCTTCTTTATAGAGCTTTCTGCCTTTATAATTTCATTTTTCAGGTATTTACTACTTTTAAAGGATTTATAAATAATTATTATTTGAAGGAAACAAAATTTAAGGTAACAATATACTATTTTTTTATTTATTCGAAATTTATCATGTGTGCAAAAATTATAAATAAGATAACTTGAAGCATATTTTAGGCTTATGGCTAAGTTAATGGCCTAAAAATATTTGTAATGTTTAAAAATAGGTCTTCAGATCTGTATGACACTGATATGTTGCCACCTAATTTTATTTTTAATAACTGATATAACTGAAATTACATCACAATTGTTAATTAATATTTTTACAGAGATTTCCACATTTCTAAGAAATAGTAAGTGCAATAAAAAAAAAAATTAAAATTTAAAAAAAAAATTAGGTGGTAACAGATTTTAATTACTTCCTTGTACGAAGTAAAGGAAGTATTGTAATCGCGAAAATTTTCGGTTTTCAGATTTCGATGGAAATATCTATTTTTGCCATCCCTGAATCCATTTTGACTAGTTTCGTCGTGGCGTCTGTACGTACGTACGTTCGTATCTCGCATAACTCAAAAACGGTTAGCCGTAGAAAGTTGAAATTTTGTATTTAGGATTGTTGTAAAATCTAGTTGTGAACTTCTCTTTTTGGTTACTACTTGATCACCGGAAGTGGTACTTTACTTGAAGGTCATAATTGATTTCCATCAAAAATCATATTATAATACTATGCAAAACTTCTCAAATTTTTTATTTATAACTTATATACTGATTTAAATAACATACTAGATTTTGGTCTAAATTGGAAAATCGGAAGCGGTACTTTACTTGAAGGTCATAATAGATTTTCACCAAAAATTATATTAAAATATAATGTAAAACATCTCAAATTTGGTAAATAGGCCTTTTATATTGATGTGAATGTATTTACTATATTTTGGTTCAAATTGGTGAACCGAAAAGGGTACTTTACTTGAAGGTCATAATAAGCTTACTTCAAAAATTATATTTAAATTAAATACATAAATCATATGTTTCGGTAATAACGGTTACAAACGCAATTTGGTTTCCAATCCAATTAAACATTTTTATTTATTTTATTACTGTTAAAATTGAGTGTAAAATACTGTTTTCCTTCCCATTTGTTTGAGTGTGTGTGTGTGTGTCAATAGATGGATGTCGCGACGCCGAATGTTGTTTTTGAGATTTTGCATCTTCGGAAACTAGTAACCAAATTCAGAAGCATTTTTTGAAGCACCGATTTATAGTTTAATAGGCGTACAAGGAAGTCATGTGTTGTCCACATCAGATTTTTTTTTCACATTAGTAGTTGGTAAATGGTATTAAAATACCATGATACAATTTGATAGATCACTTCCGATCAATCAGTGTTAAATAGATCTGAAGCCCTATTTTTAAACATTACATAGGACAGTCAACTTTTTTAAACACTTTATTGGACAGCCCTCATTATATTTTAATATATTTTTTTCATAAAATCTATTATGACTTTCAAGTAAATAGGAAATTCGGTTCAAATTGTCAATTTTATGCAACAAAAATCTGAATAAAGTAATTTTGCCAAAAAAACGTGCAAATTTGTGCAATATCGAATTTTAATATATCATTACATAGAGCGTGAATCTGATAGATAATCGGCTTTAATGATGGTAAAGACAAGCGAATAAAATATGCAATAATATGGAGACCCGGTTTCTAATAATAACATTAAAGTTAATAATAATTAACTTATAGTTAATAATACTTAATAATTTCTTGAGGGGTTAGTAATGTTCCAAGCTTGCGATAAAACAATTTCTCATAGCATATATGATGATATCAAAGCTTGGATTTTTTTTTTTTATAAGACCTTAGTTATATTTCTATAGAACTCTTTTAAAATGAAAATAGGATATTTATCGGAAATGGATTTTTGCACTAACTTGAGAGCTATTATTGTTGTTTGAATGTTTTGTGGGAATTCGATGGGCTGATCATAAAAGAAAGATAATATAGCTATTCCAGAACTAGAGATACATTCATTTTGCAGAATAAGCATTCATAAAGTTTCCTTTTAATCCTGAGATTGATGACATCATTAATTAGTGGACATCCGCATGATGGTATAGAAGGATCAATCTAATTAGGGATTGAAAAATTATTTGCCACTTCTATAATTTTGTTTTATTGAAAACTAGTTTCGAATGTTATACATTCATCTTCAGTTATAAAAACATACAAAAATTCAAAAATAAGCAATTCAAAATATAGTTTGGTATTATACATATTAAATTACATGTAAAATAAATCAGTATTATAAAACATTATGAATGTAATTAAGACAAGAAATCAAATACATGCTGGTACTCACCAAGATTTAAATGGATTATATCAAACAGAAAAGTTTGTACTGGTTTCTTCTCGCACTGGACTAACAATGCAAGAAAGATAGGTAAGTTTATAGGTGAACGGTTTAAGGGTCGGGGTTTTCCCAATAATGTCGGTGAGTAATTATTTTTTCTGTTATAGATGGGAATAAATTTAAGATTGGACTATTGGAGATATTTATTTGATCATTTAAGAAAAAATCTGGATTGGATTTGAAGGATTTTATTATTTCAAGTGCTTCATATATATTTAATTTGAGGATGTTTTCAACGTGATGTATTAATTTAACTCCTGAGTCTTTGATGAATTTGTGTTTTTTTTTTCTTTTAAATGAATTGCAAAGTTGGAATTCTCTTTCTTATTATTATATGCACTTATATCTTCCTAATACCAAACTACATTTTGAATTGCTTATTTTTGAATTTTTGTGTGTTTTTAGAACTGAAGATGAATGTATAACATTCGAAACTAGTTTTCAAGAAGTGGCAAATAATTTTTCAATCCCCAATTACATCATTAACTAATCTGCTACTATGTATATTGTATTTTTTTTTTTTTGTCAAAAGTATAGTAAAACAATGAATTACTGAGAGACTTAAGGGAGAATAATATACTGCGAGTTCTCTTCCCTTCTTGAACGGTTTATGGTAAGGTAAGGTGATCCCTCATCCAGGTCCTTTTCAACTTTTGAAGGGCATGAGGATAGAGGCCAAGCCATTAATGAAAGAGTTTATGTGAAGTTGTCGTTTATAGGCCCATATATATTCGTTAGGGGTGTGCCCATATCTGTTCATTATCTATTGGCATATGAAGGTATAAAGTAATGCTGCTGATGTGTCAGAGATCTTTGGCTATAGTCCTAAAGGTTTTTGACTGAAATGTTTAAGTTTACCTATTTGGGTCTTCAAATAGTCTCGTACGTCTGTGAAATGTGACCTGTAAGAAATGAGTATATTAGTGAAAGGCTAAAGAGTTTTTTTCCTTCTTGATGAGTGAGCTATATGTCATTCTGTGAATTTGAACATTGCCGAGCTAAATCTGAGAACAAAATAATTAAAATCAGTCGAAGATAGGCCCATCTCGAAACATTATGTTTTGATTCCATATTATGGTCCTATATCCACCAAAGTCGGAAATGAATTGAAAAAACTAGGATTAAACTCTGCATTTAAAATAGAAAAACCTCATCCTCATATTTCTCTTATCATAAAAACAAAATAGACCCTTTCCAAAAAAGCGGATTATTCAAACTAAATTGTAATGATTGTTCAGCCAAATACACGGTAGAACCGGGAGATCGCTAAATCAGAAATTAAAGGAACATATACGTGCATATAATAATAAGACAGAGAATTCCAACTTTGCAATTCATTTAAAAGAAAAAAAACACAAATTCATCAAAGACTCAGGAGTTAAATTAATACATCACGTTGAAAACAGCCTCAAATAAAATATATATGAAGCACTTGAAATAATAAAATCCTTCAAATCCAATCCAGATTTTTGCTTAAATGACCAAATAAATATCTCCAATAGTTCAATCTTAAATTTATTCCCATCTATAACAGAAAAACTAATTACTCACCGGCGTTACTGAAAATACTCCGACTCTTAAACCGTTTACCTACAAACATTGCAATGTTAGTTCAGTGCGAGAAGAAACCAGTACAAACGTTTCAGTTTGATTTAATCCATTTAAACCTTGGTGAGTACCAACATGTATTTGATTTCTTGTCTTAATAATACCAAACTATATTTTTAATTGCTTATTTTTGATTTTTTTTTTGTGTGTTTTTGGAACTGAAGATGAATGTATGAATATTCGAAACTAGTTTTCAATAAAACAAAATTATAGAAGTGGCAATTAATTTATCAATCTCTAAAGTAATTATAGCTATGTCTGAGTAAGATGTATTATACTTAGGCCAGGAATTAATGAAACAAAAATGGTTTAGTTGAGGAACAAAGGAATGCTATTAAAAATGGGAAATGTATACAAATTTCTAAAGTATTTATATTTTTTATTACAGGTGATGCATTCAGCATATTCCTACTACAATCTGGTCAATGCAAAGAATTAAAACCACCCAACTGCTCAACATCACTGCTTTAGTTATTTAGAAATATTGTAATTTACAAATATATTTAAAAAATATATACTTAGTAGCATATAATGTAATTAAAGAAGTAAAACTATTTAAATAAATGCTTTCAACAATACTTTTATTTTTTTCAATAATTTAAAAAACCAGACTGCAGTACCAACACTTTTATATCTAAACTAATGGATTGATTTGATAATTGGACGTTAATTTATTTATTATAAACAATAAAATAGAAGATGGAAATGGCAAATATTAAAATAAATAAGTTGCGCAATGCTTTTTAACATGTATTGGAATATAAATAATTTTCTTAGTGTTTAAGAGCATGTATGTATTTTATCTATTCCATACAGGACCATATATTGGACAAACATAAATGCTCCATACCTTAAGGGCATATTAGACAACTGATTATGATATACATATACATTTCATCAAATTTAACTAAATATAAGAAAAAATAGAAAAAAAAGTAATGAATACAAAATATTACAGAAAAAAATGTGGTGCAGTGCGCGCATCACACAACTTTCACTTACCTTCCTGCTTTAAATAAATTTAAAAAATTTTCATGAAAACATTTTGTTCCAATCAAATAGTATCACTATCACTACTATATATTATTACGGTAGTATAGATCCCTTTTCCGGCTCTCAGGAGCGATGGATTTTGATGAATGAGGTATCAAAAGAAATGGAATTTCACGGAGATGTGACGGATTCCAATTTTGTTTCTTAAAATCTTACAAGGGCTTAAATAAAAGTGATGAAAAAACTGGAAGGTTTCAAAACTTTGACGACTGAGAGTCGGCGGATCGAGACGGGATAAGTTGGGTTTTAAAGATTTTGACGCGGTCTTCAAGATCATATACGCTCCTATGGAGCGTATTGGTCCAGCGTTTTAAAGCTTAAAAACCTACCGTTGTCGAGATAACGCAGGATATAGGTCCGCACGGGCCTCATGCCATCTTGCGTACGTGCCGTTGTCATGGCAACTTTATATCAATTTCAGTCTTTTAACAAAAACTTTTAATGAGTGGGAAATTATTTACTGTTTCCCATGTCCAACTCTAAAGGGCACTGCTATGTATGAATACTACACATTGAAAATGGTAATCTAATTGCCTAACTGCTAAATTGAAGAGATGTTTTCCAGTGGGGGTAAGCTAATTACTTATAAATATGAACTGTAACTATAGTCATTACAAACTATGTAGCTTCACCAAATATGTGTGATAAATAAACTTTTTTGGTAATATAATATTGTTTACAAAAATAAATATGTTGTCCTACTTCTTATGTATTAGGGATTAGAAGAAGGATTGATATCTAATGCGAGAGTTCTCGCTCGGGTATACTAGTAAAATTATAAATTATTAACTACAACAATCACATAAGTTTATACACTTTTCGTCACTGTCAAATACCTTCTTTGACTTAATACGTTAGATATTAATTTTTCTAAAATATTGAGCTTCCAACAATACATTATACATCTGTGGAAGATGAATCCACACACAGAAGTATCTTGTATTCGCAATAATATTGCAAAGCAAAATTGAGCAGTTTAATTTAACGTGAAGTTAACAATAAAGTTGAACTGAGCGTATTGTTGAAAACAGGATGTTGACTAGGAGGAGAGTGGAATATCCCGCGGTTCGGTTGGACCCGTCTGCTTTCGTACGCACTCGACTTTCCATCTGGTACGATTTAAATAAAAATTTTTTAGAGAATTTAATTACCTTTCATATCGACGTCGTTTTTTCTCCAGCGCCAAAAATTCGAAATTTAGGTTTCAATTGATTATGGGGCATAAACACCACCTGTATTGATTCCCGTTGACAATATTTCGAGAAAAAAAAAATGGAAATGGTCCAAAAATCGAATATTGATGGCGTAAGCACTAAATACTAACGACTCTCGTCACTCTGGCCTAAACCAGTGCTGGACACCTTAAAAATATATTGTAACTAGTATACCAGGGCGAGAACTCTCGCAAGAGATATCAATCCTTCTTCTAATATATAATACATTAGAAGAATAAGCGATATTAGGAAAACATATTTATTCTTGTAAACAATATAATATTACCAAAAAAGTTTATTTAACATACAGATTTGGTGAAGCTACATAGTTTGTAATGACTATGTTGAAGTTACAGTTCATACTTCATAAGTAATTAACTTACCCTGCTTCTTCAATTTAGCAGTTAGGCAATTAGATCCAGCTATAACATTTTCTATGTGTAGTATACATATTTAATAGTGTCCTTTAGGGTTTAATAGGAAACAATATATAATTTCCCACTCATTAAAAGTTTTTGTAAACAGACTCAAATTGATATAAAGTTGCCATGACAACGGCACGTACGCAAGATGGCATAGGGCCCGTGCGGACCTATATCGTGCATTCTCTCAAAAACGGTAGGTTTTTAAGCTTTAAGACGCTGGGCCAATACGCTCCAGAGGAGCGTATATGATCTTGAAGTCCGCGTCAAAATCTTTAAAACCCAACCTATCCCGTCTCGATCCGTTGACTCTCAGTCATCAAATCTTTGAAACCTTCCAGTTTTTTCATCACTTTTATTTAAGTCCTAGTAAGAATTTAAGAAACGAAATTGGAATTCGTCACTTCTTTATGAAATTCTCGTTCTTTTGATACCTCACTCGTCAAAATCCATCGCTCCTGAGAGCTGGAAAAGGGATCTATACTACCGTAATAATATATAGTAGTGATTATAAAGATTTTGCCAGATAAATAAACTACTACTGAAAACAATAAAAACACATAATTTACCATTATGTATACTTTTTGAGTTATACGCTAATAAAATTTTCTTTTCGTCTTAACTTTTTTCCTTGCATTTTCTCGATGATGTGCTATTTTACATGTATGAGAAATTAAAAGACTTCAAGGAGAAGACTTCAGGCAAGTTTCATCAAAATCGTCAGAGCCTTTTTCGACAAAATTGTAAAAAAAAGTGTAAAATCGATAATACAAAGTGAAACTTTTGGTAATTCGACTTTAGCGGAAAAGTAATTTCTTGTGAATAAAAGGCCACCGGGATGATGGTAATTAATATCTTAACTTGATATATATATATATACATATATATATATATATATATATATATATATATATATATATATATATATATATATATATATATACACACACACTCACACACATAGATATGAAATATATAGCTGGTAACATATAAAAATACCTTTATATCCAGATTAAATGAACAAGCAAGAGATGGATTTATTGAACGAGCTAGGAGAATCGAGCATCATTAAATGTACAGTAAATTAAATTATGACGTCACCTATTTCGAGACCGGAAAAGAAATACATAACATTAGGCTTATTTTCAAAGCAAGGTGAGAATTATTTAATCTAAACTACCAACCTTGGGAAAATGGAAGAAATAATTTCTAATCGTGCAATTTAAATATCAGCGAGGATACGACGCATTTCATCTCGATCTGTCCCTTGTTCTCTCAATTTAGGATGATTTTCTTAGGAAAAAAGGTAACTCAATCCAAACGAAACTACAATTACTCAATGATCTGGATTATGAAAAATAACATTTATATCTTAAAAAAGCAAATGCATACCGAAATGAATTAGTTAAAGAATTTAATTACTTAATTTCGAAAAAATCTGGCGTTATTAATAAAAAAAAATACTAAAATGAGTTTATTTTATTTTTTTATTGTTGTATCCACAGATTATTGTATTCATAAAGAATAAAGAAATCTCGACAGAATAGTATTTTAGACTGTTCATTGTCTAAAATATGTTGTACATAAAATGTATATCTGTAAATACTTGCAAATAAACGTGTTCATCTATCTATTGGTATATCTATCTATTTATCATTATATATATATATATATATATATATATATATATATATATATATATATATATATATATATATATATATATATATATCATTTGATTACTCATTCAGATTATTTAAATGCAATCTGTGAATATATATGTTGTTTCATAAACTTTTCAAGTCCTCATCATTCATTATTTATGATATTCACTAATAGGATTTTAGTTAATATACTTATAAAAAATATTAAATAAATAAAACCAGCAGTCCGTCTATATTTTATAAATCCATGGAAAGAGAAGGCCATCCTACCGATAAATGTCACAAAAGAATAAAATTTTAAATAAGGTCTCCATATTGACAGAAACAGTGTTTGTATTTTGTTCGAATATAACGAGCTGGTATATCGATCGAATCTCCTAACGAACTAATGAGCTCCAGATATCCTTCGTAGATCGAGATGGCAGGTATGTTCTCCCAAAGTTTCGAAGAGTTCATCGACTTCCTCAACACAGGCTGCGACGAGAAGACAGACCTCTTCATCGATAAGACGTTCAAGAAGCTTTCGACCATCTCTGCAATTTATCCCATACTGGATAAGGAGAGGCCGTTGCTATGCCTGAGGAACTTCGGGATATTCTTGGTACACTCTTCAGTCTTGATTTACTCCTGCTATCTCTGCGCCAGTACTTCTATAATTCTCTTCTATATAAACTTCGTACCTTTCGTCCACGAGGTACACATTGTCTTTCTGGCACTCTTGAGCATAGCTATACTATGGCATTCCTGGTTGAAGAGACCGAACGTGGCTAAATTGTACCGTTACATCAATGACGACCTCTTCGACTATGAAGAAGAACTGGAGGATCGGTTGAAGATATTGAGGGAGGACAGGATCAAAGAGCGAAGACGGTACATCATGTGCGTCATCATGATAGGTTTCGCCGCGTCAGTAGCTGTTATCCTCATACCTACCGTTAACAAGCTCGGTACCTTCAAGTACAACGCCACTCTCTATGACGTCAACTTCGAACTGGCCGTTCCTGTCTCTTACCCTTTCACTTCAACGGATCCGGTTCCATTCTTTTTCGAAAATGCCTACATAATGTTGACGTCTACTATTATAGCCTTGATGAATTGCACTAAGAGTTTCATGGCCATAGAAAGCAACCTTTCCATACAGATGCATCTCAAATTGTTGCTATATCAAATTGAAAATATTGAAGCAAGGGCTGTAAGATTGTATCGCCAAGTTTATGGAGTAAGACCAAAACTGGGCGGTTTGGGTTTGTATAGTAGAAAATTTTCAAAATGTTACAATGTTTGCCTGAAGAAAACTATACAACATCATCACGTTATTAGCGAGTAAGTATCGAATTATTTGAGAAATATTGTATTTTAGTCATATTTTGCCCGAATAAAAAAACCTATATTGCACTGGATCGAAGGTCGGCGGTGAGGGACGGGAGTGCATCAATTTCATAATCTCTCGAGCACGATTATGGAAGATTTCGATATGTCATATATATACATATATATTTTTGTTTTCAGGGTATATAGGGTTTTCTTGTAGGCAGAAAGATACCGTAAAAGTATGGGTAAATTCCAGTGAAAATTTCGATATGTTCACCCGAAATTTCGGCCTTTTTAAAGTTTTGCGAATCTCTACAGCTCCACCAAATTAGTTTATAGGGTTGAATTTTTTTTTGTAAATTGAGTATGTGCTAGGGTATCTTTTGGGGGGTCTCAACTTGGTTCTCCCACCCTCTTGGGTTTTCCGATTTTTTAAAACATTTGCGCACCTTTAAAACCCCTCCAAGTTGGTAGCTCAAAACCTATTGCATTCGAAAGGAAATTAAATGGCCTAAAAAACAAAAGACATTTCATCGAAATCGAACGGGTATTAGCAAAGATATGGCTATTTCAACTGTTTCAATGCCTTATTAGTCGTTTTTTCCCCTAAAAAAATAGACTATCGGTATGTTTACCTTAAATTTCGTTTTTTAAGTTTTGCGCATCGCTACAGCTCCACCATATTAGTTTAGAGGGCTGAAAATTTGTATGTGAATTGAGTTGGTGTTGGATAAGGAATTTCTGTATCGAAGGTCAGCGGAGAGGCAGAACCATATAATAGAAGTACGTGTAAATTTCGGTATGTTAGGCAACTGTCTTTTGTGGGTCTCAATTTTTTTCTTACTCCCCTCGTTTTTATATTTTTTTTAACGTGAAAATACGACTTTAGTGACGGAGTTCCACTGCTCTCGGATATTTTTTTTTTTTTTTTTATGGCCCATTCTCATAGAAGTACATTTAAACTGGATTTTTTTTTTTAATTTTTATACTTACAAAATATATTATATTTTTATATTATACCATTCTCCTCCTCTCTAAACAAGCAGGCTTACTCGCAGAGCCCCAATACATTTCAGACTTGAAGTACACCTGACTTCAAATTGAAGTTTTCAGGGAAGAGATGTTCCAGGTATTTTTCATGTGAAATACAGATATTAAATTTGCTCAAATAGGAATAGTTCCATTATCAAGAAGTCCTGAGAAAGTAGAGAGACCCTGTTGATTGAGGGTTGCATGTTCGTTTATCCTGTAATTCCCTACAGCAGTAAGAATAAGGTATTGTTGCCGAAATCGCCAAAGTGAAACATATGGATTTTCATTGTGTAATTTTTACTGAAATCATAATGAATAAATGCTCCACCGTGAGCTAAATTTCATCAAAATTTTCATCCACCAGGCAGTGTTTTCATTTCTTCGTCGTTGTTTATTCATATTAACCCAGAGGAATGAAATGTAAAGGGAATGAATTTTAAAGATTTTTTCAAACAGTATTTTTTTTTTAAATACTCGTGGTTTACTATTCAACAAAACTTTACCAGTGAATTAAAAACATTTATAATCGAATATATAAGTTAAAAAAAAGATTACTCAATAAAAATATAGGGTGCAGAGGAATGAACAACAATAAATAGAATCATTATATTTTTGGAGATCACCTCCTTTGGAAGATTATATATTTTACTGAGGATAAATGAACAGATATAGGGTAGGGATCTAACTTTCTGATCGTGGGTTGTTCATTATTTTCCTCCCACAGGCAGATCGGTGGGGATCTAGATTACCTAAGGGACAGTTTAAAAACTAGCATCCTTTCTTGTCAAGAATTTGACAATTCTTCTGAAACTGAAAGTCATTCAAAACATAGTTAACAATTTTTTTTTTTTAAATTGATATAGTATACAGGCACAGAACTAGTATAGTTAACAGATTCAGAGCTTGGGACATCAAAGGGGAATGAATCTGGATTACTCCTTTGGAATGTTTTATTAAATGAATATATAATTTAAAAAAAATTAAAATGTGATCTAGTTTATGCAAGAAGCCTGTTTTAGTATCATTTATGTCACAGAATCCTAAAGTTTACATTATTGAAATAAACATCATGATGAGAAACAGAAGTTATTACTTTTGTGAGAATGACCTGAATATAATAGTTTAGTGAACTATAGCATTTAGTTTAGAAGATAGTCAGGATAGCCATCTTCAGGGCTACAATAACAAAATACTACAAAGGATGAGAAACATATGCATAGATACAATAAACGTATTTAAAAGGCAAAATAAAAAGTAAGAGTAATATAAAAGAAATAAGATCTAATATTTTTCTAGATAGAACTCAATATTGAAAATAAAATAACAATGGAATATGAGAAATATCCAATAGAAAACAACAAAGTAAGAAATAAACAGAATTATTATAAAAAAAATACGACCTTCTTCAGTTGATACATAATCTACTGAAATTGGAGATTATTTGAATAAAAATATATTTGATATTCTACTTAATTTTTACCAAATCAGCGCACAAAAAAAAAAAAAAAAAAATATTTCTGGGTCGTTGGGCGATTTTATAGGATATCTCGGGCCCAAGATGAGATAGGGTACAGGGGATAATAAAAATCGAAATTACGTCCAAAAAACATGGAAAATTACGTGTTTGATTTTAGGTTCTGGTCTCATATTAGCTTTATCCATGTGAGAAATTAAAAGAAATTTAAGAAAAATGAACTAGCGAATGCTTGGATCCTAATGAATACAGAAATATTGGATCGAAATTCTTATTAGGTAACCAGGGCCAATTGAACAATTTTTTTTTTGTTGAAATTTTAAATATCGTTATTTTTATGCCGATATTATCAATATATCGATATTGTTAACAGATATCAATATAAAGATCGATATTTTGCTTCCAAAATCCACATCCGATCTCTAGAACACAGCCACTAAAGATAGTAACACAAACACATCCCACCACACGTGTTTCTGGTTCTTCGATGGTTTGTCGAACCCGTAGAATTTTTATTTTGTTTTATAAATACCAGTTTTCGATAGTCATATTTTCATATCCATATTACGATATATCGAAAAAAAATCTAAAAGATATTTTTTAACATCCCTAATCCTTCGGACTTTCTAGGCGGAGAATTTTAATTTAATCAAGAGATTTACGATGGTGATCGTAATGAGGGATTGATAAATTATTTGCCACTTATATATATTTGTTTTATTGAAAAGTAGTTTCGAATGATATAAATTCATCTTCAGTTCAAGGTTTAAATGGATTATATCAAACAGAAAACTTTTTACTGGTTCCTTCTCGCATTGTACTAACACTAGGATTATAGGCATTGTACAACAGAAGGAACCAGTACAAACTTTTCTGTTTGTTATAATCCATTTAAACCTTGAACTGAAGATGAATGTATAACATTCGAAACTACTTTTCAATAAAACAAATTTATAGAAGTGGCAAATAATTTATCAATCCTTAATTAGATTGATCCTTCTATACCATCATGCGGATGCCAACTGACCAATCAGATTGATCCTTCTATACCATCATGCGGATGTCAACTGACCAATCAGATTGATCCTTCTATACCATCATGCGGATGTCAACTGACCAATCAGATTGATCCTTCTATACCATCATGCGGATGTCAACTGACCAATCAGATTGATACTTCTATACCATCATGTGGATGTCAACTGACCAATCAGATTGATCCTTCTATACCATCATGCGGATGTCAACTGATCGTAATGAACTTAAATTAGGTTATTGCACAAATACTTTTGCAGATTGCTTATCATATGTTATTATGATTGCTTCCAGGTCATATTTTTTTTTTCTTGACCTTAAAGCAAACTTCGGGAGATAACCGTAAAATATTCTTGTGTTGTAATGATAATTTTGAAATAATAATAAACTTCGATACACCTTGTAAACCTTAGATGAATGTTTTAATTTACTCCTCACAAAATGTTCCTTCAAAGTTAAAGAAGGGAAAAAGTCTAGAAGGAAAATATTATTTGATTTATTTATGTTTAAAAATAATTTACTAAATTACAAAAAATAAAATAAAGAGAACAAATATCTCACTTAAAATTCATTATTTTTCTGTATTTCTCAGAGTTGTTGGCGAATTCAACGAAGTCTTCGGCTTTTATGTCTTCTTCTATTACCTCACTGGAACAGTGGACATAGCAATGAGCATGCTCGCGACCTCTTCAGTGAGTATTGCAAAGCAAAATTATGGATCATTAATGGTGTAGCCGGAGGTGAGGTCCAGAGGATTTGGACCCCCTCTAAAATTAGAAAATACTTTTACTTATTCTTATTTCTAAACAAAAATTGTATGAATCTATTTGAATTTTATTTTATAAATAATAGACCCCCGAAAACAAATCCTGGCTACACTACTGCGGATCATATTTTCATATTAATGCAAATATATATCTTTCTGATAGGGTATTTGAATCACTTATTTGAGAGGGTTAAACATAATTACATAATCTCATATACATAAACATAATATCTCAGTCGAGTCAATATGAAGAGTTTTCTATAAAAAGTTATGAGGTGAAGTTAATAACACTGAGCATATAAAGGAAGAAAGATCCCTATGTTCAGACTTGTTTTTTAGACATTTGATCGAATCTCATATTTATTTATAATTATAATCTCATATATGAATGGAGCTTTGAAAAATCGGTTTAGGATCATTTCGGCTCTTATTACAATTTTTCTACAAACCGATTTTATCTTAAACTTCTACTATTCGTTTGTAATATTTTTCTTATTATGGCGTTGAGAAAGTTCGTTGGAAATTTATTTAAAATAATAAATTATCGGCAAGGAACCGGTTATCGGTTAATCCGGTTAACAGCTCAAAATAGATACAATAGAAGACGATACAAAAGTGTAAATATCTAACTGTAATATATAATTAATATCTAACTATTTCGAACATCCGCATTGCCTCGAAGGCAGGACAGGATTTTAAATAATAATAAAATAATAGCAGATATAATAATTTAATTTATTTTGTAATATTTACTATAAAACGTCTTTAAGATAATAGAGAATTAAATTTCTTTCTTATTACTTTATTAAGTTTTTTTTACATAATAACCAACGTTTCGTAGTCATTTGCCTATTTTCAGGATTCAATCTTATTATTCTATGTTCAGATTTATAAATCTTTGAATATATTTTCCTCTTACAACTACATATCGTCGTCGTTTTTTGAAAGCTTAAGCACCATTTAGCAAACTTTACAAAAAACACATGAAACGATTTTTCCCCAAATAATGATATATATTTAAAAAAAAAATGTTATTCCTTATTGTATAGAGTAGGAGTTTATCAACCTGGCAAAATCATTAGATATTTCTAAGGCTTATAGCACTGGTTAAGACCAGAGTGACAACTGAGAGTCGTTAGTATTTGGTCCTTACGTCATCAATATTCGATTTTTTTTTACCATATCTAATTTGTTTTCTCGATATATAGTGAGTGGGAATCGATAGAGGTGGTGTTTACGTCCAAAAATCAATTGTTACCTAAATTTCGAATTCTTGGCACTTAAGCCTTTTCAAAAAAACGACGTCGATATGTATCCATATAAAAACATTTTGTCGATATTATTGTCAGTCAAAATTTAAATTTTCAAGAGGAATACTAATTTCATGAAAATTAATTAAACTTAGCTGAATTTTCAAAATGGTTTCCTTTAAAGTACTTTTAATTTAATTTAATTATTTGAAATAATTAACCGTCTCTCAGTGTTAGTAGTACTGAAAAATGAATAAATATAAACCATGGAAGACATTGATAATGACCTAAAGGAGAAAAAAGAAAAAATATTTTTCCTGATTGAAAACATATTTACGGAAATAAGAAAAGTAATCTATAATTATAATATACCTTTGGAATGCTAAAGATTTTAGAAAAATTAATATATAACATATAAAGTAGTAGAAGGTAATAGAGAGTGGTGAAATAGGCATAAATTTAAATTATTCTAATAGTTACTAAGTTCTACTTTTATATTATTTAATGGAACCTTTTAAAAAACATTTCAAGAAGGGTGGTAAGTGAAAGGTATCTGATGCACGCACCGCACCAGATGTTTTTTTTATTTAGATTTTTTTCATAGTTATTTATAAACACTTGAATGATTAATTCACATTATATTGCTAATTTTACTATGAATGTTTAGGTTTTTATGTTTACTAGTTTATTAATATTTCCAAAAAAAAAAAAAAAACCTGTACCACTACAACCCATGAAGGGTCTTGGGTTCAGTACTTGTTAAGGACCGTACTGTCTCTAGGCCAACGGTTGTGCAAGGAGGTGATTTGGCCGAGATCACGCTCAACTGCCAGGTTTTTCCCCCAATTAAGGGTACCCATTTTATAGAGGCTGGATGGTCCCCAGGAGGGTCTCCCGATCCCACAGGGTCGATCCATGGCTGATAACAGAATAAATAATTATCTGCCTCAGCCGGCCTCGAACCCGGGACCGGGAACATTGTAACTTAGTGCCTTATCACTGAGCTACTCCGCTCCCTTTCCAAAAATAATTCTGTTAAATTATATCGACGTCGTTTTTTGAAAAACGCTTAAGCGCCAAAAATTCGAAATTTAGATTTCAATTGATTTTGGGACGTAAACACTACCTCTATCGATATTCCCGCTCACGATATATCGAGAAAAAAAATCGAATATTGATGACGTAAGAACAAAATACTGACGACTCTCAGTCGTCACTCTGGCCTTAACCAGTGTAAACTGGAATACTTTAAAATATATTGTAAATATAAAGGTTTTTCCAGGTTAATAAACTCCTATTCTATACAATAAAGAATAAATTTAATAAAAAAATATTGTTATTTAGCGAAAAATCGTTTCATGAGTTACATGTAAAGTTTGCTAAATGGCGCGTACGCCTTTTTTTCAAAAAACGACGTCGATATGTTAAAAGGATTAATCGAAGTCATCAACTGTATAATTCCTAACAATTAATATAATAAAATTAATAATAATACCATTTTTCTTTACAGACTGATGAGTTTCCCGGGACTACGATTGGAGCAATGATCATCTGCTTGGTAGAAGTCTGCTTCGTTGCCTTGTTCGCCCACATGGGCCAAAGACTCACGGATTTGGTAATAAATTGCCTTTTACGATTTTATTAATATTGATAATTATAAATCGATAATTGCTTTACTCAAATTTTATATTTGAAACACGACGTAGAAAAGCACGATTCCTGTGACCCGCGTGCTGCAGAAGTATTCGGTATACTCTTCCAAAATAAACCCATAGAACAAAATTTCAAATATCCCATTCGGAAAAGAAAGGGTTGGCGACCTTTAATTTAGTCGTTCTTCCTAATACAAATAAATAACAAAAACGCACTATAACTGAATTTAAACGAAGTCCAAGTGTTGATTAGTTATTAAAAGAATAATGACGAACTGTTTTTTCTCTTAGAAAATCCTACAAAGCTAAAGAGTTAAAGAAAAGTGTATATATATATATAGAAAAAATTAAAAAACCAAAAACAAGTTGTGTATCGAAGACTCAAACTACAAGATTGTTACAAAAGTCCTTGTGCATGAACACAACCCTTAATTCCAACTTCCATAACTATCCTATAAGAATGGTTTTGTTCCTACTATTATGTCAATGTATACTTTGACTAATCCTTTAATTCCTTGTGACTTGAGTTGGCTTTATGGGTTCTTTATGATTCGCGGTGTTTTGAGACATTACTGGAAAAAAAGTTTAAGCACAAAGGCAGTCACCGAAGAAATTTGTGCCAGAGAAGGAGAGTCAATTATCCATCGAAATCCTGTCGCACAATCCAGATCAGGTCGCCCATCGGTCGTTTATGATGACGTTCTTCTTGAATGTGTGAACCAGGACCCACATGCAGCTACTCGTGATTTATCGGCCGTAGTAGGGACTCAAACCTTTACTGTGAACAGTTATACAGAGTTTATGCAGTTTCGAGTGCAAATTACCCCGCTTTGGTCAACAGGAATCATGCCGTTTAGCACATCGTTCTCGTTTGACCAAGTAAAACGTGTAAAAGAGGAGTAAACGTTTTGTCTAATCCTGCTTAAAGCCCTGATATTGCACCATCAGATTATGGTTTGTTCAGATCAATGGCTTATTTTTTAAAAGGTCGGATCTTGGATAATTACGAGGACGTAAAAATTGGATGTGAAGAATTCTTTGCCTCAAAACCAAAATATGGGTGAAAGTAGTCGGGAACAATGGACTTTACTTTGAAGAGTAGTATTCAATAATGTTTAAAATATGCAATCTGAACTAAAGCTATACTAATGTACAAGGACTTTAGTAACAACCAAGTAAAATAATTATTATAAATCCTTACATATTAACAATCAAATAAACCTTATTTTTTTTTTTAATGTTTTAGTCAGTGGATCTAAGGGAGGTTATCTATAACACACCATGGTATAGGTGTGACCAAGGAGTGACGAGCAACATCAAAATATTACAGATAGCAACTTTGAAACCCATCAGCTTTTCATTCTACAGCTTGCTAAATATTAACTATGACTCATTTGCCACGGTAAGTAAAGCTTCATTTACACTCTTATACAGAGGCTGACAGTGGAACAAATTAAACTTTGTGACAGTGGAAAAAATCTGGTGCGGTGCGCGCATCACACAACTTTCCCTTACCGTCCTATTATAATTACCTTTTTAAGATAATTTTAAAGAGTTAACAT